>JAVLUX010000030.1:19935000-20535000 GCA_032164185.1 Moxostoma hubbsi | reverse complement strand
ATTAATGGGGAGCATGTGCATGTTCATTCACAATTATCATAATCCACACTCATGAAAACGTCCAATTAAAATATGCGGAAAGTAATGAAAGGGTTTTAAAAGGAAGTTCATTCAAATCACAAAAAATTGATTTCGCAAACACGCTAGTGTGGTCACAAAGAAATTGAAGAGCTTAATAGTCCAAGAGGTCAATAAAAAATGATTTGGCATGAAGCTTTTGTGTAAAAATTGTTCAGTTCACGCCGACAGTAGGATGTCCATGCACCACCGTGTCAGATTCAGTTGAGTGCATCCCCAGCATCATTGGTAATTCTTCTCAGGTAAATGATGATGGTAACTTTGAAATACTTCCCTTGCAACTGAATGCATCTTCAGAGAAATTAATAGAATTCCTGAAGAAGGCCTTTGACCAAAATGCTGTAAGCTAATAATAAAGATTTGCAAGCTATATGATGGCACGCAGATCTTTTTCTCTTTTGCAGATCTTTTTCAATTTTCTTTTCTATTGTATTGTGTACGCACCTGCCCGCAACATTTCTAGTATATACATTTAACAGTTTTAGCACTAACTAATAAAATTAATGAAGCAGAGTTGGGAATAAACTATACTTTGAAGAAATGAATGCAAGCATAAAAAAGTGTATTGATTAAAAATATAATGATAAACAGTTTTTTTCCTAATTATTGTTTTTTTTTTTTTTCAAGGTTAATTTCACACAGTTTTTTTTTCATTACTCATTTAATTTCTCTTCTATCAAAATGTAGTCAAAGCAGTTTCTCTGCAACAATACAAAATATTCGGATGCCATAGACAACATCCGAGAATTTCCGTGAGAAAGGCTGTCTACGAACGATTTACACAAATATTTGTTAAGCTCATGTTTCATGAATGAGGCCAATTAAGCAAAGACATCACAATTAAACAATGCACAACATATTTGTATAGTCTTTGTCAGGGTTGCTGCAGAGTTGCTGCAAATCAAATTAAAGATCTTTTTCGAAACCTGACAAATCAAATTAATACAAATACAAACCCACACATTCTCAAAATAAATAATGTATCACAGACTCTTACTGAAACAGGCAGGGGCACACTTTCAACATGGCCTTAACATTGCTCATTAGTAAAACAGGGTAGGATATATGCAAAATTAAAATAATGAATACATGTTTTCCACATACATATCACATTAAAATTGGTTTATGTACCATTATATAAATAAATCCAAATTAGAAGTCAACCGATATTGTGTTGAAATTATAATCTGCCAATAGTTTTTAAAAACTGGTAGCCTATATTAAATGTTCTTAGTCTTTCTTTCCTGTGATGGAAGGGCCAGACAGATACTACAAGAGTCCAAATCGAATAAAATTCCAGATGCATGTATAAGGGAGTGTGTATTTGATTCATAGTTCGGAACTTTTAACTATAAAAGGCATTTTTACTTTGAAATAAATTTTTTGAAATGTTTGTGCTTCACTGCTTCCAGCTGCTCATTCAGTCAAATAAGGATATAAAATGTGCAAACCTACAATAATCTACAACGCATTACAACATAAACAATTAAAAGTAAACATTGTCATATTTCATCAGCACTATATCATCATCAACAGTTGATCTTTAGTGTTAGTTTGTCATAAATTTCCGAAATTGCTTAATGATTGTGAACTGCTCTGTAACAGCTGAAAACACTCACAAGCCCCTGCATGCTTGGAGAAATACAACAGTGCCACGTTTTCACTTTGAAGGACGCAGCGCATTTATTTAAATAAATCGTATTCTTTTGAAGTTTGATAATCACATTAGATTATCACCATTTCTGTATTTCCGCCCCCCCAAATTTAGCACTTCTTAAATAAAAATTAAGACTTTTGTTGTTTCATTTAAGATATTTAAAAATATTTAAGACTTTTTATGACCTTCAATTTTGGAAAACTGTATTTAAGACATTTTTAGGATCTGTGGGTACCCTGTTTGTATTATTTTATGATGTCCAGTCTTTCTCTCTCATGAAATTAAACTCAGACTGCAAACTCACAACACTGCAAAATCAAAATCTGAATAAAAGCATGTTATCATACGCTAGTGCAAGATATAAATGGGGTCTCACAGGTTTTCAGCGCCTCATCTGATTTGGGTGAGCAGGAGAGAGGGTCTGCGTCCCTGCTGTTCAAGAGTTCAGAGTCCAGACAGGAGCCTTCTCGGCTAACCCTTTGGATCTGATCTTCTACACCGGGATTAGCGTCAGGAACACAGTCTCGCAGTGCTGCCGAGGGAGAAAAATCACTGTCCTTCTCTGGGAACAAATGAAGGCGACAGCTAGTGAGAATGCTGGCAATCAACTCACTTTAACATTCAGAGAGGTGTATGTCTGTACATAGCTACCTGCAGATTGGATACTTCCTGTGGAGATCCGTTCAGAGCCTTTGCTGAACTTGCTTAACTCAACACTGTCTCTGTCCCCACTAAAACAAAACAAAAAGTTATGTGCATACAGGAAATGGAAGCGAATTCTGTCATTATTTACTCACTATCATGTTGTTCCAAACCTGTATGCCATCTTCCATAGAGATATTTCTCAGCCACCATTCACTTCCATTGCATCTTTGTTCTAGTGAATGGTGATTGAAGCTGTCATTCTGTCTAACATCTCCACAGAAAAAGAAAGTCATTTGGGCTTAGAAACAACATGACAGTAAGCACATGGCTGAATTTTCATTTCTGGGTGATCTATCCCTTTAAGTGCCCTAATATGGAGGAACTCACTCGGGCTGAGGTAAAGGAATGACGCTGTGGAGTGTGGCTTTCATAACATCTGCCCTCTGAGTGATCTGCTGCTGCCACCTGAAAAGAAAGAGGAAAGGACAAAAAGGATTAACTTGTTTCTAGAAATGAGAGCTGTGGCTTGCACAAAGAAAGAATCAAATATAATAAATCTACATTTAGCATTGTTGAATTTCATTCTGCGACTTTTACACAATGTCAGCATAAAACATAGCCATGAACCCCATGCCCCGCACGACCCTTCTCGTAAGCAGTCCTAAACCTTAAAGGCATAGTTCATCCAAAAATGTATATTTCGTCATCCAAACCTGTATGGCTTTATTTCTTATAAAGAACACAAAAGGACATGTTAGGCAGAATGTTAGTCTCAGTCATCATTCACTTTTATTGCATCTTTTGTCTTTATAATGAAAGTGAATGGTGACAGAGGCTAACATTTTTGCCAAACTTCAACTTTTGTTTTCCATAGAAAAAATTTATATTGTTTTGAATCTACAGAGGGTGAGTAAATGATGGCAGAATTTTCATTTTTGGGTGAACTATCCCTTTAACCACTACACCACACCACCAAATGTGGTCTTACTGTAATCTTAATACACAAAAATAATTAATGAGAATAAGTCAAGCACTTACATTCTTTGCTCAGACACTGTCTGTGCCATCAGCTCATAGATCTGAGCTCCGTTTTCTGACATGGAGATCACAAAGAATGACCTGTTGTCTGTTGAAATACAGGAAACCTTTAAGGGCATATTCCTCAATTACACAGAACCAGTCAATAATTTGGACACACCGGTAACAGTTTATAACTACCTGGTATAAAGTATTTGTAAAACATTATTTTTTAGTTAATTGAAAATTGATGAATTATTAGTCCTATATTATTAATATATTAAATGGCTAAATGGTTATTCATTTATGTTCATTGTGGCAAACAATTTATTATTGTCTAATAAGTTCATATATAAGAAGTTTAATAAAGGTTTTTCTTGTTGATCAAATCTAACTGATGTATTTGTTGATGCAAACCAGTGGTAA
Organism: Moxostoma hubbsi; assembly: GCA_032164185.1. NCBI lineage: Eukaryota > Metazoa > Chordata > Actinopteri > Cypriniformes > Catostomidae > Moxostoma > Moxostoma hubbsi. Next base: position 20,531,177 of record JAVLUX010000030.1, on the reverse strand, counting down.
AGAAGTCTTTGAGAACCTAAATATGATGTAAATTCTTAGAAATTACAAATGCATTTGTATATGTAATGAAATAAATACTGTTTACAGGCAGAAATGGGTGGCTTATAATTTTATAAAAGAACTTATATTAATTATTCTGTTAAAAATTGTGTTTTATTTGAGCTGTAAATTGTTTAAATCATTTTTGCTATCACTTTAAGGGTTTATGTCATTACGTTGTCATGGAAACTAAGTTTGTAGAATTGGATATGACTTTATGCAGAAAGTTAATAAGTGATTTTTTTTCACTCTAAAACGGTGTTAATATACATATTGTTAACATTTTGTGGCAATACTTTTGAAACAGTGTATTTTAACATTTACGGATTGGCCTCATTCACTTCCATTGTAAGTGCCTCACTGTAACCCAGATTATTATTTATTTTGTTTTTAAAGAAAGTTATTTTTGTGGTAATTATGTCACAAATGTCGTTGATTGATCTTAAGTTGTATTGAACCCTGAATATTCCTTACATTAAGCATTCATATACCGTATGTTCACTTCATCACATATATACATACATACACATATACATAGACACATACATATATATATATATATATACATGTATATATATATATATATATATACACATGTATATATATATATATATACACACACACACATGTATATATATATATATATATATATATATATATATACACACATGTATATATATATATATATATATATATATATATATATATATACACATGTATATATATATATATATATATACACATGTATATATATATATATATATATATATATATATATATATATATATATATATATACATATACACACACACATATATTCACACACATAAATAATTTCTTTAATGTTCTCATAAAAGCTTGTTTTCCACTTGTATTCAATTAGTAGATATGGTAGACAAGTTCTTTATTAAGGATTCAAAACCATTATCAAACTGCTTATATATGAACATATTAAACTAAATCATTTTCAGCAGAAAATATAAATGAACAAACATACTTTTTGTATATACTCTTTATGTATTAACAATGTGGTAACTATTTATAAACAATCAATTAACTGTAAACTAATGCTTTACCATGTAGTTATTAGAAAATGTTACTGACACACTCATTCTTTATAATTACTATAACACATTGTAGAATAATAGTAAAGTCATCAAAATGTTGAAATAAACAATATGCATAAGTTTGAGAAAAGAGAGAAGACAGAAGCTCACCTGTGGCTACTGAGCGCACCAGCACAGTGCTAAGTTTGATGATGGGGCTGAATATATGTTTGGTGTCAGCAGTTCCTGCGAGGTTCTTACTGTGACACCTGAGAATAAGACGCTCGTCCTGTTTCTGCAGCAGCACCAGGATGTCCTCCAGGAGTAATGTGTACAGCTCTGACAAACATACACAAACAGAGACAACATTATCATTATTCAAACATCAAAACAGAGCTCATGTTAAGAGCATACAGTGGCACCAAAACGTATCCAGCCACATTAAAAAAAATATATGAATGCCAATTTATTACATAAAATATCATACCAAGTGGTATCACTTTTAAAGAAAGCAAAACATTTAAACACAACAAGTCTGTTACTTTATAAATGATAAAACATATATACTGTTAAAATCAAAATTATTTGGCCACTTTTTGGTTATCTATCTTAGCAAAACACGTCCATAGTTAATGTGATAATCTACAACTGTGATTACTTTGCTACCACAGATGTAGTTCATCACATTACAGTAACTATGGACATGTTCAACTGAGATTCACAAACAGAAAGTGTCTAAATACTTTTTCCTTTAATTTTGAACAATATATCCACTGTTTTAATTAAAACATAACAAACTTCTTTTTGTGAAATGGTTTGTTTGAAAAGAGTGCACACTTTTTAATAACACTTGGCATAATATTACATATAATGCAATAAAATATATACTCTTTTAAAGGGCACCTATTATGCCCCTTTTCACAAGATGTAATTTAAACCTTTGGTGTCCCCAGAATGTGTCTGTGAAGTTATCAGAATACCCTACAGATCATTTATTACAACATGTTGAAAATGCCAGGTGGGAATAAAAACAAGCTGTTTTTGTGTATGTCTTTAAATGCAAGGGGCTGGTGCTCCCGCCCCCATATCCAGAATAGGGCAGAGTTTTGACATCTCTGCTTCAGATAACTAGACATCATAAGCAATATGACTGACAGTGAAAATAGTGGTGTTCAGCCCTATATGTTTGAGTCAGACACTGATGAGGGAGAGACTCCGTCAGAAGTAACAACTTTGAGAAGGAAGCAGGAAGTTTCCGAATTATTATTTGATACATTTATTTATTTATTTGTTGTAGAGTTTTTTCAGCAGTTTTGTAACGATGGATGAACAACACACATACACAAATACTGTTACAAGGTTCGCTATATGCTATAATGAACCAACACACATAAACAAATATGTCAGTCAGCAGTGTGCATCAACATTCGTGGGTGGGGCCTGTACAAAGTGATGTCACTTTTGAAACAGTAGAATCTGCAGACTGCTTGTTCTGAGACAGACAAAAAAGGACTTGGTGGATTTTCATCATTATACGGTGGTTGTGTACACACACTGCCAACACACATTTATGTTCAAACACCATGTAAAAGTGAATTTTGCATAATAGGTCCCCTTTAAATGTAGCTTAAGTATCTACATACTTTATGGAGTCACTAAGTTTGAGAGCAGTAGCTTACCAATGGTTTTGTCTTTGTTCACTTTCCAGGACAAAGGACCCTCATGGACCATCTTCCGTTTAGTGAGATCCAAGTTCTAAACGTGACAAAGCAAAATTAATTTAATGGACCACAAACGACCAGTTACACAACTAACACATACATAGAACACAGTACTTAAAAGCTCAGTTGTGACTAGGATGGAAACAATTATGCCTTGATTTCAGCCCTCCAGTTTCCCTGACGATCTTCATAAATATTAATCTCAGATTAATGACATCTGATTGCATGACACAAAAACAGTTACATGTAGTGCCTCAGGATAACTTAGAGAAGTTTCTAGACAAATTGATTGATTAGGACGAACCTTAAACTCTGAGATCATGGGGTTCTCGCTCTGCTTTAAAGAAGAAAGGTCCAGTCGCCTCTGGTAGTCCTCCAATCTCTGTCATAGATAAACAACAGTTTTATGCTGCAGAATCAATTAACATTCAACTCCTCATTGACCTCACATGTCATCTTAGAATACTTGGTCAAGAAAACTTAAAAGGTGATGTGCATAATTTTGATTAGACTTTTTTTCCCTTAATATTTGTAAAATGATTTTTTAATTTCTCAGTACAATTTCAGGGACAACAGTAATTAAACCATTTATCTGTTGATTTCTGTGACAGGCTATGTGGTGTTTAAAAATTACCTTGTTGTTTGAGTGACCTAACATTACAACATTGACACAACCAACGGTGTGAGTTTGTGGCAGAACTACCTAGTCACATTACCAAAGGCAGATGGGTGGAGTGTTTAAGAAACCTGCTCGAAAACGGTCCTTCTTTTTGGAATTTTTTTGATCTTCTTGGAATTTGGATGGGATTTTCAGAGGCAGACCGACTGACTGTATCTTTAACCACTGATCAATTTTCTTATTAATTATCTCCAGAAGTTTACAGAATGCTGGAACATCACTAACTATACTCTAAAAGCAGTTTGGGAAATCTGGGATGATGTAAGAGCAGTCACAGAGGTTTTACAACCTATAGTCAAGTACCGACAATGATTACGTTTTTCCAGTGCAACCTTCCTTGAAGCTGACCCAAGGCTATAAAGCCAGCCCACCTTGGGCTGTCTGATAAGCAGGGAGAGAGTGGCAGCTCAGTCAAGTTCTGTACTGCTTACCTGTTTGTTCTCAGACTCCTTCACGGATTGGTTGACGTGGTTTAAAATCTTTCGACAGCACTCAGCTGCTCTGCTTACTTTGTCTTTCTCCTCCGTGTCATCTGTTCATAAGGTTGCACATACATTCAATTACATTATGATACATGCACACACATTCAGGCAGAAACCAATAAACTCTTTAAGAGACACGTCACCCCAAAATGAACATTTTTCATTATTTACTCATCCTCATGTCGTTCCAGCCAAGTGTCCTCTATATTCTCCTTGCATCTAGAACCCACCATTGAAACTTTTGGCAAGATCAGATATAATATGAGAATCACCTAATTCTTAATGGCTGGTTGTACTTCCCATTTATTGCCATTCTCTGACCATGCCAAGAGATCCACAATTAAACAGATGTCAAATACTGTCAGAAAAGCACAGAAAGAGTCCAGTTCCCCCTTCAGAACATTCCCAACATTTAAGTAATGGCATAGCTCTAATTTTCTAATGGTTTGTGTCCAGTCAGCGCACACTCTTTGAAAAGCCGACACAATCTCATAGCTGGTCACGGATGAATGAGTCTGCTAGCGGGACAAGTGTTTTCTAAATGCTCAAATGTTGTTTTGTTTCATAACATGAAAAGCTATCTGCAATTTATAATGAAGTATTATTGATAATCAAACTTTTTTGGACACAGTGCAGAACATAATGTACATTCATATGTATCATTCATATATTGATACTGGCACCATCCATTGAAAAACCTATATTGGCTGACCATTAATAGGTCTGGGTGCACGAAGGATGGAGGTGAATACCTGTGTACTTGGCAATGTTGTCCATCAGTAAAGGGTATTTGGTGAACCTCTGCATCTCTGCAGGGATGATGTCTTTTAGCTGTAGTCTTCGACACCGTCGATTGCTTTCAGCCTCCTGCAGATGGTGCATAAATGAAAACAGAGGACAACTATTCCAGCAAATCCACCACAAAATCCACCCTAATCTATTCCATATGTCTTTTTTTTATAAAGAGACACAAACATCATGAATAAATGCCTAAGCACGAATTTTGTCCTTCACTTAAGTAGAGAGAATAATCCTTTGCAAGTCACAAAATATTGTGATTTGTCAGGTTGACAACTGGTCTGAATAATAAACACATCTCTGAAAATCTGTAAATTAGTAGTCATGATACAAAAATTGCAGTAGTTAAGATTTTCAATACCAATTTTGATACCACAGCTGTGGGGGTAAAATGTAATAATAAAAATAAGGGATAGTTCACCCAAAAAAAGAAAATTCTCTCATCATTTACTCATCCTCATGCCATACCCGATGTGTGACTTTTTTTTTTTTAAACTTCTAATTATCTTAATTTCTGTTCTGTAGAAGAATATTTCAGCTCTGTAGGTCCATACAATGCAAGTGCATGGTGATCAGACATTTGTAGCTCCAAATATCACATAAAGGAAACGTAAAAGCAATCCATAAGACTCCAGTGATTAAATCAATGTCTTCTGAAGAGATACGATAGGTGTGGGTGAGAAACAGAACAATATTTAAGTAATTTTTTTCTCAAAATGTGAAAGTGAAACTAAACATCCACCACATGTAAAACCACATCCACACCTCAGATGTAAAAGTGAAAGAGTAAAAAAAGGAATTCAGTTTATATCTGTTTCTCACCCACACAATTATATCACTTCTGAAGATATGAATATAACCACTGGAGTCTTATGGATTATGTTTATGTTTCCTTTATGTGATATTTGGAGCTACAAAAGGGCTGATCACCATGCACTTGCATTGTATGGAAGTAGAAGTGCCTGTTTAAAATGTTTATTACATCTTTGTTTGCGTGCAGTTTATGTATAATTTCATCTCTTTTCTCCAACATTATAAAGATATGCACATATATTCTATTTCAAGCGTCATCCACAAAAAAATTGCAGAACCTAATAATACACATAGGTCTATTATTAGTTTTCTTTCTTTAAAAAGATACTGAATGTTAACAATGAAATAAAGAATGTGATTAATCTTAAGTAAATGTTAATTACTTAATCGATTGACAGCCCTAAAAATAATTCTGTGATAGAAGCAAAAGTATGTCTGGAATGCATGGTCTTTTTCAAATGATCTGCAGAGAAAGAAAACCGGGCAGCTCTCAATAGTTCAGCGCCCAGCGGAGAGGCTCGACCCACCTGCATGAAAGTGTTGAAACGCTGGTCCTTCTTCTGCCGTGATTTGATGAGCTCCAGGGCGAAGGGCTGGTTACTGCAGAAAGTGCTCACCGCTTGCTTGATCTGCTCCTCTTCTCCACCACTGAACTGAAAAACACAATCCAGGGAGATCAGGGTCACACTGTACGATGGCTGACAGAAATAGTTTGAGTCCATGGAAGGTTGAGTGCTACTCTTGCCACCCAGGAGTCCTATCACATGTAATAATTGTTCATCAATGTCCACAGAATGCAAGTTAAACATGTCCCCTTACCCAAGACAGTAAATCATTTCCAATCTGGTCAATAACGGACGACTCGTTCTTCTTGCGGATCATAGTCATTTGATCTGCTATCCTCACTGTAATTTCAAAAATACAATAAGATACGATTAATGTTTTTTTAAACACAGGATTCCCACACCTTTTCACCAATGACAATGACTTTGGACCATTAATTTCCATGACTTTTCCAGTTGCTTGTCATTTTTGGATAAGGATTATATATATATATAAAAACATTTATTGAAACTGCTCAACACATATATAATTCACAAACACTGAGCTGAGAATATCTAGAAAACATGTATATACACTATAGAAATTTCCATGACTTTAATGATTTTTTATTTTATTTCTCAAAGCATGGAAATCACCATTTAAAAATGTCCTAATTTTCTCTGACTATGGGAGCCCTGTAAATAACATTTGCTCAAATTGCTGAGATGATTTGTGGCATACTGTGCAGTTGAACAATTTCCTCCAGGTTGGTGAATATGTTTTTGATGTCAGCAGGGGGCAGTATGTTGTCTCGGGTGAGTTTTTGGTAGAACACACTGTCCAGGACTTTCAGCATGCGCACATGAGCTCGTTCCGTGTAGAACAGTTCTGAAAGCATAATAAAGATTGAGGGTTACGTAAATACGCTTATGCGTCAGAACATCTGCTCAAGAGTCTGATCTCACGGTTTGCGCATATAATGTCAAAATATCAGTTTGGAGTGCGTCTCAAAAAGATCCCTTTTAACAGCGTGCATTGTTTACATTAAATCACAAGATTTCAAGTGCACCTGGATGATTAATGGTAGTGAAAAGAAAACAATGTTGTACCGTTAATGACTTCTTGTCTCTTGATCTCATGGGGTGTCAGGCCTGCTAGAACATCACGCCCAACCAGCTGCTGCCAGTTAGGAGGATCTACAGAGTATACATCACTCCCCTGATCATCTTCGCTCTGATGCTCCTCAAACCTGTGGATGAGGGGAAAAGAGAGTGAGAGAGATGGAATAAACAGTAGATTAACCCCTATAATCTCAATAAACATCTAAAGATTTTTTGACTTGTTTTCCAGTAAAAATATCTAAACATCCTTTAAACATAAATAAATAAAATTCTAGCGAATCAAAAAATACCTAAGATCCGGTTTTCAGAGAAATGTAACAAATGTAGGGATGTTTACACTTAAACCAGTAAAATATATATATTATAATAATTTAGTATTTTTTTGAGGCAGGGCCAGTATTAAGATGCAATGTTTGCGAGGGCATTTTGATCTTAAGGGTGGGAAAGTGATAGTCTCTTCTTCAGACCAGGATGGGGGTGTCAGAAGTTTGTTTGTGTGTGTGGGGAGACAAGAAAATCCCCCCCTAGCCCTCCCTTTGACCAATGTAAGCATTTTTTTGAATGTAAAAAAGTCTGCAAAGTTTCAAAAATCAAAGTGCACAACAAATGGAGTTATAGACTTCCAAAAGAAAGAACCGATTCTGAACACCTGAAATGAGTTGTTAAAGATTCCAGACTTACTTCCTGTACTAACCTATGTAATTTCGTAACAAAAAACCTGCCTATGGTCTTCACTGGCTGCTCCTGCACAGCTTTGACCTGCTCTCAAACACTACACAAAGAGGTAGACCAATCACAACAGACTGGGACATCTGACCAATCAGAGCATAGTAGGTTCATTGAAAGGAGGAGTTTAGAAGGAATGCTTTAGAACGGGTTCATTGGTTCAATGGTAATGTTGCAATTTAAATTATGAGCCAATTAAATTGTTTTTTGACCTTGGATGCACGTAAAGCTATTGTATGAGACATTTAAAACAAAATTAGGCATGTTTCAAAACCATAATAGGCACACTTTAAGAATGTTTAAATATTTTAACTGGAAAGCAATTTATTTTGCACAACAACATATGTATCTCTACTGAATATTTGAGTTGGTGAAGTGTTCAGGATAGGGATGGGTTAAAAATAGGAGTGACGGTGGTGATAGACAGCAGTCAGTGGCCAATAGCCAGTACCTTCTAATCAGTTTAGGTGTGCCCACATCAAGGAGTCTGTAAAACAAGACATGACACACTTCCTCATTTCACTGACATATTGTGCACCACTTAGATTAGCAGCAATCAAAGCTAGTGTTAGTTAGGTTTGTGAGCAGTGTTTTATTACAGTGCATACATGCAAACAGAAGCTAAAGTGTAAAGGCGCTTCCCATGCTGAAAGGGAATATGTTTTGGATGCTGGTATGCTGGTGTCCCCACCATGCTTCTGAACAAACATAACCAGCAATAAACAAATGCTGCTCAACCAGATACACCAAGTTCTATTGGTTAAAAGCATGACTAAACTGGTCAAACAGCTAAGCCAGGATCAAACAAACATAAACATGTCTGGACCAGGATGGAGCTGCATGTTTAAATCAGTCTTTTCAGCAGGGTTAGCATGAAACAAAGTCAGATTTGAAGTCTATGTTAGTAATCAGTCCAAAATCATAAAGTAACAGGCATTCTTTGGTGCATGAATGTGAACTCTTGAATTATGCACCTTTCTCCATCTTTGTCTTCATCCATCTGGTCCATGATGTATGGGATGTAGTCACAGGGTGGGTAGATGATGTCCAGCACATCTCCAGACTGCAGCCCATCACTCAGTCGGGGAAACACTGTAGATGGACTCATACCTGAGCACAGAGAAGACCTAGTCTCAGCCTCAAACTACAGAATAACTACCAATACACAGCACCACGTGCCAAAAAATAATCAAAAAGCTTAAATTCAGCACTTTATAAGATATGAGTGGGAAAAGTAACAATAGCAAACCTATTTTCCCCCACTTCCAATTTTAGCTCGTAAATTTTATTGGTCTGCCTAAATTGTCATGGCTTTAGCCAGCTGGTTCATAAAAAGAAGGGCTTGACAATAAAAAGAGTAATGACGACTCAGATCAGTGAGACTGCAAGAAGAATTAGGAGATGAAGCACTCACTAAACTCTGTGTCCCTTCCAGAGGGATCTGATGGTGAGCTGTAGGAGGCGCTGTATGGGGGTGAGGTGATGAATCCTGGGCTCTGTAAGAGGTCTGAACCCTCACTTGACTGACTGCCCCGCAGACGTCCACCTTCTATTGGCTCTGACCCGCCCAACGCTGGCTGAGACATCTGTTTCTGAGGCCTTTGCTTGACGTTGTCCCCTCCCCTCCCAGCTGCTCAAACACACACACACACACACACACACACACACACACACACACACACACACACACACACACCAAAGATGAATTAGTATCAATAAGAATCACCACCCAGAGGTAAGAGTGTAGAAGTTAGGGCAAGTTTTCCTCTTTTGAAAATTTCTAGGAAATGCACACCAGGGAACTTTTAGCATTTTTATAACATTTGACTGCAGAACCATCTATTACATTTTTTTTTTTATTCCACATTAAAAAAGACAGCAACAGTCCAATAAAACAAATCACCAAGCAACAAATAAGGCTTTAACATTGGCCTTAAATAGCATGGAGTTGTGGAATTTGGTCAATAACCTTTTTTTTTAAACTGCAACATAAAACATGGTTTACAATCTCAGTTTACAGGGGTGTTTACACAGGACATATTCATGCATTCCCTCTGCACCGTTTATTAATTATCGGTCTATTGTCGGTTGTGGCCATTGGGTCACATCTCTGTTTTTTAAGCATCTCATGCCATTAGTGTAGCAATAAGATCGACTGTCAACTGAAATAATTTAACTTTCATAAAACACGGCTTGAAACCCTAGTGTTCTGCTCCTTTGCATTGTGCTCCATCTAGCTGATTTTGAACACAAGAACACATCTTGTGTTTACATCAACTAAAAAATATAAAGCCTGACCCTCACTGTTGCGATAAGTGAAGTCAAACAAATCAAACAGATACAAAGAAGCCAGAGAGAAACATTATTGACTGGTAAATTTTCACAATTCAAAATCCACTGGCAGGTGTGGCAAAAAGTTAATGAACCCAGCCTTTCCCAATCCACTACAAGTCCACAAATGTCTGAAAGAAATATACAAAGTCCTGGGCCTGGGTAGCTCAGTGAGTATTTACACTGACTACCACCCCTGGAGTCACGAGTTTGAATCCAGGGTGTGTTGAGTGATTCCAGCCAGGTCTCCTAAGCAACCAAATTGGCCCAGTTGCTAGGGAGGATAGAGTCACATGGGGTAACCTCCTCATGGTCGCAATTAGTGGTTCTCACTCACAATGGGGGGGGGGGCGTGGTAAATTGTGCGTGGATCACAGAGAGTAGTATGAGCCTCCACATGCTGGGAGTCTCTGCGGTGTCATGCACAGCGAGCCACGTGATAAGATGCGCGGAATGACTGTTTCAGAAGCATAGGCAACTGAGAATTGTCTTCCGCCATCCGGACTGAGGCGAGTAACTGCACCACCACAGGACCCACTAAATAGTGGGAATTGGGCATTCCAAATTGGGAGAAAAGGGTGTGTGTGTGTGTGTATATATATATATATATATATATATATATATATATATATACATACATACATACATACACATAAAAGATATATACTAAAGCATTCTTAGACTTACCTGGTACTGATTCGATGCGACTCGGCCACCGTGGGGGCACTCGAATGGGGAAGCGAGGCTTTTTCAATTTCTCCTCTCCGTCCTTCTCTTGTTTGCTACTCTTCTGTTCAGGCAGGATAAACAACAATCCTCAGGGTACCAGCTTTGTCACAGCAGTAATGACATGATAATGGCTCCTTTCCATAACATAGTGAGCTGCCAGCGGCAGCATTTTAAGGCATAGTTTCCAAAATTTCTAAAAAGTATTGTTACTTATGCCATCTCTTAATACCAAGGTAGCATCACAAGTATCCTTCAGAGAGAAGGCAATTCTAGAATGTATTGCAAAAAGCTCCATAAATCCAAGAAACGTTGGTTGTAGATTAAAAAAATAAATAAAAATTATGATTTTACCAAATATATATGTAGAGTTGCTAATCAGTCACTTAAGACTTAAGTTTCTTTACTGTTAGAAAGCTGAGGCAGTTGCATATCTAAGTAGTAAGACAGCAAAGCAGCTCACTAGATTTTAGAAAAGAGCAAATGTGTTTGAAATGAGAAAATGAAAGGGGCAGAAATAGGTGTGAACATATACCCTCAGTTTTGAAGGAAGAAAATGAATTCGCACTCGTTTGGACTCCAGACTTCTTTGCTCTTTCACCCGAACTCCCAGATGCTTCATGTACATGATTATCACATATTGCATGGTGGTGCTGGAAGAGACAAAACCCAGTTTCAGCGGCGAATCAAAATTATTTCCTCTCCCTGGATATTCTACGTATGTGGGCAAACTCAGTAACTGGAGCACAGGATCAAGCAACCAAGTATATAATTTCCTTCTTCACAAGTTCAAGGAATGTATCTGATGACTTTATTTTCACCAAATCATCTCAGTGCTGGCTCATTTCTAGTTTGACTGGGACACTTACTGATTTAAATGTAAATTAATGTAAGCTTATTCAAAATAGAATGTTACAAACTTTGAGTTTGTTTGCTACCATAATGTAATACATAGGTTTTAATTCAAGAATTACACTACCTAATTTAATATTTGTTATAAAAATGAATTCCCTATTGATACCAATATTAATATACACATAATGCCCATGGCCAGAGGGAAAGCTAAGCCTTCCCCAGCCTTACCAAAGCTTAGCCAATGCCTCTGAGGGTTGTGTTTTGCCCGTTGTGTGCTGCTGGCTCCATGTGGCTGAGTCCGTCTGTTCTACAGGACTACAATCTTATTGTGCCTTCTGCCATGTCCCAAAACTCACGTGCATTCAAGTTCCCCATCTATCTTCCCACATATGTGCTGTATAAATCATACCGGCTTGTGGTGTTGCCATATGGCATCTCAAATATGTTTGCCTACATTAAAGTAAATGAGGACTAAGAAATTAATGAAGATTGGAAATCACTATGTTCTGCAGCATGTTGCATTTATGTCAAGTGTTAACATGCTGGCACCCCAGGCAGACAATTTACAAACAAATCCAGTGCAACATCTTTATATGTAATCAGATAACCCTCTTCCCTAATGCCTGTATTGTTGATCATTATGGAGGAGGTTTCCCGGAAAAAACAAGAAAGAGGAAGAAATTTCTCACCATTTCTCTTCTTCTGTGGGTTGTGAAGTCAACCTGAGAGACAGACAAATATTTAAGAGGAAGCGTAATTAGATGCCAAACAATTACAGACCTTATGTAATGGCGTGATGAGCCCAGTTGTCTATGTCTATTGTTTGTGGTAATCAACATTGTCACAAATGCTGTCAATTGAGCACGAAATATTACTTTAAGCTGAATGTTAGCCTCAGTCAACATTCACGTTAATGTATGACATAAAATTGAATGGTGACCAACAATTTGCCTCTCCTTTTGTGTTCCACAGAAGACAGTCATATAATAATCAACATGAGAGTGAGTAAATGAGTGATAGACTTGAAAATAATATGATTCTAGTCAAAAGGTGGTATTAAAAAAATTATGTTCATGGGGTCTTTGTGTGTGACTCACAGGATATCATCTATTTTGGAAAGGATGTTTTCTGCACATGATCTCTCTTTCTCCAGATCGAGTTCAGAGTCCAGACGAGACAGCTCTACCTCAGCAACTGTCAAGCCCATACTGTGCTTCTGCCTGTAAGAGTGGATACAATGGTGTCATAAAAACCTTATTGTGAATAAACTGAAATCTGAATAAGAACAACTGAGCAGTATAGATTAAATGGACTGGATAACAGCTTGGACACCATTTAAACCTGAACATGAGTTCAGCTTGATACAATCCAAAGTGGACTGTACTAAATACGGGTGTAAGCATGTCCGTTTGTGATCCGATCACTCAAACCACATTCAGAGGCTGTCTAAAATGCATGGGACCACATTGCACTTGTAAACGTAAACGCTAACGTGTCCTGATGTGACCACAACTTCAAGCACCACCAACCACAGCTGTAAAACAAGTTATTTTGTAAAACAAGTTCACATTTCTTCATTTAGCATCAATGGCTTTAAAAGAAAACAACCATCCTTTTTTTTGTTTTTCCAAAAAAAAAAGAAGAAAAAAAAAAGAAAAGCCGAAGCATAGTCATGCATACAACTTGCAAAAACATCTTTAGTTTACCTGATACCAATATATCGTGATTGTGTGAAGCACGCTCATTCGAATTTTTATTAAAAAAGGGCATTGCACACAATACATCACTTTTGTGGTTTGGTAATAAAAACTGAAGTCTATTTGGGAGAAACTGTGCCCATTTTTTCACACTTGCTTTTTTTCTTCACTTTTGAAAAAAAAAGAAAAGTAAAACAGTCACATAACAATGGAAGTATTTGCTCATGAATTCATGGACCCTTTCCTCTAAATCTGATCACTCCCCTTTAAATTCAATCACAGGTGGTCACTGGAGATGCATCTGAGACACATAATACCACCAGGTGTAACAGCAATCTGTCTTTCTTTACCATTACCAGGAGTAAACAGGGCCTGTTTCTCACCTGAAATCCTCCAAGTGTCTCTGTACATCAGGGAGGAGCGATTCCTGCATTGTCTGTATGTACTGCCTGTGTAATTCCTCGGGAATCAGCTCTGGTCTCCGCCGCTCTAAAAAAAAAATCAGCAATAGTCAAACACACATACTCACACACTGGAACATACCCTGTTATTGCCACAGAAAAACAACCTGCATAAACACAAATGGTATTTGGCCTCTCATGGAGAGTGCACTTCATTAAACCTTTGGCCTATTCAAGTGATGTCAACATGACAGTGACCAGTGCTTTAGAGGCTTAATCCATAATTACATGTCAACATGACAGTCAGTGAGAATGTTAAACAGGATTTGATTTTTCTAATTATGGGTTTTCCACCAAGGGCTAAAAAAATGCACTTGGAAGTTTTACAGTCTACAAACACACTTAAAAAAACAAACCTGTTAAACACTGCAAATACTGCAGAGTGCGAATGAGCAGTTTGCGTCCGTTAAAATTATACTTGGAAACTGAACACATGCTTACCGAGCTCAGAGGAGATAGATTCAGGCACAGCTACTTTCAAATTCTGTCAAACAAAAATATGTTTTAATTAAAAAGGGAAAAGGGGGTGTGACTGAAAAACAACTATAAACACTGAAAATATCGGTAACATTCTATACGTTCTATATGATACATTTACATTAGGTAATTCATTAGATATCATCAGCTAACTATGAATCCATTTTATAATCATTTATTCATCTTAATTATCAATTATTCATTATTATGTACAGTTTTACTTTTACTTGTTCATCATTAGCTCATGTTAGTTCACAATGCATTAACTAATGTTAACGTTACCATTAACAAAAAACAATAAATGCTGTAAAAGTATTATTCATAGTCAATTCATGTTAACTACTGTGTTGAATATTATTATTATATAAAACCTTATTGTAAATTGTAACCAAATTATGAAGGTAACAAAACAGCAGAGCTAAACTACCCATTGATCTGGTACAAAGAGAACACATTTTGCTGCAGGGAAGACTTGCACCCACACCAACACATGCACGCTGAGTTTGAGAACAACAATATGTGATGACCGTGGGGGTAAAAGGCTGTCTGCGAGTGTGTAAGCTTCCTGCCCCTAGGGCTGCTGGGAGAGGAGTAACCATCACACACCTCACAGGACAAAAGGTAGGGTTGATCTGGGTGGATCTAGGCCTTTGCCCCAACTTGTTCACAGGCCAAATGACACTGAGGCAGTGTAGACAATGATGGGTTTAAACAAGTACAAATGAGGTGTGAGAACAAGCTGCACTTACTGCCCCACGGTCTAAGAAGAAAGTTAAAAAGTCCATGAATATGCGACGAGTTTCTTTGGAATTTGTCTGCTTGTAGAGGTCGGCATACAGGTAGCAGAGCTGTGGAAGAAAGTGAGATTCAGAGAGTTAAACAGATTCAAACTGATAACTGATGAGTTCCACAATGTATTTGTTCTGCCGAAAAGAACTGTGAATCAGAAATGGTCATGCTGCATATTTGTTGTTGCGTGCAGCAAGAACAATGCAATAAAAAGCCACTGAATTGCAGTTCAAAAAACATTAACATAGACTCTAAAAATGTATTGCCTCCTCAACAGATGAAATCTGATGGCCAATTGAGACCACGTTTTTGAGGTAAAATGCATCAGATGAGTAAAAATGAGGGCTGTGATTCGAGTAAAATTTTTAATCAACTATTGAATAATACAATTTCATTGGTTTTCAGCATCTCTAGCCAGAAACACTGTGCCAAGTTAAATGTGGTTTAAAACTTTGAAAATGCATCTAGACTGCATTCTGCTATGCTCTGTGCAGCTGTGGGTACAGCTTCCTGTACAGATGCCTGTACATGTGCAGGAGTTGCGATGACCACCACTTACTGACTGTGAGGGGCATGAATCAAGCGTTTTTATATAATTAATTGCAGCTTAGCTTTAGCTAAAATACTTCTTTGGTATCCAGTTTAATAATTCACAGAAAACTATATGTAAGAAATTTGTAGTGGACTTCCTGAAAAGTGTGGGTTTGGGGCAGTAGGATGTTGAGTCATTATTTTTGCAATTCTGTTTGCTGTTGCTAGTGGTGCAGAAATGTTGTCGTAAATTGTTCTTTTTTGTAGAATTTGCAACCACTTCAGTCTCAGTAAGGAGTTCTGGGTGTTGAAACTCACCAGAGGTGCAGGGTCAAACTGGGAAATCACATGATGCAGGAAGGCAGCAAGATGAGCTGGGCGAGTCTTGAGCAGTTTGATACTCTGGAAGCAGCTGCACTGGCCGTTCACCTGGGACACATCAGATCAGGTTAAAGAGGTGTGTGAACAAACACAGGGCCACTGCACTAAGCAATGGAAAGGAACTTGGAATACCTGCTCCTGCTTGATGTCGAAGTCATCATCTTCAGGGTGGATGATCAGGCGGGAGGAGGGGCTGACTATGGTACCCTGGAAGCGAGAATTCTGCAATAAGGAAAAGAGTGTCACAAATGTGCTGATCTGAGATCAGGTGGTATGGTCAAACAAAAGGTTTCATGTTTCTCACTAGTGATCAGCCGATATGGATTTTTAAATGGATGATGCCAATGCATATATTTATGGCGTAAGGTGACTGATGGCCAGATATAATACCAGTTGATACAACATATGCAAATAATACATTTAAATGAAATGTTGGTTATCCTTTCTACCACGCAAAGGCAAAAAACAGTAACTACACATTTTTGTCAAACTTGATTTGACTGAAATCGGGCCTCTTAGACAATGATATGTCCTTTGGCAGCCAGATTTGGCTTAACTATAACAATAACGTTCTTTCTTCTGCAGAACACAAATTAAGATTTTAAGAAAAATATTTCAGCTATGTAGGTCCATACAATGCAGTGCAATGCAATGAGTATAAAAGTGATCTGTTCCTCACCCACACCTATCATATCGCTTCTGAAGATATTTATTTAACCACTAGAGTCTTATAGATTACTTTTATGCTGACTTAGTGATTTTTAGAGCTTCAACATTTTGGCACCCATTCAATAGCATTGTATGGACCAAAAGAGCTGAGAAATTAATCTAAAAATCTTTATTTGTGTCAGCAGATGAAAGAAAGTCACATCTGGGATGAGTAAATGATGAGTAAATTTTCATTTTTGGGAGAACTGTCCTTTTAACAAGGATTTTAAGACTGACACAAGAGCCATATACCACATGAGGAAAGCCAAGCAGGCATTGTTGTATTGGTGGTAATGTCACAATAGCCAAATATCAGACGATTTAGCAGCCTGGGCAAATAAATCTGAATAGCACAAACTTCTCACCAGGTCAGAGCCATCCTCAGCCTCAGGAGAGGGGCAGGAGTTGAGGCTGTCTCTGGGGGTGCTCTTTGGACTGGAACAGTTGGAGTCTCTTTGAATCTTCGGAGAGGCAGGGTAGAATCGCCGCTGGATCAGCACATCACAAACCATAAACACAATTAATTAAACCACAGGGAAGGAAGGAACAAGGGCTATGAGAGCTCTGTCCTACTAATGATAAATGCCACTGTTTAAGAACATTCTTTTTATAATTGTTATTTTCTGTCTTTCTTTTTTATTTAGCTGGATTTGATGGTCTTTACAAAGTCCAGTACCAAAAACATTTGCAGAATTTATAACATATTCTTTATCCTAAGAAAATAGCAGGGTAAAGAAAAAAGGGGTGCAGTCTGCACTTACAGATGCCACTGAAATTCCACTCCAGAAACCTTCCGGGCTGAAGTCTCCCTTACAATGATCTTCATCCACCCAGCAACCATCTTCACTGTTCCTGACATATAGACCCTCCTAGAAAACAGATTTAATAGTCAGTCGATGTGACTGTATTATGTTTTACCTTTTCTTATATGTTTATATGTCAACATCTTTTTCATCCTGACAGTGTGTTAAAGTTACTTTTGATGTGAAGATCACTACAATTGGTCAGAAATGTCATCATACATGTGTAGCCCTGTTCAGCTGGCCCTGCCGCTGTGGAATGTGCTTCTTGCCATCTTGGATGAACCGAAGTGGTTTGGGAGTAAGAGTTTTGCCATATTCATCTTTCAGTCCCTAATGGCAAAATGGATAAGGACCGAACCCGAGTCTAGTAGCAAGACTCTATGACAGATCTTTGTTTACAAAACCAGTGAAGGCAGTAAAACTGTGCTCTGTTGAAACATGGCTTGGAGAGTAACGGAATACTTGTACCGGTGTTACGTTTTCAGAATACAAAAAATGTGTCACTGTAATCGATACAGCAACATAAAAACCAAACGTATTTTGATGACAGTTACATTTAGTAAGAATAGGGAATACTAGCAGGATTTCAATTTTTAATTTAGAACAAAAGAAACAAAAGATCCTCCTGACATAAAGTGATATAGACCACAGCTTTCTTAAGAGTGCTACAGATCTGATCAGATGCGTGCTCCACATATCTTCCGGTACTCTCTCGTGACTCACGTGAATCAGGCGCCACTTACTGTCACATGTGCAAATAACACTTAGTGCTCTCCAGGCATATGAAGTCAAACTTTAAAAGGGCTACTTCATTGTGATGGCCACTGGAGAAAATGTAATATTTTTTTTAAATGTCTAAATTTTTGTTTCTTTAAAGGTGAAAAGGGAAACATAGCAGTTCAGTGCAATTTATGCCTTACAGCTGTGAAGATGCAATCCTTTTCCAAAGACCCAACATATAATTTAAAGAAGCATTTGAAGGTAAGTCCCACATGAAAATATACAGTCCGACCGTCAGTTGATCGTTTTCACAGGTGCAGGAATAGCAGCTGGTACTGTGACACAAATTGTGCATTATTGACAGTACAGCAAAAAGGAACATGTTCCGTGTTAACGTGGTGAAACCAACACTCCCCCCATCGAATGGCCTGTATTCCCATACAAGGGACACCTATACTGTCAAAACTGTCACTTCTCACTTCCAACAAAACTTTAGTTGAAACTCTTAAATTGAAATGCTTTTGTAATGTAATGACAACAGCAGAAGGGTCAGCATTTGTTTTGTACTTTGTTAAAAAAAAAAAAAAATGATATCAAATTGTACACATAAATACCAAAATAATTAAATATGTAAATAAGTTCTAAGTTAATAAGGAAATGTACAATGGATAATTTATCTGATTTTGATACATATTACAAATCTGATTGATTCTGGCAAATGTAAAATTTAAAAATAAGTAATTAAAGACAAATTAAAAAGGTTTAATTGTGATTTTTACTTTAAAATCCTCCTTAATCAAACATAAAATAACCCAGAAATGTAAGCTGGTGATGTTGGACTGTGGATCATGAACAAGCAGACAGGAAGCATTGCATTAATAATGAAGATAAAGCTAAAGTCTGAGCAATCTACCTATTGCAGTCGGAAGTTAATGAATGGTGCCAATTATCCTGTAAGATTGCTTCAAACTGAATTTCCAATAAAAATTCATTAAAAAGCGAGTTGCAAATTACCCTTATTTTTGAGCCCCACACATTTTAGCCTTTAAAGTTCTCACAGTGGATGGAAAAGTCTTCGAAGGGAATAGGGCATAGGGATGATCACTACAGAATGCACCCTGTAGCAGATAGATGACTCACCTGATTTGTGCAAAAATACTGAGATGATCACTTTTTTTTTTTCTTAGCTACATCACTCATACCATTATTCAAACACGGTTTGTTTGCATTCAGGAAGCATAATTAAAAGTTTTCAAGAATATTTTGCTTTTGTCTTGACTACACATATGACCTTGAAGTAATCAAAAAGTATTTAAAAGTAATCTGATTACATTACCTCTACATCACAACTATATTGTGGTAATTGGATTAAGTTAATGGTTCCATTTTTTGCTAAGATATCAGTATTTGTAATGGAATACATGTTAAAAGTAACCCTCCCAACCATGGTGGTAGGAGCTTGAAAGAGAGTTCAACCAAAAATGAAAATTCTGTCATCATGTTCCAAGCTCTGTACAGATGCTGGGCAGAATGACAGCCTTTCACCATTCATTTTCATTCACCGTACAAGATGTAATCAAAGTGAATGGTCACTGAGACTAGAATACTACCTAACCTCTCCTATAGTGTTCTATAGAAGACAAAAAGTAATATAGGTTTGGAACAACATGAGAGGGGAGTGAATTCTGACAGAACAATTACTTGAAGACTGCCTCTGCCCTTATCAGCCATACTAGAACAGTAAATTACCTCACAACAGGAAAAGCCTCATTCTTATCAACTTTAGTCATAGTTGCAACAATACAGTTCTGCAACCCAACACTTTACTGACATGGACACTTTGTGAAATTAGAAGTAAATAGTATGTCCACATAAAATCACAAAGAGGCCAGTAATAGTTTTTACTTAAACCCAAGCCCTGGACATCTAGATTCTGACCTGTATTCCCTGTTGTTCCCTAGACACCATCCTTCTGTTTTCCATTCTTTGGTTGTATTGAGCACCGTTCACTTCCTATAAAAATGTAGGGTTGGGTTAACAAGTGACAGGGAGGGGCACATTATAAATTTAAGATGATTTAATTGAAAGAGAGATATGAGGAAGTAAAATGGCAACAAACGGAGAATGAACAAATCTTTTGATGGAACAACAAAACCGTTGAAGTATAGGGTGCTTACCCATGGTACAAGAGGAGAAGAGGTGCGCTCTGATGCATTGGAAGAGTTGGGGGATGTAACAGAGGTGTTTCCAAGAACCCCAGGTGACCCGAGGCCTGCATCTACCTCAGAAAGGGGGATCTCGGGCAACCCGGGAGGTCGGCCTAATACTGTGAGGGCCACATAAGAGCCAGCTGCAAAGAACAAATGTGTCTACACTCAGTGACCACTTTTTTTAGGCACACCTGTACATCTACTATGCAATTATCTAATCAGCCAATCATGTGGCAGCAGTGCAATGAATAAAATCATGCAGATACAGGTCAGGAGATTTAGTTAATGTTCAGATCAACCATCAGAATGGGGAAGAAATTAAATCTCAGTGATTTCAAACAAAGCATGATTGTTGGTGCCAGATGGGCAGGTTTGAGTATTTCTGTAACTGCTGATCTCCTGTGATTTTCACACACAATGTTCTGGTTGTTAACAATTACAATTCAGTTTACAATTGTAGTACATAGAGGTTTTATGAGTTACCATAGCCTTTCTGTCAGCTTTAACCCGTCTGGCCATTCTCCGTTGACCTCTCTCATAAACAAGGTGTTTCCATCCACAGAACTGCCACTCACTGAATGCGTTTAAACTCTAGAGACTGCTGTGCTTGAAAATCCAAGGAGATCAGCAGTTACAGAAATACTCAAATCAGCCCATCTGGCACCAGAAATCATTCCACTTTCGAAATTACTGAGATCATATTTTTCCCCATTATGATGGTTGATGTGAACATTAACTGAAGCTCCTGACCTATATCTGCATGATTTTTTGAACTACTGCCCTATGATTGGCTGAGTAGTTGTCGGGGTAGGTGTGAGAAGCGGTGCGAGGAAATCGTCTGTGTTCTGCTACAGTGTGCTTGAATAACATATAATGTGTGAGTAAGGGCATCCAGTGGAGTTTCTGGTGGCCCCCTAGCCTAGTGTAAGATTGTGCCCCTCTAGGTAGTTGGTACCTAAAGTAAAGTCCATGAACATGAAACACAGTACTTGGTAAGACTAAAATTAGCTCTTAAGTTCTTGTGATTTCAATGTTACATTAAAAATACCAAGTTTTACAATATATTCAAACTTAAAATGTATAATCCAGTCCATCAAAGTGATGCATAATCATTATTTGGAACACAACCTTTGTATGAGGTGATTCTATCTAACAAAAATATTTTACTCACATTTGATTAATTTCACTACTTCAACATGGTTAGAATGTGTCACCAAGGTCCCGTTCACCTAAAACAGAGGAGCAAAGCATTAAACATTTTGAACTTAATGAACTCTGATCTACATACATATATTCTGCAACTCTGTACCTAATGGTGCTTCAATACAGACAGGTAAACCCTTACAAACAGCAAGTTCCTCTTCTAAGCTGATGCAAAGATTAATTTATTGTGACCAGCAGGTGGCAGAATAGACAGATGCAGAAATGCAGAGGTGAAAAGGAGGGGGGGGGGACTGAGAGAACAAAATTCATACACAGTAACTCTGCACTCACCTTAATGATCCTGTCCCCAGTCTGGACACCTGCACGCATGGCAGCGCCATCTATTACAAGAGAGAGGAGAAGATGCCCCTGAATGTCTGCAGAATTTCCGGAATTATGTGCAATAAAAGTATCATCTAGTATGTGGGCCTGTATTGTTATTTTTTTCTCCCCAATTTGGAATGCCCAATTCCCAATGCACTCCAAGTCCTCGTGGTGGCATAGTGACTCACCTCAATCCGAGTGGCGGAGGACGAATCTCAGTTGCCTCTGCGTCTGAGACCGTCAATCCGCACATTTTGTCACATTGCATGAGTGCATCCACTCACATCTCACCTCGCGCCTCACCGAGAGCTAGAACCACATTATAGCGACCATGAGGAGGTTAACCCAGCGTGACTCTACCCACACTAACAACCAATTGGTTGCTTTGGAAGCCTGACTGGAGTCACTCAGCACGCCCTAGATTCAAACTCGTGACTCAAGGGGTGGTAGTCAGCGTCTTTACTCGCAGAGCTACCCAGGCCCCCGGCCTGTATTGTTATTAAACAAAACCCACTGAAAGAACCATCTGATTTCCAGAGCATAAACTGTGCATAAAGTTTAAATCTTGAAAACTCTATTTTTAATGTGACAATGTTAAGCCAAGATATCCACACATACCAATTGCTCTAATTTATTGTGATATAAGAACAATAACACAAAACTCTACTCCAAGCATGTGCCTAGGAGCTTTATCGCCAGCGGAGACATCGAAAATGAATTTTAAGCTACATTTTTATATTTCTGAAGAAAATGTGAGTGGTCCTAACAAAGAAGTCTAGTGCTGTGTCATATTTTACAGTGGGCAAAGAATACATCTATTGTTGAAAGACACATTATTGCTGGTAGCTTGCAATGATCTTTAACAAAGCATTTTGTGTATGTAGCCCTATTTCTCATCTACGTTGTGTTTTCACAGTCCTCTAATTGGTCCTGGTCAGAGCGCATCAGCTCTATTTCTGACCTCCAGCCAAATCACAAATCACAGAGTCCCTGCCACAGACGCACACAGGAGCTGGGAGAGCATACAAATTGTCTGCTGGGGGGTGGAGCCATACAGCCAGACAGTGAGATAGACAGGCCTCTTACCCTGTTTGACGAGCTGCACAAAAACAGGGTTGTCCCCACTGACTGTCAGCCCAAAGCCATTCTCATCTTTCTGAATGATTACACATCTCTGGACCAGCCCTGGTGAAAGGGGGAGAATAAGAAAGAGAGGGGGAGACAGATTATTAGGAGATAAAAAAACATTTTCCTGGATTGTCAAAGCTTTACTGAACTGCATTAATCAGGAAAGACCTATTAAAGCAGACTACAGTTGCACTAACTTAAATACCTGATCGAAGTGTGAATAAGTACAAGCCGTTACAGTCATTTATATTTAGCAATAGGGGTGGGGAAAAAAAATATTTCAGTGATGCATCGCGATTCATACTCAAACGATTCTGAGTTCAGTTTAAATCACGGCAGAGCAGTGGCACGCGCCAAAGACAGATGTAGAAACAAAGATATGAGTTAAGTGCATAAACTAAAGTCAAGTGCACCAACATGACTGTTTGCAGACCAGCTGTATCAAATCCATGACCTTTTGTGCCCGAATGAAACTACAATCCCGAAATTCTTTCAAAACACACGCACATAGCAACGGGAGAGTTTATTCGTGACAATAAGCCAACAAACCACATGAAACAGGAGCTTGCACACATAATTGCACTGATTTGCACAAAAGTGGTTTGGGAGATGCTGGTGATGTTTTCATTTATAAAAAAAAATATTATTTTATAAATAAAATGCCTTTCTCTACACTTGCGTGCTCTCCATTTCATTGGCTTTTGCTTTATTGCCTGTCATTCACTTGTCAGGACAGTGCGCACACCTGATGATAAAGGTTTGCAATCCATCGTAGCTTTTGTGACAGAGCGATCTTCTACTCACAGAGCAAACAGATAGAACAGTGCATATGAGACACTTGCAACAACTGCACTATTTAAACTTCTTTACGATCACCTGTGCAGGTGAGGAGAGGAGAAGCTGACAGCTGCACTCTCATATAAGCAAATATTTCTCTCATCCTGGACCAGCAACTTCCAGTTGTGGTTAAAAATGTAAATGAATAGCATGGTATAGATTCATTTTAAATAATAATTAAATACTCGGAAATGATTTACAATGCTTAAACAAAAATTTTAATAATAATATAATCATTTGAAGTAATAGTATTCAGTTTGATTTGATGGAGTTCTAAAGAAAGAAACTAAAAACTGAGATACTAAAGAATTAAACTAAAGAACCATTTATTTAATCTTGTGGATGTTCCATGTTTTGTTCAAAGCTCATACTTAATGTAAAAGGCCAGTTTATGTAATGTGACCTGATTTTTAAAACAGCTGTTAAATAAAAAACTGAAAGGGAAAAAATAGAGTAACATTTTTTTTGAAGAATCTGAAATAAGAAAGAAATTGAAGGACAAGATGCATCGTGATTTATTTAATAATCTAATTGTTACACTTTGAATCGTAATCGAATCATGAGGCCGGTGAAGATTTGCATCTCTAGTTAGCGATAGCATTAAAATATGGCAAGTTGTGAAATGAACACTTGAATTCCGATTCAAATCTAGCCTGACACCTAAACCAACCCGAAATATGAAGGAAAAGGTCAGAGCTGAGGAGGTGTGGTTATCACAGTCATCTAATGCTCCATCCTAAAGTGTTTGATTTCAAAACCAACAGCTCATGCTATCAGATTCAAGATCATGAAAGCTGCAGTTCTCAGACCACAGCAATGAGCATCTACTGTAAGGTTTACATATCAAATGCTCACACATAGTTTCACTATGGCTGTATTGCACTGCAAGGCCTAATGCACAGATCCTGCACAGAGAGGTCTGCTTATACGACGGCACCCAAATCAGAGGCCAAATAAATTTGATGTCATAAGTGATGTTCCCTCTAAGCTGCTCGTGTGCACCCTTGTGTACTACTTGTGCTGTTCCAAAACAAGCCGGGAAAACAAAAATATCTACACAGATGGGAGGCTTAAGTGTGTGGGAAAATGGGCTCTTAAGATTCTTGATTGTGGATTATATACACATTATTATTTTTCATCATCATTTATATTATCATTAATAAAATAATGTAAACTGTGAAAAATATATTATTATATAATGTATGGGTTTAGTTATATATTTTCTTATTAATTATAAAAAATACAATTATATCAATAAATATAATGGATTTCTGCTTAAGTTGCTGAGGGGTCTGCAAATTGCTCAGTGAGAACAAAAATTCACAGAGAGGGCACATTGCTCATAAGTGTTTATGCTGTTTATAAGCATGCAACATGATTTGATCTGTGACAGGTGTCTGAAATAAAATCTGAATTTCAGACTCTTTTTGAGTGTCAAGGTCATTTCAAACCAAGTTCCACTTATGGAACTCAAAACATGCATGACAAGAACATTTTTAAATGAAATATCTCTCTGAAATCCTTCACACTGAAATGTATTCCCCACCGCCTTAGCTCTGAATGCAGAAAACAGACTCTTCTGCTGGTCTGTACCTAACAAAGCTATCATATGACTTAAGAAAACTTGGAATATAGTGCACTAGTTGCATGGACAACTTTTATATTTTTATGGTTTTATTTGTCCATTTTTAGGGGTTTAACAGCTACTGGTCACCATCTGTTTTTACTGTGGAAAAGAGCAGTGTAAACATCTTTTGGGTCAGAAGAAAGTCGGATTGAAACAACATGAGGGTGAATAAATGATGACAGATTTTTTATTTTTGGGTGAACTATTCCTTTTAGAAGAATAATTTATATTAGGGCTGCGCAATAAAATGATATTGATATTCACCGAAAAATAATTAAAATAAATTATGAGTTATTTTCGATACTTTGCCTATGTTGTACATCTAGACGATCGGATCAGGAGAGGGTTGCTAAAAACACAAGCAGTTCGGCAATGTAATACACACAACTAGCTAACTGAATCACAGTCATGAAATCAGCCGGTTAGGAAGTATTAGCTGGCTAGCAGCTGCATAAGCCCTACTGTCTTGGAAACCAGTAATGAGGCAAGGTAGCTGTTAGCTAGCAGTTAGCTATTCAGATTATATGATATCGTAGTACATTAAACAAAACAATGCAATACAGCTATCGACTGAAAGCAACAACTCCGACATTAACACCATTGCTGTTTATTTATGTATTATTTAATTAAATGTTTTTTAATGATCCATATCGCTGTCACAGGCAAGCAAGTATTTCTTCTTCTTGGAATGTTCATTCCCAGTTATGGTGCATTACCGCCACCTACTGAGCTGTAGTGTGGAGCGTCACAAGAAAGTCTTTCAGTGGAGTCAAATGTCCACTGAAGACGATGAAATTTAAATCAAAAAGTGGTCACACATCTTATGTAGGATTAAATCCTGAACGGAGTATAATTCTTGAACTTCAAATTAAAACGTAGCTTATCCTGTATAACTGTAAGCAAACAAGTTATGTTTACATTTATTCTTGAGATCTAACAAACACGTGGACTGCATTTCCTTTACTATTAATGGTATGAAATGTATATTGTGAGAAATATCAATCTTCACATTATGGAAAATAATATTGTGATAATATTTTTGGCCATATCACCCAGTCTTACTTTGCATTGTCATAATAACATACACATTCCAAAACAATCAAACAAGTCAACTGGTAAACAAAACTAAAAGAATTCTCATAAAACTTTGTGAAGAGGAGGTGGGCGGGGCCAGGCCGTGAGTTAGCCAAACAGGCTAATCGGCCGAGGAAAGGGATAAGGCCAAGCCGGATGTGGCATTCAGGAGAGAGAGCCACACGCAGCTGCCGTGTGCATTTATGTTTGGGTCTTTTTAAGTTTTCAACTGTTCAGCCAGTTCCCGCCTCCTCCTCGCCCATTTGAACCATGTTACACACTTAAACCTCACAATGCTAGAGGGGACAGAAAAGAGAAACCTCTACATAAGGGTCAGAGTGGCTGGCAATGATTGCTGAAGGCACAGCTACAGAAGTGTCTGAGACAGGAAGAAAGAATTGCACATCAGTAAAAAATGTGGAGCCAGAAACACATCAAGAGTACAAGCATCTTACCACAAGACTCAGTTCTCCCGTCAGCCACTACAAATCCACTCTTCTTCACCAGCACATCTGAGCAACACAACATCATAATACAACACAGGTCACACACACACTCACGTACGCACACACACCACAGATAGGGAGAGGTCTCAAATAAAATAAAAAAAATTTAACAATTGCATAAATATAGTATGGCTGTTTAGGAGTGGGTCTGATAAGTTTCCATCCACTTTTTGCACCGTTCTGTTATCGACAAAATGAAAATGCGGAAAAAATCAGAACATTTGCCTATTACTGATAAAATGGTGTAAAATACAATTTCATTGTATTCAAGCCTAGCAGAAATAGCAGAACACAATTACATGGCAATTTTTGAAAGGGACACAAATAAAAGAGCCAAAACTGATCTACCACGTAACATCATATTGAGCAAAACCCAAAACAACGGTAGATCTACAATATTAGGCTAATATCAGTTCACAAACAAGCTAGGTATCGTTATAATCGCTAACGTCGCAGACTCATGAAAAAATACATCTGTTATCATAATTATTTTGTCATGACTAATTTATTAATGACTCAGCATCATCTGTATTTAAGAGAAAATCACTTCATCCGATGCTTTAAGTGAATAAAACAGCCTTGCCACTGCCAGCCTACTTGCTGGATTTCTAACTCCACCGGACTTGTGTGTGTAATTGACGTAAAGGGGGAAAGAACGCAGTGGACCAAACCACTGTGGTGCAAGGGAGGGGGACTCAAAATGTTTCTGAACTTAAAACAAATTTTTGGCCTGTTTGTATTGTTTTGCTACTTTACAGTTATTTTAAGTATATATCATTATGTTTTTTACAATACACAGCGTGGTTTTTAATGCCCCAGCAAGATTTTGTTGTTGCTCACTCTTTTTCTGTTTTCGGCAGCAACTCTGAACACTTTAATATTCTTTATCCTAGCTGAAGATCAGCCTATGTTGTATTTTCAAGTTAAAAATATTAATATTGACAAAGATGAGAGTTTTATGTTTATTTGACATTTCTTGTTTGTATGAAGGCTAAGTGCAAATAAAAGCACAGTTTTTATTTCTTAAATATTATATAGTTTTATAGGAGGAGGTTTCATAGACTTTTAGATTAGAATTTAGATACATTTTTCAGAGGTTTGTAGGTACAGACATCCGTTATGGGCGTTCTTGGCAGTTTTTCTGAGGCTTTTATATTGTACATATCGATATTGGAATTATATCGAATCAATCGAAATTAAGAAATTATATCGTCAAGCCTTAGGCAAAATACAACAGAACTGGATGCATTAGTAAGCCTGTCATCCTATATTACAATTCTGAATTAAAATAAGGACAATCTGTTCACATTATGTAATTTTATTTGCCCCTGCAGGAAATATGTTGTGAAATGCTGGGATGCGGTGTCCAAACAACATATAAAAACCTCAACACACTTTTTTTTTTCAAATTAAAAATGTTATATATTATGTTCTTTTCCTAAAATAAAAAATAAAAATAAAAAACATGCTAATTTCTTTTTCATGTGTTATAAACACTAGATAGTATGAAATGCTTATGAAACTCTGCATTAGTCCACACATATCAGCCAGCGTAATCTACAGTCGTTTTTTCAAAGAGATGTTGGAATTTATTAAAACTCTTTTCATATAAATAATAAAATAAACAAATAAATACAAACTTGGAATGGGTTAATGAATTTCGGTGTCTTTACATAACTTTTTAAAACTTGTGTCTGTTATTGCAAAACAATAATAAAGTATGTCTTCTCGTTGGCCAACAGCCACTTCAAAGATTCAACTTAAACAATCACATTTATTTATTTTTACCGGGTGCTTTGGTAAAACATGTCGCAATCTTTACCGACTTGGGAACATGCAATCAATTAAGAGTCTGGAAAAACTTCCATCGAGAATAAAGTTAGTGTCATTTAAAGAAAATGCGGAAAACTCGAGTCTTCTCGGTCCAATTGTTCCTCTCAATTATACTGTTTTTTGTAAGGACAAATGTGATGCAAATTCTGTCATGTGACACTACATTTTTGCATTAACTCGCATTAGTTTCCAAACCAGTTTTTCACAATTGACATGTCAACATAGGATTTATGCGCTAAACTTAAACTGAAAAATAATAAGCATTTCAATCAACTTTATTTTGATGTGCTAAAACATTTTTCGGCAAAAAAATCCTTGGATGGAAATGTAGTTACTGATAAGCAGTGGAATAGCTTACCCGAAAATGAGAAATTAACCTCATCATTTACTCATTGAATGACTTTCATTGACTGACTTTCTTTCATGGAGCACAAAAAGAGATGCAAGGCAGTATGTTTGCCTCAGTCACCATTCACTCTCATTGCATCTTTTTCCATACAATGAGGCTAAAATTCTTTTTAACTTCTTTGTGTTCCAGGGAAGACAAAAAAAAAAAAAAAAAAAAAAAAAAAAAAGTCATATGGATTTGGAAACACATGACAGATTTAAAGATGACATGACAATTTTTAGGTGAACTATCCCTGAGAGGTCATCGATAATAACAGGTAAACGTAATAATACCCCAACACCTTTATTATTCATTAAGGAGAGACAGAAATCAATGATCAGCATATCACAGTTTGGGGTGAAAAGTTCAACTCCCACAATGGTTGTTTCCATGTGAGATAACATTCTTAAATAAGGTTACACAAAGAAAACATGCTTTGCTTTCATCTTTGTATGTCTACAGATGAAAAGTCTAAAGTTAATCATAACACAAGACAGCAAATTGTGGACCTGATTGGCTGGCCTGTGTGTGTGTGGGGGGTTTGAATGCATGATGAATGGTGATTGAGACTAACATGATATTCTGTCATAATATATAGTCGAAATAAAGTCATAATGAATGAAACGACATCAAGGTGAGTAAATGATTACAGAATTTTAATGTTTGGGTGAACTGTTTCTTAAAGGCTGATATGTTATCAAGTAAAAGAGTCACACTTTTCAGACACTCCTACCAAAGAAATTGTACGGAAGTACACTGAACACCACACTGTGGTTAGGAATGATTAGTCATGCGAGAGAGAAGAATATCAGAAATAAACATGCAGTAGACACATCCTCATCTCCATTCACCACTTCTCACTCTTAACTCACATGTGAAAGTGAGACATTTATGTTAGGAAAACTAAAACTTCAAAGTTGCAATTCAGTAATGCTTCCCGCAATAAAGTTTTACACAAAGAAATTAATAATGCTTTGAAAAATGTTTCCAGTCATATTAGTTGCCTAATAAAAGCTTGCAAACACTGAATAAATGAAACATGCCTGGCTGTTAACAGCACATTTTTACAATGACATCATTAACTGTTTTTTTTTTGCATGATGCTGTGTCCATGCAGGTTTATGTCAGTGTAAGTCTCACGACGACTGCCATAACGGCTAGTAAACAAACAAAAAAATTACAGAGTGCACCTTAAAGTATGCATATGTGGAACCTGCTGCAGAGAACAGAATAGCTCAGAATTCCTTAGACGCCCGATGAAAGTGTCATGTTTTTATACAAACAGCCAGTGATCAGCCATACGAGCTGTTCTTTCAATTCAACAAGAAAAAGCTCCCCGTCAAAACAATGTCAATCATATTTCAATAAATACGATTACTAATTGTTTTTCACCATAAACGCCACATTAAGGGCCATGCTCAAAACTGCTTTTCCTTCTCCACTCTCACCAGAAGCCGAGAGGAAAAACAGGGACCAAACTTAAGAGAAAAAAACACATTGACAATGTCTTTCATCTGCCAAAACCGGGGCCAGGAACATGTGCATCGTTTATGGTCAGCAAGTATGAATCATGCTGCTGTTTAAGCCGTTCCACTTCAGTTAGTGGAAGGGCACAGCCTTCCATCTGTGCTGTGTGTGGAGGAAACTCTTTCCATTTCCGAGTCTGGATAGACCATGCAAGAGGAACAGTGTGCTTCAGTCCACACCACAAACACACGGTCACTCAGGACGCCCTTTAGTTCAACTAAACACTACTATTCTGTTTGAGCATAGAAAAACAAATGTGAATAAAGCAGAAAGTTGCAATATGACTGACTTCACTTACCTGTAGGGTCAAATTCGTGTGTTGGGGTACCGGGCAGCTTATCGCTTTGAGGCCTTTTGTCAGGTAGATGGTCTCTACTGAGAATGCTACTGGTTCTAGAAAAACAGACGAGAAATCAATTAGATGCCAACATCGTGCAATGAGCAGTTGAGCACATAACATTAAATACATAATCAGCAAATATTCCGATTAGTGAAGGACCTGTATTATTGGCCAGTAAATCAAATGGAAGTTCCCCCTTGTGTTAGTGTGAAAATCTACCAATAGACTTATCAATGGATAATAAAACCTTATCTATTTAAATTGTTCTGTGAATTTGAGTAAATATTGTTTAAAATCAGTGCTTATTTAAATGAATGGTTCAGGTTACGCTAAAAAAAAAAAAAAGCAGCATTTTCAGCAACACACAATTGAAGTCTTTGTAAGTGGGTTAGGGGCATTTCAGAGCGTTTAAAAGCAGAAATGTGACATTTTTCTTTCTGTTAAAGCACTTAATAATTGTTCTTCACAAAAATGTGTGCTATTTGAGCAGTAATGTTATTCATGGGACTTTCCTTGTTTATTATGTTTGTGATTACTTTGGGTGTTTTTTTTTCTTCCTCCAACTAGCATTACATGGTCATGACAGGAGTTGAAAGATTGCAAAGAAAAGGTTGGTAAGCAATTTTAGCACACTAGTCTCGTGTTAACCCATATAAAGGTTTAGATCATGTGGTTAAAATTTCCAAACAGTGTGCATTTGAACAATTATCGTAGAGCAATACCTAGCCCATTAGTCTTCCATTTAATTGCATTACTCTAAACATATTTTTGCTTCTTTTTTTTCTCAACACGATGAGTAGGATTTTCTGGTAATTGACATCATGTCACGGATGTTGTCCATAGATCTTAACCTAGGCTATATTAATCCACTTGTACTACAGTATATCCACTACTCTGCTCTCTAGATATCAGGCCAATAAAAAAAAAATATATTAGTCTTCCACACATAAAGATTTAGCATTTAGATCATCTATAAGTGTCTTGAATGATGCAACTTTACTGTATTTGTTTGAATTATATAGTGTTCAGTTGTGACCGCTTGCTGTGTGCAATCATTATTTACTTTGTCTACTTCCTGCTAGGTCAACAGATGTGCCTTATCATTACATACGTCAATTAAAAGCCCCCTTTTGCGTTTTAGAATGACCTGCTGGTTCTTTATCAGACGAAAGGCCACTATGAGCAAGTGGAAAAGCCTGAGTGCACCAGTATGATCTAAATGTAGCCTGTGCAGTAAGATGGGGTTGGGGTGAGTATGTTTAACAGTGCTCTGGCCTCTTTGCTCACAGGCTGTGTGAGAACCCTCTGTTCTCTGGGCCAGCTAGTGATGGGACACAGCACTGAAGAAGCCCTTTGTAGGCATGTCTCACTGCATCTAACTGAGGGCCACTGTACGCACTGCTGCCATTTTCTTCAACTGGGCGCATGGTTCTGCATATAGACACATTTTCTCTGTAGGATGTATGATGAAGCCTATGGCTTAAATGCCTTAAAGCAAAAGTACGTAATTTCTGCGCCACTAGCACTACTGAACGGAATTACAAAAATAAAAAAAAATTCAAAACAGCTTTCCGAATACGCCCTCATCTGCTATTGTTCGAACCGTCAAATAGTCCCTCCCCCAACTCACACCACTGGTTGAATTATCGGGGCGAGTCGCTCTAAACAAACAAAATAATTGTATAGTGCCAAAGAGACAAATCAGTTACAGATTTAGAGAAAATTTACGTCTGAATGAATTAAGGCCCAGTTATACTTCATTTTTGCGTGTTCCAGATCGCCTCATGCCTGGTTGATTGCGTTGCATTTGTGAGCATGCTCTTCCGACCACGAGTGAATAAGAACGCATTTGATGCATGCACACAACAATTTCTTTGTGATAGTCTTTTAGAGGAGTCAATGGCCTGCACATGCGCCGACAATGCGCACAGACGATGACCGTGTCCGCAGGTTGAGAAAATCTTATGTTATTATGAAATTTACGCTAAATAAATCACTCAATTCCAAGAATTCATGTAGAGCAAGTGGTTTTATAAAATTATGAGCTTCACATTTTTGCCTTTAAACCTTAAAAAATTGCCCCATTCACTTCCATTGTAAGTGCCCCATTGCAACCTCACATTTTTTCTTTTTTAAATAATAGGAAGTTAGTTAGAATGAGCATGGGTACCTACAGTATTAGAGTAATTGCATCGACAGAGCATAAACACATGTAAACTAGGTGACTTGGCTATTTTTTCAACATTTCAAATATTTCACACCAATCAAAACTCAGTAACAACTATACACAAACAAAAAAGGGACCTCATTTTAAACTCAACCTAATGCACCTGTCAAAGACATCCATCTGATGCATACTGTATGTACAGATTTCCAATTAAGGCCAAGTCCAAACTAATACGTTTTCATATGAAAACTCTTTTTGTTTCTCTGCGTTTTGGCCTCCATCTACACAAAGGCAGCTTTTTTGACAGCGAAAACTGAGCTTTTGTGAAAACGCATTCCCAAGTGGTAAATTTGAAAACACCGCCTCTGCGTTGCTGTGTACTGGGAAAACAGAGATATCTGAAAAGGATGATGTATTTGCTGTCATGTGACGCAGTTATGTGATCTATTTAACCAAAAGCAATCAAGATGGTGACCCATGTTGTAGAGCCGTCGTTGCACCGGTTATTCACTTTGATAGTGTTGTTAAAGATAAATGTTCCATTGTACAACCTTAACATTGCATTCCTTCAAAGGCGATGGGAAGTTAACTTGGAACTGCTTTCCGGCGAAGGAACACGAGGACAATTGCGTTACAGACCTTACATGGTATATCAATTTTTTGTATGCGCAGTAAGGGGATTTAAGCATTTTCAAACACTTCAGTGTGGATGAGCTACTTTTGGAAAATGCTTGAAAACAGCAGTGTGGAAAGAGAGTGTTTTTAAATGTTTCCGGAAATATGTGGACGCAGCCTAAGTCGGCGCAACACTAGCCGATTTTTCTAGTGATTTTCAGATGTGAGCTTCATTAGAATGATCACAGGCCAGGCGGAGGGACAGTCATTAGCATCAATGTTTCCTGTGTTTTTCCTTCACTAAAATGACATATGAAATAATCACATTAGCCTATGATCTAATATAACAGATGTTTGGTAACTAATAACTGTCACAATGTAAAAATATATTTATAGCTAGGACAAACAAAAAAATAGACCTGTGAGAAATGTACAATAAATCTTTTGTTATACAGTGGATCCGGAAAGTATTCGCAGCGCTTCAATTTTCCAAATTTTGTTATGTTACAGCCTTTTTATGTTACAGAATTTTCCTCAAAATTCTGCAAACAATGCCCCATAATGACAATGCGAAATACGTTTGTTTGAAATCTTTGCAAATTTATTAAAAACGGAAAAAAAAAAAAAAAAAAACACACTTTTGCTCAGTACTTTGCTGAAGCACCTTTGGCACCAATTACAGCCTGAAGTATTTTTGTGTATGATGCTACAACCTTGGCACGCCTATTTTTGGGCAGTTTCTCCCATTATTCTTTGCAGGACCTCTCAAGCTCTATCAGGTTGGATGGGGAGCGTTGGTGCACAGCCATTTTCAGATCTCTCCAGAGATGTTCAATCGGGTTCAAGTCTGGGCTCTGGCTGGGCCACTCAAGGGCATTCACAGAGTTGTCCCGTAGCCACTCCTTTGTTATCTTGACTGTGTGTTTAGGGTTGTTGTCCTGTTGGAAGATGAACCTTCACTCCAGTCTGATGTCAAGAGCGCTCTGGAGCAGGTTTTCATCAAGGATGTCTCTGTACATTGCTGCATTCATCTTTCTCTCGATCCTGACTAGTCTCCCAGTTCCTGCTGCTGAAAAACATCACACAGCATGATGCTGCCACCAACATGCTTCACTGTAGGGATGGTATTGGCCAGGTGAAGAGCGGTGCCTGGTTTCCTCCAGACATGACACTTCCAATTCAGGCCAAAGAGTTCAATCTTTGTTTCATCAGACAAGAGAATTTTGTTTTTCATGGTCTGAGAGTACTTCAGGTGCCTTTTGTCAAACTCCAGTCGGGCTGTCATTTGCCTTTTACTTCCAGACGGAGTGGCTTCCTTCTGGCCACTCTACCATACAGGCCTGATTGGTGGAGTGCTGCAGAGATGGTTGTTCTTCTGGAAGGTTCTCCTCTCTCCACAGAGAAATGCTGGAGCTCTGTCAGAGTGACCATCGGGTTCTTGGTCACCTCCTTGACTAAGGCCCTTCTCCCCGATCGCTCAGTTTGGCCAGGCAGCCAGCTCTAGGAAGAGTCCTGGTGGTTCCAAACTTCTTCCATTTACGGATGATGGAGGCCACTGTGCTCATTGAGACCTTCAATGCTGCAGAATTTTTCTGTACCGTTCCCCAGATCTGTGCCTCGATACAATCCTGTCTCGGAGGTCTACAGACAATTCCTTGGACTTCATGACTTGGTTTGTGCTCTGACATGCACTGTTAACTGTGGGACCTTATATAGACAGGTGTGTGCCTTTCCAAATCATGTCCAATCAACTGAATTTACCACAGGTGGACTCCAATCAAGTTGTAGAAACATATCAAGGATGATCAGTGGAAACAGGATGCACTGAGCTCAATTTTGAGTGTCATGGCAAAGATGGTGAATACTTATGTACATGTGATTTTTTCGTTTTTTATTTTTTATAAATTTGAAAAGATTTCAAACAAACTTCTTTCACGTTGTCATTATGGGGTACTGTTTGTATAATTTTGAGGAAAATAATGAATTTAATCAATTTTGGAATAAGTCTGTAAACAACAAAATGTGAAAAAAGTGAAGCGCTGCGAATACTTTCCAGATGCACTGTACATGACTTGCATGCAGAATTAAAGATAATTTAACTAATTAAGCAGTCAGACTCTGCACATCGTTAAAAATAGCCTTCTTGATAACTAGCCATTTTCTAAGCTACTTACACAAACCATACATTTGTAATAAGCACAATTAATATGTCAACATGGTCCAGTGAAAAATGAGACCTGACAAACATGAGGCGATTATCCTGCATGTCAAAAAGCCTGCTCCGCAGGAAAATAACTAGCAAGCACGCACAGATTTAAAGAAGATTCATATGTGAAAACATCCATAGCAACTTGCAAGACAACATTTTGGAAATCCGCTTCCCCAACCACTGCAGGAGATATGTCTATAGCTACTTTGCTTGTCTTAAAAGAGGACAGTTTCCAGTGCGCACCACGAGTAAGGGAAGTATTATGCACGGCCTGAGGTGAAATGATACTCTGTATACATCTGCTTCAGATATACTCTCTTTTTTTTCTTCTTCTTCTTTTTTTAATAATTGCATTATTAATCATATATAAAATGTAAAATCAACATGAGCACATACTTTGTAAAAAATATTAAGCCAAACGAAATTAGGTAAAGTTACTCTATTAATCGTATCCTAAGGGTGTTTTCCCACCTGCTCGTTTGGAGCAATTATTACGGAACTTTGTGCATTTTCTCTCTTGTATCGGTTCATATAGGCATATATGAACATGGCAATCGCACTCTGATCTGTACAAAACAATCAATCTGAGACCACCTGAAAGGAGAAGAAATCTGTAGGTCAGCTTGTTGCTGTAATATATGTAATAAAAAAATGAAATAGCCTTTGGTGGCTTTATTAGATATAGGTCGATCTAGGGCCGGGCGATAAAACAATCTCGATAATTATTGCAATAATAAACAATATCGATGATAATCTTTTGAGTAATTTGATATTTGGCCTATGTTCTAAATCAAGACGATCAGGTGCGTGTTGCTAAAAATGCAGGCAGTTCTGCTTTCCCAGACTGTATGAAGTTGCTAACGTTAGCTGCCTCGCAAGATTAGGCTACGCCAGTCACCGTGGTCCGGGTCCAGACCCTGAACTGATTCCATCCGGACAGCAAAACTTAATGATGGTGGTTGCGCCCTCTTTTCATCTCTAGTGAGCATCATGACAAAACAACAGCGTTGTGAACACCAGCTCTGATCTTTCTGCACTGTTTTCTTGAATATTTTTCTCTAGTATGGAACACACTTCTTGTGTGACCTGTCCCGCGCCGCATTTTCATAGAAATTTTCACCAAAATTCATAGGAATGTGCAATGTTCAAATGTGAATGTATATCGTGATAAATATGGTCGATCTCCACAATTGCTTCTCTCTTTTGGATAGCAGCAGACATAGATAGAACGGTTCCAGCAACTTTTTGATAGATAAAAACGGTTTCACTTTTTCTGTGCGTGCACAAGTATGTGTGTGTGCAAGTGTGCGGGCACGAGAGGATGAAAGAGAGAGCTCTGTGTCTATGAGAACCTAACCAAACCATGAAATATGTCAACATTGTAACTATTTTAGCCTCTGCTTCTGAAAAGAATCAAGCAAAGTACAGGTCTGAAAACACCCTAAATCTCTATTGCAATTGTTTATGCTTATGTGGTACTTATGCTGCTATTTCAGTGAGCTCTACATGACAGGGAATAAGAACCTTGTTACAAGAATTTGTAACCTATGATATAGTTCCTGTTGGTGCAATTTTTTGAGTAAGACCCAATACGTTTTCTATTAGATAAAATAATGCCATTTTACTGGTATCATTGTTTTGTTGGGGACTTGATTGCTTTTCTCTTTTCTTTGAAACTGAATGTAGTCATATGATGTTAATTTTATGCTATAATATTTGGATTAGTGTACTGATTCAGGGTCCCCATGGTCACTGAAAACCTGGAAATATCTGCAAATTTTTTAGTTGTGATTTCAAGGCTTGGAAAATTTATACAAATTAATAAAAATACTTTTTATTGTGAAATATGGAAAACTTTTCTAGCTATGTTCAGATCTGAAATATTGTATTGGTACATTGTACACTTGTTGTATTCCAAGTAGCCTGTATGTACAGTACATGCATTTAAAGTGTTTTCTTTCAAGTTACTTTTGATGAAATAAACAATCTTAAGTAGTTTGCCTTTCTTTTTCATGCTTCAGACACATTTGGGGAAGTATTTAAAAAATACTATAAATGCATTTAGAAAAATATGCAGAATTGAATTGTTAATCAAATTGAATTTCATTGTGAATCGTTTTGAATTGGCAAAAACCACTGAATCGAATCAGTTTCAACCTAAAGATTCACACCCCTAAGTGTAAGACATTTGTAGTGTCTCAGACCCCTGAGAATAATCTTGCTAATGCTTAAATAACTTTTCTAAGATTGCTTCAGAGGTCAGCAAACTGTGAAATTAACACTGCAGTAAAGTAAATGGAAAGGGCTTGCATGGATTAACCCACCCATTATGAGACTGGTAGATTACGCAGGGCAATTAGTCAGTGCTGGTAAACTAGATAAGCCTAATGAGAGAACAGCTGTCAATCACTGACTTTTCAATTAAAACAATGAATTATATTGGCCTTGAATGAAAGTGCACGCTAAATAGAATGCAATCCTTTACCCCATTTCCACACACAGCAAGTATGATTTCAACATACACTTAACCTTTTAATTTACCTGTCACATGTAAATCAAAATCATTTTTAAAATAATTTTTTTTACAAGAAACTGTATATAAAATGTGCAATGTACAGTCAGTCTGTCACTTTTGCAAGATGAACCCTAACATGGTTTTGTATTATCCTGAAGGGGGTTATTTTGCAATGACAAGCTGACTGTACATTATCAAGCAATTTACCAAATTAATAAATAATTGG
Source organism: Moxostoma hubbsi (assembly GCA_032164185.1). Lineage (NCBI taxonomy): Eukaryota > Metazoa > Chordata > Actinopteri > Cypriniformes > Catostomidae > Moxostoma > Moxostoma hubbsi. Next base: position 20,492,001 of record JAVLUX010000030.1, on the reverse strand, counting down.
ACAGGAAATTATGATTTGAGAGATTTGATTAGGGAAGTGACCCAATTAAGCCCACCCTAATCTAAGTTTTACATGTTTTAATATATAAATGTTAACAGCCTTCCAATAAAGGGAGTATTAAATCAAAGATTCATCTCTCATCTAAACACTCATGTTATGTTTTGTCATTAACTGACAAAATGAAGTTTACTTTAAGTGCAAACATGAAAAGTCCAGAGTGCGCTTATAAGGAACAAGTGTACCATTTAAGAAAATGTGTTCTTAATAAGCCACTATGCTTTTAAAAATGTAAATGCTTCACATTTTACTAAATTAAAACCTACATTTTTATTATTTTTTAGCAAGACCTCAATCATCATTACTAGTTAATGAAATACATAATTTCTTAATTTAACAGTCCTATAAATTGTTCTCTGCCTATTAATTTTCTCCCTGCAATGAATATAGATTCAGTATGTGGAGTTGACAAGAAATTCTGTTTAATATGAGGCTCAATGTGTTATTTGCTCAGTGGGCTTATTAGGAACAATAGGGGTCAGTGAAAAGAAAATCTAAATAATTTAAAGTAGAGTCAAGAGTTCATGAATAAAAAAAAAACTATATATATTATATAACTATATAACTATAAATATTCTGCTTTAAAGCTGAGCAAACAGGCTTTTCAAAGGTACTGTTTCTTATAAGCCCACATGGAAAGAAAGCTATATTTCTGGATTATAATTACAGATAGAGCACTAAATATTGTTTGAGCTCAAGAAGTTTTTTTCATCCCCCTTTTTCTCCCAACTTGGAATGCCCCATTCCCACTACTTAGTAGGTCCTCGTGGTGGTGGTGCGGTTACATCAATACAAGTGGCAGACGACAACTCTCAGTTGCCTCAACTTCTGAGACAGTCAGTCTGCTCATCTTATCATGTGGCTCTCTGCACATGCACCGTGGAGACTCCCAGCATGTGGAGGCTCATGCTACTGTCAGCGATCCACACACAATTTACCACACACCCCATTGAGAGCGAGAACCACTAATCGCGACCACGAGGAGGTTACCCCATATGACACTATCCTCCCTAGCACCCAGGTCAATTTGGTTGCTTAGGAGACCTGGCTGAAGTCAAGCTCAATAAGCTTCTTAAATATTTTAATTTAATGTGGTTATCAGCAGTTTTTTATAAATGTTCTTTCTTTTACCACACAATATTTGTGACCACCACTTAGGAGTACACAAAAGTATACAAATTACTGCTGATAAATACATAGAAATATGATGTATTTTATCAAATGATAAAATATCATTTTATTTATTAACCTCTTCATTTTACTTTATCATTCCTCTACCAGTTTGTTCATCTGACTTAGAAAAATAGCTTTTTTTTAAGCAACTTCAAAAATGGCACAGAGTGGTAGCACATGGTACCAAATAACTCAAGAACGAAACATTTGATTGGCTCCAAATAAAAAGTAAAATGATACCAACATATGTGTGCATTTCCTCTGCAACAACAATTGTTCATCTTGCTTTGACTTTTTTGAATTTTTCAATAAAACTGTAAGTGGGCTTGTGTGTTACGTGGGCTTAATTGGGACACTTCCCCCATGTGAAAAAAGTGATATGAGAACATACAATTAGCACAGTGTAGGAGATTTGTTGTGAGGGAAATAAACAGCTTTGTGGTCATTAAACAAAAAAAAAACAACTACAAAAAAAAAAAAAATTGATGCCAGAATGCCGCAACTGACCAATCAGAATCAAGTTTTTCAGAGAGCCATGTTACATGGAGTGAAATTACAACATGGTATGAATTACAAGTCAACAAGCCCTGAATGAAATTAAAGAGACTGAAATCACTTAAAATGAACACACTGAAAAACAATGGCAAGTTTATTTATATAGCACATTTCATACACAATGGCAATTCAAAGTGCTTTACATATACATTTAATTTAAATGTAAATTTAAAAGTAAATACAAGAAACACAAAAAAAAACTATCCATAACATGAAATAAGAATAAAAGAAATAAAATAAGAAAAATAATATTAAAATGTTAACACCATCCATAACGGTTGCTAACCTTCTCTGGTCAAACAGAGGATAACCAAAAATTGTAAAATGGTATAATCCTTCAGTCTGTAAACTGGAGCTGTGGTGTAGGACAGTGTTCATGCATGTATCGGAGCTCTCTAGTGACACAGGATCCTTCTGAGAGCAGTTTGAGAGCTGAATGGGACATTTATGAAAGTGGCTGTAAAACCTTCCATGGCCTACTCTGCTTAAAACCTACTGCTAAAGAGGAGGAATCATGGAAAAGTAAATCCAAACAACCGAAGCGGCTAATAACTAATACTTTTACAATCGTTATTTGCCCCCCAATGAATCATGCATCCTGATGATGCATGTAAGAATACATGTGCTAATGACCACATCTGTTATGAGTAATGCTATTGCATAAAATGTTTATTAATGGAACATTTTTCCATTTGTCTCCGATTGGAATGGGTTACTGTTTTAGCATCTATAGAGTCAGGCCTGTTTGCTTCATGACTGATATGGGGGTAAATCATTTTGTAAGGCAGGGTGCTATGACAGTATGTACCATTTTTACTATGATATATCTGTAGCATGACTTCGAAAATCTGACACCAAGCAAAAACTATAATCTAATCTTCAAAATGTGTCATAAACGAAAGCTTCCAATGTAAACAGCTTCACTGATTATAAAGGAAGTCATTAACAATTATCTGTGACAAGTGAATTTTAATGGGGAAAATGTAAGAGAATTTTACTTGCTCGATCGGACAAGTAGTCTGTACTTAGTACAAGTAAGTAGTACCTTAATAACAGAAAATTAACTGTCAATATTTGTGATATAGCCCAAGCCTGTGACTTATTACAAAGTTCATATTTTTATTCTGCTGTTAAAAATAAGCTGCTACATAGAATGAAATGCATCATGATGATAGTTAAACGATTTTTATTAAAGTAAACTATTGACGAGAAATAAATTATAAATAAATATGATAATAAATATGGATTCATATAATCCAATGATCCAGTATGTTGGAGATTTCCCACTTGAGCTGCGCAAGTTAAACATGCTGAACACCGTCAAAATGCTTAAAATGTGTAAAATGCGTAATGTTTAATGACGAGCCCTGGGAGTGATTTTGTTTTGACACCCAGTGTGTAAATACACCTTGCTATGGTTGCCAAGCAACAAACTGCAACTTCGAACCTGGCTCATCCAATCAGAACTTAGAATGCATAACTTTTGAGTCTTTTGTTTTTAACTCCGTGTTCTACAGTTGTTTTTGCAGTCGTTCCACAATTATCATTTGCAGGGGTGGCATCTTCACTTCTGGAGGAGGAGGAGGAAGAGAGGAAAGGGAGGCAGTGGGGAGAAGCTTGACTGGAAGGGTAACTGAAGTGCAAGAATGGCAGGGGCAGAGGGAATGGGGGGGGTGGGGCTTGGGGGATTCTCGGCTCAATTGAGTTTTTGTGTAATAATGGAAAAATGTTCCACGCAATGCCAGAAGGGCCTGGATGAGGGACAACCCCCATTACTCAAGTCTAAAAAGAGTGTTTGTCAGAAACCACTTGTGGGCTGAGCAACATGAAGGGACAGCGACTCCTTTGCTTTGTTTTCCCATTTCTGCAGTGCTTTTTCTGGAGGTTTGGCTTACAGATTTCAACACAGTAATCATATACACTGATAAGCCAAAACATTATGACCACCTGCCTAATCTGCTGTTGGTCCTCTGTGTGCCGCCAGGGCAACAAATTGAACTCTTCACCATGTTCTTCAAACCATTCCCGAACACTGTATGCAGTGTGGCAGGATGCATTATCCTGCTAAAAGAGGCCAATGCCATCAGGGAACACCACGCCATTAAAGGGTGTACCTGGTCTCCAACGATGTTTAGGTAGGTAGCACATGTCAAGTTGACATCCACATTAATGGTTTCGCAGCAGAATATTGCCCAGAGAATCACACTCCCTCATCTTCCCACTGTGCATCCTGGTGCCATCACTTCCCTAGGTAAACAGCACACACGTACACGGCCAGAAAACGGGACTCATCAGACCAGGCTACCTTCCTCCACTGCTCCAAGGTAGGGCTGGGCGGTTTTTCCGATTTTTTCGAATTTGCGTTTCGACACGATTTAATTTTTTTTATATATATATATATATATATATATATATATATATATATATAAAAATGGAGGAATCAAGATATTGTATAAAACATTGCAAACACTCTAGTTAGATAAACTGTAAATCCACCAAAGGCTGAATAAGGAAGAGAAAAATAATTAATGAATTCTTTCAAGAATTAATGTCGCTCCCGAACTGATCAGCTGCACGTGTGGCACGCTCCAACAGATTGTGACAGGTTAACAATAAGGAGACTGATATAAAAGACAATGATAATATTCACAGTAAGATTTTACACTGTGATTGTCTCTCAACTTCGTGTATCATGTACACACCGGCTTAAGACCATAACTGGCCCTGGTGCACGCATGTTGATGAACAGTCTCCTTTGTTTTCTTTTTACCCATAAAAAAAGTTACGTGACCGCTATGGGCGTTTCATTTCAAGTCACATGGATATATATATATATATATATATATATATATATATATAGAATCAAACATCCCCTTCTGCTTTTAGCATGATGATTTAGATAGATCGCTAATTACTGCTTTGTTCTGTGATGTGTTTCAAGTATACTGCTCTATCTGCAGGGGTTTAGGAATATACTGAATACTTTTTAGATAAACTTGATAATCTATAGATATTGATTTATAAGTAACTTTATAGATTCATGATTTTAATCAACTAAATACCTACACTGGCTAAGTATTATTTAGCAGTTTTCTTATAATATTCTATTATTTCTGAACATCTGGGTTTATTAGATTTTAATTTATTTTACATTTACACTATGTTGACAGCTTTCCCCTGTGGTGCACTTTTATTTGGTAAATTTTACTTGCACAACTTTGTTCCCTATAAACTTGGATATCTCTAACCAGGTTGCCTTGCATTCTAGTAAAGACCATGCAAATATCTAAATCATGAAACATCCATATGATTGATACAAAAATGTTTTTTTACCATATTACCCAGCCCTAATCCAAGGTCCAGTTCCGACGCTCACATGCCCATTGTAGGTGCTTTCAACAGTGGACAGGGATCATCATGGGCGCTCTGACCGGTCTGTGGCTACGCAGCCCCATATGCAGCCCCATGTGTTGACACATTCCTCCCATAACCATCATTAAAACTGTATACCTTCTGTCTACTCTCGATGAATGTTGGGCACCCAACTCCCTGTTGCCAGTTTGTGGTTTGTCCCTCCTCGTACCACTGTCGGTAAGTACTCACCACTGCTGACTGGTAGCACCACAAAAGTCTTGCTCTTCAGAGATGTTCTGACCCAGTCGTCTGGCCATAACAATTTGGCCCTTGTCAAAGTCATTCAGGTCTTTACTCCTGCATTCAACACGTTGACTACGAGAACTGATTGTTCGCTTACCATCTAATTACCTAGAGCATGGCATGTGGCCTTGTTAGTAAATGATCAACGTTATTCGCCTAACCTGTGAGTGGTCATAATGTTTTGGTTCACCAGTGTAATATAGAGCAATGCCTCACTATAATGACTCCATTTATCAGGAGAAAATGTGAGTGGTACTTGCAAAGTGCACGTGCAAAGGTTGCTGCCACAATGCTAAGCTGTTGTGGGTTGTTGCCAGTACATTGCTATATGTTTGATAAGGTGTTCCGCATTGTTTTTAGTGCATTCCTAAGTGGTTTCTAGGATGTTCTAGATGGTTCCAAGGGTGTACTTACTGGCCAAAAAAGTCAAAGCCCAAGTGTCTATGATATTCTGGTCCCTAGATATGATTCCTTCTATGGAAACATATCAACAATCATAAAAGTTTTGCCCGCTTTATCATCCACCAGATGAAACTCATGTCTGATAACTTGGCAAGCCTCTCCTAAATAGGCCATAAGATTGGAGGTATCATTAATGTCTGTGGAACAAACAGTGTGACACGAGCAAGCACCACTAATCGTTAACCTGCACCTATGCCATTATGAAAACTCAGAAAGAACAAAACAGCATTCATTACCTAGCCTTTTCTGAAAACAGATACAGAACAGTGTGAGTGCAAGTGCAGTGCTTAAGTGTATTTGCATTCTGCTGTGGTTAATGCTAAGGTTGTGGTGGACAGCATGGCAGACAGATGGGGGGAGAGGGTGGTGCAGAGAGCCGGGGGTGAAAGAGAGAGAGAGAGAGGAAGTGAGTGAGTGAGAGCAGTGACTCCGCAGGACGACAAGAAAGAACACATGCTGTTTGTGACCAGTGCGGTCCAGAGGACCTCTGTGCTGCAGTCCATGACATCAACGCCTGCTCAGTTCCAAATGGTCATGCATGTGCTTCTGCAGGAGTCACGCTAATATGCACAGTCCAGTGACCCGCACAAGAGGTCCTTAACACAGAGGCACACAGCAATAGACTTAGCTATATATAATACTTTAAGATATTATCAATTACCCAAGAATAATTTTGCCCAATTTGTAAAATGATAATAAATTATATTTACAGTAATGAACATACAATGGAAGGCTATGGAGAAAGAAATTGCACCTAAAAATGTTTTTAAATACAAACTGTTTGAAAAGTATAGTCATAAGTAGAGGTGCCGAAAATGGCATAACATGAAAAATAAAAAGGCAGAAAATCTAAGCTTAAAATCTGAACAGATCTCATTACTTTAAAATCCAGTAACATAAATACACATATGGAGAAAGGAAATTCTATGTTACACATTAAGACAAAATCATAATTGCCGATTATTTCCCTGATATTGTAAATGCAATAAATCTGGATGAATAGAATTTACATTAAAATACTTATTGTGGATGATGGATCAACTGCATGCTCTATTCTTTATGTCAGCTACACAAGCTGAGAACTGTTCCTGAATGACGTTCAGGAAATCAAGACTGGTTGCCACAACGATCAGCTTTACATTGGGCCTTTAAGCATAAAGCAACCCATAGCTTTTATTCAAATTTGTAATCAATTATACACAGAAAGCAAGCAAAAGACTAGTCTGTGATTGCTTAAGAATAGAAAATTTGTTAATAAAACTGAAATAATAAAATGAACTAGAAAATTGTTCTGCAACATGTGTAGACCTATATGGACTGCTATAATTTACACATTTCACGATTAGTAAATTGTGTCAGCTGTAATTATAATCTCGATTGTTTATTCTTTTAACTGTGCAGCCCTATTGGACATTAAAGTCCATGTCCCCAGAAGTGAAGTGATGGCTCTCTTGGTCATTAGCGCACAGGACTTAAGATTGGTTTTATGTTCACTTCACAGATTTTCACTGGAATTACTGTTGATTTTGCTGCTGCATTATCCAGTTAAGCTGTTAATAGTCTACACATTTTTTTAATAAATATTATATACCGTATTTTATATAGAAACGTGTAGTTATAGAACGAGTGGTTGCGGTGCATCCCTAATAATAACATTTAAAATTTGTTCAAAGTCTAATTTCAAATAAACATTTCCGGTTTTCACCCTAGTGTGTCCAGAATTTTCAGTTTTGACCAAGAGTGATATTTTGGGGTGTCACTAGCTAGACTTAAACATTCAAACAAAAACAATAATTGATTAATTCTTTAGTCTTAATGCGTTTGTTGTTCGTGCGATATTTGGTCATTTTGTGATTATCTATCAAGTGTTAACTATCCCTTGCATGAGTTGCAAAATCTTCCAATTGATCTGTCAAAAGGTGGTAAACAATTTCAGTTTTCAATATTTCTTTTCAAAGTTTAAGCAAATATGAAATAGTGTTTGTTCACTTTAGAAATTGTGTACATCTGATTTGCTGCTGTTAAATGACATTGTTTATCAGCATTTAAATCGTCCATCCTGATCTCTGCTCCACGGAGATATAGCGTGTGGAGGCTTCATGCCATCCACCGAGGAATCCACGCGCAACTCACCACGTGCCCCACCGAGAATACCCCATGTGACTCTACCCTCCCTAGCAACTGGGCCAATTTGGTCGCTTAGGAGACCTGGCTGGAGTCAAGAAACAACAATAATTAAATTAAAATCTGTGTTAAGTCTATTTGCCTGTAGTTAACTCAACTTAAATATTTAAGCTCACTCTACTTAAAAACCAAGTACATTTTGGGAGACCCCATTACGGAATGGAGGAAACGATTTTACTCAATCAAATGAGTGCAATGAACTTATTAGGGATTTCAGTGCACCGGCTGCTTACAGGCACGAGCCGCATAACACAAAGTTGTGCTCTGCACTCAGTTAAAAAGCACTCAAAGCTGCTGTCGGTTAATTATGAACTCATGCCTCGATTGGACATATTTATTTAATAATGTGTTATCAATTTAGATAAGACATGCTGGTGTTATGAACATCGCCATATTTTATATTGACTTAAGGCACAGTTACAATGGTTACAGCTGTTAGAATACGGTTGTGACTTTGGCTGTTCATTCATACAGACATTATTTGAGCTGCTACTGTAAGCTGTTGCATGAACAGGAAAATTCAGACTCACACCTGTAAGAAAAATGGTAGTCAATCCCAAACTGTGACTGTGTGAACATAGCCAATTTTGCATTGTGTCATGTATACTTAGACTGCAAACACAATGTTTGTTAGCTTGCTTTAACAAACTGAGGAAGGAGTATAAATTATTATCTGTGGTAATTGACATGCTTCAGACAATTTCAACAGAGCTTTAAGGGATAGTTCACACCAAATTGTCATTGTTTACTCACCCCTGTGTTGTTATAACCCCATTTGACTTTCTTTCTTTTTCTTAACACAAAGGGAGAAATTGTGAAAAAAATGTGTGCTCAGTGATGTCATACAATGGCAGTTTATGGTGACCACCTCTTCAAGCTTCAAAAGGATGCAAAAGTACCATTCAGATTAACACATTTAACTCACGATAGTTACTCACGAAGCATACAAGAGGTTTGGTAAGAAACAAACCGAAATCGAATGTATTATTTAGTGAAAGTGTTGCCTGAACATTGCTCTCTTTTGCGCGTTCATGATGAAACTGCTCAAGGGAAACAATTCACGCAGCCCCTTGCGACATGGGGCATTCAAGAGAAAACGTGTTTTGTTTAACTAAAAACAGGTCCAACACAGCGATATAAACAACAGAACACAACACAACTACATACAAACCAAAGAACCGAACTTACTATATATGCCTGATGAGTTTGTAGTCTGAGAATAAATGCATTTCTTTGCCCTGCCTTATTTGTTAGAAACGGAGTACTCAATCAAGCTGAGAAAGACAGAGGAGGTTGAAGGCAGCTACAGTCACACTGTGTCCTAACCTGATGGCAAACAATATGTGATGAATGGTATATTTTCTATGTTAGTCAGAGTTTTGGTCCTAACCAGCTGTGACAAGCGACAGTACATTCTGTCAATAACTAGGTTTCTATTTTCAGCATCGTGGCGGGAAACCCCACCCGCTAGGAACTCGGCACCGGTCCAAAAACTCTCATAACAGTTTATTGAATCCGGCATCTTAATAGCTGGTTAAAAACTACTTGATTGTCACACCTACCGAATGTTTTCACCGAGGTATCGATCTCTTCAGTCTGTCACAAATACTCACCAGTTCAGAATGGAGACAAATCATTCCCGCATCCTCTATCTCTCTGTTTGATTGAGTACTCTGCTCAAACAAATGAGGCTAGGCATAAAAATGCATCTATTCTCCGACATACTGAGACATATTTAGTAAGTTCGGCTCTCTGGTTTGTGTGCATCGGTGTTGTGTTCTGTTGTTTCTATCACTGTGGTGGACGGTGGACCTGTCTTTAGATAAACAAAGAGTTTTTTCTTGAACGCCCCATGTTGCGAGCGGGGTGCTGCATGAACTACAGCTCTCGTGCAGTCTCATGAATGTGCAGAGAGTAACAGTCGGTCAACAATTTCACTAAATAAATAATACATTAGATTTTGGTTTGTTTCTCACCAAAGCTCATCATATGCTTTCATAACATTCATGAGACTTCTGAATTATACTTGTGCGTCATTTTGAAGCTTGAAGAGGTGGTCACCATAAACTCCCAAAAACAGTTCCAGTGGTGAGTAAAAAATGACAGAATTTTCTTTTTTGGGTGAACTAACCCTTTAATTCGTTAATTTACATGCAATGCTTTTAAGTTCAAACATTTTATGCAAGAAATAAAGCACATGGAAACACGCAGTATCCCAGCAAATGTTCACATTACACTTTCACTTCTCTTTCAATTTCAAAAAGAGGAACTTTCTGGTATACTGTATGTGACAAAAAATAACCATTGCATGAGGTTAAGCTCTCATGCTCAGCTTACCACATATTTAAGGCCTTTTCACACCAATTGTGAACCTTCGACGCAATTCAAAGTTTTTACGGTAACAATGGATAACTAACGAACCCGTCATACCTGGAACGAACGTTCGTGCCGACAAAGCAAAGCACTTTTATTGAGTGTGTGTCAAATATCTTTGCCCGACGAAATGCCCAACCAATAATATTTGAGCTGTGAATCATGTTTCAGGAGCTGCTGCAGTTCCCAAAACTAGCAGAACAGGTGGCACTAAAGCACAGAAAGCAGTTATGACCACTAACATTAAAAGCAGAAGCAATGACGACATGTGTTTCATTTGCATCAAATGCCTTAAAAATAGAAATAGTTTTTCTCATATGGGTTTTCAACATGTAAATTATATTGCTGCATCACTCACTACCTTGCATCTCCTTTAAAAAGCTTTCTGCTCTTATATGGATTGTCTTCATATTTTTGCTGTATTTTTTCATTTGCATTTAATCTTATGCAAGTTCTCTTATATCTCTAATGTACCATGTATTTTCCTTAGTATCAACTTTTTTAATAAACAACTGTATGTATCTTAAGTGTTTTTATTCACCAAATATTAATAAAATTAATGCAGTGCACATCAAAATGCCTTTGTATACCAAAAACTTTGTACAATGTCTCCTCAAAATCATTATTTCTGTATCTCAGCATTCCCACCATCGGGCCAAAAGCCCTGCAGAGTTGCCCTAAAACCCACATTTAATATGCCACCCAGGTGCAAATGTCACACACCCGGCCCATTTCACAAGCCAAAACAAACATGCATGTCATCTACATATCAAGTTTATATTGTATGGAAACGTTAGGTAGCTAGCAAGATAATTTAACATTGACTTCAACTGCTACGGTGTACCAAGAGGTCTCTCCACTAACAGCAGGAAAATGTCCCAGCACACCGTCCATGATCTCGAACCATGGAAAGTTCTTCCTTTAGGCACCGCATTGTCCATTGTGCATCTTATAAGATTTGTAATGTGTCTGCAATTTTTTCAGCTGAGATGCATCACACAAATATGTTGGCACCCAGATAAACATTCACTAAATGATTTCAACCAATGAGTAAAAGTTTCTACATTACAATATATTAAAGCTTGTTTAACGAACGTTTGCAGAGACTGGTGTATAAAACACAGTAAATTAAACTGTAAACTTTCTGATAATTTTGTTTATCATACACCTGTAGCACTAAAGCTAGTGTAGCAGCATTGTTTATCGGGTTGCTAGGAAACAGTCAAAACCCTGTTATGCTAATAGAGTGTTGCAGTTTTGGTTGTTTAAATGTCATTTTCCAAGCATCTGGCAATGGAATTCCTTTATTGTCGGATTTGGAGAATTCCAAGTATGAATATCCCACATCTGACTTGAATGAAATGCAGCACGCCTTTGATTTTGCGCGCCTCAATCACCAGTTGGCCTTCTTTGGCCCAAGGGTAATTGCCGGGCCAAAAGACATTGGCCCTGAATAAGCCCAGAGGAGGCACGATTAAGCCCTGCAAGTGATAGTGGGAACACAACTGGACTTGGCACGCACTAGCAAGTCTTAATTTGGCCCGCCAGTAGAAACGCGGCTTTTGGAAATAGGTGAACCGAAAAGCCTGAGGCAATGTGTCCAGAAAAATAAACACTATGGATGTTTCTTCACAGAAGAATAATAAAATGCTTTTATCTTTAAATGTCCAAGTCATTTCAATACAAAATGGCTGCATACATTTACAGTCATTATGAAACAAAGTGAATAAGCAAATCTGGGAAAGCTAGGCAAATAAGGACAAATGTTCTGCAGGCAGACAGAAGAGGCAGGTGTGTTTATGGAACACCAACTGGCTCTAACAAGAGCCCACATTTGCTCCAAACATCAGCTGTTAAAACTCATTAAACAGTGATGACTGAGTAATGACATGATCAAACAAGATCGGGGTGTGTGTGCCTCTCTGTTTGTGAGCAGGCACACAGATATGGCGGGTAATGTAGGCATACAAGAGGAAAAGATAAAAGAATGGAAATGTAAGTGGATGTTGAAGTGTCATTTAGGGTGATGTCATAAGATGTGAGTTGGACCTCTGAAATGACCAGCCCCTCCCCCATGTGACATCACAAAGCCGCAGCGGCCTGGGGAGATTTTCCTTTTCTGCTCCAATAAACTCAATCACCCATCCTGACAGGGCTGGAGGATGTGCATTTCTTCACGCTAGATTGTCTGTTTAAATTCTTTGATATTGCAAGAGGAGGTGGGAAAGCAGAGAGAAAGTGAAGTTCACAACACAGTTTGTCACCACTGAGGTCAGGAGGACAAGCTGACACTCTAAAGCAGTCAGGGCTTGTACCAATCCACAGCTTGCAAAACATCACAGCCTACATTTATTTCTATTATGACAGAAACAAAACATAGTTAGCCGGCTAATAACAAAAAGATGGTCAGAAAGCTTCATGCTCTGTGACATTAAGAGTGTTTTGGGCAGCCATGTTGGCACTATTTATCCCAAGCACCCTAAATAAGCCACTGCTGACACAGCTATGGTAGCAGCTATAACTACAGTTAAAAGGCATTTTACACAGTACGTGATGAGGTGGCAAGTTATGCTTTAGATCTATTCTTTCTCTCCAGATTACAAGTGTTTTCCATGCACATGAGAAATGATCATTGCACAATAGATTGTCTTTTCATATATATTTCTCAATACAACTTTGGTAAAACGTGAGCGGCAAGTAACTTTGCACACTAAAATATTGTGTTCTAAAATACAAAACAATAATTACAATTCCATAAAAGGTACACACAACATTCGTTGTCTGTTGGCTACGGAGGAGGCTGTTCAAATTCTCCAGCCCCAAAGTGTGCAACTAGTATAATTTTCCATTAAATTCGAACCAAATCAATATCAAAAGGACATAGATTATTTAAAAAAAAAAAAAACCTAGATCAATACAGAAAACAGGTCTCGAAACACGTTTTTAAAAGTTAGCGATGTTTTAAAAAAGTTAACAAGGCACGAGGTCAAAGATGTCTGTCTAACGTATGTTTACATGTTTACGAATAGTGTGGAATGCAATCGGTGTGAACAGCCCCCTATGTTCTCCTCCACGTTGTTCTTTGACCACATAAAAGCTAAGTGCCGTTTGGACAGTTGTTAATAAAATCAGCTCCGATTGCTCAATGATACACTGTAACTGTGAAAGCATAAAATGTCTAGTAACACTTTGCAAAAAGGTTACATTCGTTAACATTAGTTAATGCATTAGGTATAATGAACAAACAATGAAGAATGCATTTTTGAAATCTTTGTTAATGTAAGTTAATAAAAATATATTTGTTCATCGTTAGGCTTCTTACCTCAAATGATGCCTCATATGAGAGGAATTTGGAACGCTCTCATAGGCGGCAACTCCGTGCATCATTTAAAATAGCACTCCTCACGCATACATTCGAGACTCGACTCGCAACTGATTTCAATACAGGTGACGAGAGAAACAACGCAATCCAGTAATGAGCATAAATACGCACAGCGCAGACAAACATTTTGGGTAAAATAGTCAGTTTTGTATCATATTAAACTATTTTAGCAATAGTTTTCAGTATTAAATGTTTATAATATAAATTTCTATCACTTCATCCACCATATTGGATTAATTTTTCCAGCGAGCTCATCAGGGTGCATTCTGGGATCGCCTACCCGGGGAAGGATGCATATGATGCTATATCTTAAAATGTTTAAATTATAACTAATATACCTATCTTTTGGAACAGCCTTCGGAATGGGAGTTATGATGTCTTAAAATGTTGAAAACTATGATGTCTTAAAATGTTGCCTCCGGAGGACGCTCACTAGGTTTTGGAACAGATCCTATATGTTGAAACTAAGATCAACCAAGAAATGCTGTAAAAGTATTGTTCATTGCTAATTCATGTTAACTTATGTTGTTAATTATGGTTAACAAATGGAACCTTATTATAAAGTGTTACCGCGGTGTGTGCCGCTAGGAGTGGTCACTTTGACATGTATGAGCTTCACAAGCTTTCAGTGCCGGGGAGGTGATTTTATGGTATTTAGGCATTATTTAGCTCTAAAGCGCAGAAAAGTTGCGTGCAATTCACCATGTGCAGTCATGCATTAGCCATTGATCTAATATGACAGCTGTTCTGTAAAGAACGTTAACCAATAACAGTTACAGAGTAGCCATAGGATAGAAAAAATAAGCCTGTGATATAGCCTACAATTAACTTAATGTATTCTTAACATGACGTGAACACAGTATAAAAGATAGTTTAACCCATTAAAATTGTTGAATATAGCCTTCATCCCTAATCAGCAGATTTTAAAAAAGAAATGGATAACTAGCTTAAAACTGTAATTTTCTAAGTTACTTACTCAAAAGCATACATTTTTTGGTCAACAAAATTAACATGTCGACATGGTGAAAGACGGGACTCGACTCACCTGAGGTGGCTATCCTGCGCTTGAATAAGCCTGCCTAGTGGAAAAATAACTTACAAGCACACACAGATTTAAAGAATCACATGTAAAAACATCCATAGGGACTTTCAAACGTTTGGAAATCCGATTCCCGCACCACCACCTAAGTGATTTCATTACTACTTTGCTGAGTTTGCTTGTCTAGCGAGGGGACGTTTTCCTGCGTGTGCCGCAAATGAGAGAGGGAAGATGCACGCGCAGCCTGTGGTGAAATGAAACTTTGTATCTGCTCCAGATATACTTTTTTTTTTTTTTTGAGATTTTTTTTTATTATTAATTCCATTTAAAAATGTAAGATTAATGACAGTAATTTAAGTGCAGCCTCTGTAAAAATATAAAGCCAAATGTAAATGTGTAAAAATGCTGATCAACTAGTAATTCCAGTGTCGACTACAGCGTCAGAACAGTTTAGTTTACTAGTCTCGCACATCTCTAGTGCATGAATGTGTTTTCTGCATGTGGAAGTTTTATAGTCTCAGCCCTTCATTTATTATTGTTTTCTGCATTTTGTCTGTTTTTTTTTTAGTTTTAATTGACAAGTAAAAAAAAAAAAAAAAAAAAAAAAAAAAAATTGCTCTGTGTTGTAGTCTTTCCCATAAATTTCCTATGCGCGGGACCCAGAACAACACAAGTGTTACTTTATGTCACAAAGCCTCAACTCCAATCCAATTTGTGTGTTTGTTCAGATGGCAAGTGTAGGAAAAGTAACCAAGTCTTGGACCACTCAGATGAAAGATACCATTTTTATTAAAGAAACAAAATGAAAATGGGTAAAAAAAAAAAATTAACAGAACACATGAGGGTTAATGTGGTTTAATTCTCTTTGTGACAGACTGGGTAAAATAAAAATCTCTGAACTAAACAGAGGACCGTGATCACAGCTTGGCTTCTCAAATAGTTATATATATATATATATATATATATGGCATTTTTTGCTACATTTATTACAAGGAATATTCACAAGATGACAGCAGAATGGGGCTGAAAGGAGTGAATTAAGAAAAATGTTAGGGACGTCAGCTTCAGTCGCCACATTTTCAATGTATGGAAAAAAGATGCAATGAAAGTGAATGGTGAAAGAGGCAGTCATTCTGCCCAACATCTCATTTTGTGTTCTGCAGAAGCCAGTCATTTGGATTTGGCACAACATGAGGCTAAATGTCCTTTAAGTCATTTTTGGTGCATCTCTGGTTTTCTGACAGTAACAGACCAACAATATAACTGAAAAACCACATACAGATCATTTTTACTAGTATATCAGAGCCATGTTAATCCTGTGGCCAACTGTCATATCATCTCCTGCCCCATCTCTTCAACAGCAGTGAAGCACACAGTGCGCAGGATTAATTTCATCCCAGCATGCCAGCCTTGCTATGCTGCCCTAGAAACTACATAAGATTTAAGCATCCACACAGCGTGAGGGAGAAAAGGACAGGCAAATAAATCATATCCAATTGCCTTCTGCATAGAGGCAGCCACACCCACCCACCCACTCTCCCTCCCTCTCTCTATTTCACTCTCTTAACATTTTCAGTCACAGCTTAATGCACCAGAGAAAATACAGGCACAGCAGTCTGGTATTTGCTTTGCACAGAATGCAGAATATACATAGCCCAAGACTATGAAGCAACAATGAATATATCAAGTCTCAACAATATGGCAATGAGCAGTGATTCTACTAGTTTGGATGTTTATTGTACAAAAATGTTACTAAAATCAAACATTGAACTGTAGTCATATTTACATGAACCACAGAGGCCCAAAAATATGAAAGATTATTGACTTGACAGGCTCGGAAAGGTTTTCTTCTCCTTTTTAAACGTTATAACGTCTTTCTTTTGCTATCCTAACTATGCACAATTATACTGATAGTTGCATTTTATTACTTGCATTTAGCATAGTTCTGCCCTGCTGTCTGCGAAATAATGAGAAATAATATCACTTAGCATAATACATTAACATCAATGTATTGCTAGAAAAGCATAGTCCAAAAAGGAGTGAACAAAGCAAACAAATTTCTTCTTGCTTTGGTGAAGTCTTGTACTTTCACTGGTGAAAGTAATGCTGGTGTTGCCTGTTTTGGCAATAGTGATTGTGGGAATTAACTTCTATAAGACTTCACAACACTCCAAGCCTCCAGTCATGCCCCCCCCCCCTAACAGCCAGAGGGCTATTGGCTGCAAATCCACATTTCCCATTCCCTGTCTCGTTGTATAGGGCAATCTATATTCAAACAAACACAGTGAAAGAACTCAAAATTTAGCTGGCATTTGCTGTACTGTGAGTCATTGCAGCTCGGAAAAACAAATTCTCTCAGTGAAGAAATATTGACTGCTTTAAAGCTCTCCAATTTGTTTAGGGCACAAAATCACTAAAGGCCCTGGTACTTTGCCCTCAGTAACTTTCTAGATGAGAACTCTTACGAGGAACGGGACACCCGAGGAGACTTTTACCTTGTTGCATTTGCATTCACAAAAGGAACCACCAAAGTGACGTCATCTAGTATCGAACATTTTTATTCTGACGTTATTTGCACACACATTTCAAAAGCCAAAACAACAACAACAACACCACCGAAGGAGGACGCCAGGATTGGAGATACACTTTTGTTTGTTTTAGGCTCCTTTATATGAATTGTGGCTGCATCGAAAAACGTAGGCAGCTGCCTTATCAGTTAATGGTTGATGAATTTAACTATCTGAACAGTTTAAAAACCACCTTATTTCATCCTACATTCATTCTTATACAGCCTCCGAAGGCACCACTTACCAGCTTTCGGATGCAGCTTGTGTCTTCAGGTTACAGGTTAAACTGTGCTCGCGAGGTGTGCGGTGCGGTGAAAGAGAGAGACGAGGCGGTGAAAGCACTGTTTAAGCATGCAGCAAAAGCTGAACTCATAAGACATCATGTTGAAAATACACTATAAACCTATTTTGACGTCACATTTAGTATCGGCTCGGCTCGCTTGGAACCTCGACCGAGGTGGTACTAAAAAAAGTATCAGGTACCAGGTACAATCCACAGTGGAAAGCCCCAAAAAAGCGAGTAGAGCCGATTTAATGAACACATTTAGTGATTTTAACTCGTATAATAAAAATGAAACTTGCGGAATTGTATTACCATTGTAGAAGTCAAAGTCTTATACAAAGTCTCAATTCAATTCAACTGAAGCCTCCATTGGCTCAGCTGATGGTTATTTTCCATGGCAACATGGAATGTAAATAGAAGTTAGCCTAGGGGTATTCTGTCTTACATTTTGGTCTTAAATTAGTCAGAAGTTTTTATGCAACTGACTGAAAAATGTAAGACCAAACTTTTAGTCAACTAACTTGTAAGACTGGTCTAAAACCGTTTTCTGCAACCGGCCCCAGAATGCATCCCAGTAAGCAGCAAAGTGCCCCCTTTCACCTGTCAATCAACCGCTGCACTGAAACAAGAGTTCAAAATGGCTGTTTACATTCAGCTTTAAAAAGAAAATAACGATCTGAATTGTTATTTGATAAACATCATTTATAAGTTATCATATATTAACAGCAAATATTGCTGCGCTACTCAGCATGAGCCGCACAAAGCCGCCAGGGGCACCGCTTGCTCGTGCAGTGCTGTATTAAGTGGTGATTGCAGACCATATTTTAAAATGCTGCCTCTTGTGGTATAGTAACTTTGCAAGGCCATATGGTAATTTCAATCTTATTTCAATTCATCATGCAGCCTTGATGTATTTCATATTGATGTCTCAGAGGTCAAAGTCTGAAGGTTTCAAAGAGTTTTTGGATCGTTTTCCCTCATCGTGCAAGTGTGGTTTTCACAAGTTTCATGTCCATAATGAAGACATGTCATATCCGTAATGCCGTTTTTCCCCATTTAAGTGCAAATGACAAGGAATAAAAATGTAAATATAAAATGTTCTTAGGAATGCTCATCTATATTCTATGGCTATTACTATTTCTGGATTGTGCATTTCAATTCACAGAATTTGTGCAAAGTGTGTGGTAGGGCTGCATAATTATAGCAAAATCATAATTGTCGACTATTGCTCTTGATATTGTAATCGCGATTATTAACGTCAATTAAAAATTTTCATTACCGTGACGTCACAAAGCAAGCAACCATGTGGTTCTTCAGAGTAGCAGATTTCAATGGTGGATACGAGCTTCGCTCCAATTTCTTTTAAACATCTTTTAAGCATTATATTGTATTGTATTTTATATTGTAATGATGCTTGTTAAGTTAAGGCAAATTACAATTATTGTAAATTGATATATATGGTATAGAATAAATTGAATTATTGCTAAATTATTAGTTCATGTACAGTAAATAATATGGCAAATTCAATATTCAAACTTATTAACAGCGGATTTAAAACAACCATGTTAAAGCATCCAGTAAGCCCTTTGGTGGCTAGACAGGGGACCATTCATCCCGTTAGATCTTCAATGGTGATCTTGTTCATGTAAGATCATCGTTGGATAATTTTTGGCCTCAGTGATTGCACTTCGGAAATTAAAAACAGTTATTTGCGATCAGAGTTTGTGCGATTTGTGAAAATGTTAAAATCTACCAATAGCAGCTGCGTGGCAAATGGGTCTTATTAGAGCAGACGTGATAATGACGGTGATTCCTAAAATATGCTATTCATGCCATATTCTTTATGTTGGCTACACCTCCAAAACACACTTAGAACAGTTAAGCTGAATTATTTTATTGCTATTTTGTACAAATCCAATTCACATTGGCCTACTTATTAACATGACAAAACAAAACTGTTATTACATATTTAATAAATTGTACACAGAAATTGAGCAATGCGACAAACTCGCCTGTTACAGTGACTGAAGCTGTCACTCACTGCAGGTTTACACTGTTTGAGATCTGCACGCTCACGAATACGCTCATTAAAAACAAAGCTGTCTAATCAGCAAACACTTCAATTATTTACACCACGTCTGTGCCTTGATTAGAACGGGATCATTTTTGTTTTGTCGTGTTGCTCATTTGCAGTGTATTTAACATCTACGTTTCTTCAGTATTCATTTTCGTGTGCTGCGCGAACAGAGCAAGAACATAAAGCAAGCATCTGGGCATTCAGATTAAAAGTTTAAAACTTGCGCATTAGGATCAGTTGTCATTACTGATAGGACAGAGGACGAATCTAAGTGGCTCTGATTGACCATTGCCATTTCATTGCTCAACGGACATGTTAGTGATTGGTTAGAATACTCAACCGCTGCAAAAACATGTTGTAAATAGAAACCATTGATGCAACAGGAGCACACTTCAATTGAACGCTGTAATCATCAGTTTTCACGATTACATAATTGTGCAGCCCTAGTGTGTGGTCTCCCAAAAACTTGTGTCCATATTTCTCATGTCATATAACGATAAGGAGGAAAAAAACATGTTTAGACTGAAAATTTTCTGATGTCTCAACTAAATCTACTGGGGGTCTGTGATCATACATATAAATGGTTCGATATACTGCCTATTCATTTAAATTTCAGGTTTCACTGCAAAAGTCACATCCATAATGCTGGAATTGCCCTGATTCCAGTATTCAACATACTGTATGTTACTCACAGAGCGACCGGTGTACTCATTTGGTAACACAAGCACATTCATGGCTATATTTTGCGTGAGCCTGTGATTTCAGAGTTACATCTATTCATAGACTTTCAGTTGATTTCATAGCACGGTCGAGGCTTCATGATCGTCAACTGAGATTTTCTGTGCTGCCAGAGAAACCAGCAAATCTGTACCACTTGCCCTACTCTGAACTATGATTTTAGTGTAATAAAAAATAGATTTGCAGAGGTTGCCCTTTGATAGTTCTGGAGACTTTGATTTCTCATTTATATTTATCTAACAACTTTGTCTCAGAGGTTTCTAAAATGCCAAAATAGGCAGAAATAACACTATTGTTGAGATTAAGAGTATAGAGCTAAAAAATGTGAATAGCATATCTTCAATAATTTAGTCCTGTAAGAACTGAATGATAAACGTTTGAGTTCATGTTGAAATCTCAGATATTTGATTGCAGACTTTAGTAGCTTGACAATTCTTGAGTGTTTTATCACTTTCACACATTTGTTTTGCCCAGTTTTTGTCTGTGATGACCTGATAAACTTATTTAACTTACTACTAACTGTTAATAGGACAGCTTCTCTCTGTAGAAAACTGACCCAAGTGAAACACAGGCGGAGCGTGTCCATCTAAAGAGCCATAAAGTTGCTTTATGAGGTTACAACTGCGCATGTCTAATTGGCGCTTAATTTTCTTCGCCAAACTGTATGATGCATATGCGTTATTAAATTAGAAATGAACCGCAAAGCAAATGCTTACCAAACCGTGGTGGGCGAACCGTACAGTTCGGTTTTTACAGAGAACCGTTATACCCCTAGTGCTGATGTAGGGCTTA
This sequence comes from Moxostoma hubbsi, assembly GCA_032164185.1. NCBI lineage: Eukaryota > Metazoa > Chordata > Actinopteri > Cypriniformes > Catostomidae > Moxostoma > Moxostoma hubbsi. The sequence goes on along the minus strand of JAVLUX010000030.1, from coordinate 20,470,662 downwards.
GACTTTGCATAGTAAATTCTTAACTTACATCTGTGGATGCAGTGTCGAGTGGTGTTGACTACCAAAGGTTTACTTAAGTAAACCCAAGCCCATGTCCATATATCCACTACAGATGAATGATGTGCTTTAAGACAGCGATGTCTGAGGGATTTTCGTCTTGCCCATTATGCACAGACATTTGACCATGTTCCTTGAATCTCTTAACCATATTGTGCACTGTAGAGGGTGAAATGCCCAAAATCCTTCCAATTTGTCTTTGGGGAAATTGTTCTCAAAGTGCTGGATTATTTTCAAAGCATCTGCTCTCTCTGGCAAATTGACAAGGCTCGAATGATACTTGCTCTTGAAGGACTAGTCTGTTTTTGGAAGCTCCTTATATACTATGATTGCCCTACCTGTTTAACATCTCCTGTTTCACATCGCCTTATTTTAACTCGTAAAATTGTTATTAGTCTTAAATTGCCCCCTCTTAACTTTTTGGGAGTGTGTTGCAATCACCTGATTTGAAATTACAGTACATTAAACAAAAAACATTCACAAGGTAAAACATCATATAACGTGTAGTTGTGTTTTCAATTCAGCAAAGGGTGAATATAATTGACAAATCACTACTTGTTTTTATTAGCATTTTTCATACTGCCCTAACTTTTTTGGAAATGGGGTTGTATGTCTATCGGAATTTAAGAATTAGTTTGGCCAGTAATAAAAAAAACTAGGCTATTTCATTTATTTCCTCTCAAGTTGCTCATTTTGAGAAAAAACTCAGATGACCATGGTATAAGAGAGAGGTCAGTGCCTACAGTCTTCAAGGCAGCAGCCAAAATTTACAATGAGCACTTTGACAAAACAAATGACTCACCGTGAAGCTTACATGCTCATGTTTACGTCTGTCAACTTCCAGTTACTAGGCGTGTTTCTGAGACTCTCAGCTGCTTCACTCAAGGTAAAGGGGAACATAGGTGTGGTCCTGCCTGTGGTGCAGTGAAAGGCACATTTGTCTTGAGGTGGAGGGGGCAGGGGAGGACGGGGGGAAAGGGAGGCCGGGGAGTCAGACATTGTTGTGCCTCAGCAGGAGCTTGTGCTTCTTACTGAGACAGATTTGGTGTAGAAAGAGAACCAAAGAGGAGCAGGAGTGGCTGTTGTGTGCATGCCAAAGTGGCAGCAGGGTGTGAGGCCAGCCCACTGCAACTCTTCATTTACACTCCAGTGAGAGCGTCTGTCAGCCAGCATGAAAGCACACAACAATATCAGAGGCAAGTGTGTTAAGAAAATGAATGCTTAAAAGTTACTCTTAAAGGAAAGGTTCAGACAAAAATGAACATTCTGTCACCATTTTCTTGCCCTCATAAAACTTTCCCAAAATGACTCATTCCTGCTTAAAACATAAAAAGTTGTCAAATAGGGCTGAAGCAATTTGTCAACATTATTGACAATGTCGACAATAAAAAAATTGGGTGTGTAAAAGAGAACATAGCCCTTTTGTTGACACCATGATCTAAACCTAGAGTGGACCAACCGGTTTTGTCCTCAATAATTGTTTGAAAATCTCAGATTTGGTTTAGATCGGCATAATCAGGGGCCTGGATAGCTCAGGGAGTATTGATGCTGACTACCACCCTTTGATTCACGAGATAGAATCCAGTGTGTGCTGAGTGACTCCAGTCAGGTCTCCTAAGCCAGGGGTTCCCAACCTTTTTTGTGCCAGGGACCAGCATATTCATAAAAAAAATTCCAGGGACCAGTGATCAATTTTAATGCCTCAATTTTAAGATGCATCGTTTGGATTTGGAACATATCACTGTGTAAAACAGTAACAGCCAATCATTTATTTGCATATAATGAACTAGGTGGCAACAAAGGCTACTTGTATGAATATACCAATCTTTTTAAACTTTCAGACCGGTTCACAACATGTTTCCCTTTTCTCCCATACAATTAGGTCTACTTCAAAAGCAACTCACACAGCACTCACTCACTAGCAGGTGGCAGTAATGGCAAATTGTATGAAAATACCAGTCCATTTCACCTGTCAAATCTCTCCAGAACCACTAAAGACAATCACTTCGAGAGCAACTTAGTGTTTTCACTCACCAACAGGTGACAACAAAGGCAAATTGTATGAAAATAAGAGCCAGTTTCAACAGTCAGACAGTTTCAGAATACAATAGCAAACACACAGTGATTTCAGCCAATAATTTTTAAAAGTATAAAATTAGAGATTAAGCTTTAACCTTAAAAAAAAAAAAAAAAAAAGAGCCGGCAAAATTAGCTCTTCTCCGATTGTTAAGTTTTTTTTTAGCTTTAGCTATTCGGTGAGCAACCAGATATGACGCCTTAGTTGCAGCTACGTTTACTGATGTTGAGGATATCAAAACTTGCCGCTGAGCGTCCAACTCACGTTTCTTTCTTTCGAAAAACTCCTCCGTTTTGTCTTTGAGAGTTGGGTGTTTGGTGTTTAAGTGCCGCTGAAGTTTTGACGGCTTCATTGCAGAGTTTTTCACCACAAATAACACACAACGGATTTGGCGCACGGAATCGCCTGTTGTCGTAAATCCATACCTAATGTATGAGGTATCGTATTTACGATTGAAGCTTGACTTTTTTTTTCTTTTCTCTCTCTCGCTATTTTCGAGTTGGTCATCGCCTTTCCTTTTACCAGAACTGTCCACAATTAAATTAGCCATTGAAGTTTGCTGAGGCCCGCTCATCTCTCCACACACTTCTCTGTCACTTCAGGTGCACCGCGCTTTTTTTGCAGTCCGTTCAGATACGACGCGTTGCTAAGCAATCGCAAGGCGCTCAAAGAAACACATTTTAATCTATTTATTGTTTATGTTTTGGATTAAATAACATGACATGTAAGACTCATATCACTTAAAAAAGCATTTAAAAAAGACTTATTATTATTATTATTATTATAAAAAATATATATATATTCTGGGAATATTTCAAGGCCCGGTACTAACGGGTCCACGGACCCGCACCGGTCCGGGGACCGGGGGTTGGGAATCACTGTCCTAAGCAACCAAATTGGCCCGGTTGCTAGAGAGGGTAGAGTCACATGGGGTAACCTCCTCGTGGTCACTACAATGTATGGATCTCGTTCTCGGTGGGGCGTGTGGTGATTTGTGCATGGATGACACGGAGAATAGCGTGGAAGCAAATGAGATTCGTCCTCCGCCACCCGGATTGAGGCGAGTCACTACGCCACCATTAGGACTTGGAGCGCATTGGGAATTGGCCATTTAAAATTGGGGAGAAAAGTAATTTAAAAAAAAAAGATCTGCATAATCAGAGCATCATCTAAATTCCTTCTACACTAGCTTATTTAACTGCAATTATTAGATTAAAGGTGCATCCCAAACCACAAACTTCTGCACTATATTCATGTTGGTTAGTCAGAAGGGAACTGGCCACCACAGTGAGTCTGGTTTCTCCCAAAGTTATTTTTCTCCCTTAAACAACATCTTAGGAGTTTTGTGTTCCTTGCCACAGTCGCTTTCGGCTTGCTCACAGGGTTTCTAAATACAACTATTATTTAATTTTTGTTAAATACACAATTTACAATCATATTTAATCAACTATATCTACTGGGGGTCTGTGATCATACATATAAATGGTTCGATATACTGCCTATTCATTTAAATTTCAGGTTTCACTGCAAAAGTCACATCCATAATGCTGGAATTGCCCTGATTCCAGTATTCAACATACTGTATGTTTCTCAGAGAGCGACTGGTGTACTCATTTGGTAACACAAGCACATTCATGGCTATATTTTGCGTGAGCCTGTGATTTCAGAGTTACATCTATTCATAGACTTTCAGTTGATTTCATAGCACGGTCGAGGCTTCATGATCGTCAACTGAGATTTTCTGTGCTGCCAGAGAAACCAGCAAATCTGTACCACTTGCCCTACTCTGAACTATGATTTTAGTGTAATAAAAAATAGATTTGCAGAGGTTGCCCTTTGATAGTTCTGGAGACTTTGATTTCTCATTTATATTTATCTAACAACTTTGTCTCAGAGGTTTCTAAAATGCCAAAATAGGCACAAATAACACTATTGTTGAGATTAAGAGTATAGAGCTAAAAAATGTGAATAGCATATCTTCAATAATTTAGTCCTGTAAGAACTGAATGATAAACGTTTGAATTCATATTGAAATATCAGATATTTGATTGCAGACTTTAGTATCTTGACAATTCTTGAGTGTTTTATCACTTTCACACATTTGTTTTGCCCAGTTTTTGTCTGTGATGACCTGATAAACTTATTTAACTTACTACTAACTGTTAATAGGACAGCTTCTCTCTGTAGAAAATTGACCCACGTGAAACACAGGCGGAGCGTGTCCATCTAAAGAGCCATAAAGTTGCATTAGGAGGTTACAACCGCGCATGTCTAATTGGCGCTTAATTTTCTTCGCCAAACTGTATGATGCATATGCGTTATTAAATTAGAAATGAACCGCAAAGCAAATGCTTACCAAACCGTGGTGGGCGAACCGTACAGTTCGGTTTTTACAGAGAACCGTTATACCCCTAGTGCTGATGTAGGGCTTAGACTTTGCATAGTAAATTCTTAACTTACATCTGTGGATGCAGTGTCGAGTGGTGTTGACTACCAAAGGTTTACTTAAGTAAACCCAAGCCCATGTCCATATATCCACTAAAGATGAATGATGTGCTTTAAGACAGCGATGTCTGAGGGATCAGAGATCATGCACATTCAGAAGGGGTTTTCGTCTTGCCCGTTATGCAGACATTTGACCATGTTCCTTGAATCTTTTAACTATATTGTGCACTGTAGAAAAAGGGGAGTAAAAAAAAAAAAAAAAAAAAAAGATCTGCATAATCAGAGCATCATCTAAATACCTTCTACACTAGCTTATTTAACTGCAACTATTAGATTAAAGGTGCATCCCAAACCACAAACTTCTGCACTATATTCATGTTGGTTAGTCAGAAGGGAAATGGCCACCACAGTGAGTCTGGTTTCTCCCAAAGTTATTTTTCTCCCTTAAACAACATCTTAGGAGTTTTGTGTTCCTTGCCACAGTCGCTTTCGGCTTGCTCACAGCGTTTCTAAATACAACTATTTAATTTGTTTTAAATACACAATTTACAATCATATTTAATCAAGACTTTATAGATATTATGGTTTCATTTTTTGTTAAAGCATGATTTTCTGTAAAGCTGCTTTGAAACGATGTGTGTTGTAAAAAGCGCAATACAAATAAAAATGATGACTATTCAACATCATTTTGTAGTGCAAGTAGTATGTTTAAACTGCTGTAAACGGCGAACGATTCTGTGTAGTAACAAACCATTAAGTGTTCCATTTGGGAAAATACTACACTTTGAAAATGTATACAACAGTGTATGGGGTGTCATTTGGGACACAGCTTTAGACTGCATTTGTATATTAACATATTAGACATATTTAAACACACCTCCCCCAAATCTCAGTATCCTACAGTGTTGTGAAGAAATCTCATTCTCATTACTGTAATGTGAAAAAATATAATTTAATAACATATAACTACAATATTATAATATAATTTAAAAAGTAAAAACAACAAGTTTCCATCATAGCAGTATTTGTTCTCCTTAACTTATTCTATGCTTATTTAAAAATATACAAATCATGAGTCCACGCAAGATGATTTACATTACTGTATTACAGTAATATGATTTTTTTTTCTGTAATAAAGTAGAGCATTTATATGCACAGCAATAAGCTGATAAAAAAAGAAAATCCTTTAAAAGATATTTGAAATCATCAGGATATTTTTGCTTTTGAAAACATAATATACGTTTCAAATCAGAAACAGGAATGTGCAGAGCATTTGCGGACATTGGATAAGCTAGTGATGGTGTTTACAGTACATGCAATGAAATTGTTGTGCCAATAGGTTTTTGCTTCCCATTTAAGCCCTCATGTCTGCTGTTGATTGATTAAATAGATAATCCCACCCCCAACTCACACCATTAGTTGAGTTAATGTTGTTGTGTCAGGATGGCCAGGCTGCTTAAAACAAACAGAAGTGTCTTTATAGCACCAGATAGACAGTGCTTAACGTTTGAGAAAATTAACCTATGAATGGCTTACTTAGTTGTCTCTGCATATTAATAAGTGATAGGAGAAAGTAACTTAATAACAATTAATAACAATTAAAAAAATATATATATAATATTATTTTTTAATTGATTGAAGAGCATTTGAAATGGTGACATAATCAGACGAGGTGAATATTGGACAGAGGTTTTAATGAGTAAAACATACCTTACTAAACTAAAACTTTAAACCTAAACCCAACCAGTTTTCTAACAAGAGGTAGACACAAAACGGACATCATTATCCTTAAACGACACCTAAATCTACCCAAAAACAAAATGCTAAATGAAAAGCACATTTTCTACAGTGACCATGTCAATTTGTTAAGCTTCTATGACACTTTCATCTGATATGTCAGCTTGTTTGGCTGGGCTCAAAACGCAGTCTGCCAAATTGGAAATCCAACACTATCAGATGAGATACCGTGGAAGCGGATCACATTGAAATGAAGAGTGTAAATGTAAGCGAGTTTGTAATACAAACGTGAAAATGTATTATTTTTCAAATTATGCAGGAAACTGCGAAAAAAAAAAACTAGTCCACACTAATAAATTTTCGTTTGAAAACGCATCTTTTTCCTCTCCGTTTTGGCCTTCCGTCCACACTGACACAGCATTTTTGTCTGCGAAAACTGAGCTTTTTGAAAATGCACTCCAAAGCACAAAAACGCAGTTTTCGCATTGTAGTGTGGACTGTGAAAATGGATGCTTTGGAAAATTATGACACATTTTTAGTCATGTGATCTATCCAACCAAAACAATCAAGATGGTGGCCTGTGTTATAGCGGCACTGATTGTGCCTGATACTCACATTGATAGCGTTGTTAAAAAATAAATGTCACTTGTACAACCTTCACATTGCATTCCTTCGGAATTGGTGTTCGGCGACGGAACACGAGGACAATTGCGTTTCATACCGCATTTAAGCGATATAAGCATTTTCAAACGTTTCAGTGTGGACGAGCAACTTTTGGAAAACACAACGTTAGTGTGGACGGAAAGCGTTTTGAAACGAAAACGCAGTTTTCAAATGTATCCGGATTAATGTAGACATAAAAGTCACTTTGCAAAAATGTTGTTATAGTAACTAGGGCCATAACCGTTCACGGTAAAAAAAACGAACCGTATGGTCCGCCACCCACTGTTCGGGAAGCATTGGCACTGTGGTCGGTTCACCTCATGTTTAATGACTCATCTGGAGCACAAGTTTTGGTCAAGAAAACAAAGCATCAAACAGGCACATTTGCAACCTCCGCTAATGCACCAGAATGGATCTGTAAATGGATGCGCTCCACCTGTGTTTCACGTGGGTCAACTTGATGACATCACTGTTCTGCAAGCATTGTGTGTAGTTGAAAATTAAAAGTGGTGAAAACGAAACACTGATAGAGAAGCCCCTTGCGTTTCTTCTTTCTGGAAACATTTTCTTTTAGCAGTCAATTACAAAACATGCACTGTTTGCAGACATCGCTCGACAGGAGTGCTGTATACTGGTAATATATGTCAATAATATGTGTGAGGGGGTGTTTATGTATGATTAAAATACTCAAGCAGCACTATCACAACATCCCTTCTCGTATGCATTCTAATAGCAAGGTTATACCTTCTATAGTGATGTACAGCTTACGAATATTGAATATGTTGAGATGAGATTGAAGTGCACTTTATGTTGATGCATGTAGCATATTAGTGCAGGTATTAAAGGATAAGTTCACCCAAAAATGAAAAGTATCCCATAATTTACTCACCTCAAGCCATCCTAGGTGTATATGACTTTCTTCTTTTAGCCAAACACAATCAGAGTTATATTAAAAAATATCCTGGCTATGCCGGAACTCGACTCTCTTGTGAACACGCAGACGGCCGTTACTGGAATCCAATGATTATAGTTAATAAAGTAATAAATATGGATATTTTTCTTCGCTTCACTTCAGAAGGCATTTATTAACCCCCTGGAGCCATATGGATTACTTTTTTGATGGATGGATGAACTTTTTTTGGGCTTCAAAATCTAAGGTACCATATACTCCCATTATAAAGCTGGGAAGAGCCAGGATGTTTTTATATAACTCAGATTGTGTTTGCCTGAAAGAAGAAAGTCATATATACCCAGGAAGGCTTGAGGGTGAGTAAATTATGGGATAATTTTCAGTTTTGGGTGAACTAACCCTTTTAGCTAAAATGTTGATTTAGTAATTAGAGAATTTTTTTTTTTTTTTTAGTTAAGGACCCTGACAAATATTAACCATGGGTTTACTATAGTAATAATGTAGTAACCATGATTGCTGACACCATGGTTTTGATACAATTAACCATGGTTTTATCACAGTAATACTGTAGTTTCTATATAGTAACCATGATTTTACTATATATTGTAACCATGACAGTAGCCATGTTTATATTGTGGTTTCTTTGATTTTAAAACAAATGCCATTGTTAATCTATGGTTACTGTTGTAAAACAATGATTGTTATTTAAGGGTAAACCTGTTGAGGTTTTTACCAAATAGATTATTCTTTGGATTTAGCAGTAACATAATATATATATATATATATATATATATATATATATATATATATATATATATATATATATATATATAAATTATTTTTTTTTTATTTTATTTATCAAAGCACATACTGAAACATACCAAAACCATGACCTTTAAACTGTGATACAAACCGAACCGTGGGAAATTTGAACCGTTACACCCCTAATAGTAACATTCATTCTTTGAGACTAAGGATTTGAATTGACGCAACCCTATAAAATACACATAGTGTCAAAATTTAATAAATGAAACAATACTGTTTCAAGTGGTGAGGCTGGTCTCTGCTTATCACGTATGAACAGGAAACCTGTTTCACTGAGAAACACTCCAAGTGTAAAAGAAAAACACAAAGTTACTTTTGTTACACACAAATGTTGTGTTTTTAAAACATCATAATTCTTGTTAAGATTTCAATAAACAGAACTGTAAAACTGATCTTTCATTAAAACCTAACATTTACTTATAACATAGAACAATGAAGTACTTTTTCAGCTCTTTTAGAAAAAATTTATATTGATAATTTACAATATGAGTGTATCCGATATTAGGCAATGCATAACCTCATCTTGTTTTTACCTATTATGATGTTAAAGCACAAGTCATTATGTAAAACCAATGAATGCCAAACAAGTGAACGATGAGCAAAAACATTTAAGGCACCTACCTTCAATGTGTGGGAAAATTTGTGCCTTGCTGTTCTGCACAAAGTGTTGCTTCATATGTTGAACAAATATGAGAACAATTTCTCTGTGAAACCATCTGCTCACACTAGATATATTTCTAACCTTCGGCTATCCGGTTGTGTCTTAGATGTGAATTTTCAATTTAAGGGTGAGAATGAACAAGGTCTAGACACAAAGGGACAACATGACTTAAACTGTCATAACCTCAGGATTAAAACACCTCTGCCCTGAGAACAATGCACAAGTTAAGTCTTTAAGTTAAGGCTGCATTAGCCACATGCATTGTACTGTACATCACATCACCTGTAGTGATAACAGATGTGATGAAAACCATGCCAACAGCAATCATCTAAAACTAGGCCTGGGTGGCCCAAACTAAGCATGGTTTAATCTTGATTTGGGTACCTTGCTGGATGGACATCAGTGAATGAATGGTAGAACAACAAAACAGTGCAAGTGAACCTCTCCCTCTGAGTTACCTTTGAATCCTCTCATATTTCAATCCTTGCTATACCTGAAAGCACATCTGTCATCAGAGAGATGGCTAGACTCTTCAATAGACAGACAACCAGTCTGTTATTCCCCACTGACGTCAGTGGCAAAGACCTGTGAGAGCTGCTTGAATGGCCCAGTCTAGCATTAGAGATCTCAGAAAACACTCGGTTGAATTCTTTGACTGACATGGTCCTTTTAAAGACATCAAGAGTGAATAGTGTTGAACAAATAGTGGTTATTGATATTTTTATTGAACTTTCCCAAGGCCCTTTGGTTTCCACTAATCTCATATTATGAAAAACTTTGAATACAATCAATTGCAAATGACAGTACGATGAAGTGAAACAAGACTTCACACTCATTTTGTGCCCCGGTCTAAAATTGATAGGCCTAATCAAATAACACGTTACATTGCTCAGCAATGTCATGAGCCAGTCACGAGTAGGCCTGTAATACAGTTACTGATTTCCAGATTTGATTCAATTTTATTCTGATCTTGGTAGATCCTATGGTACATACTATTTACACTGATATGTAGAACAAATGCAAAATGTTCACTTTCTCTTTAAGAATAGCAACAATTCAGCAAGCGTGGTGTTGTGGTTGAGCGCATATTAACGAGAGTCGCACAGCTTCTTTACCACATCCATGTAATGTGTGATAAGATTTAAATGTTTCAATTTTTGTTGTTTTTGATCAACAACTGACATAAAGAACAGAAAGAGTGTTATTCAATGACAAATGACCTGAGTGGATCTCATCTTTGGACACACATTACACGGAACATGTCAAACCAAATTTCTACTCTCAACACATAGTGAAAGGATCTCTGTGCTAAACTTCTTCACCACCTTACTATTCAATCACTGGCAAGTGAAATCTGAACATTTACCAGCCGTAGGCTAATCACAGATATTTTTAGACACATAGCAAATAATTTGGTTGCATAGATTATGCAAGTGGTTTACTCACATTCTAGAGGGTTGCCGCACAGAGTAAAAGATCATTATTGGGATTTTAAGGATCGATATCGGATCATTCAAATGAAGATCGCAATTCAATGGAAAATCTAAATTTTTACCCAGTCCTAGTCACGTGAAAAACAAAGGAATTACCCTCTATTAATGATACAACTATTATGAATTGCCCTTGTTGTGAACTGACAATGCAAATGTTTTTGTTTAGCTAAAGTTTAGTTTAGTTTTTGCCATTAGCGTTTGGCTTCTAAAACCAAAGTAGAAACACCTTGGGTCACATTTGAGATAAGAATTGCATAATATGCTTTGAGCAACATTGTGACTGTATTTCGCAAAGCAAGAGCAAATCTACTCAGCATGTGATTGTTTAGGGAAGAATCCAAGATGGCTGCACAGCTGAACAATATAAACAACATATGAACACTAGTGATTGTCCAGGGCTGAGATTCCCAAAAGCATTGTAAGTCTAAGTACAGTAGATCACAGAAATCATTGGAGCCAACTAAAGCTTGCTATACTTTTGGAAAATGCAGCCAAGGCTGATTAATAGGCCAATATTTGGCAATTTTGTGAATATCATTGTTCGCTTGGCCGATAAACACAAGTGTTAACTTTCCCTCGCATCAGTTCCAAAATCTATCAATAAATGTGTCAATGGACAGTAAATAATATCTGCTTAAGGTTTTTTAAATTATTATTATTTAAGTGAATTGGAGTAAACATAGTAAAATATATGGGTTTGTTTCACTTAAGAACTTTTGTGTACATCTGATTTACTGCTGTAAAATTGTATTATGTACATCTGAATTTGTGTCAGCCATTAAAAAAAAAAATTAAAATCAGTCGACCACTGATGCGGAGTACAAACAATGACTTAAATCCACATAAAAACCACAAACAGACAAAAAAACAATGTTTGTTTTTTTTTGTTGTTGTTGTTAAGAAAATATTATGTAAACAATCCAAAGAAGCCCTTGGTACAAGCATAGCTATACAAGTTATAGACAGATTAACTGGCCAATGGAAACGCACTTCTCAAACTGGGGATCTGTTGAAGAACCAGACATCTGAGAATCAGACTGAAAGGGATAGTTCACCCAAAAAATTTAATTCTCTCATTATTTACTCCCCCTCGTATTATTCCAGGTGTCCATGACTTTCTTTCCTCACCAGAACAGATTTGAAGAAAAAAAAAAAAATTTCTTCACTCAGTAGATTTTTTAAAATGCAAGTGAATGGCGATTTCTCTTTTGAAGGTCCAAAAATCACAGACAGTCAGCATAAATGTCATACATACAACACCAGCTGTAAAATTAATGTCTTCTAAAGTGATATGATCCCTTTTGGTACAAAAAAATATAAATATTTAAGTACTTTTTAATTATAATCCAACACTTCAGGAGAGGGTGGAGTCCAATCGGACTCTCGTGTGACGTATTCGCGTTGCCATGGATACCGAGGTAATCTCACGTTTTCCACTCGGTTGAGAAATCCAGTATAAGCACACAAATACACCATTGTGAGTAAAGAAACAGATCAATTCAGATCTAAACTAAAACCAAACAAGCTACTGTACAGCGTTCCTCCTCCTCACTTGTAAACAGCTTAACTCTTCCGGTTGTGACGCACATGCATCAGTTCTCACGTGTTTCAAATGCCAATGCGATTACATCACACACGTGTACCGCTGCTGACCGGAAGCATGATTTAAGAGTTTAAAAAAGTACTTAAATATTTATCTTTTTCCACACCAAAAATGATTGTGCCAATTTAGAATAAATTAATTTAACAGCTGGTGTCGTATGAATGATGTTTATGCTGACTGTCTGTGATTTTGAACATTTTCATTTTTGGGTGAACTATCCCTTCAATGACCATGAACCAATTGCATCTCACACAAATACATACAACACATAAAACCAATAAAAGCTGGTTGGGGCTGACATAGGCTACATTTCATAAATAAACAGATGGCTAGGCTTAGATACATCTCTACTTAACCATATAGTAGGAACGTCCCAAAAGCCAGTTTGTCCACAAGCTTGTCTTCATAACAATGAACACATTTCATACCTGTCAGTGACTGTGGACCGTGAGTCGCTCATTGGGCTTCCGTTTTTAGCTTTTATTCGTCCTATATCCGATAGTCATTTTCAGATGCTTGAGAAGCAGCATCAGTTCCTGCATCGGGCTGTCGCATCAGTCGTGTTGATCTGTAGGGTTACTAATCACAAAAGACATGATGTTAGAAAAGTTTCCATTCAGTTATTCGCAATAGCAATGAAATACCGATGTTTCCAGACAGTCATTAAAGAGGCTGTTCTTTTCAAACGTGTCCAAAATTACATAAACGGACGGCTTTAATGCAAGACACACAGAGTGCATTCAACATATTTTCCAGAAACAGCTACCGAAATAACGCCAGTGTGACTAGATATCCTGAAGTAACACAAAGAACATTTGGATCGTACAGCATTTGTGCTTTTTACCAATAAATACACATCTACTACCAGCCAGTAATAAACAAACATCAAACCTAACACTAATATTCGCAAACTATGCATTTACATTCATAAAAATCACATAACTGTCTTGTTGGATTAAACTGGGTAATGTTTAGTAGTTAAAAAACAAGACAAAAGTTAACTCTCAAGACAACTCTCCCAATGTTTTCATATATTTTCCGTTATAATGCAGCTTCAAATTTACCGTCATCTCCAGCGGCAGCTCCCAGATGATGTCAAGCACTTCCGACAACAACTCCCTCGTCAAAGTTACACTCCTTTGAAAATTAAAACACTTTTGTGACTTCCCTAATGTTGACGGCGTGTGAGTATGTCCTCGGCCAACACAGCAGCAGTGTGAGAGTCCGGACTCAATCCAGACTGCAGACAAGGCCTTTGCTATGCTAAAGCTAACTGCAGCCTATCGTCCACTCAAAAGATGAGACGCGATATATTCGCAACAATAATAAACAACAGCGGGTATCCACGCCAATCCCACAGTAATCCAGGCGGGGTGAAATTCATGCACTCATACACGTGTCACCCTGCGGAGAGTTTCCATGGAGCCGCGAAGAAATCACTTTTACCGTCAAATAATCAAAAACACGCAATAAAGTTCGCGTAGGTCATCCATAAGCCTTTTCGCGGACAGAAAACGACGAGTTACTATGAAAGCGATGGTCCACGTACGTCAAAATCCAGTGTGGAGGTTGTACGTTCCGGTCCATGAAACTGGGAAAAGTTGAGATGCATCGAACCGCTGCCGCGTCTACACTGGGACTGTTTCAAAACCTATTGAACTGCCTACATAGAGTTGCATTTCCGAGTTAGTTGAACTCACACGCGCGCACTCAACTGAGCTGGCTCGTGACGTGCACAGATACGCTGACTAGGTGGGGAGCTCGCTAGGTTTTGAGCCACTACCCACGTTTAAGTTAAAAGTTGTTAAGATTTACGGAGGGCACAGAGCCGTATTTCCAGAATGGGATATAAAACATCAGGGGGATGATTAAGTGTGTGTGTGTTTATCACTTTGCGGGGACCAATAAGGATAGTAAAACCCGAAATTTTTGACCTTGTGGGGACATTTTGTCGGTCCCCATGAGGAAAACAGCTTATAAATCATACTAAATTATGTTTTTTTGAAAATGTAAAAATGCAGAAAGTTTTCTATGAGGGTTAGGTTTAAGGGTAGGGTTAGAGGATAGAACATATAGTCTGTACAGTATAAAAACCATTATGTCTATGGAAAGTCCCCATAAAACATGGAAACCCAACGTGTGTGTGTGCTTGTGATGGTTCGGCTAATGTTGCTGTGTAGGTTGGTTTTAAAACAGCTTGTCATGTGTGAACATTGTTTTATTTCTTGAATAACAGTTTGTTTGTTTTTTGATTGGGGTGTAGTTTATATTTTGTTTGTCCTAGATTCAGAATTTATATATTTTGACAGTTTGAATTTATATACTATCAAAAACATCGTATATTAGTACATAGTCATTCGGATAAGAGATACATTTAGTATTGTTGCTTTCTAGATATTGTTATAGTTTTTTATGTGAGGCAATCTCTGAATGAAATACAGGTTAAGCTGAGTACGAAATTGTTTAACCGTTATGTTCGTTTGCCTCATTGTGGACGTTTAAAAAACTGCAACTCGTTTATAACGTTTTACTTGTTGGACTTCTCTGTTGCATTTTGCTGTCCAAATTTCCCTGTTTTTATAAATAATGTTTTGGAGTGGATTAAAACTTATATGGAGATGCTTGAACTAGAATGTAAACACATTTGGAATGATCCAAATGACAATTTTCATGGTTAACAAAGACAAGGAGTATATCATAAATTGCATAACTATATTGTCTTTATACACACAGAGCTATTTATTTATTTATGTATTTATTTTTAGAATGGCACTAAACTGTTTAGTTCATTAGAAAGCATTGGAATGACATAACTTTGGTTTATAAATAATAATAATAATAATAATAATAAACAAATTTATTTACATTTGTATGCATATATTTTCCTTTATCATTGATGCCTGCTCTGCTTAGTTGAAATGTTTGTCGTAATGTTTGGTGCCTTGTTTGATTTATATTTGAAATACAGTATGTGCAATATACAGTATATATATACATGCCATTAAAACCACTGACAGGTGAAGTGAATAACATTTATTAACTCGTTATAAAGGCACTTGTCAAGGAGTGGGATATATTAAGCAGCAAGTGAACAGTCAGTTCTTGAATTGTATGCTGTTGGAAGCATGAAAAATGATCTGAGCGACTTTGACAAGGGCCAAATTGGGACGACTAGACGACTGGGTCAGAGCCTCTCCAAAACGGCAAGTCTTGTGGGGTGTTCCCTGTATGCAGTGCTCCAAGGAAGGACAACCGCTGAACCGGCGACAGGGTCATGGGCTCATTGATGCGCATGTGGAGCGAAGGCTAGCCCGCCTGGTCCAATCCAACAGAACAGCTACTGAAGCACAAATTGCTGAAAAACTTAATGCTGGAATTGATAGAAAGGTGTCAGAACACACATTGCATCACAGTTTGCTGCGTATGGGACTGTGTAGCTGCATATACATACATACATACATATATATATATATATATATATATATATGCATTTCACGCATAGTGGTCACTACAGTGGACAGCTATTCAAAACCCGTTTTCTTGTGTATGCATGGGTTTTGAAGGTCTAGTTGCACATCAGCCACTTCAGTGGACGATATTGCATCGTCCGATACATTGCCACCCACTGGCCAGCCGTTGTAAGTGCAACAACATTTTCTCATATCCAAGATGACCCACGGAGTGCCAAAAAACGCCGGCTAGCGCAGGGATATCTTGCCAATCCTTCTATAGCAGACCCTTGCAGGTAAATAACATTTGGTAACATAAAGTAACTACTAAGGAGTAATACAATTGTAACATTTTTTAAGTATTGCATTTATTTTGGGAGGAAATGACAATTAATAATATGTCCACGAATTGTAGTTGACATATGGAATGAATGATGTCCAATTTAGGTGGACTGTCATTGCTGGTTATATGTCAACTACAATTCATTCTATTACTGCGACTTAGTTGTTCTTGAAAATACTTCATCTGCAGTAACTTTTTGGGCTGTAATCAATTGATTTATGTTTTTAGAATGTAACTTGCAGTTTATTTGGCAAAACCAACATTTTGTGCAGATTAGTTCCATTATGTGAGTAACAGTTAGTGTCTTTTATGTTTGGTGGATCTCAAGTGCAGTTCGAGATAGAAAGGCCTACAAAGATAGCATTTACCATAATTTCCTCCCAAAATAAATGCAATACTTCAAAAAATTGTATTACTCCTTAGTAGTTACTTTATGTTACCAAAGAAGGAGTTGATGCAGAATGTGTTTGCATTGCATTAAGCAGTATGAGATTAAAATATGTGACACATTACTTTTAACAGCATAATGTATAATTTTGTTCATTGGTTTGCCAAGTCAGTTTCTTATTTCTTCACAACCCAAACGCATGCTGTCCACCTGAGTGGACGTATATAAAACTCTTTGAAAAATGTGTGTATTAAAAAAATTATGTTACATTTTTTTATATATGCCTAAAGATTATTAAAAACAATTGGGGAAAAAAATCCTGACTAAGGTTGTCATAATTAATGCATGAAAGGGATATATATATATATATATATTACTAATTATTACTATTTTTATTATATAGAATAATTACTGAAAATGAAATATAATATGCACACATGCGCACGTATACACTCACCGGCCACTTTATTTTTTTGTGAACATTTTTTTTGGTGATTTGTTGTATCATCTCTTTGATATATGAAAAAATAAAACATCAAAATATGTATGAGAGTATATATTTTAGATATGTTATTTCTAATTGTCTTGAAAATGCTTAGAAAGTTTTATACTATCTGGGCATTTTGTAGATCCATTTGTGATAGATGTGACGGTTCTCTAAAAACTGTTATAATGTTTGGTGAAATATCCATGCATTTAAAGCAATAGTTCACCCCAAATTATATATATATAAACTCTGATTATTTACTCACCCCCATGCCATCCCAGATGTGCATGACTTTCTTCTGCTGAATACAAATTAAGATTTTTAGAGGAATATTTCAGCTCTGCTGGTCCTCACAATGCAAATGAATGGTGGCAAGAAATCAGAAGGTCCAAAAAGTAATTAAAGTACATTAAAGCATTAAAGTAATTAATAAGACTCCTGTGGTTAAATCCACATCTTCTGAAGTTATCTTAGGTGTGGGTGAGAAAAAGATTAATATTTAATTAATATTAATGTTTAAGTCCTTTTTTTTCTCTTTACTATAAATCTCTCAATTTTACCAGCCCCAACCAGTTGTTGGCAGAATGTGAAAGTGTAGATTTCCAGGAAAAAAAGGACTTAAACATTGACGTTTCTAAACCACGCTGCGAAAGATATGGATTAAACCACTGTCTTCTGAATTACTTTATGCTGCCTTTATGTCTCTTTTGGACCTTCAAAGTTCTGGTCACTATTAATTTGCATTGTGAGGACCAGCAGAGCTGAAATATTCTTTTAAAAATCTTAATTTGTTTTCAGCATAAGAAAGAAAGTCATACACATCCGGGATGGCATGATGGTGAGTAAATGATATGAGAATATTTTTTTGGGGGAGAACCATCCCTTAATATTACACTACTAGTTATAGTAGTAGTGTTCTGGCACAATTAATATGATCCTTGCAACTTGTGCCATTTACAGAGAGGAAACACAATCCTTCAGTCAGAAACTAACACAATCTATTAGGCAGTTATTAACATATGGAAAGGGACTTCAACACACCCCAAAATACATTAATGACAATGAAGAACTGATTTATTGTAATAATGATGATGTTTATTGATTGCATACAGTGGTGTGGTCAGATCACCATGACAGCGGATTAACTGATGCAAACAGGCCCCAAAAGCCTCCACTCAACAATTTCAAAAGGATTACAAAACAGATATTTTTGTTTTCCAATCGAGCCATTAATCTTCCACAAATTATTTAGCAATCTTACACACAACATTTAGTAGTGTTTCTTGGTAATCTCTGAATTTTTCACATTAACACTAAAAATTAATGAAAAAGAATGTAATAGCAACATTAATAGTAACAATTCATTTATCACAAGTAGTACACCTGATTACAAAAATATCAAATATTTCCATTACTGAGCAGTTTAAACACTTTAAACCTCATGAGTACAAATATATCGCTTTAAATTTGACTGTAAGATTTTTGTCAATATCCAATTAATCATAATGGCAAACAATAAAACATGGAAAACTATTAAGGGCTTTAATACAGCACAGATGTTTTCCCATGTGTATATTGAATGTATAAATTTAACAACCATAAATCAACTTTTTATTGGTTGATATTGTTTAAAAAAATATGTAAACATCACTTCCGTTCAGTGTTAGGAATGAGGCCGATCAGCTGGTTATATATGAGATCTTTCAGTCTCTCTTCACATCCTGCCTGTTGACACCTGCCACTCTCTGTTGATTCATCCAGAGCTTGTATTTTGACTGGGATTTGCGGTATGCGAAACGGGCAATGTCAGCCATAAACACCCAGGACAGGACGTACATGGCCAAACCACCACATTTAATGATGAACTTGGGTCTCGGAGAGATCAGCTCACAGTACAACATGCTGCCACCAATAAATATCCGCATGAACACAAACAACAGCACAAACAGAACATCCACCACGTCTCCAAGGAAGCTGTCATAGCGGCCAGAGTGTTTCAAGAACCAGCGAGTCTGGAGGAGGGGGTTAGTGATCTCACTACCAAACAGAACTGCGCAGGACTCGATACCCGACTCGCCCAGCCATAGTGTTAGCATTATACCCAAGATGCTCATGGTGTGATGGGCAAGCATCACGAGGCCTTCTGTACGGAAGTACACACACCAGGCCATGTCAAAGATGAAGTAGCCGAGACTGACCACCATGGCAGTGATCTGCAGAGGTGTGTTCTTTGTACCTGCAAATGATGTACATACAGTGAACATAAACACTTTAAAGGGATAGTTCACTCAAAAGTGAAACTTCTGTCATCACTTCCTAACCGTTATGTTGTTCCAAACCCATATGACTTTCTACTTTGGAACACAAAAATACATGTTAGGCAGTATGCTAGTCACCATCAGTGTTAATTTTCAACTTTTTAATTTTTACAAATTTTTGGTGAAAATGTCCTTTCAATTTATTCAATATTTCATCATGTCATATTCTTTAATTTTACACTGACTAAAAAGGCGTATCATTTTCGTTGATGTTCAAAATCCTAAAAACATCTATCAAACTGTAGCAGACCAAATTTTCCTTTCAATATTTTTTAAAGATTTATAAATAAAGTCACTATTCACTTTCACTACACCTTTTTTCCCTTACAGTAAAAGTACATAGTGACAAAGGTTGCCATGCTGCCTAACATATCCTTTTGTGTTCCACAGAAGAAAGAAAGTCATACGGGTTTGGAACAACATAAAGGTGATGAAATGAGGACAGGAGTTTTACATTTTGGGTGAACTCTTTAACATTCAACATACATGAAATTCATTATGCATAATATTTTTTTTTAAAACTCTTGCCTGGGTAGGTGAATGGCCATGGTCCATCTATGTATCCAATATAAGCAGTTATACAGACTGCAAGGATGCCATGGAATAGTGTAACTAGACGACAGTTCCATTCATAGCTGCAAGAGCCATTAGTGTAACACAGCAAAGCATACAGAGCAACCCACCCAGCTAAGCACGCTCCGATTGCCAACACCAATGGTGACATCTTTATTCTGTAAACCTAATAAAACACAATCAGGTGTCAATATAGATAACACTTCACCAATTTAGAAATACTACAGCAGTCATACATAACAGTACTCACCACAATGCTTTAGCAACTGTGTTTCACAATTGTACTTCCACGAGAACTAAAGTTGCTTTCCTTTGATTCTGTTTTAGAATAACCACTAAAACCCACTCAAGTGTGTCTGGGGGGGTAGCAATGGATTTCACATTAACAGTTGAGAAATATTAGAGTCAGGGAGTGTCAAAACTAGACCAAAAGTTACTGTGGCAACCTTATCCACAGCTCTTATTCCTAAATGCAAACACATATTGTCAACCTCACGCATGGACCATTTGAACTAACCATGTCAATATTAGGCTATTTTATCAATCCTCAGGAAACTGATATGGTATTATGAAAGAGTGAAGCAGGAATAATTCATAAAAATTAAGTAGTTTTCAAATGTAACTTTAAGTAGTGACATCAGTGTCCTAAATGAACAAAATGTTTCTAATTCTATTATAATTATACTGGCAGATTGACCTCATAATAACTGAGATACTACAATGAATTAGGGCTGCCCCCTAAAAGTTAATCAAATGTTAGTCAATGAGAAGAGTCTTGGTCAACCAAGTTTTGATTGGTCGGTTGGTCGCAGAAAACAAAATAACTCCACAGGAATCCGAAGAACACTGGTATTACCACTGGTTGGACGCTAGGTGGTACTATAGGGTAATGTTTGTTAAGCAGGGTTAGGCCTACACAATAAAGCAACACACCTCATTTCGACCTTTATGTGTGTTGTTCAGTTTAAATTTGTTTTGTTCCCTCCTTCACGACACACACACATCACAATATCCAATTACATCGGCTACCCCCTATTCTTGCTTTAGTGATTTTGCATTGAAAATTAAGTTCATTTATTAAAAAAATTAAAAACTTAAATCAAATGCATTTCTAAATTCAAACTGCATGCCAAACGAAACAAAAAAGCAATTAAATTAATGAAGTGACCAAAAAAAATTATATATACATAAGGAACCACCTTTCCATTTACCGTCAAGCAAGTATCCGTCTAAACATGCAGGCGGAAAATTACTTACACAAATAAAGACATAAAAACAATTATAAATGCAAAAATAAAATGATATTGATGATAATAATCACTGAAATATAAATCATGGTTTGAGGTGAATGTGTTTTAGATTAGTTTTAATCACAGATGTAGGCTATAGGCAGCAGAGACGTGTTCACAATGAACTGCTCTGTGGAAATAAAGCGAACTGAACTCAAAGCACCTCCTGAACTGAGATGTCCGAGGTCATTTACAGCACTCATATATGATACTGATACGATACAAAAAAAATTCAGTAGACAGAAACAAAAAAAAGTGTGAGAACATTTTACATGCGTGTGTTCCACGAGACTGCACGCCTCTGTACAAACACGTGTCAGACATGCGCATAGACGGTTTTCTGTCATCTGTTCTTAATATAATAAAGTGTTTCTTCAAGTGTGTGTTTACTGGAAAATTATTTTTAATATTAATTTGATAATAGTAATAACCTAATTATAATAATAATAATAATTTAATACGTTAATAGTAAAACGAGCCAAATATCGTCTTGACATGGTCAAAGGCATCAGCTAGTAACGATCACTCTGACCATCGTCGATCCCCGAGATCATCGTCTGTCAGCACAACCCTAATGTGCATTTCTCTCTATAAATGTACAAAATGTTCAGACAGTCTCCTTGCTGGTTTTTCCGACACATTCAGAATCATTACCGCTTTTGCCGGTGTCGCTGCATCTCGCTTCGTGCATGTGCATGTGTAAAATGTATATAGTATTACGGTTTAGTATTTCTCTGTAATGTAGAACAGTATTAGTAATGTTACTTATAACATTCTCTGCCCAAAAAAAAAAAAATATTTAAGTAATTAAATTAATACCATAAATGTGCGACAAATAGTCGACTAATGGCTTAAACTAATGACTACTAGTCGACTAGTAAAATCTTTAGTCGGGGGCAGTAAGAGAACTGCAAAAAAAAAAAAAAAAAACTTATAATGAAAAATGTACCAGTTACAGAACCTAAAACATTTTTCCCATATATATATATATATATATATATATATATATATATATATATATATATATATATATATATATATTAGTTATTTAGGACACTGAGTAAATGAGTAAAAACAGCGAGGTAAATTACAAATATTTATAAAGTTACGCACAAATATAATGAAGTTACACTGACACAACACAGAACCGCACACTGACAGAAACTCTTTATGTAGCACTTAATTAAGGACATAAGCGCATCCTGGCGCGTTTATGTTAAGAACAGTTTTAGGGAAACACACTTAAAAAGAAACAGAGAAGAAAAGAGAGTACAAAACAGATGGAATAAACAGGATAAAGACCTAATTTGGTTGAAGATTAGGCTCATTTAGTATCACCCTTCATTAAACTAATACAAGCAGGCTAAATCTACTATCCGCGAAACATAAATGCATCCCCGTTGAAATATTCACCTCAATACCATGTTCATAGGCCGAACAGTTATTCGGTGCTCAGCATGGATGCTCTTATCCTCCGTGACTCCAGTCTCAGCAGCATCTCATCATGCGCATCATGTGCAGAAGACCAGCAGCGGACCTCGCGTGAGGCCTTGACGGATCTCCGTGTTCAGCTCCGGCATCGTCTTGGAGATGGTACGCAAATCACCACACAAACAAAAGCCACATTTCAGCTGCTCGCTCAGCCCTTCAGTTACTGCTCAACAGTGAGGATGACAACAAAGAGAAAGACACATTCCGACAAGATGGCGACATCTGCTGGTACGGACCGCAAAAGAAAGGCTTCTCTTAGAACGAATTACAATGGTTACCATAGAAACTACCGCCAAATTACAAGTTTTACTGCTGTAATTGTTACAATCGTAAAATCCTATTATATTATTAATGGGACTCCTTCAAACAGTGTAAGATGCTTTCAAAAAAGAGAAGCTTCCTTAACAGCAAATTACAGTGGTTACCATAGTAACCGCCAAAAATATAATAGTTATTACACTGGTGGGAAAAATTGTGTGTTGGATTTACTAAAAAAAAAAAATAATAAAAAAAAAAATAATAATATATATATATATATATATATATATATATATATATATATATATATATCATGCTTTTTAAGTAAATTTAACTTAAGGTTATTTTATATAAGCACAACTAGAAAACCTTTATTAGATCTACACAAATGTATCAGTTCATTCAACTTTATTTACTTGTCATACAATGTCACACAAATAAGTTTTAGCAACTAATAGCACATTGTTTTAAATGAACATTTGTATCACTGTTTCTACTCAATTTTCTTGACTCAGAGGTCAGGCATTAAACTTGATTCCCAAAACATGTGCATTGCTACACATCAACTACGCATGTTCACAAGCGCAAGGAAAAATGACCACTAACTGAACACTAATCACCCTTATGGTGGCTTTTCACGAAATAGGTAATTAATGTCCCAGTAAGTTCCATCTGACCAAACAAACATGCTTAAATTATTCAAGCGCTTGGGTTTTTAGGTGGGTACGGGTATTCCCCTCATCCTCTGTTCTGTACTTGAATGTTTAAGTTTAGTATAATATTTAAAATCTTAAATGTGTAGATTTAGAAGCAAAAGAAGTTTATTCATTTATTTTATGTAACTCAAGTTCTCTTTAAAAATTATATTTTGTGTTACAATTAAAATACACATTTATAAAAAATTAAGTAAAGCTAAAAATGTTATAAATATTTACATTTCTGAGTAGAAGATTTTTTTTTCTTCTTTTTTTTTCAGTGTACAGTTATTGGAACTAATATAAAATGTAATCTGTTAATTAGATTCTAATTTAGTGCTTTGGAAAAGTATTTGCCCCCATCCTGATTTCTTCTGTTTTTGTGTATTTTTCATACTAAATTGTTTTAGATCTTCAAAATAGATATATCATAAAACAAAGACAAACTGAGAAAACACAAAATACAGCTTTCAATTATTTATTTTTTTTAAGTGAAGCAAAAAAGTTATCCAACACCTATATCCCCCATGTGAAAAACTAACTGCCCCCTTAAACTAAATAGCTGGTTGTGCCACCTTTAGTAGCAACAACTGTAATCAAATGCTTGCGATAACTGGAGATCAGTCTTACACAGCACTGTGGTGGAATTTTGGCCTCCTCTTTGCAGAACTGCTTTAGTTCAGCCACATTAGAGATTTAATTTAATTGAGATTAATCCAGTTGGAGCTTCAACTCACAGATTGTTGACTGGACGTTCTCCTTTAGGATTTTCTGGTAGAGGGCAGAATTCATGTTTCCCTCAATTATTGCAAGTCGCCCTGGCCCTGAAGCAGCAAAGCATCCCCCCACCATCACACTACTACCACCACCACACTTGACCGTAGGTATGATGATTTTTTGTGGAATTCTGTGTTTGATTTCATCAGATGTAATGGGACACTTTCAACTCATCAGTCCACAGAACATTATCCCAAAAACTTCGAGTTCATCATGGTGTGTTTTGGCAAAATTCAGACAAGCCTTAATGTTGTTCTGGGTTAGCAGTGGTTTCCGCCTCGACATTCTTCCATGGATGCCATTTTTGGCCAGTGTCTTTCTGATAGTGGAGTCAAAACAGTGACCTTTATTGATGCAAGAGAGGCCTGCAGTTCCTTGGATGTTGTTGTTGCTTTTTTGTTACTTTCCAGACTAGTCGTCGCTGTGCTCTTGGAGGAATTTTGGAAGGTCGGCCACTTCTGGGTAGGTTCACTACTGTGCCAAGTTTTCTCCATTAGGAGATAATGGCCCTCACTGTGGTTCTTTGGAGTCTCAGAGCCTTTGAAATAGCTTTGTAGCCCTTCCCAGTCTGATGTATTTCAGTCACCTTTTTCCTCATCATTTCTGGAATTTCTTTCGACCTTGACATGTGTGCTACTGGGTGAGACCCTTTTAGCCAACTTCATTCTGCTGAAAAAGTTATATTTAGGTCTTGATTTGATGGAACAGGTCTGGCTGTAATCAAGCCTGGGTGTGTCTATTTCAGCTGAACCCCATTAAGAATACGGTTTCATAGATAAGGGGATTTAGTAATTAAGGGGGCAAATACTTTTTATCACAGGCCCAGTTGGTATTGGATACATTTTTTGCTTCAATAAATAACATTGTCATTTTAAAACTATACTCAGATTGCCTATGTTAGATTTTAGAAGTATGATATATATACACAAAAAAACTGAATAAATCAGGAGGGGCAAATACTTTCCCACAGCATTATTCTGAACACACATATTCTGTTACTTATTTATTAATAGGCCTATAGGATCTTTTAATGTAATTTTTAATTTATTTTGATGATTTCATGGCTTACCACAGTATTATTGTAAAAACATTACAGAATTATGGTTACCATGGTATTTTTATTATTATTATTTGGATTTCATTGAAGAATTTAAACCCAAAAATAGGTGTCCTTTTTTAAATTTGTCAGTGAAAAAAAAAGTGGATATTTTGTTAACGCTTCAGATTGTTCATTAAAAACAATAATTTTGCATCATATAATTCTTGTCAATATTATATAATTGTATATTATATAATGCTTAAAACATTTGAGAGTAAATAATTTAGACATACTTTGATGACAGATTCAGGTATTGAAATCTGATTATATATTTAACATTATATATTTGTTGTAAATGACATTAAAATTATTATTGTTGCCAACGTGTTGAAACACTCATTCTTTGAAAACAAAAATACTTTTGCTTTTATAGCAGTAAAAACAGACAGGTTATTACACTTGGCTGAAGGAGCTTTTATTTAAAATTACTTCATCTTATGCTCATATTCATTTTAATAGGAAAATAGTTTCATACTTTATAACAGTTTTATCCTTAGAAAGTTTCAGTAAACACTGCATAACCAAAGGCACTTATATTCCAGACAATTGCTGTTGGTTGGGGTGGTTTCAGTTGAGAGGTTAGGGGGAGGTGTAATTTCAAACAACACTTTAACTTAACATAACACTTAAAACAAAAATTAAATAAATCAGTTCGATCATTTTAGTACCATGAACTACAACCATGTAAATGGGGTATGTTAAATGCGAACATTCTTGTAGTGAAAGATGCAAGTCATATGTTGAAGGTAAAAGCAGAGAACAGTTGAAAATGATAAACACAGTTTCTCGTCATGATAATGCTCAGTCACTTAATTTGGTCCCGTTTAATGGAAGCAATTTCTGAAGCTGAGAAATCAATAAAGACATTTAATACCACACAAAATGAGAGTTCCTGCACACACACACACACACACACACACACACACGCACGCACGAGCACGCATACTGCAAAAGTCTTAAGCACATAAGATGTTTCATCACAAATTATTTGTCTTAAGATGGTTATTTATATCTTCAGCTTTAGTGTGTCAATAGGAAATATAAATGTTAGGCTCCCAAACATTATTTAGCAAATAGAAAAGATTAGAATAGAAGAACAGGGAGCCCTGCAACAGATGTCATGACCCCCACAGAGCCTGCAACTGAACACTGTCAGGCTGGGATTATATAAAGAGACAGAAGCAATTGAGACAGCCCAAATAGATAGAAGAACTGTGGAGAATTTATCAAGAAGCTTGAAACATCATATCTGCCAACAACCAATAAAAACTGTGTCCAGGTGTATCCTGTGTCCAGGGGTGGGGAACACTGCTCCTGGAGGGCCACTGTTCTGCAGAGTTTAGCTCCAACCCTAATCAAACACACCTGCCCTTACATTTTTCAAGTAATCAAGACCATGATTAGTTTCCTCAGGTTTCCCACCCTTGATCTAGGAGAATCGGTGCTGTTTTGAAGGCAAAGGTGGTCACACTGAAAATTGATTTAGCTATTTTGTTTACTAGACTTTGTATGACAATAAGTGATAAATGAAAACTATATCATTATTTTTGAAGACATCCTCACTATGCAACATTTTGCACAAGTGCCTAAACTTTTGCACACACGCGCACACACACACACACACACACACACACACACACACACACACACACAGAGAGATATTGGGAGCCTGAGTGACAGTAACGTTGCATAACCAGAAGATGGCAATGTTGGGTCCATAACAGCAAAGATCTAGGCAGGAATTTTGTCATTAGAGGATATCTGTTGTCCTGTGTCAATTTCTTTATATTTTCTCATGTCTTTATCTATACCACATTTTCTTTTTTCCTGTCTAGTTCCTTTTCCTAAGTTTGCTATTTCCAACTGTAGTGTACAATGTTACTTATCCATACTTTACCTCAAACTGTGAACTTTTTTTAAACAATGACAAATTACAAAACAGAGCTCATGTTAATCACACTGGTTCTTAAATTATACTGTTATGATATCACGTGGTGGAGGCACAATTACAAGTCCGTCCAAAAATGAACACTCATACAAACACGTGCGCAGTCGTAAGAATCTCAAAATTTTGCCAGCATTAAGACTTGAGATTAAATTATTCACATGATTGAATCTTGAAATCTGTACCTGCACAAATCAAAGCATGCGCCCATAATAAACTTAATACAGTGCCCTGAATCTAGCACACTCAGAACATACTATCAGCATACAAGGGAAATGAGCATTGGAAACAAAAATATAAAATAGGTATTTTATCTGAACATATGCTCTGTGCTTAAGTGTCAATCATTTCCCATTGCAAAATAAATAATACCAGTTTCTGAATTAAAAAATAGAAAAGAAAATTGGCACCCCGACATGATCCAGGTAATTTTAAAGATTGCATCTTGTTATATACTGACTAATTCACAGGTTGCTCATACTAAACTCACTTGGGACTGCATTTCAAGAATTTATTTTTCTTTTTATACTTGTTCCACTGTGTTGGTAAGAACAAGAATATCTTAAAACACTACCGACCAGCTTAAATGCAGAGGCGATCATAAGACGTACTGCCAGACTGAGAGTTCCCAATAGTCAAAAGACCTGGTAAACTGTTCAATATATATATATATATATATGTATGTATATATATATATATATATATATATATATAGATCACTGTGCTGCTCTAATGCTGTAATGACATCTCTGCCGTTAATCACGGTTCTGTCCATCCTCTTTCCACCCATCCATTTGGAAAAGCCAAACATAATTTCAGTGTCGCACTCCTGTGTAGAAACTCTACTTGTCGGAAGGCTTGGAGGTGAACAAACTAAGTAACTAATGTGTAAAGGTCACATCAAATAGATTTTTCTACAAGTGTCTTAAAAAGAACCAGGCATGTTGCTCTAGGTCTCTTCCTCCCATAGGCACAGTTGTTTGTGGGGTACATAGTACGTAAACTGGTAGCCCTTACTGCAGCTTTTAATGCCACACTTATAGGGGCTTCCCCGTCCAGAGACGTCCCTGTTGCGACAGTATTTGAGCAGGCAGGGGTACCACTCCAGTCTGAGGTTGTAGCTACAGGAGCAAGGCTGCCACAGGTCCTTCACAGTCCCACAGCTCTGCAGGCCTGGCAACTCCACTGGTTGGGGCTCAAACATGGAGCTCTCCATGCCTGCACAGAGAAGAATCGTAAAAAATTATATGTTGTAGTTAACGATCATTATGCTTAAAGCTATGTTGGTCAGTCAAGCATTACAAGTGCAGATGTGTTTCATTTGCAACACTAATGAAACATCTGTACAAGGTTGGAAAACTTTCAATTCGATTTTCAGATGGAGATACAGATGGAATGGATATTACTCCCCAAATTTCCACATTCGACCCTAACCCTAAGGGTTACAGAAGTCTTTTAGATCAAACAGTTAGATTTTATTTTAGCCATACCTCTAATGATAGTTAAAGATGATATTTCAGGTAAAGAGATGATCAAGCTAACTCTATCCTTAAGATGAGAAGTACTATGCCATTGATATATTTAAGCCTGTCAGGTTTGGTAGGAAGTAGTTAAGGGACGTTGTAAGCATACTTGCCTCTGTCCAGCCAGTGTTTGACATCAGCCTCGCGCGTGTACACGGCCTCGCAGGCGACACTGCACATGTTGTGGATGTGGGTGCTGAGCTGCCATGTCCGTGTCAAGTTGACTGCTACGTTCATGCTCAGCATCTCCGTGCTTTTTTTCTCTTCTGCTGTGCGGATGGCTTGGGGATTTTTCTGCAAGGTGAGATGGATAAAAAAAAAAAAACAAAAAAAAAAAAAAAAGGGAAGCTTTTAGTTTTAGTAGCGGCATCCTTCTTTGAAGCAGGATGTTTTCAGTCTTTTGTCACACCTTTCATTCATATTCACACTTTCAACACCTTGCCTGCTCTCCCGGGACTGATCATCAAAAGCCTTTATAGCCTTGTTGCCCTGAGATCTCCCTTTAAAAAATAAAAATCACACCCTACGTAACCCATGATTTCAACTCCTACCAACATCTACACCACTCCTCGACATTTCTGAGCCTCACACCCAGCAATTGCTAACTTTTCTGCATGCCATTCCATCTCGCGCGCAGTCAAGTGCTTCGACATTAAAATTATACTCTTTTGTCTGCAAGCTCAATGAATGCTTTAAAAGCATGTGCACTATGATTGCTTTGTATACTCGTTAATACAGTCAATGGCAGGCCCATGTGTGAACAACGCACAAAGACGGAGACTTTATGCATGCCTAGAACTAAGCTGCACACAGACGGTGCATACTGTGCTGATGGCATGTTCACTTTGTGCATTTGGAAAACCAAAGTATATTTTGGCCTTCACTCACAACCTTTCCACATTTAAGGGTAGTACAAGACGGAATCTGCTTGCACAAAAATCCAAAAGAAATGTCTGCAGATTTCCACAGAATTGCGAAATCTGTTTTACATAAAATTTCTACACATCCCCAACCCTTTGCATCTTTGTTTATTAAATATTTTGGCAAATTTGATGATGCCTTTAGCTACCAATAAGAGTTTAGTACTCTCAGCTCCATTTAACCAAAGTTCCTTTCATTCAGTCAGTCCACTCGGTGGCCATCTTGGGAATGCTCCTGGCCAGCTATTTTCTATGGATACAAGCGACATACATGTACTTCAATGGGGGTAGATTAAAATCCCCAATATGTTTCGTCATGATTATGCTCAAATAAAAATGTTCAAATCAGCAGTAAAATCTGACAACAACTGTCCAATTAATTGTGCTTCTTTAGCTCAGAATACTGAAGGAGAAAAAAAAAGCAATTTCCAGGCTGGTCCAGCTAATGCACACTCACTCACAATCCAGATGCACTCCAAACTTTCCAAACAGCTTCAAGTGATGTAGATCAAAAAGTACGAGGGAATTATAATACAAAATAAGTAAATACCGAGGCATTGTCGTCGTAAAATAAAGCAGAGATGGAGTTGGAATTCCGCTGAAGAAAAACTTGCATGTCAGAGCATCTAAAAAGGAAACACCCTGGCAATATTTCTTTAATGCATCATTTATTAAAGTTCAAATAATAACAATGTGGGTCATGTAAATATGCACAAATTCTAAAACTGGCATTTCTCTGTACGGTGTGCCACTTCTATGAGTCGCATGAAAGAGACTAAGGGGGAGAGATTGAAACTGCGCCCGTCTGATGCACACTCTGGTGCGGGGACACTCGTCTCACGCACAAGGGTTTGCTGTACCTAGATTATAGTGTGATGGCTCGTGACGTATTGAATCATAATAGGTTACTTATCATAAAGAAAAATCAACAATACGCAGCTCTATTATGAAGAGAGTTTGTTTTTTGTGAGTTAAAGATGTATTGACGTGAACAGAAAGGTGGGAGAGGGTATTCTTAACCAATACACTGAAACAGAATACGTTTTTGATGCGTTTTTTGGCTTGTTTTTCAATATAAATAAAACTCCTTTAAAAACAACATACATTAACTTTAGGAGCTATACTGCAGAATAAATTGTTGTCAGAGAATTTTCAAATCAAATCATTTTATTGTCACACTACCAAATGCAACAGTAGGTGAAAGTCTTGAGTTTTCGCATATCCCAACTAAGCTGGGGTCAGAGCGCAGGGTCAGCCATGGTACGGTGCCCCTGGAGCAGATGGGGTAAAGGGCCTTGCTCAAGGGCCCAACAGTGGCATCATGGCAATGTTGGAGCTTGAACCCCTGACCTTCAGGTCTCAATAGTTCCCCTATAGAATGTAGTGAGGATGGGGGGTGGGAGATGTGCTTTCCTCAGCCTTCGCAGAAAGTAGAGACGCTGCTGGGTTTTCTTGGTAATAGAGCTGGTGTTGAGGGATCAGGTGAGGTTCTCTGCCAGGTGAACACCAAGGAATTTGGTGCTCTTGACGATCTCCACAGAGGAGCCGTCGATGTTCAACGGAGAGCGGTCTCTCTGTGCTCTCCTAAAGTCAACAACCAGCTCTTTTGTTTTGTCGACATTCAGGGACAGGTTGTTGGCTCTACACCAGTACGTTAGCCGCTGCTCCAGTGCTCAGTGTGGTGGTGGTGGTGGAGAGGCTGTTCCTGATCCTTACTGTCTGAGGACTCTCAGTCAGGAAGTCCAGGATCCAGTTGCAGTTGCAGAGGGCCCAGCAGGTCCAGCTTTCCAATCAGGTGCTGAGGAATGATTGTGTTGAATGCTGAGCTGAAGTCTATGAACAGCATTCGAACGTATGTGTCCTTTTTATCTAGGTGGGTGAGGGCTAGATGGAGGGTTGTGGCAATGGCGTCGTCTGTTGAACGGTTTGGACGATACGCGAACTGCAGTGGGTCTAGTGAGGGGGGCAGCTGGGTCTTATTGTGCCTCATGACGAGCCTCTCGAAGCACTTCATGATGGGTGGGAGTGCGATGGGACAGTAGTCATTGAGGCAGGACACTGAAGACTTCTTTGGCATGGGGACGATGGTGGTGGCCTTGAAGCACTTTGGAACGATGGCGCTGCTCAGAGAGATGAAGATGTCTGTAAGAATATCTGACAGCTGGTCTGCACATCCTCTGAGCACTCTGCCAGGAATGCTGTGTGGTCCAGCAGCCTTCCGTGGGTTGACTTTATATAGAGTTTTCCTCACATCAGCCGTGGTAAGACAGAGCACCTGGTCGTTGGGAGGAGGGGTGGTCTTCCTCGCCACCATATCGTTCTGCACTTCAAACCGAGCATAGAAGTTGTTCAGTGCATATGGAAGGGAGGCATCTTTGTCACAGGAAACTGATGTTGTCCTGTAGTTGGTGATGGCCTGGATGCCCTGCCACATGCGCCACGCTGTCCTGGAAGAGACTGTGGATTCTCTGGGCGTGTGCGCGCTTTGCCTCTCTGATGGCCCAGGACAGTTTGGCCCTTGCTGTTCTTAGGGCAGCCTTGTCGCCTGCTCCGAAGGCAGAGTCTCAGGTCCTCAGCAGCGCGCGCACCTCCGCAGTCATCCACGGCTTCTGGTTGGATCGTGTGGTGATGGTCTTGGAGAAAGTAACATCATCAATGCACTTGCTGATGTAGCTGTTCACTGATGCTGTATATTCCTCCAAGTTGGTAGAGTCGCCATATGTTGCAGCCTCCCTAAACATGTGCCAGTCAGTACACTCAAAACAGTTTTGTGCATCTGACGAGCGGTCTGTATGCTGAAATTAGCATAACAGAGATGTGGTCTGAGTAGCCGAAGTGGGGGCAGGACTCCGCCCGGTACGCGCCTGGGATTTTGTGTAAACAAGAACAAGCGTGTTCGCACCTCTCGTTGCAAAGTCCACATTCTGATGGAATTTTGGGAGCACTGTCTTGAGATTCGCATGGTTGAAATCTCCGGTGACAATAAACAGTCCGTCAGGGTTCTGCAGTTCGCTCGTAGTGCCATACAGTTCACAGAGCACTTCCTTAGCGTTAGCACTGGGGGGAATGTAAACTCTGGTTATGATAACAGTGGTGAATACCCGTGGTAAATAAAAAGGTCTGCATCTAACAGTCACAAGCTCCACCAGCGATGAGCAGTAGCTAGAGACTAGCATAGAGTTCTTGCACCATTCCGTGTTGATGTAAACACACAAGCCACCACCGCGAGTCTTACCGCACAGAGCTGCACTTCTATCTGCACGAAACAAGGCAAGCCCGTCTAGCTGAATGGCGGCATCCAGAACTCTGTCGATAGGCCACGTCTCCGTGAAAACAAAGATGCAGCAGTCTCTAAGCTCATGCTGCATAGTCTGCTAGAGTCGGATGTAGTCCAGTTTATTGTCCGGGGACCAAATATTTGAGAGCAGGATAGACGGAGAGCCGGCCAGCTAGGGTTTGCATCTTATATTTTTGGGAGCCGTGACTATGCATGCCCGGCTCCCAATCGGCCTAATCAGCCGAGGAGAGGGATAAGTGCAGAGGAATGCGGCAGCTCGGTAGAGAGAGAGCCACACACAGCTGCAGTGTTTGTGTTCTGTGTCCTTTTGTTTAAGTTTTCATTAAACCATTATTTTGACAGTTCAATCGGCTACCGCCGCCTCTTTTCCCATGGAGCTAGAAACCTTGTTACGTCCTCTTTATTGTTAGTTAGCACGTTTAATCCAACCTTTTAACTCGAGGCACATGCTGAATAGTCAGTTTATTAATAGCATTAATTAATGATTAATAGCATTTATCACCCCAAAAAGTAGAATAATCATTCTAATAATCATTAGATTAGTCGATTGTCAAATTAGTCGTTAGTTGCAAACTGCCAGGTGATGTCCCTATCAAAAAGGTGATTGGCTCTTTTACCCATCTGGCTGGACTTCCTTTTCTATACATGCCATATTGGGCATTCCAATTTCTCCCATTCATTTTCATATAAGTGGTCCATCTCAGCTAAACTGTCTCTGATTTAACAAATTTGACTATGTTTAAATCCATTTCACAGAATTCTGTAGATCTTCCCACAAAATCTGCCGATTCCATCTGGGCCTGAATGACTCCTCCCGGGCCTGTCAGCAGCCTCTGAGGGGACCTGAGTGAAACAGACTGACCTGTCGGAGTCTGGCCATGGACTCGCTAGGGATGATCTCATTGTGGTTGAGGCGTGTGATGAAGCAGAGTGCCTGGTACTGGCTCTGACCTCTCTCCAGCTCTCCCAGGATCAGCGCCCGAAAAATCTTCACATCCTGTGAAAAAGGAGTACATTTATGCATTTTTATCCAAAATAATTTAAAGTACATTAAAGATATACATTTTATCAGTAGGCCTTTGTACATTAACTGGGAGTAAAACCCATGACATTGGGGCTGCTAGCCTCATGCTAAACCAATTAAGCTACAGGAATGCCAACCTAATTATACCACACCTTCATTATATAATTTAAGTAAAAATACTAATGTCTTCACGTTGGCTCTGTGTGTGGCTTCAACAACCTCTGCATTTGATTCTTTTTACTAATTAAACTCTTGTTTTTTTAGCTATTCTAATTTAGCTTTATCCCAGAACAACAGAAAGTCACCATATATTTCAACACATCATTGGGTTGCTGTTAGCAACCAAACCAGAGCTCTGGCAGCACCTCTATGCCTATAAAGACTTCCATGTAAAGGCATTTTGGAAAACCCACAAGAGAAGAGCAAGGCCACAGACCTGTCAGCCCATTTATCAGCAACTCCTTGCTCTGGCATCCCTATGGCTCTTCTAGACAAACAAAAGAATGAACGAACAAAACAAACAAACACACAAACACACTCACACTTCTTACTCTCTCCTCCTCTTTTTTTCACACTGAGGTGTCAAGCACAGAGCCAAAACACAGCCAGGAATCACTCACCTTCTCTGATTTTCCATTTGAATGACATTAAAGAGCTTAGGGGTGGGTGATTTAGGCAAAAATCAATATTGCAGTATTCCTATTCTTGGATTTGTTTGGTTGAAAATTTCCTTATTTATATTTATTTATTTATATATATATATATATATATATATATATATATATATATATATATATATATATAATTAGTCATCCATTTATTTTACTCTGCATGTTTTTTTTTTTTAAATCAAGTAAAAAAGGTTTTGTATAGGGTTTAGCTTAAATTCTGAAGCAAACCTTTAAATATTGTTTTGGATTTAGTCTTCCATACTAGAATCGTTTTAGGTGACTTAATACTAGAGATAAATGCACACTTGACAAAGATGTTATTTAATAATTGGCAGATGCCATTTTCACCCTTGTGCAAATAACGGTAGATACTATTTGCACCCCTGGTGTATATTTATTTATTTGGAATTCCCCTATGCTTAAACCTAACCTACAAAAATAAACCATGGTTTTACTACAGAAGCCATAGTTTAAACATGGTCATAGTCATGGTTACTACAATTTTACTATAGTAAAATCATGGTTAATTTCTGTTAGGGCTTCACCCTAACCCTAACCAAAGGAGCGAAGCAATTTAGAAATGACAATGTAGAGCCACAGAAAAAGCCACCCTCTCTTGGCCTCGGACCTGGAAGTAAATGTGCAAATGACAGACCCTGCCGTGTGGAGAGGTTGAGAGGAGAGGAGCCATTCCATGTGCCAGGGGTCGGAAGACTCGCTGCCATCCACCAGAGGTTGGAGGATTGTCTGAGGACCAGGCGACAGCGTGTCCACGGACCGGCGAGCAAGTTCTCTCTCTCTTGCTCCACCTTGCTCTTTCCCTCTCCCCTTTACCTCTTCTCTTCCAGGGCTCCAGAAAGGTGGGGAAGACCTGCCGGCAGGCACGGCCAGAAGGTCAACACCCCCCAGACAGACTACAAAGGATGAACTTTATGTTAAGAAGCTATTCCTCATTGATAGAGGAGGCAGACCTGGTGGAATTACCGCTCGGGTGACAGAACAATCAGCAAACACAAGAGGGGGGGGGAGTGAGCAGGCAGCTGTTATTTTAAGCTCCGACACTATAAGGACCTCCCAGTCGGCAGACAGCCGGCTTGGTTTAAGGAACGGAGAGAGAAGGGGGTGTTGGTGGGGGGAACTGCTCTAGGCACTCAGGTAAATTACAGGGAAGTTTTGGCATCACTGCTTTGCAACCATCTTGCTGAAAGCAGGGATAAACCCAGAAGCGAAGCAAATGGACTACAATTCTCCCTGAGCAAGCTGACAATACACAGAAAATGCATTCACACCTGCTGACGTGTGACAATTGCACCATAGTTTACAAAGGTTGAGCTGATATCAGTAGCTCAATCACTGATTTCCCTTTACACCAGGCCCTTTATCTTTATTGCTTGGCAATTTCCTCTTTCCTTATCTGGAATGTGTAACTTTTTCATTTTACCACAATGCTGAGTGTCTCTGGGGTCCTGTTACAATTCTCTGGTTGACCCCTTTCCATGTAGGAACATGTCTAAGACAGATTGATGTGTAAACACTTCAATCAGCCAGGTCCGCAGTTAATCTCAACGATTCAAAAAAATAGTAAACACAGGTTACAACATACCCACTGTGTTCCAAACCTTGAGCAGTGCCACCAAAATAGACCAAAAATGAGCAGATTAGCGACTGGTCAAATTGTGGTGCCAAGAGACAGCATTGAAGAAATACATGCCATCTCTGAGAGCAATACAAACATTAGCTTCTGTTCCTGGTCTGGCTTCCTGCACTGGGATCATGGTGTGTTTGTTTGGAATATGCTGACGTCTCACTGGGTGCTACAGCAGTGGCGCAAACACATAGCTTGGCACTGCTCACACAGTCAGTTCCAAATGCTGCTTATTATACCATAAAATCTCCCATCATAGATGAATGAAGTAGATGAGAGGTTATCACTGGTGTACCTCCAAGCTCATCCTGTTTCACAGGTTAGACGAATGCTGATAAGAAAGTTGTTTACATGGATAACAGAAAGCTGCTCAGTAGGTGGTGATATGCATGAAGAATGTGAACTGCCAAAAAAAAATGTTTTGTTTAATATGAATCTGTTTCTCACTCACACTTGTTTAGCTTCTGAAGATATGGTAGGGCCACACAATTAATCTGAAAACGAATCGCGATTAGGGCTCTCGCGATTGTGTAATCATGAAAACTGACGATTACAGCATTCAATTTAAGTCTACTCCTTTTGCGTTAATGGTTTCTATATAGAATGTGTTATTTCAGTGGTTGAGTTTCTAACCAATCCCAGACACGTGCGATGAGAAATGAAACGGCAATGGCCCATCAGAGACGCAGTGGGCCTACAGTACAGTCCTATCTTTAATGCCAACCAATCCTTATGTGCAAGTTTTGAATAGTCTGACATACAGATACTTGCTTTAATCTCGGTGTGCGATGGCACACAAAAATTAGTGCTGAAGAAACATCACCTGACACACGAAAAAAAAGCTGTAGAACAAAGACGGGCAATTTTGAATCATTTTAAATTTGTTAAATGTTGCCTGTTTTATTTATCATAGGTAAACAACCCGCAAACGAGCAACACGACAAAACTAAAATGATCCCTGACCATTATAATCAAGGTACAGACAGGGTCTAAATAAGTGATTTATTGTGTTGTTTAAACAGTTACGTATATTATTATGAGAGCATTTGTGAGTGCAGAACAGGAGAGTTTGATTATTGGTGCATTCCTGCACCTTAAAAAAAAAAGAAAAAAGAAAAGAATAACAGTTGTATTGATGTGAGTTATATGACCCACAACTGCTGTTGGTAGATTGAAATTTTAATGAATCACACACAATCACAAACAGGCTGATCTTACTTTCCAAAGTGCAACCGCTGTGACAGATTTGAGGCCAAATATGATCTTATGTGAACAAGATCACCATACTGGATTTTAAATGCATTAAGGAAGTTCAATCTAAATTGGCTGTTCAGTTTGACTATTGAATATGTCAAATATTATAATTTACTGGATGTGGGCCAATAAGTTAGGCAGTAAAGACACATATTGCATGTCTGATGGTAGTTTTTGATATTTATGCCACATTTTTCAGGCTTTGGAAGTGTGTTAAATGTGTGAGGATGTGTATACATCAACACCGGCATACTGACTGAAGTTAAAACAGCTTTTTTTTCCAATAGTTCAGAAAGAACCTACAAACATTTCTTCACTGTAAACCATAGATATACCTTTATAATAACCTTAAGTAACATTAACAAATATTGTTGCAGTATTTAATGCTTAAAATAAACTGCAGCCCATAACCACCTGATGTTCTGAAGAAACTGCAAGCACAGTTGCCTGCTTAGTGACATCACAGTTATTTAATCTATTAATTAGCATTAATAAACATGATTACAATATCCAGGGCAATAATCGACAATTATGATTTGTGTCATAATCGTGCAGCCCTAAGATATGGATTACTTTTATGATGCATTTGTGTGTTTTTGGAGCTTCAAAATGTTGGCACCCATTCACTTGCACTGTGAGGACCAACAGAGCTGAGATATTCTTCTAAAAATCTTCACTTGTGTTCAGCAGAAGTAAGTCAGTCATACTCAACTGGGATGACATGAGGGTGAGTAAATGATGAGAGAAATTTCATTTTTGGGTGAACTATCCCTTTAACCATGGTAAAATGACTGTAAAGCATAGCCTCTCATGTTTTGTTCTGAGGAACACCTAGAAAGGTTTGAAACGAAGCCATTGTTCTTTGGATCTGGATTTGTGATTTATATAAGATTAGCTCAAATTACATTTCTTTGTGCCTCTTAAACATAAAATGTTAATAAATGTGTTAATTAAAAATCCATCTCTTGAGATAAGCGAGAACAATGGACTGTGACAAAAGTTTGGTTTTGTAAATTCTGTCACGCTTAACACTACCATGGAGTGGCATTGATTAATGATTTAAAAACAATGCAAATTACATGCTCTCTGTTGTGCCACATTAAAGAGGTTTTATTTGTGTTTGAAAGTGCTCTTTCTGCTTTCTATCCTTTTCTTTATGAAATATGCCTTCAGTGGAATTGCTTAAGATGCATGTTTGGAATATAATGCCTATGTTGTCATTTGTAAATCTTAGTGCTGTCCAACATAAAAATGAGTTACAAAAAATGAGAAAACAACACATTGGATGGAACACTGCAGACCTACTTGCACAGGAACGCATTAGTAGTGTAAATTGTAACATGCTGCATACATTACATATAAACACTTGGATGCATTACCATATCCAAAATGTGGGTTAACTACTGATTGATCTCTTATAGAGGAAAGTTGTTTGATGAAGGCATACAACTCCCATCATCCTCAACAACATTTTCCCAAAAGACCCAAAACTCTACACAAGTGAACACAAAGGCTTCTAGAATGCAATTCATAATGCAACACACAAGCTGTCTTGGTTCG
The DNA here is from genome assembly GCA_032164185.1 of Moxostoma hubbsi. Lineage (NCBI taxonomy): Eukaryota > Metazoa > Chordata > Actinopteri > Cypriniformes > Catostomidae > Moxostoma > Moxostoma hubbsi. The sequence continues at coordinate 20,431,184 of JAVLUX010000030.1, read as the reverse complement.
GGAAGTATTTTTCCCATAAATTTTTCCCATAGGGATTTCATAAAATCTTTAATAAAAGAGATCCAAGCAATTAACCAAACAGTTAACATTTGTTTAAACATTTAATCAACATTATAAACTTGGATTCGAAGCAGACAAGTATTTGAAAATTGGGCAGAAAGAGAAAGGTACAAGAACGTGTATGTCTTTCATGAGGGAATGAACTACAATCCCATGAAACATGGCGAATGACGTAACTGAACTAAAAACGAAACAAAAAATATCTAACTATTTATTTACATTTGTAGAATAGAAAACAATATATTTTAATTTCATTGCATATTATTCAGATTATATTTGAGAGTGTAGGGGAGACCGACTTGGTTGAGTAATTTGCAGTGCGTCAAAAGAGTGGCTGGTCGCTGCACAGCAATTTTGCCGCAGTTTGATTGATTCTCTAGAGGATTGTTTCCCTTCAGGACAAGGGTAGTGTAGTTCTTCACCAGAAATCAAGCTTTTTTAACAAAGTTAAATTAACATGGATAAAGTGTTTCAACAGAAGCAATAGGGCTGGATAATATTGATAGAGATTCCAATTCACAAGCTCTCGATTCGATCGGATTCAACATCGATTCAGATGGGTATATTTTAGTTATAATGTCCCTTTTGCTTACATATGAAAGAAATTATCTCCTAGCTAATGATGTTAATTATACAGGGGACCTTCTAACTAGGTACTAGGGATGCAACAATACAGTTATCCCACGGTTCAATACATACATTTTTTTAACAACAGCTTTCGGTTCGGTTCTGATGGCGTGGCACATAAAGAGTGTTTTTTGCTATTCTATGCTTAGGTGAAAGGAACAGTAAGAGGTTAAAGAGAAAAAAATAATATTTTTTTATTGCAATGTTCTCTCTTTATTTTATTTAAAAGCCAAAAAAATTATTCCACTTGTACACATTCCTAGTGTATTGTATAGTATAAAATAAATTAACACTGGCAGCTCACATCTGCTGGTAGCCCATATACAAACTGGGGAACACATGAATTCCTAAATTTTAAAAATAAACATAAACGTAAACATAAACATAAATTGACCAATTCAAATAAACATACCTGTACTTCAGTAAACAAATTAACCATCTCAATAAAACTTACCAGTACTCCAGTAAAGTGCAATATCATTTAGGTCAGCTATTTCTGTATTTTGAGGTTCTTCTGAAAAAAGATAAGCCTGTCAACATTCTCTACAGCAAGGCGAGAGCGGTTTGCAATTACAATGTCTCTGGCAGAGGAGAAAATTCTCTCACTCGGAACAGAGTTTTCTGTCACACAGAGGTGTCATTGGGCAGCTTTTGCTTCATGGGAATGCATTCATTTGTTTTCCACCACATGAATGGATCAGCATCCACATGAATACTGTCTGCTAACTTGTATGTGGTGACTTCCTCCTCAATGATCTGGGGAAAGGGCCTGGTCTGTTGTTCCTCTGTTCTGAAAAGCTCTCCAAATACCCCTGAGATTGCTGTCTTCTTAGGAGGAGAAGAGGATGGATTTTCAGAATCTCAAATCTCAAAAGAATTTATAATACAGAAATGTCGACCTTCTGAAAAGTATGTTAATTTATGCACTAAATATTTGGTCGGGCTCCTTTTGCATGAAGGTTTTAAATGATAAATCTCACATTAAAATCAAACAAAAATGATCAAACTGTCACTGCCTGTGCTGGTTTATGTTTCCATGTCATGTGTGTGGAGTTACACTGCTGCGTTTAAATAGCCTCTTTGGGGTGCCTTGATTTTTAAATGGTTTAAAATCAAATGACATTGAACTTGTCTAATTATTGTACTTAAGTCTGCCTCCCAAAGGGAAAAAAACACTTTCTTATCCATTTATCAAGCATTGAAACTTAAAAAAAAAAAAAAAAAACCTGGAATCATGAAACCCAACACAGGTGTTTCAAGATGCATATTTAAGACAAAAAATATTTTTAACTTTACTCGGTGATCCCAAAATGTTGTTTTATCACGTTAAAAAAGAAAAAGATTGATAATAACGTCATAATATTTTGCGAATAACGTAAAAAATATTAGAATAAAGTCATAGTATTTTGACATTACAGTCCTAATATTTTGAGAATAAAGTAAAAATTATTAGAAGAAATAATTTCAGTTCAGTTCTGCCCCAAAAAATTCTATCAGATTGAGGTCAGGGCTTTGTTATGGCCACTCCAAAACTTTGACGTTGTTGTCCTAAAGCCATTGTGCCACAAATTTGTAGGTATTCTTGGAATCATTGTCTATTTTGAAGACCCATTAGAGACTGAGCTTTAACTTCCTGGCTGATGTCTTGAAATGTTGCTTCAATATATCCACATCATTCTCCTTCCTCATGATGCCATCTATTTTGTGAAGTGCACCAGTCCCTCCTGCAGCAAAGCACCCCCACAACATGATGCTGCCACCCCCATGCTTCAAGGTTGGGATGGTGTTTTTCGGCTTGCAAGCCTCACCCTTTTTCCTCAAAACATAACGATGGTCATTGTGGGCAAAAAGTTCAAATTTTGTTTCATCAGACCAGAGGAAATTTCTCCAAATAGTCAAATCTTTGTTCCCATGTTCACTTGCAAACTGTATTCTGGCTTTTTTATGGCAGTTTTGGAGCAGTGGCTTTTTCCATGCTGATATAAGACTTGTTTTACTGTGGATATAGATTCTTGTCTGCCTGTTTCCTCCAGCATCATCACAAGGTCATTTGCTGTTGTTCTGGGATTGATTTGCACTTTTCACATCAAACTATGTTTGAGACAGAATGCATCTCCTACCCGAGCAGTATGATGGCTGCGTGGTCCCATGATGTTTATACTTGTGTACTGTTGTTGGTACAGATGAACGTGATACCTTCAAGCATTTCTCCCAAGGATGAACCAGACATATGGTAGTCGACAATTTTTTTCTGAGGTCTTTTCTTTTGATTTCCCCATGATGTCAGGTAAAGAGCCACTGAGTTTGAAGGTAGGCCTTAAAATACATCCACAGGTGCACCTCCAATTCAGTACACATTCTATCAGAAGCTAATTGGCTAATTGTCTAAAGGCTTGACATCATTTTCAGGAATTTTCCAAACTGCTTAAATGCACAGTTACCAAGTAAACAATTTTTGGAAACATTTCTCATTTCAAGCACAAAGTAGATGTCCTAGATGACTTGCCAAAACTATAGTTTGCTAATATTAAATCTGTGGAGTGGTTAAAAATTGTTTAATGAAGTGTATGTAAAATTCTGACTTCAACTGTATACAATTCATAGCAATTCCAATTATTTTTCGCTTCACTTGAGTGTGAGCCTATATCTCGCGCCTCCCTTGACAGTCATCCAAATGTTGAAAAATCATGTACTAATGCACACCTCATTCAGGAACAGAGAGCTCGCAAAAACTTCCCACAAATTCAGCTCTGTTGCATAGCCAAGTTATCTCCCTGGTTAGTGGTGTTGTATGTAAAGACCCAGATGCTCCACTTTGCTATTGTCTACCACATCCATTTCCTTTTGATTTATTCTCAAAATATTATGACTTAAAATACTTTGATTTTATTGTTAGCATTAGTTTCTTCACAATGAACAATGAGACAAGTTGTAATTTTTGCTTTGACCTGCAATTTAAATTAAAAACGAGTTTGATCCATTTATTATGCACCTGACGTTTGCTCATATAAAGTTCTGAACAGGTGTCAGTGTTGTCTTGAAAGCCTGCTGCAAGAAGTGTGCCACACAATGCACTATACAAACCTCCCTTGCTTAACCAATATTCCTATACTGCGACAAGTACTGAGAAAGGTAAACATGTAGAGATATTAATCTGTATGAAATTATTTAAGTATTTTTAACATACTACATGAACATTCTCGACATGTTTTAAGGCATAAAAGGCATACACTGAATATGCAAATAACAAAACTGGAGAAAAATGTATTGCGAATTTGCATTCATCTATATTACACATTGCACACCAGGAAAACCTCTGTCAAGTAAGCCTATGGAACTGCATTATCCAACATCAGGCAAAATGGCCTCAGACGAAATGGCTTTAGACAAAAAGTCTGTAAAACTATCGTTGTTTTTTTTAGTGTTTGTAAACAGTGCTTCACTTGTTTTTGAGTATTAATTATTGCTAAAGTGCAGCACAATTTATTTACGGTGTATGGAAGTTGCGTTTGTTCTGGCGCTTGTCACCTCAAACAACCCTTAGTTTGACCACGTGATTAGTTGTATTTGTTGTGCTAAGTAGCATTAAGGAGTGTCCTGCATTTTCCACTTAAAATCATGTATATATTTGACTGAATGCTGACGTGTAAGCCGAAGTGGTAGCCCTCGTGTAAAGCCCTCCTCGTGTGAAGACCTTTTTGTGTAAAGCCCATAGAGTCTTCCTGTGAGAGTCCACCGAGCAAGCACACCGACAAGGCGCCACTCACAATTACACTTAAGTATCATTTACTTTTATCTCCTCACTTATTTTCCTTCTACATACTAACATGTCTACTTCACAAATAACGCATGCCTTCAAGCACATCTCTGTTATCTGTTACAGACCGTTTTCACAATATAGATACAAGAACAAACGCAACCCACACAACCTACAGCCACTTTGCACTTGCTCCGCTCTCGTTCTCAGTGGGACTCTGCAACTGCCAGTCTGCTGTGAACAAAGCTGACTTCATTCCAGCCTTTGCCACAAAGTCCACCCTCAGCATCCTGGCACTGACGGAGATACGTCCAGAGGATACAGCAGCACCTGCTGCTCAGTCCAACAACAATCCTCACACTCCTCGACATACCGGTAGGGGTGGGGCAACAGGTTTGTTCATTCATAACAACCAGACTTTTCACCACAATCTTCACAATGCAACAATACATATTTGGAATTCCATGCCATTACTGCAATGCAACCCACAAAAATACATGTTGTTGTCATCTATCGCCCTCCAGGTCAGCTGACAAACTTTCTTGAGGAGCTGGATGTCCTGCTGTCCTCCTTGCCAGAGGATGGTAGGCCACTTGTAGTTCTTGGCTATTTCAACATACACCAAGACAAGCCCCAGGTCACTGAACTGAATACTGCTCTGGCCTCATTTGACTTGGAAAGACTACACACCACAGCAACTCACAGATTGTGCAACCAGCTGGATCTCATTTTTACATGTAACTGTACCAACTCAAATATTCTTGTTCCACATTTACATGTCTCTGATCACTACTTTGTTCAATTCAACATGACTCTCCCATCTACATTAAAACAGACTCCACCTTTGGTTTCCTTTCGCTGTAACCTCCGTTCTCTTTCACCCTCTCGCCTTTCCACTGTAGTCTCTACATCTCTTCCAACAATAAATGTATTCTCCACACCACAGACACACAAAGCTCTACTTTAACATCCTGTCTAGACAACATCTGTCCTCTCTCCTCTAGGCCAGCATGTACTACACCACCCAGCCTCTGGCTGTCTGACATCCTTCGTGAACATCGGACTGACCTCAGGGTAGCTGAGAGGAGATGGCATAAATCTAAATATCCAGCAGATCTAGGAAAGTATCAGCTTCTGCTTGCAATTTTTTCAGATAACGTTAAATCTGCAAAAATCTCATATTACCAGACCAAGATCAACAGATACTCGCAGCTTGTTTAGAACATTCAACACACTTCTCTGCCCTCCCCCTCCACCACCTGACACATATATCTATATGTGTCAGGTGGTGATCTATATGATCTCTATATCACAACATCACTGGGACCCATCATTCAGTCACATGGGTTCTCTTACCACTGCTACGTTGATGACACGCAACTCTCCAGCCCAACTACACCAAAGTGACTGCACGAATCACTGCCTGCCTGGCAGAAATCTCGGCCTGGATGAAGGAACACCATCTGCAAATCAACCCAGCCAAGGCCGAACTCCTTGTCTTTCCAGTCAACCCTGCTGTTGAACAGAACATCACCATACAGCTGGGTACAACTACAGTATCACCTTTCAAAACGGTCAGAAATCTAGGGGTAACCATCGATAACAATCTAAACTTCACAGACCACATCTCAAAGACTGTAAGATTTGCAGATTTACACTCAACAATATCAGGAAGACAAGACCCTTCCTCTTGGAACATGCAACACAACTGCTTGTTCAGTCACTTGTCAAAACTAGACTGGACTACTGTAACTCTCTTATTGCAGGCCTCCCTGCTTGTGCAATTAGACCTCTGCAAATGATCCAGAATGCAGCAGCACGTCTGGTCTTTTATGAACAAAAGAGAGCACGTTACACCATTCTTTGTCTCTCTCCACTGGCTGCTGGTTGATGCACGTATCAAATTCAAGGCTCTGATGCTGGCATACAAAACAGACACTGGGTTTGCTCCAGCACACCTAAAATCATTTCTGCAGAGCTACATGCCCACCAGAAGCCTGCGGTCAGCTAAGGAATATCACCTTGTTGTACCAACACAAAGAGGCACCAAAACACTTGCCCGGACTTTCAGTTTCATCATACCACGTTGGTGGATGGCCTTCCTAACACCATCCATGAAGCTGACTCACTCTTGGTCTTCAAAAAATGACTTAAAACACATCTTTTCCATGAGCACTTAACCAGTCACTAAAAAAAAAAAAAAAATCTTTTGTTTCACTTTAATCCGTTTTGAATACTATTCTGATGCTAGTGAAACTTTGTAGTATGGCGCTTTTCATACCACTGTCTTCTTAAGATGATTAATTTATGTTTTCCTCTTTTGTAAGTCGCTTTGGATAAAATGTAAATGTAAAAAGGTCTCAGAATGAGCAGAGAGTTGGTCGCTAGGCAGAGTTGGTAGCTAAACTAGCTGAGTTAGGTTGCTAGCTTGCAAAACTAGCTGAGCTATCTCTAACTTTATAAATGCAGAAGTGTCATTTCTATAAATTAATAATTAGCTAGCTGACATAATTGGTGTAAGGTGAAACTGACGTTTGAAACTCATTAAGTTTACTTGCAACAACAACTCAAAACAAGCCAAACTATAGTCCTTTTAAGTCGCTAGGTAATTAGCACCCTGCAGACATAGTTCATGCCAACTGTTTATGTAGTGTCCTAAACTAGCGCTAGTGAATTAAATTATTAATTATATAACCAAAAGATTGATTCATTGTTATCATACACAATCAAAGGCGTCGTTTGGAAGGATGCGTCCTCTGGAGGTCGCATTTGTGAGCCGCATACGTCTCGTTTAATTTTTTCGTTAATTTTTTTATTAGTAATGCAAAAAAGGTTAACAATTGTATAAATGTAAATGCATATACATAAAAGGCACAAGCATCACGCATACACAGATTTGTATATGCATGTTTATTTGTTGTTTAATTAGCTTTTATACCCATTCGCAGTCTATTTATCCTCTCTGTGCTCACAGTGCAGCAAGTCAGAATTGCTACCGTAATGATGCTAATGGATAACTTAATATTCATACACGTATAATTCTAACACATTTTTAAAAACATACCAGCAGATTCATCTGAATAATAGCATGTCTGAAAGCTTACAAGAATACTTAGAACTGCCAGCAATTCACCCTCCAGAGGCCACACTGTCATGCATCAAGAGCTGAGAAATGCTCATTCATTAGAGTAGCAGTGTATGTGTGATTCCCTGCATGTTGCAACAAGAACAGCCCTGGATCGAGGCAAGATCGGCCAATCGCCAATAACAGACTTAAGACGAAGATTGGCCGATTTAGAACGGATTTTAAATCTAACGATTAATAAAACATTTTGAAAATTGAGAATTAAATGTTGGCTCAATTAAAGACATGCAAATAATTGACCCAAACATAAATATGTATTGTGGTGATAACATCTTAGTTTTTAATTAAAATAAAAAAAAATTATATTCACAGGGCACAATTATTGATTTATGTTTTAAACAAACCTAGCAATTCACTTCAGAAGACATTAATCAATTGACTTGTGTTGTGCAGATTACCTTTATGCTGCCTAAATATGCCTTTTAGATGTCAAACTTTGGTAGTCATTTCCTGGCATTGTATGGACACACTAAGTTGAAATGTGGTTATACTAATCCTCATTTTGGTTCTACTAAAGATGGAAATACATACACATCTGAGATGGTTTAAAGGTGAGAAAATCATGAGAATTTTCATTTTGTGTGCACTAATCCTTTGTAAGAGTACAGTGACAAAATCTGAAACAAATACACATTAATAGCTAAAATAAGGAATTGAGAGTAAATACAGTTGCACTGTATTACTGACAACTGCATTCAACATAGAACTGAGGCTTGGGAGAATAACAAAATCAGCACACAAATAGGAATTCTAGAAGTGATGGATCTGCATTTCCATATCAAACTCATTCAATGATGCAGTTGACCTGAAAGAGCATGTGGTTATGGGTAACTTGGGAGACTTACTAAAGCTGTTATTAACCTCTAGAGTAGAGGTGGGCAACTCCGATCCTGGAATGCCACTTTCCTTCAGAATTGAGCTCCAAACCTAATCAAACATACTTAAAACCTTTTGTCAAGCAATCCTGGAGGTCTTTATTGATTTGTTCAGGTATGTTAGATTAGGGTTGGAGCTAAATTCTTCAGGACAGTGACTCTCCAGGAGCTAGCCACTCCTGGCCTAGAGGATAACAAGGACTGTGAAACAGTATATTTATGTATTTCTTTCTTGTCACAGTTATTTTAGTTTTAAGATTGTGCTGTAATACTTTGCTAAGCTACACTGGAATCAGTTCTGCAAATATCTGTCAGATAATGTGTTTTCAGATGTTTATTTGTGTTTAAAATGTATGTACAATTTGATAGACCTACCTCTTTTAAGCTGCTTGAAAGCGCCATCTCGAATGTATTCAATATTATTTTTCTGTCAAGTGTTTTTGCTCTATAATCTAAGGTGAAGTATTGTCCACAAAATTTTATTCAGTTGTGCAGGTGATTAATAAGAGATGTTAAAGAGAGTTATTATACTTAATGGATTGCATTTATTTTACCCAATTATATTTGACACATTATTTACATTGGGGCAATGAGAAATAAACAATTAGACCTCTAAATGTCTAAACTTGTTGCATTTAAATTTTTCAGTTGGCACAATTAAAATTATTTGAGTTGAATATTCTCTGCTGCAGCAACAGTCTTTTAACATTGGCTTAATCAGACTAAAAGACTGTTGATATAACAGAGAATATTCAACTCAAATAATTTTTATTGTGCCAACTGAAAAATTTTAATGCAACAAGTCACTATAAAATTTTGAGTTTTAGTGGTCTAAATGGTTTTTACAGTGTACCTGCAATTAAACGTCTTATGTCAGTATGTGTACTTTGCTCCTTGTGTAATTTGATATGTTGGTAAAGAACATCAGGCTTTCAATAAGTATTTAGGTTAATTTATCATGGGTTGCAAAATCTACATTAGGCAAGCCATTCTATTAGTTAGGCTATTGTATTGCTATTGGAAGTTCCATTCATAATGTTTCCCCCTTTATCCAGTATAAAATTTCACAAAGAGTAAAACTGGTAACACCGAACACCATGGAAACCCTAATCTCAATTTTCATAGTTTTCAAAAACTTTGAAGCCGAGTCAGATTGCAGGTACGCAGGCTTTGAAATTTTCCTTCATGTCCCACAAAGAAATTAATAATTTTAAAGACTTTAAAGATCAGCAATTTGTGATTTATTACATCAAACAAACACCCAGTGCAGTTAAAGGTAACTAGGGGTAGAATTCAAAATAAATACAAACAAATAAGGCATTCAAACGTGATCTGAGATAGAAGGATCAGGCCTGCAGAATGTTTATGGAAAAAGTAGTCTGGGTTGGAATTACAAAAAACCTATTGTCTAGAATTTCACTTAAATTGGATTATGGCTCCTTCTGTGATGGCAGAGATGTATTAATTGGTTTTCTAAGGCGGCCAGTGAAAAGGCACAGGTGCATGCCAGCATTTAACCTTTCGCTCTAATTAACAGCAACCACAGACAAAAGAGCAGCAGAAAAACACAAGTCTGGGAGAAATGCCTGGGATGTAGATAAATTCTTAGGGGAATGTGAAGTCTTTCACACCTGCCCCAATAGTAAGCCCCTAAATAAATCAACGTGCATAGAACTGAGGCAATCTGTTTTGGTAACTTCTTGAAGTAGATTTCACCTGAATATGACACCAAAAACCAAAGAGCATGGCAAAAATAGAGCCACTTGGCCAAATGGTAACAAAAGACCATCTCATCCATTGGGCTGCATGCATGTGACCTTTGACTTATGTGGCTAACTTGAGCTGCACTGCAGGATGGCAGAGACATGTTTTCCCTGCTACAGTGGTCTTACTGTGATTCAAACTCACTGGAGTTGATGATATACACTCTTCAACTGAAGATCAAATGAACGAGGCAGCAATGCGCTACATGCAGGCTGTTAACTCCTTCCACAACCATTTTACATCTAACAAAACAACTTGATTTGACACAAAGACTCAGTAACCATGTATTCAATAATAAATCAAGATATTAATGCTATTTCTATAGATCCGTTTGCCATTATTTCAACATCGCTTATCAAGCCAAAGGTATTGCACAAGAAACAGCGAGAGACATCAGAGCGTGGTAGACAAGACCCATACTCACCAGGGAGGATTCATACAATTCCTGTGAATGAAAGAGGGAAGTATATTTCATTTCCAGGAACATACGCATCATTAAGAAAAGGGGTTACCCTAGGTTGTACAATATCCTTCACCGGGAAGTTGGGCCCAGCAAGAATTGATGTAACCCAAGCCTTGATTCATAAAGTAATGAATCAAACAGTTCAAAGGTTATGTATTCTCTTATGGCTGTTAAATCATGCAGCATTGGAAGGGTTTTATGGAAACAGCAGGCCTAAATACGTTTGCTATCTATCATACAGGATTCACTATGCAAACTAAATCTATATATAGATAGAATTAATTCTGAAGAGTAAAAATTATCTATATATTCCCTTTTTCTTTGAAAAACAGTGATTGAGGAAAAGAATGAGAAGAGTGTTGTGATTGAAAGTGAGAAAACTGGGGCACATTTCTTAGTGCGCCACATATTTACTACTGTCAGTCTGTCACTGTTGGAATGTTACAATGGATCAGCTGAGTTGAACAGTTCAAAGAACTTTGCATAAACGTGTCTGCCGCTCTCTCTGCGGGAAACAGAGGCCTCATCATGGCAGTGTTTAAGGGGTCAACATCTGCCTTATTCTGGGTTGAATACAGACATCAGCCATTAGACAAAATGACTGCCAGAGATGTCCTGCTTATACCCAAAACAATGAATGAAAAAACATGAACTGAACATGGATTCATTGGAAAGTGGTTGTCAGAGAGTCCTAGGAGATGTGCACAAAATTTACTGTATTCTGTAGCAAGTATTTTGCAAATCCAATATTTACAAGTGATTTTGTCAAGTGTGTTATTCCACCACTAGCATCACCAAACATAATTGTTAAAATAATGACAAACACTCCCCTCATTTGACAAATGGTTTGTTCCTCCCCAAACTCACATCATTGGTTGAGCCAATATTGCTTTGTTGGGCTAGTTGGGATGCTTATACAAACAAAGCAATGCCACATAGCATTTCAACCTATGAATGGCTTACTTATAGTTCCCTCTGCATATTAAGTTAGGATATATAACCAAGGTTGGGAAGAGAGAATTGGTTTATTTTTCAAAACTAGTTTTCAGACTATGAAATACACCAATTTATTTTGGGACTTTTATTTACAATGCTCTATATTTTAGTATTTACCAGATTAAACTTTTTATAGCCTATATATTCACGAGATTAAGAATATTTGTACAGCCACATTGCCAACTAGTCGCATTTGTCTTTTCATGTCCTCGCTTCAATTTAGAACCAGAACTGTTAACATTAATTGTAATCAGAACAGTCAAATTTCTTGGGATTCGCATCCCTATAAAAGACATCATCTTTAAATCCAGCGTGCAATGCAATACTGCTGTTGTTGCAGTCATACAATTTCTGTTTTAAAAGGTATAGTTCACCAAAAATGAAAATTCTCATCATTTACTCACACTTATGCCATCCCAGATGACTTTCTTCTTCAGAACACAAGTTAAGATTTTTTAGAAGAATAGTCTCTCTAGGCCCATAAAATGCAAGTGATTGGGTGCCAAAATATTTAAGCTCCAAAAACCACTTATAGCCAACATAAAAGTAATCCATACGACTCCAGTGAATTAATTTATGTCTTATGAAGCGAAACTCTAGGTGTATGTAAGAAATAGGTCTATATCAACTTTCTTTTACTAAATAGTCACGAGTAGCATAGAAAACCATACATAGATGCCTCATTAGGCTGGTTTAGAAACTGCGGCGCCATCATGGAACGGTGAACAAGGAGATATGTTTGAATCGGTTTGAATTGAGGGTAAATTATTAGAGAATGTTAATTTTTGGTTGAACTATCCCTTTAATTCTTGTATAGCAATGTAAAACTAGTCTATACAATGGGTGTGTTCTTTCATTCTCATTGACATTAATGTTTTAAAATTCTATTATGACACAATTCTTCACGAGAGAGGTTGGTCAGGGGTTTGTGGTGTGTATTTAAGGTCACATCCAGCTCATATGACTCAGTGGGCCAATTCTCAAACAGGTTGGACTGCTTGGGTACAGGTTCACACACCTGGATGCCATCCAGACACATTGAGAAGAAATCATGAAACATGGACATAAAGGACAGACAAGTTTACACATGTGACATAACGACACGCGGTTGAAAGAGAAACGTGGCTTCAATGCCATTGTGCTCATATGAGTCACAAAAAAAATTTGAATTTTAGCCACAAGAAACAATAACTGTTTGCCCTAAAGTTGAATTAATTACAACAAAGTTTCCTAGCTCAAACTAGCGAAGTGATAACATTTAAAAGTAAAGGAGGGCTGGCCCGCTGCCAAGCAAGTCACAGATATCCCAATAGCGAGATTAAAGCTGACAACTTTGCTCTTAAGTTGGCAGCAGACATGAACTGAGATTGATTTACCTTCTCAACTGCATATGTTGCCCATGGGCAGAGGCAGAGTGCTGAGATACACAATACAACTTGAAAAACAAGAGTATGGTATGAGAAGAGTTTGAGTTAGAGATAAAAGATTCACGCATGGATCACACATTGCACGTGTTTTTTTTCCCCCCCATACACTTGGTGCTGGTTTTTGATGTGTCACCATTATTCATGCAGCCCAGAAGCTGAGTTGAGCAGGCCAACTGCTTAAAGAACCTCACACAGCCCACTCTTGAAGTGCTGTCTATTATTCAGAAAGCCTGGTTTGTATATTATGAAAAAGCCACAACCATGACTAGTGAAGTTTTTCCTTGTCGATATGCAGGCACAATATTTCCATCTCATCTTCTTTCGATCCAAAATGGAACCCAGCTGTGACAAATCAACATGCTTCTGTCTCACTTGTGGAAACATGGGTAAACTGTTTTTGATGCTTTCAAAACAATCTACACATATGGGGCGGCTGTGGCTCAGGGGGTAGAGCGGGTTGTCCACTAATTGCAGGGTTGGTGGTTCGATTCCCGGCCCACGCGACCCCACGTGCCTTGGGCAAGACACTGAACACCAAATTGCTCTCAATGGCAGGCTCTGCTGTCATTGGTGTGTGAATGGGTGAATGAGATGCAGTGTAAAACACTTTGAATAACACTAAGGTAAAAAGGCGCTATATATGTGCAGATTATTTACCATATAAGTCTATAAACATTTGCTGATTTAGAAAAATCACCCTCTTATGATGCTCATTTCCTGTTTAATAACAAGCCAGCTGGAAAAAGTTCTGTCCTCTGCAATACTGCTGTGCCACCTTCACCCACTGTTCTGTAGTTAAAGTACTTGTGGAAATATGGGTAATATTGCAATAAAGGAAGAATTAAAAAATAATTAACAATGAACCTTGGTTGAATCAGATATCAAGTAGGGCTGGGCGATATGTCTTAAATAATATCTCAATATTTTTCAGCATATTGACAATAATCGATATATAATCGCAATAATTATGTATTTGCTCTAAAAATTGTAATCAGAGGAACCATAATTCATCCAAACAACCATTGTAGCAAAGTAAATTCAATATTTTAAAGACATTAAATAAAAATATATTTAAAAATAATTCGTTATTTTTAAAATAAAACACAAGGGAGAATGAAATTCAATCATTTTGACTGATATGCACTTTATATTTCCATTTTCATTTAAATGATGCATAGTAGCTTAATAAAAAGTAGACCCTGACCGATATGTGATTTTTTGAGACTGATTTTGAAGGCAATTCACAGATTACTGATATGGTGGTCGATATAGTTAACAAAATGAAAAGAAAATGAATGAAAACAGACCTTTTCTATGTGGATTATGCACCGATATGACTATGCAAATGTACTAAGAAGGCTGAAAAAATAAAGAATAAATAAAAATACAATAAATAGCTTCAGTGCAGTGTTCAGTATCAGTCAGTTGCTGACCATTTAAATAAAAAATAAATTAAAATTATAGCTAAATAAAAATCAGTACTGTATGTTCAGTATCAGTCAAATTTTGACCATTGAAATAAAGAATAAATAAAAATTATATAAATAGCTAAATAAACATAAGTAGTAATCTTTAGTATCTGTCAAATGCTGACTATTAATACTACCAGTCGATTAGGGGCAGATTGTAAAACAAGAAGCATTTACACCTACCGGGTCAAGAGATAAACTGTGTCAGCAGTGTTACACTGTATTTTGCAATACAAGAAAATATCAGCGGTGGAAAACCAGACTTTTAAATATTACATTTTGTAAACGCAATGACTGGAATTGTTCAGTTGAAGGGGGTACCAAACTGTGAATCCCGAACAAACAGTTTGGTGAATACATGTTTACACATTAGCTTCCACTCAGCAGAAAGTAGCTACATGGTTAGCTAGTTAGCTATAAGCTCGTTGTCACGGAGAGTAAAAGATGGATGTTGTTTATTTTCCAGCATTGAGTCTCACCAACTAGGTAACAACATAGCATGAAATCAACACTCAACAGACACAATCCACCACCGAACCGTTGTCTGCTGAGCTGCAAAAAAGATGCTCTGCTTACCTTTCAATCTGCTACATTACTGACTGCACTGATCAACTTTAGCTGGCTAACAAAGCAAACGTATGTAATAAACATGAGTTACTTGGTTGTCAGGGACAGGGTTAATGTTAAATTAGTTATATTGAAAAGGGAAAATGATGGGGTCTTTGTTTATGAACTTTCCAGCATGTATTTCACAAACTAGTTACCAACTTACCGTGAAGACACCGCTTAACTAATGTTATTTGAATTGTGTAGCTTTTTAGGATTTTTAAATTAGTCTACTGATGCGCTCTTTATGAAACTTACTGGCCAAATTAAAGCACATTAAAGTCATTGCGATATTGGTCAATTTTACATCGTCAGCAAAATAATCTTGATTATATCGTTAATATCCTATATATCGCCCAGCCCTAATGCCAAGGTCTGCAACTTAGACCCACAGTCAACTGAAAGCTCAGCTTGTGATGTGAGGAAATCAAATGATCTAAAACAAATTAATTAAAGGAACAGTTCACCAAAAAGTTATTATTCTCTCGTCATTTACTCATCTCGTCATATTTTGGCCTGTTCTCACCCAAAAGCGATTTAATTGCTTCAGAAGACATGGACTAAACCACTGCAGTCTTATGGAATACCTTTATGATATACTTTTTGGAGTTTGAAAATTTGGTCACCATTCACTTGCATTGCATGGACAAACAGACATCATATCTCCATTAAAAAATGTGTTTGTGATCCACGGAAGACAGAAAGTCAGAAATTTGAGACGATAAAAAGAGTGAGTAAATAATTCGATAATTATCATTTTTGGGTGAACTATTCCTTTTAAGTTATGTCCTGCCAAATCTGTCTGTTTAAAGGAGGCTCAAAAGACTAAAAAAGCAAAGAAAAGAAAAGATTAGCTCTTCACACCCAGTTGGTTCCTTTAGCACCTGGTTAGACTGATGCTGGCATAACCATCCTTCATTCACTAATATTCCTAAAGTATGTCTAAATTCTGTCTACTTCCATCCCTGTTAAAGTCTTTGTATAGCAGCATGCAGTAAATCCAAGAAGGCAGCTGGAAGTCATTGTTTATTCAACTTTCCATAAATCCCTGAAATATGGGGAAACTTAGATGAGAAACACATGTGAGAGGAATGGATACAGGCCAGCCAGTGGAACTGCTAAAAAGTGGAAAGGAAAAGTTCAAGCCTTCCCATACGAAATCTGAACCCCCTACACCGACCACGTCTGTCCAGTATCAGGGGACATGAGGGCAGAGGGGTGCTGACATGACTGAATCAAAGCTGATGTGAACTCAGGGATAAGGGCAGTGACAGTGGCACTGCTAATCCGGATGGTATGATCACTAGTGAGAGAATCTGACCTGAGGTCAAAAGTTCATCACTGATTGTGGCCATTAGCAGGGGCTGGTTTCAAATGGTATTACTGAGGAAAATCAACCACTTCTCAAATGAAGAGCCAACTTCTAAAATCTGATCACCAACATATGTCAAATATGATCTGGATAAGTGATAGAAAGATAGCAAAATTAACCAGAAATATGGGTTATATCATTGAAATTACATGAGAACACACATTCAGATCAAATGTTTACTTTTAATTCCTCTGATGTGTCCAATTGTAATTGTCATATAAATGTTTCCACGATTAATTAACCTAGCATAGATGAAATAATTTACTTGAGCTGTATGGTGAGAAAAAACAATATATTGCATGTCAGCACACTTCTATGGCATTAAGCTGCAATCAGATTAATTGACTACGTAAATAACTAAATGAATCAAGCATAGCCACAGTTGCCTTTAATTTACCTGTCTGAAATCAGCCACAAAAGTTATGAGAGTCCCATCTCCTTGTTTAAACTCCACAGTGATGGAGTCTTTCTCACTGTCCGCCTCCAGAACTTCATCTGTGATCTGCCCATCCGACAAACGAACCTTCACCTTCAGCTCTGATCCAGACCCAAGAGTGATTGTCAACGTGATCACCCAAACCAAAACAGTTAACCGAACTGAACCCGATGAAATCCGACTCGCCAACATTCCAGATTATCCTAACACTCTGAGCTCAGAAGGAGAACGCACTGGAATAACAGTCCAGTGGTTATGAAGTAGCGTTGATGCGGTCCGACTCATTCCACAACACTCTGATAGACTCCGCTATCTCCCCCTCTAATATCACTGCGGGTACTCGTTTGAAAATTCATCCGAATTTTTTGGAAGCTGGAAATACAAATTAATTCATAAAGTGTTTCAAAAAGGTCTAAAAACTATTCACGTTTGGTAAATAAACATAAGAAAAGCTGCGTCTCACACACGATCAATCTGGTGTTTTCACTCGTCTCGCGCCTCTCATTGAACGAACTTTGATTTCGCGCAGATTCGTGCTCGTGCTCATTCAGGACACTGCGCTTCACGCTGACTTCAATTTTAGTTTCTGTTTTTCTTCTCATTAGTTTTTTTTTTCCTATGTCGCCTAGTATTGCGGATTCGTCACTTCCTTCATTATCCAAAGTGCAGCAGCCCTACAGCCTCCCAGTCCCAAAGTTTAGATGGCAGCGCTCGAAAACTCTTAAAGGCACAGCGCCCTCTCAAACAACCGTCCAATAGGAGCCCGTGTTGTGGGTAAAGGGGCGGTCACACTTCATTTTGCGCTCCATTCACTCTCATTAGTGATGGGAAGATCAGATCATTTTACTGACTTGGATCTTTGAGTCTCCTTCAGCAAAACGAACGAATCTTTATTCAAGTCATTTCGTTCATTTGAGCACAATTAAATTAAAATGTTAAAAATGTCATTAGCCAAATCCCCCAAAACACATCTACTTACGCAAACTTTGATTATAATCCCAGTAAGGAAAACAATATAATGCAGCTAAGGACAACTTATGAGAAACAGAAAGATTAGTTCACCTCTGGAATCTTCTTGTACGCTATCGTATACCAACAAAAAATAATTATAATATAATTATCTTCCAGAAAGAGATAATGACAATTCCTTATGTAATACAATACTGGAATAATATTGTAGATAATTTACTGTGGGAAAAAGTATGGTCTTTGTCTCACAAGTATCTGCTTACCAATAAAGTAAAATAAATAACATTTAAATTAATTCACAGCGAAAACCTTTCTTAGGAAATATAAGTCAGACATTGAAGTGAATTGCTGTTTCTGTCACTCTCCTGAGGAAGACTGTTTTTTTTTTTAATTTTATTTTCTTTACCCTTGCAACTTATTTGTATTTGTGTATCTTTGTCTTTTCTGTATTGTTTTTACATGTTTATATGTATTGCTCTTATGCTTTGTGATATTTAATAAAAAAAAATATATATTTTTTTTTTAAAAAGTACGCTATCGTATACAGCTGTCACGTGACAAAAGAACGAACAGTTTGTACAAGAAGACTTGAGAGGTGAAATAATAATTTCTGTTTCCTGTGTGAGCAATGCAGTGTATACGGCTGTAACCTGACAAAAGAACGAATGACTCAGACCAAAAGAGATGAAAGGTGAACTAATCGTTTCAGTTTCCTGTACAATGCCTATGCGGTTTTCACATAACAAACGAACGGACAAAATGAACGAATCACTCTCTGAGACTACTCGTTCTCCTGAGTCACAAAAAAAAGATTCATTCAAAATGAACGAATCGCTCATGAACACCCTATCAATAACTCTCATTCAAACACATCCGAATGCAGCAGAGCAGAAACTTAAGCTCATGCGAAAAAAATGTGTACAGTGCTGTACCAAAGCTCCAGTTTAGGGAACTCTGAACCGTGAATTCGTGTGACCAATAGGAGGCCGAAACGTCACACACTAACCTCTTGGCTCAATTCAAAGGATACATATTTAAAGCTGCAAGATTTGTTGTTGCAGGAAAGTGAGTAGATAATAAATGTAATTTTTTTTTTAATCTAATATTATTTGTTATTTATTTACACCAGAAGCTGCCCTGTGTGACATGATATCCCAGTTCGTTGCGTTGTCCGAATAATTTTTTTTAGCTCAAAGTCTAGTGTGACCGGTGCCCCTTAAGGCAACAGATACATTTCTAGCATTTACATTCGCATTATAGCGTCTTGATTAACAAAGCAGAAGATATGCTTGTATATTTCTATATATTGTTAGATTGCAATAAAATAAAATAAAAAAAAAAAACATTGAGAAACTCCAAAATCACACATTCTATTTAAGTATTGATCTGTTATAGCTACTTAATTTATTTTTTAACACAAGTGTAGCAAGACAAAAATATAACGTGGGGAGCTTTGTGTTTAATTTTAGCATATGCAGAATAAATAGTTGTTTGCCAAGATTTTCTAAAAAGTAATAGAGCTGTTCAGCCATGATGTCTATTAGCAGGCAAACCCAGAAGGCTATTGGTACAACTGGTGTGTGTTTTTAGCACCAATGCAACACACTGAAGAGCAAAGCCATGCATTAGGTGTGAAATTAATGCTTTTTCTATCTATTTTATCAAACTAATGCAGCCACAAGTAATGATTGGAAATGTAGTTTTGTTGCAAAAGCTTGTTGCTGCATAATCCAGTTCTTGTTTAAAATAATTAATCTTATTTTCATCATTATTTGCTTCATTAGTAGTAAAAAAAAATTATAATTTAAACTAAACTGCACAGTCAAATTCCTCATGTAAAACTACATTATTATCAATAGCAATTTAATTCCGCAATGATTCATAAGTAGACACGCCCCCATCTCGAAAAGTCAGGGCTCAAAGATTTTCCAGAGTTTTCCACCGGTAATTACAACTTTGTGATGTGCACTTAACTCGTAAATATTATCATTCTGACATAACTTGAACATACCATAATTCACCATGGGTTCCCTCAGAAAGTTCTTTTAGAATAAATATTTTTAAATCACTAGTAAAATAAGATTTGTGGTAAAAAATAAATAAATAATATTTGATGAGACTTCCCAGTTTTATTTTAGAACATAAATTATATAAATCACAAAAGTACGGAAGCGTATTGCATTCACTTGAGAAAAAAAAATCTGCTCTGTTTTTCTGAATTAACGACTTAATTATCTCAGAATTACGAGATAATTTTTCATGAAAAAAAAAATTTTGCTCTGTTTTTCTGAATTAACGACTTAATTATCTCAGAATTACGAGATAATTTTTCATGAAAAAAAAATTTTTGCTCTGTTTTTCTGAATTAACGACTTAATTATCTCAGAATTACGAGATAATTTTTCATGAAAAAAAAAATTTTTGCTCTGTTTTTCTGAATTAACGACTTAATTATCTCAGAATTACGAGATAATTTTTCATTAAAAAAATATTTTGTTCTGTTTTTCCAGGTTCAGTTGAACCGATATGGTATGCTTCACGGATATAAGATGATGCATCTGAAATGCATTCAGGCTGGCTACGTGGTGACACAAGAGACAATCAGGCAATTGTTGAAAATACTGGATCCCCATGGAGTGCAACTGAGGCGCCGGAATCGTCTTCGGCGACGTTTGTATCATAATCCAGGCCCGAACTTTTTATGGCATGTTGATTCATATGATAAACTCAAACTATATGGGATCTGCATCAATGGTGCAATCGACGGGTTTTCACGAATGGTGATATGGCTACATGCATACTCTACAAGTAGTGATCCCAAGGTCATCGCTGGATACTTTATTGATGCGGTGTTATCAAGGAATGGGACAGCCACCCGAATTCGCTCAGACTTAGGGACAGAGGATACAGTATTTTCAACAATTGCCTGATTGTCTCTTGTGTCACCACGTAGCCAGCCTGAATGCATTTCAGATGCATCATCTTATATCCGTGAAGCATACCATATCGGTTCAACTGAACCTGGAGAAACACAGCAATGTCAAGCAGATCAGAATGTTCTTTTCGTCTGAACAGGCGCAAAGTCTTGAGGTGTCTGCGCAAAGTTGACGCACTAATAAAAATACCATTTATATTACTTAAAGACAGCAGTATCTCCCAATGTCTCAGACCCAAAGTAAAATAAAACCGGATAAAACTTGAAATTCTGAGATAATTAAGTCGTTAATTCAGAAAAACAGAGCAAAAAAAATTTTTTCCATGAAAAATTATCTCGTAATTCTGAGATAATTAAGTCGTTAATTCAGAAAAACAGAGCAAAAAAATTTTTTTTCATGAAAAATAATCTCGTAATTCTGAGATAATTAAGTCGTTAATTCAGAAAAACAGAGCAAAAAAATTTTTTTTCATGAAAAATTATCTCGTAATTCTGAGATAATTAAGTCGTTAATTCAGAAAAACAGAGCAGATTTTTTTTTCTCAAGTGAATGCAATACGCTTCCGTACAAAAGAACATAAATTGTGTCTTTTAAAAATCCATGTGGCTAACCCATCTCTAAACAAGGACTGCAACAGTCATCCATTTCATAAAGCATGTGGCTCACATGCTTATGGTAGTTGTAGTTCTTTATTAGCATTGTTATAGCAACATGCAATTATAAATAACACAGTTGTTTCAAAATTAAAGTTTGAGTTATGTCTGTTTGTCATTTATCTTCTAGAACAAAATGTGAAAGTCTCTTCAAGTAATTTGACCCACATGCCTAATTTTACATATATAAACTAAAACTACCATTATAAAAGCCCATAGGAAATTCCAGAGGGCAATGGGCCAGTTCTACGGGGGTGCTTGAGGGTGCTTGCTAAGCACCCTCAAACGAATCTTAAAGCACACTCAATCGCAAACTACTGCCTGCGGGTCAATTTATCATGAACGTTTTTTTACTAGATCTTTAATTTATATAGCTTTGGGATCTATCGAATATCCACAAGCTTTCACAGTTTTTCTTGATTGCGTAAACACATTTCTTGAAATTATGCCTCCTTTTCTCGAAACCAACACAAATCCACAACTTCTCACAAAATTCCTCAAATGTCCTATTTTTAGGTCAAAAAGAAGCTCTCCTCTCAAAACCATTCAATCTTGCTGAAAAACAAACTTTGCCCTCATTGCCCCTTTGACATGACACACACAAGCCCTCAAAAACACACACACAAAATCCAGTAATTAGTTATGTTGCTTGTGGTTCTCCCCCTCCAAAACCTTTTTCACATGAACGCACATCAAATGTATACATTTGCACATTTTTATGTACTTAATGTACTGTAGAGTACAATACACCAAACAACAACTAAATTATTCTGCACCAGCATCCCATAGTCATAAACAAGGACATGGTCAACTAGAGTGGCACAAATTTCATACGAGACTGCTTGTCTCCTTGCCCTTCGCCTTCTCCTTCCTCATCGTCTTCCTCCTCCACCGCCCCTTCCTCTTCCTTGTCGTAGTCGTCATCCTCCTCCTCCTCCTCCACCTCCACCTCTACCTCCACCTCTACCTCTACCTCCACCTCCACCTCCACCTCCACCTCTACCTCTACCTCTACCTCCACCTCCACCTCTACCTCCACCTCCACTTCTACCTCTACCTCCACCTCTACCTCTACCTCCACCTCTACTTCTACCTCTACCTCCACCTCCACCTCCACCTCCACCTCCACTTCTACCTCTACCTCCACCTCCACCTCTACTTCTACCTCTACCTCCACCTCCACTTCTACCTCTACCTCCACCTCCACCTCCACCTCCACCTCCACCTCCACTTCTACCTCTACCTCCACCTCTACCTCTACCTCCACCTCCACCTCTACTTCTACCTCTACCTCCACCTCCACCTCCACCTCTACTTCCACCTCTACCTCCACCTCCACCTCTACTTCTACCTCTACCTCCACCTCCACCTCCACCTCTACTTCTACCTCCACCTCCACCTCCACCTCTACTTCTACCTCCACCTCCACCTCTACTTCCACCTCCACCTCCACCTCCACCTCTACTTCTACCTCTACCTCTACCTCCACCTCCACCTCTACTTCCACCTCTACCTCCACCTCCACCACCACCTCCACCTCCACCACCACCTCCACCTCCACCTCTACCTCCACCTCTACCTCCACCTCCACCTCCACCACCACCTCTACCTCCACCTCCACCTCCACCTCTACTTCCACCTCTACCTCCACCTCCACCTCTACTTCTACCTCTACCTCCACCTCCACCTCCACCTCTACTTCTACCTCCACCTCCACCTCCACCTCCACCTCTACTTCTACCTCCACCTCCACCTCTACTTCCACCTCCACCTCCACCTCCACCTCTACTTCTACCTCTACCTCTACCTCCACCTCCACCTCTACTTCCACCTCTACCTCCACCTCCACCACCACCTCCACCTCCACCACCACCTCCACCTCCACCTCTACCTCCACCTCCACCTCTACCTCCACCTCCACCTCCACCACCACCTCTACCTCCACCTCTACCTCCACCTCCACCACCACCTCCACCTCCACCTCTACCTCCACCTCTACCTCCACCTCCACTTCCATCTCCACCTCTACCTCCACCTCCGCCTCCACCTCTACCTCTACCTCCACCTCTACCTCCACCTCTTAGTCCACTCCCTACTGCTGTTCCTCCTCCTCCTCCTCCTCCTCGGTGTTCTCAACCTCTTCATTCATGTCTCTCTGGATCCATTCTTCGAAAACTGAATGAACTGACTCTGGCCCTTTTATCTATCTATTGAAGGTTCTGATTTGTGTGTGATCAATTTTGGTATTTGTGTGCTAATTGAGCTCAAGCTGTGCTGACATGAGTGAACAGTATTGAATACTAGTGCTTTCTAAATGGCCACATGGTGTAGGCAATGAGAAATGAAGGGAATTGTATGTAGAGTTTTGCAGTGACAGTTCAACAAATCTGACTCATGAGTCAAAACTGATAAAGTTTAGGGAAATGGGTGTGCTTTTTGATTAATGGCATTATGGTTTAAACATTTTTGTTCAAAAACCTGGTTATAGTGTTTAAGCAATCGAGAAAAACTGTAATATGCTCAGGGTTTCCAGATAATAGATGCAACACCCCAATCAGAGATTTCTACATACACAAATAGGAAATATTTTGCTTTATGTGATTCTTAAGTTATGCAATCTGGGAACCATGCATGTGTGTGCCTGCTCTCTCTCCTCTTCGGAAAAAACCTTAAAGTGCTCAAAAGTGCAATATTCTGCTCAAAGAAAAGTGTGATGCAGTCACTCCATGTCCATTCGTAAGGTTGCGTGTGCTGTTTAGTGTCAAACCTTTTCAGTGATGATCTTTAGTAAAATCACAATAGATCTTTGCATCATTCGCACACGGAGGGGACACGCGAGCAAAACCAAGAGAGAGAGGAAAATTTGTAAAATACTGTCCCTCACACCTGTATGTGAACGTTACTCTGGCAGTAATCGTTTATCAGTGTCATGCAACCTGTTTAATTCAGTCGTGTGCTGAATGGGGTGCCAAACATTGCCGAGAATCACATCATGACCCAAGAGCGTGTGAACAGGTTGATAATGTTTTGAGAATAAAACAAGTAAATGGTCCACTTTGCGGCAAACATTAAAATAAGCTTTTAGATTCTACAATTTCTGAAAATTTTATTTGACTATTAAAACAGACTCCTGATGTAGAGTTAAATTGAATATTAAATTACCACTGCATTGAAGTATAGTAAAATAAACAATTAATAATTATACTAAATCTTAATTCAGTTTTACTAACACATGTTAGAAATGTAGCAGTAAAACTTCGAGCAATTGCAGAATGGTCCCATCAGTCTGTATAAACTTGTGTATCATTCATTGAGTGCACGAGTGACTTCTGGGCTTAAAAAATAAAACTATGCAGAATTTTATCTTCTCTCATCCATGTTCTACTTAATGGTTGATGTGGCCCTTGTATCAAAATAATCGCACACCCGTGCTCAATTGAATATGAAAGTCTAATTCTGTAAATTGCCAAGCAGATTTCCTTGAATCCCAAACACAAAAAAGCATTCTGTGAACACACAATTGCTGCATCAAAACTTATAAACGTGTATGATTGGCCAAATTATTATGTGCTAATCTGCATGCACAGCATTTTGCTGTCATTTTCTGCGACAGATCATGTGAAAAAAAACAAACAATAGATGATTTGTACATAAAAAAAACTGTTATTTATGTTGCTTTAGTAGCATTTAAACATGATTTAATATACATTTTTAAAATGTGTAATTCTGATACATGTCCACTTTATACAGATCACTCCCACTATTTTCAGAAGCACCCTCTGTGATTTTGATCTGGAACCAGGCCTGGAGGGAAACCTTGGCTTGAAAATGCTAATTATCGTCTGGGTTTTTTGGACTACAACCTGAACAATAGACTCAAAAGCCCTGCTGAAAAAAATAAATAAAACCCGTCTAAGATGGTTGGCAGGATCTGAGCTGGTTCAGGCTGGTTTAAGCTGATCTCAGAAGGTTGAAGTTGGTCGCCAAGCTGGTCCAGTTGGTTTAAGCTGCATAACCAGCCAAAATGTGCCCAAAACCACCAGCATTGTTGACCAGGCTCAGTGACTAGCTAAGACCAGCCAACTAGTTTAGACTGATTTTCAATGTGTGAGTGTTTTTTATTTTTTTATTTTTTTAGTATGGATCTCTTTATGACACTTAGGCATATGAGTTACTAAAATACTCATAAAATACTAAAGGATTTATGATGTAATAAATTTCAAATGGTTAAGGCGAAACTGTAAACAAGTTATTTTGAGGGCTCCATGAACTTGCATAGTCTTCATGATTTTTTCTTTAAAGCCTTTTATTGCATCCCAAGAAATCCCCCAAAATCAATAATTCATCTGTTTTGATTGCCATCAAGACACCAAAATAAGGACTGGGGACATGGTTCTTTTCAATCCATGAAAGATTTATATCTTTCATTAGGACCTTAAGGAGAGCTCTAACTAAACTAAAGTAATGAGTTCCACACACTGGACTTGGAAATGTTTACTGTGATAGAAGTGGCACATTGCAAAGTGAATTGCCTCTTGAGGAGAAGATACTCCATCTGGGCCTCATCAGAGCTCTTATATCCAGGTGATGTGTTTCTTGCGTGGTAGCCCAAGTAAGTGACCTTAGTTAAATAGAAAGATTTTTTTTTACTTTTTAGACTAGTGTTTACTTTTTTAGCAAGAACATTATGAATGTCTATGATCTTTCCACGTTTTGTACAAAGTGCCGTTTGGCATCCTGCGGGAAGGTTAGTTAGAGTGTGTTAACATTGTTAATCATTAACTATACATTTAATAATTTTACCATCAGACACACAACACACATACATATTGTACACACACATATACACACACAAACACACACACACACACACACACACACACATACACACACACACCATCGTGTCTACTTTAGCTACTCAAATGCATCTAGAGCTATAAAAGTGCTGAGTTATTGGTCTGTGATTAATATGGCATATGACAACTGTCGTTCACTGGGTAAATGCACCACTAGCCATGAAATAAAATTTGTCTGGTTAGAACATTGGATTTGGATTGCTTAGAACATAAAAAGACCCATGTTTGTGTCTGACCTAAGCCATATCCCAATCACAATTTCCTGTCGACATTCTTCTCTCCCATAAATAAAGCCAAAAATGAGCAATTGTAAACTTATTATAAATAAATAAAAAAAATAATTTAAAAAAAGTTGAACTCATTTCTTTTATTATTGTATCTACTACTCATATTGGGGGAGGTTTCTTTTACAGTATTAGTTAGTTCCAACATACTGTCCCATATATGGTAGGTGTGACATTATGAACAAAGACTGATTCATACATATCCATGTTGACATCGCTGAACTATTTTATCCTTTAAGGAAAAAGCAGTTCTGAAACACTGCCAACTTTTGCAGTTTATGACCTCGATGAGTTATATGGAGTCACAGTCTTGTAATGTATACTTTAAGGGTTCTCATGTAGCTTTTAAATATTGAATGACTTTTATTCTTGTTTAAACTCTTTTACAAGTCATGCATGCCATTTTGTTCCTACTCCTCTATCATGATGATGTTGCGTGCTAGGCGTTTGGTGTGTGTGATTGTGAGAGTGTGGTTTGTTGTCTCAATACGTAGTACAATGACAGAAATACGGTGAGTGGGACATGCTCCAACGAGTCCTGGAACTGTTTTTGTTCCATTGTAATCGGTATCTATACCACCTTAGGATCATCATTCCCCACTGTGGGCTTTCCTCCCTATTCAAAGATTTAGAGCTCACACTTACTGCATACAGTATGTAATAAGAGCTTATGGAGGCGCAGCTCACATAATGAGGTGGCAAAGAGGTAACTCTTTACATAAAGAAATCTTGTGTGCTTTCACTCAGACTGTCTCTTAGCAAATACACTCTGTCTAATGAGACTGTAAAGATGCCTGCAGGTGCATCCGTTTAAACTGAATTCCTCTAAACACTCTCCCTGAGGTGTTTAAATGAAATAATAACTTGGAAAACAATATCAAAATAAAGCATTCTGCTTCTTATTTCCTCTTCTTTCTATGGGGCAACAAAGCAATGTTTATCTTACTTAGGAAAATGTCCTGAGAAAGTTTTTTTTTACTTGATGCTAGGCAACTGTGTATTTGTGTGGCATTTGGGTTAAACCAGCGCTTGAGTCTAAAGATCCCTAATGCAGTATTTCCTCTGTTTAGAGAATGTGTTAAAATGGCCACAATGAGATTTTTTGTGCCAATTCAGGAAGGTTTAATATTAGCCAGGGCCATACAGGGAGCTAGTGTAATTAGCTTTCATTAAATTTCTTTCAATTGATGAGAATTTACATAAATACTCAATATAAATTATGACGCGTGCTATGTCTGCTAAATGTTATAGTGCAAAGATTGGTGGTGGTGTAGTGGCCTAAAGCACATAACTGTTAATCGTAAGGTCACTGGTTCAATCCCCACAGCCACCACCATTGTGTCCTTGAGCAAGGCACTTAACTCCAGGTAGCTCTGGGGGGATTGTCCCTGTAATAAGTGCACTGTAAATTGCTTTGGATTAAAGCATCTGGAAAAAGCATAAATGTGAATATCATAACTACAGTTGAAGTCAGATATTTACATACACCTTAGCCAAATTCATTTAAACTCAGTTTTTCACAATTCCTGATATTTAATTGTAGAAAACATTAATTGTCTTAGGTCAGTTAGGATCACTACTTTATTTTAAGAATGTGAAATGTCAGAATAATAGTAGAGAGAATGATTTATTTAAGCTTTTATTTCTTTCATCACATTTCTAGTGGGTCAGAAGTTTACATACACTTTGTTTGTATTTGTTAGCATTGCCTTTAATTTGTTTAACTGGGGTCAAACGTTTTGGGTTGCCTTCCACAAGCTTCTCACAATAAGTTGCTGGATTTCTGGCAAATTCCTCCAGACAGAACTGTTGTAACTGAGTCAGGTTTGTAGGCCTCCTTGCTCGCACATGCTTTTTCAGTTCTGAGATTGAGGTCAGGGCTTTGTGATGGGCACTCCAATACCTTGAGTTTGTTGTCCTTAATCCATTTTGCCACAGTTTTGGAGGTATGCTTTTGGTCATTGTCCATTTGGAAGAACCATTTGAGACCGAGTTTTACCTTCATAGCTGATGTCTTGACATGTTGCTTCAATATATCCACAAAATTTTCCTTCCTCAGGATGCCATCTATTTTGTGAAGTGCACCAGTCCCTCCAGCAGCAAAGCACCCCCACAACATGACACTGCCACCCCCATGCTTCATGGTTGGGATGGTGTTCTTCGGCTTGCAAGCCTCACCCTTTTCCCTCCAAATATAACAATGGTCATATGGCCAAACAGTTCAATTTTAATTTCATCAGACCAGAGGGCATTTCTCCAGAAAGTAAGATCTTTGTCCCCATGTGCACTTGCAAACTGCAGTCTGGCTTTTTTACGGCGGTTTTGGAGCATTAGCTTTTTCCTTGCTGAGCAATGTCGATATAGGACTCAGGTCTACCTGTTTCCTCCAGCATCTTCACAAGGTCCTTTGCTGTTGTTCTGGGCTAAATTTTTTTTACTTTTCACACCAAATTATGTTCATCTCTAGGAGACAGTATGTGTCTCTTTCCACAGGTACATCTCCATATGCCTATCAGAAGCTAACTGGCTAATTTCCTAAAGGCTTGACATCATTTTCAAGCTGCTTAAAGGCACAGTTAACTTCGTTTATGTTAACTTCTGACCCACTGGAATTGTGATATAGTCAATTAAAAGTTAAACAATCTGTCTGTAAACAATGGTTGGAAAAATTAATCATGTCATGCACAAAGTAGGTGTCCTAAACGACTTGTCAAAACTGTAGTTTGCTAATATGAAATCTGTGGAGTGGATAAAAAAATGTGTTTTAATGACTTAGTATATGTAAACTTCCGACATCAACTGTATTATTATAACAGCGTTTGCAAAAACGTTTTCTGAAGACATATATAAATGCAAGAGACAATATCTACATTGTTCGAGGAAAAAGCTACATGATCACACAAGAAATCAACATGCTGTTTCAGAACATTTATGTACCCTGAAATCACCCCCATTCTGTCGAATTCGTGACCAGAGGCATCACCAATTCAAAAGTGTTTTCCTTCCACCTTTTCCTGTGGTGCTACTGAAAGCATCTTACGTGAGCATCTCTGAGACATGGGTTTTGGTCCTAAGGAGACCAAGAAGTAATCATGTTCACTCTTAGCCCTTTTGCACTGAAATTGCGATGGTTCTCGTGCTGAGCCTGTGTTCCCGCTGGTTCACGGCCGGAGCAATCTGAAGCCTATTGTAAACTGGCCATGCTTTTCCACTGACCTGATAGCCGAATGGGATACTGTCTACTATATGGTAGTTTCACTTGACTACCTCAAACATAAACAAACATGGCAAATCACAGTGTGTTTGTATACAGCTTTTACTCTTGTTTTAGAGGACATATTTAAACATATGGATTAATGCAATCCATTATTATTACATTGCTCAACAAGATTGTCAGAGATGACATCTACGCTAAAGACGACAGGTATGTAATTACATTATATTGCATGAACTATGGCTTAAGTATATAACAGTTCAGTAAACTGTGACTGTGGAATCATTATTAAAATTGGTGTGGCAGATGGTTGTATTTGGATTATTGTCATAGCATATATTACTGACTGAGAATCCCTCTGTTTTATTTAACAGATAGCCGCAACCTTCCAAACCTAGCTGAGTAACCAAACGAGTAGCTGGTCAGAAATCCCTTTACAGAACAAAACTATGGACAAAATAAGATGACAACAGAGTAAGAAAAGCTAAGCAAGTTGTCCTACATAACAACTTACTGAGATCAGCAGCAGAGGACACTGACGATTCACTGTTTATTATAAATGTTACTGGCTGAATTCAATACCCTGGTTAGTTAGCAGGCTGGTTTGTGTCAAGTCCAAAATATGGTTTCTCTGTCCACTGTCAATTTTGCTTGACCGGGCATCTTAGTGTCCTTTCAATGTCTTGGTTTACTCTCTCTGTCTGGCCACTGGACTGGGGGTGGAAGCCGGAAGACAGACTGATGGAAGATCCGATGAACCGACCAAACGCCTTCCAGAACCGTGACGTGAAGTGTGGGTCCCGGTCAGAAAACATATCCTGCGGAAACCCGTGGATCCTGAAAACGTGCCTCATTAACAGTTCTGCTGTTTGGTTTGCTGTGGGGAGCTTTGGCAAAGGTAAGAGACGTCAAGTCTTAGAAAATCTGTCCACCACCAGAATTACCGTATTTCCTTGAGACTATGGTAAACCTGTGATGAAGTCCAAGGAAATGTTGGACCAAGGGCGTCTTGGGATAGGTAGTGTGCACAGCAGGCCTTGAGGGTGGGTCCTAGTTTCCTTGTTCTGGGCACAAGTGGAGCAAGCAACGACGAAGGCCCGGACGTCCCTCTGGACAAGCTTGCAAGTTCTAGTAGTTTCCGGGTGTCCAGAAGGGAGGGAGGCATGATCCCACTGCAAAACCTCAGAACGCAGACAGTTAGGGACAAAGAGGCACCCTGGAGGGCCATTACCTGGTAATGGCTGCTGCCGTTGGGCCCTCTGGACAGCCGTCTCAATATCCCACTGGATGGGGGCCACCACCCTGGAAGTGGGGAGAATGGGTTCTGGACAGGACTCCCCCTCTGGTGGCTCAAACTGTCTCGAGAGTGCATCTGGCTTGAGATTCTTGGAACCTGGGCGATAGGAAAGAGTGAAATTAAATCGGTTAAAAAAGAGGGACCAACGGGCTTGTTGAGAATTCAACCTCTTTGCCTCCTGGATGTAAGTGAGGTTCCTGTGGTCCGTCCATATGAGGAAAGGGTATTTGGCCCCCTCCAGCCAATGCCTCCACTCTTCCAGTGCCACTTTAATGGCCAGCAGCTCCCTGTTCCCAATATCATAATTTTTCTGAGTTGGGGTAAGCTGACGAGAGAAGAATGCACATGGGTGAAGATTATTATCACTCTTACTCATTGCTATAGTATGTGGTTGCTAGGTTGTTCCAATGCTGTTGCTAAATTGTTTTCTGGTACGTAGCACATTGCTCTGCAGTTACTAGGGTGTGTAGGTGGTTGCCAAGTTGTTGCTATGCTAGGGTGACGAGACGTTCCCATTTTTTGTGGACAGTCCCGGTTTTTGGTGGTCTGTCCCCAACTGGAGCTGTCACCGGAAATGTGCACGTTTTTCCCGAGCATTCAAAACAGCCCGCATAGTGAATTATTGTGCCCTTCAAGTGGACTCGGAAATATCGTAATTACATGTTCTGAGCACACGAATGATCCAGCGCAGTCGGAAGTTCAAGTGGGAAACTCAGAATTCTAGATGATACCTGAACTACCGAGATGGGAGGAGTCCTAAACTTTCAACATGGCGGCGAAGAGTACATGAGTGACAGGTTTTGTTAATTTTCTAAATACAGCTAATTGTTAGCGCTTGCCATTTTGGTAATATTAATTTATGTATATCAGCAACTATTCTATGCATGTTGTAAATAAAGGAATCTGAATGAATGAACCTGCTGTCGCCCATGCTTCCTTTTATTTCTGACAACAAAGCACGTGAACACAACGTACTCGTATTTACCACTTCAGAAGTGAGATGAAGGAAAATTCTGATAACACATGGCAGCATATATTACATGGCAAGAAACTACCATGTGCTGTTTATTTTGACCAACAGAGGGGCTGCTCGCTATAGCAGCTTCTATTCATTCGTCTTCCTTCACTGATTATTTGGTTGGGCCAGTTTTGCCATTAAGAACTTGACCAGGCAATTGTAGAGAATTGTCATAATTGTTATACATTCAAAGGTAAGACACATAATAGCTAATTATGTGATAATGTTATTTTATAAAAGGTTCTGAATTCGGCAGATGATTGTATTGAAAGTTTGGCCTTCATAATGTTGGAATTCCTTCACAGACTGCACAAACTATAACATGCTGGTGAAAAGTAGTCAAATGAATCCTCAGAAATGTTATCTTTGTATTGGACTGTAAAACCAATCAGTGTGATAATCTGTGTGATTCACACAATATTCACACACTAAAGGAAGCACCTTCTCACATATTTGCTCATTTGTTGTTTTAACATATACCCAAAATAAAATTAATAACACGGAAACATAAATAAAAATGTATAATAAAATATCTGCAAAGAAATGTACAGTTAGTCAGTACAGAATAGATTACATCACACCTTGCAGGGAAACAAGTGACTGAAACAGAGAAGCATAATGCGTAAGCCTTTATCAAAATAAAAGGTAGTAATTAAGAAAAACAGGTCCATATGAGATACACAAACAGTTAGGTAAAATAGTATTATGATAATAATAGTAAATATTATTATACCACTAAATATTATCAACTTTACCACCGTGTTTGAATTTTATTGAGACAAAGGCTGTAGTTTTCAATAAAGTATGATACACCACACCGAAAAATTATTTCCATGATTTGTTAACTTTATATTTTTTTTGCCAAATCAACTTAGATTCACTAATGTTTTCAGAGAACATAAGGATTTGTGTTTTTATTGAGTAAACTAATGGCACAATGGCAATGTACTGATGTAATAATAATTATAAAAACAAAAATGATACTAATTGATTTTATTTATTTTATTAAATATAATTTTTATTTTATTTTATTTTATAATCAAATCTGATTTTAAATTAACTAAATATTTTAAGGCAACCAGGTTACTTGAGTTAAACCAAAATAATTTCTTGCAGTGCATAGTTCAGCACATTTTCACATTCAGCATGGTCAAAATGTATAAAATCCGATTTGTCCCCTTTTTTATTAAGTATTCTGAAATTTCAATGACTTATTGACCACTGAACTTGAAATGAAATAATTTCAGAAATCTGGTCACCTTATGCAATGCTGTTTTTAAGTTGTTTCAACTGTGTTTTTAGCACATTGCTATGCAGTTGCCAGGGTTTTCTGGGTGGATGATTTCTGGCCCAAATGAAAAGAGCCCACACCATAAGTCTCTGTTCTGGTCACTAAATATGACTCAGCTCCTCCTTCAATGTTACAAATTGTGGACTGTTTAAAAAAATAATAATATTATGTCTAATCCACATATGTTTAACACATAGCCAGTAGAAAGACTATTTAAGTTATGTTGTGGTTTAAACTGAAGTTCACTTGGGAAATTTGTACTTACAAGTTTGTATTTTTCCCTTGAGCTACTTTTACTCGAGTCAGTAAATCTTTTCATTAAGATATCTTTACTTTTACAGAAGTACAACACTTTTAAAAAGTGAGCAAAAAAACAGTAAAGGCAGTTCATGACAAACAGATTGATTACTGAGATTTGAAAGGTACACACATTTTTCAAATCATCTATATTATCAATATTAATTGTAAGATAATGTTATAATAAGGCAACAGCAAACCTGAAGATACTAAAAGCAAAGGTAGAAAAGGGCTGCACATGGGACAATGTTAAAAGAACAGCTCTTAAAAGCACATCTTACTTCAAACATCCACAAATCAGTTTCAGATAAAGAAAAGTGTCTCCTAGTCGAGTCAAGTCAAGTGGTTTTTATTGTCGTTTCAACCATATACAGTTAGCTCAGTACACAGCGAAATGAGACAACGTTCCTCCAGGACCATGGTGCTACATACTTTGCGGATGCAGTGTTTTTTTGTAAATGTTATTGATGGAGGGAAGAGAGACCCCGATGATATTTTCAGCTGTCCTCATTATCCTCTGCAGGGCTTTGCGGTCCGAAACGGTGCAAGTCCCAAACCAGGCAGTGATGCAACTGCTCAGGATGCTCTCAGTAGTCCCTCTATAGAACGTAGTGAGGATGGGGGGTGGGAGATGTGCTTTCCTCAGCCTTCGAAGAAAGTAGAGACGCTGCTGGGCTTTCTTGTTAATAGAGCTGGTGTTGAGGGACCAGGTGAGGTTCTCCGCCAGGTGAACACCAAGGAATTTGGTGCTCTTGACGATCTCCACAGAGGAGCCGTCGATGTTCAATGGAGAGCAGTCTCTCTGTGCTCTCCTAAAGTCAACAACCATCTCTTTTGTTTTGTCGACATTCAGGGACAGGTTGTTGGCTCTATACCAGTCCGTTAGCCGCTGCAACTCCTCTCTATATGCTGACTCGTTGTTCTTGCTGATGAGACCCACCACGGTCGTGTCATCAGCGAACTTGATGATGTGATTCGAGCTGTGCATTGCTGCACAGTCGTGAGTCAGCAGAGTGAACAGCAGTGGACTGAGCACACAGCCCTGGAGGGCCCCAGTGCTCAGTGTGGTGGTGGTGGAGATGCTGTTCCCGATCCAGACTGACTGAGGTCTCCCAGTCAGGAAGTCCAGGATCCAGTTGCAGAGGGAGGTGTCCAGGCCCAGCAGGTTCAGCTTTGCAATCAGGTGCTGAGGAATGATTGTTTTGAATGCTGAGCTGAAGTCTATGAACAGCATTCGAACATATGAATCCTTTTTATCTAGGTGGGTGAGGGCCAGATGGAGGGTTGTGGCAATGGCGTCATCTGTTGAACGGTTTGGACGATACGCAAACTGCAGTGGGTTTAGTGAGGGACGCTCATCCTTCGAGC
The DNA here is from genome assembly GCA_032164185.1 of Moxostoma hubbsi. Taxonomy (NCBI): domain Eukaryota; kingdom Metazoa; phylum Chordata; class Actinopteri; order Cypriniformes; family Catostomidae; genus Moxostoma; species Moxostoma hubbsi. The sequence goes on along the minus strand of JAVLUX010000030.1, from coordinate 20,396,004 downwards.
GCGCACGCTTAATGCAGCTAGATTAGAACGCGACTGCTCGCGACTTATTTAATCATAATATATGTCACTGTGCATTTCTTATCGTGAAGAAAATTGGCAATATGCAGCTTTATTAATACGAGAGCACTTTGCACATTAGTTTGGAAATTGTTTTTTATTCATTCTATTGTATGCTTGTTTATTTAGTTTTTTTTAGTACTTGGTAAAAACTTAAAGTAAAAGTTGCAAAAGTTGAAGCAAATCTTATATAGTGTTCAAAAATACTTTAAGCATACATTGTTCAGTTTTTTATAATTAAAAAATAATATATTTAAAGTGTTGCTCAATTGCATATTTTTGTTCTTAGTTCTGCTGTTAATGTTTTGTTAACTTTGTTAATAAAAGAGTGTTATTCAGTAACCTGATTTTGTGTTTTGCTTTGGTACCAAAAATGGTATCGAGTACCGTGAAATTTCACCGGTATTGGTACCGACTACTGAAATTTTGGTACCGTGACAACACTAGTTTGGACAACTCAAAATTTCACCTAAGTGACAGTCCATTCCCTCTGCTCTTATTTGTCTCTTTATCCAAATAAGTGGCTTCCAGATGGGATTGTTCCAGCAAAACCGAAGTTCCAGTCCAAAGTATGTTTGGGAACAGAGCATTCGAGTGGCTAGTGGGATTGCTGTATTTAACTTCTTTTTACTGCTCGACAGTGATCTGACTTCCCATGCAGACTCCTGAATTCTTTCTTTGTGGAAATTCCCAATGTGTGGGAAGTGGGGAGAGCATCTTTAGATTACGAAAACAAACAAACATGTTTGGAGAAAGTATTAGGAACCTCAAGCGTGGCACTCCATCACATCAATCTGCAAATTATTACATCCACTGTCACTTTGGCTATAAATAAGAGCTCTCTGCCAAGTTTGAGGGAACAGTCATCTATGGCAGGATTGCATGTGAAGTTATTGCAGCACCCATCAATTTGCCATGTTCTATCCCTTGAAAAATTCTCTCAGCAATGTGGTTTTGGTGAATTTCCTACATATGATCAGGTGCTTTTTGTTATCTTCGAGTCCTCAGAAGACACATGACCCCCTGCCATCTGCTGCAAGATAGCAGTGAAGATGCATTTAATTAATCTCATGGAAAAAGTTACAAAGAATGACATTACCAAAATATCCATGGCAAATTCCTCTTTTGGAAACAAAAAACACTTGAAAATGACTTCACAATTTCACAAACAACCTGTATAATTCTTTTCATTCCTATACTACTTAACTGTGTCTGTGATTATACCCTGCAAGCGTTTTTGTTTCCGCAATTCTCTTCATTTTCATTTCCAGGCAATAAAGAACAAATTCAAAACAAGGTGATGGCTATGTGAAGAAAAAACCCTAATAAATCAACTGTACAGTATGTTTTTCTATGCAGTGGATCTCGGGAAAACTTGTTTAGCACATTAGCAGTAGCAGAGTATTAGCTTTAATATCACCACTAATGTTTGGTGTAGGCGTAGGCAATTGCAGACCTATGTGCTTACATATGGCACAGCTCAGATACAGCTGTTGATCTGCTGCCAAACTGCAGTCAAGATGCTTGCTGGAGATAAACGTAGAAGAGAACAGAACTGAATGCATAGTAATTTTATATTATAAATACTGGATTTGAAAGGCAAAATTCAACATTCAATCATGGTAGATTAGTCTTTTTAAGTACAAACAACAAGATTAATCATATTTCATGTTTAATCTTCTGACAGCCTCGGGTTACTTCCATTCATAGAATATAATAGTAGTATATTCTTGTCATTTCGTGCGGCTTTCAACGCGACCGTTAAACCCTTGAATCTTCATTTGCACAGAACAATAAATAATGACCTTTCACGCTCTCATCTCCATAGTAACAGAACAAGTGGTGAGTCACATCTCTCCTCAGCACGTCATCACTACTGGTGTACAGTAAGTTGTCAGTGTCACATATGTTTGCCGCTATGCAAAAGAGAAAATCAAGAGAGCCTGCACAAAGGCAATGCTATCTAGAGAAATGCACCAATCATGTGCAAATGTTTTACAGTGCTGAGATCTCTTGATACTGTGATACTGAGATTTTAAAAATGTCAAAAGTCTATTTCACCCAGTTGTTTTGAATAGGCTGTTGAATTGTCTACTGAAGTCACTTCAAACAGTAACAGCAGTAGTTCATAGGGGTGAAAAACATAGCAGTCGCACAGTTGAGATAAGCCAATTCGCCAAGGACATAATTGCCAAAACATAAACTTTGCTCTCCTAAATCAGGGTTGAGGCATGTCTGGCCGCTGTGCTGGAATAGTCAAACATAAATTATGGACACAGAGTGAATGCATGATATGTTGTGTGCAGGATGATCTCATGAGGAAGAGAGAGCCTTTGTGGTCAGATTATGTGAGTCTAAACAATCTTTTTGAGGAAACTAGCTTGTCTGTTCCATCTCCTCAGAGGCAGTTTTTCTCTTTTAAAAACAAAACGTTTATCGCCTCATTGTCTGAGCTCAACCGTTGGTTTGTTGAGAAATGTTTTGAGATGTTCCAGATATCTGCAGACAGTTGGCTTTTATAGTTACATGAATGCTTTAAAGGGATAATTCACCCAAATATGTCATTTCTGTCATGATTTACTCACCCTGACATTGTTCCAAACCTGAATGACTTTCTTTCCGTGGAACACACAAGATGTTATGAAGAATGTTAGCCTCAGGCACCATTTGCTATCATTGTATGAAAAAAGATGCAATTAAAGTGAATGGAGACCGAGGCTAATATTCAGTTCAACTTTTCATCTGTGTTCCACAGAAACCATGTGAGTTTGGAAGAACATGAGTTTGAGTAATGATGACAGATTATTATTTTTTTTTAACCTATTCCTTTTAAACTGCAAATGACCTGATGAGCACTATGTTCCTTTGTTAGATCCTGTCTGTAAAGTGTGAGGTGTCCTGTAAAACTCTGTCTGCTGAAGAGATTGCGGTTGGACTGTGTCTGAGGAATCCCCCTGCAGCCAGCTGTGTGTACCTCACATGAAGTTGATTCTCAAATTCTCAGTCTTATTTGCCTTCTCACCGTCTGACAGAATAACTGGACATTCTTGCCTGTGAGGGAGAGGAGAGCTCAGTGTGCGGGGGTTAAAAAGTATACAGAGAGTGGTTTTAGAGTCTCATAATGTGAAGAATATATCTTAAATGAGATGTAAAAATTGGGTAAATGAGTAAATACGTTGACTACCACCCCTTGAATCGAGAATTCGTATCCATAGCAAGCTGAGTGACTCCAGCCAGGTCTCCTAAGCAACCAAATTGGCCCAGGTTGCTATGGAGGGTAGAGTCACATGGGTAACCTCCTCATGGTCGCTATAATGTGGTTCTTGCTCTCGTGGGAATCATAATTTTTTTTTTCTAGTAAGACCTAGCAAAATTCGTATTCTTGATAATATTTTTTTTATTGTTTTCCTGTAAAAAATATCTAAAAATCCTTAAAACAAGATAAATTTGATTTATCTTGTATTATAAACAACACTGCATAAGATATTTAGGTTTTTCAGAGAATGTATTTTAACATGTGTATTTTGTCTTACTGTACCGGCAGAGTTTTTATAGTCAAAAATCTACCAGTGCTGAAGAAGTAATCCAAAGTATTTAGAGTACGTTGGTGACCTTGAGTAATCTAACTGAATGTGTTACAAATTACATTTTACAGCATGTATTCTAAAACTGTAGTGGAATACATTTGAAAAGTAACCCTCCCAACCCTGGCCATGGAGAACAGAATGAAGCCTTCACCTGGCTATGTCTCCGTGGTAACACGCTCAACAAGCCACGTGATAAGATGCACGGATTGACTGTCTCGGACACAAGGGCAACTGAGATTCATCCTTCTCCACCCAGATTGCAGCGAGTCACTACGCCATCATGAGGACTTAGAGTACATTGGAAACTGGGCATTCCAAATTGGGGAGAAAAGGGGAGAACAAAAATTATTAAAAAAACGATCATTTATTTTGCAATTCCGCTAATGGTGAAGAAATTACATAATTTATCTTTAAATTAACAAATGACTGTATTCAATTTTTACAGTATTAAAATTAAAACATGTATTAAAAAGTGTATTAACAAAGACTAGAGCCCTTGAATTTAAAGAGACAGGCATATGGTTTATGGCATAACTAATTCTTTAATATACCACATATCATTAGAAATTTAGGGGAAGGAAAGGAACAATTGTGCTCAATATTCAACACAACTCACTTTACTTGTCACTACGCTATTACACAAGTAAAGTGATGGGATGTGTGAAAAGCTTATATGCATGGTCCAGACATTGCAGCCATACATGTAAATACAATAAGTACTAGTAAACTCAACAGAATAACAATGTACAGAATAACAATATAACAATGTTCAGAATAACAATATAACACTATACAAAATAGCAATACACATATGTTTACACAGTTTGCACATTACACAATACACATTACACAATATACAAACTGAACAGATAGAGGCAGTTGCACTGAATTGAATTCAGTGTATACAAGCACAGTATACAGTACATAATATACATAATGTGCAGTGATGTGTGGCATATACTGTTGTGTTGACATTAATTATCAGATGTGCATGAAGGGGTAGATATTAATAATGATTGATATGATATACAGTATATATACACACATTGAGTCCAGCAAAAAACAGTGAAATTAGTGTGAATATCCTAGGGGAAGGGTCTTCAATAGGGGGTCCGCAACCCCCAGGGGGTCCGCAAATGATTGTTTGATCCACCTTGGTGGCATTTGTAATAATAACTCACTTGCACATGAGCGACAGGAGTATGAATTATCGACATGATGAAGTTCTTCGCAGCTGCATGCCAAATGTTAGTGTGACTAATCTGCGGTAGTCAGCAGAAGCGAGCAGCCCGGACAAACCCTTCACGCGCCCACTGCTCATCACGAGCTGCGACACACACCAGGTTTAGCAGCGTTGCAGTGGCGGGTCGCACGAGTAAACACATCTGCTTTGCGTTGGTCACGCTGTGTGTTTGAGCAGATGGCAGCCTGTTTTCAGAACAATCGCTTACTTGCCTGGTGTAAATAAATAGTTACCGCTGAGATTATCAAGATGGCATACAGGGTCTTTGACATTCCACACACACAAGACGGTGACTCTCGAATCAACATTATTAAAAGTGCACTCATTCATTGTTTTCCTCATTACAAATTTTTACTCAAAAAAACATACTTAAAATATATGTATAAAATCGATAACTCACATGAGATGAAGACTCCATTTTAGTAACCTTATAAAAGGTTTATTCATTCTGCATGGACAGGGTCTGTCTGTTATTCTGTCTGTCTGTCTATCTATCTGTCTGTCTTTTTCTTTCTTTTTAGAGGAGGAGGTTTGGCACAGGGATTTACAGGGACATTTAATAATGTCACTTCATGTCAAAAATGTTGCAGATCCTTGCTGTACATCCCTGCCTAAAAGACCAGATAAAAAAGCTTAAGCTGGTTGGCTTGTTTTAGCTGGTCACCCAGCCAGAGTTGGCTTGAACCCTTTTTAGCTGGTCAGGCTGGGAGGCCATCTAAGACCACCCTGACCAGCTAAGAGCAGCTTGACCAACTAAGACCAGCCTGACCTGAGAGGGATGCTCAGCCTGACCTGGGTGTGGCTCTGATGCTGCGGTACTGTCTGCCAGATGGTAGCAGTGAGAGCAGACCATGGCTTGGATGGCTTGGATGGCTGGAATCGCTGATGATCCTCTGTGATTTCCTTACACATCATCTGGTATAGATGTCCTGGAGGGAGGGAAGCTCACCTCCAATGATGTGCTGGGATGTTTGTACTACCCTCTGTAGCACTTTGCGTTTGAGAGCAGTAATGTTGTTGTACCAGATGTTGATGCAGCCACTCAGAATGCTCTCCACAGTGCACATGTAGAAAGATCTGAGTATGTTGTGACTCATCCTAAACTTTCTCAGTCATCTCAGGAAGAAGAGACGCTGGTGCAACTTCCTCACTACAGCCTCTGTGTGGATGGACTGCGTGTGAAGTCGTCAGAGATGTGAACTCTGAGGAATTTGAAGCTGCTAACCTGTTCCTTTGATAGTGATGGGGCTGTGTTCTTTGTCCAGTCTTCTGAAGTCCACCACAAGCTCCTTGGTCCTGTTGACGTTGAGAGAAAGGTTGTTCTCCTTGCACCAGCATGTTAGGGAAAGAACCTCTTCTCTGTAGGTCATCTCATCATCATCTTTGATCAGGCCTGCCGTCATAGTGACATCTGCAAACTTGACGATGATATTGGAGCTCTGTGTGGCCACACAGTTGAGGGTGTAAAGAGAATTCAGGAGTGGGATGAGAACGCAGCCCTGTGGAGCTCCAGTGTTGAGGGTCAGATGAGTAGAGATGTTGCTGCACATTCTGACCACCTGGCTTCTGCCTGACAGGAAGTCCAGGATCAAGCTGCCCAACAAGCTGTTCAAACCCAGAGCCCAGAGCTTAACTTCAAGTTTGGGGGGCACTATGTTGTTGAATGCTAAACTGTAGTCCACAAGAGCATTTTCACATATGTGTTCCTTTTGTCCAGGTGGGAGTGAGCAGTGTGTAGAGTGAAAGCGATGACATCATCAGATGAGCAGTTGCCACTGTAATCAACCTGTATTGGATCGAGAGAGGCAGGCAGCAAACAGCAAATGTGATCTCTGATTAGTCTCTCAAAGCTTTTGCTGATTATGGGTGTCAGAGCTACAGGACGCCAGTCATTTAAGCAGCTGATTTTATTTAACTAACTAACCTCTGCTGTGTCGGCCACTGGAGCTCTATCCACAAGGGTGTTGTTCACCTAAAAGTTTATCGTAAAAGGTGTTAAGCTCGTCTGGAAGAGAAGCGGCTGTGTTTTTTGGAGTGTCTCAAGCTTTAGTGTCGCTGGTGTTAAATTGTAACTCCACTTTCTCCCTGTACTGAGGTTTTGATACTCTGATTTTTTTACGGAGGGAATAACTGGCTAGTTTTTGCTCCTCCCCATTCATGTAATTAAAAGCAGAGTATAATTAAAAACAGACATCACTGTTAATCCATGGTTTTCTGTTGGGGTAGATCCGTATTGTTTTGGTTGGCACCACGTATTCTATGCATCTGCATAGATCTCGATGTCATCATCAGGTGCAGACCGGAGCATCTCTCAGTCCACTTGATCAAAACAGTCCTGTAAAATAGAATCCAATTGGTCCGACCAGCACTGGATCATTCTGAGGGTGGATGCTTTCTATTTCAGTTTCTGCCTGTAAGTGGCAGGAAGAAGAATGGAAGAATGGTCCGATTTGTATGTAACCTCGTTCCCTGATGGAGGGAATGAGACGTTGTGTCAAAGAAGCGACACTAGGGGTCTCTCTTGAGCACCGAATATACCTCTGATCTATGAAAAAAGGCCAATGAGAAGTTAGCAGACAGAATTTGCATGTCCCGCCCCTGGACATACGGGTATAAAGTTGAGGAAATACGTCTGTACATTCACCATTTTTCTGAGGAGCCGGAAATGGTCCGGCCACAACAGTGGCTCGGCTCAGCGACGTGGCCGGGAGATCAGGGAACGGAGGTTACATCCGTAACCTAGACGTTCCCCGTCTGTTGCTCACTTCGACGTTGTGTCGAAGAAGCGACAATAGGGGTCCAATTAAAATCACGCCATGCACAAAGCAGTGTACATGTACTGCTGACACAGGAGTGGGCAGGCACTTGATGTGCCAAAACGACCAGCTGTCTCAGACTGCATGTACCCTTCCCCAATGCCCCATAAAGTTGTCGTAATCCTTATAGTTATCCTAGACATGGGAACAAGGAAATGCTTGCCAACCTGGGAACGGGCCGAGCCTAGCCGGGCCTATCTCTATATCTCTCTCTATGTTTCTCGCATAGAGTCAACGGCTGGGGCTCTTACACGCACCGGGGAAGGGGGTCTTACCCAGTTTCAGGGAAAAGACCCTGCTGAAACCACACCTGCACAGAGAGGGGGATGTAAGAGTGGTGAATACACCACATGGGCTTTTAGGTCACATGTGGGAAATGGACGCGGTGGTAGATCCCGCCTCTTCGGAGGGAGGAGTTGCTACAGACACAGCGACCGGGGGGCAGCGGGAACTGCCCAAGGGAGACGCGGATCCACTCGTAAGGGGACCGTACCACAGAAAATACACACAGGGGGAAGTCCATGTAGGAGCCCTGACCTGCGGAGCGCCTATTCCAGTACAGTGTAGACTTGAGTACCCGCAGTGGATTTTCCTCCGCCGAATTGCGGTATCGAGGAAGCGTGTCTTGTCCATCTTGTGCATCTCGACCCAGTTCAGCCACAGATGATGTTCCTGAACCACAAGTGTGGCCATAGCCTGCCCGAGTGACTGCGCTGTGGACTTCGTGGCCCTGAGGGCTAGGTCAGTCGCTGAGTGCAGTTCCTGCAGCACGTCGGGATCAGGACTACCCTCATGCAGATCTTTGAGTCCCTTGGCCTGGTGGACTTTCAGGAGGGCCATGGCATGCAGGGTGGAAGCGGCCTGTCCGGTGGCGCTGTAGGCTTTAGTGGCCAGTGCCGACATCATCCTACAGGCCTTGGAAGGAAGCACAGGGCGACCCTGCCAGGTGGTGGCGTTCTCAGGGCATAGGTGGATCGCAACCACCCTATCCACCTGGGGAAATCCCCATGTACCCGTGGGCCGCTCCGCCGTCGAGGGTAGTGAGAGCGGATGAGCGAGCGGCTTTTTGACGAGTGGAGAAGGGTGTTCTCCATGCAGTCATCAGCTCATCATGCACCTCCAGGAAGAAAGGGACCGGAGAGGGCGTGGCTGTGAGTGACACGTAGACCCAAGGAACCAATCATCCAGCCGTGATAGCTGACGGGAGGATGGAGGGTTCCAGTCCAAGCCCACGCTGGCAGCGGCCTGGGCAAGCATGTCAGACATCTGGGCGTCAGCCTCAGCCTGGGTGTGCTGGCCCGAAGGTGGCAGCCCAGACGAGTCATTCGTGTCAGATGCCGGACCACTCTCCGATGCAGCGGCAAGCTCATCCAGCTCGAGGGGCCCCAGAGGATTGACAGGCTGGCTGTGAGGCGAGCCACTGTTGCATCGAGCCCGAACGGAAGTCAACGAGCGTGCTGGATGGCGGGCGGTCCGCATGGGATCATGGCAACCGCAATGTTGCCATGATCATGAACTATCCACAAACGCTGCCTCGGTGTGATCGCAGCCCAAACACACGAGACAGCGCCTGTGGCCGTCTGAAGCGGAGAGCACTCTACCGCATCCAGGAACTACACAGGGGCGGAAGGGCATCTTTAAATAGACGCGTCCTGAAAAGGACGTTCAATGCCGCTGTGTATTGCTCTTATAGAGGAAAAAATTATTTTAGAGAAAATAACTCTTTTAATAACAACTCTTTTAGTTACGCTGTCGAAGCGCCCAGGGGCAAACTGCACTGTCGTGCAGAGAAGGAGACAGCCGCTGAAGTGCGCTGTAGATCCAACAGCAGATCGAGTAAGAGGAACAGGTGTGTGACTCGCAGCTCGCTGCATACACGACCATCGGCTCCGAAGAAAATTTCTGAATGAACAGATGTATTTCCCCTCCTTTAAACCCGCATGTCAGGGGGCGGGACATGCAAATTCTGTCTGCCAGCTTCTCATTGGCCTTTTTTTCATAGATCATAGGTATATTCGGCACTCAAGAGAAACACATAGTGTCGCTTCTTCGACACAACGTCGATTGTGTGCAGTTACAGTGTGTTGCATGTAACATGTCGAAAGTATCTTGGTGTTATTGTCCTGAAATTGGATTTGTTGAAATCCCCTGCAACAATAAATGCGGCCTCAGGGTGCGCAGTTTCCTGTCTGCTTATGTTCCCGTACAGTTCCTTGAGTGCCTGCTCTGTGTTGCTTATGGGGGAATGTACACAGCTGTAATAATAACAGACGTGAATTCCCTCGGTAGCCAGAATAACACAGTAGCGTGAGGTATTCCAGATCAGGGGAGCAAAAGAACTTTATAGAGTGCACATTCCTTTGGCCACACCAAGTGTTGTTGATCTTGAAACATATACCTCCTCTGTTTTCCCTGAAAGGTATTTAGCTCTGTCTACATGTTACACTGAGAAACCCATGGGCTTGATAGCTGAGTCTGGAACCTCCGCCAACATCCAGGTCTCTGTGAGGCAGATTATGCAGCAGTCCCGCGCATCTTGTTGGAAGGAGATTCGTGCCCTTAGCTCACAAAGTTTGTTGTCCAGTGACTAAACATTTGGCAGTAAAATGCTGGGGAGTGGAGGCTGGCTAAATTGGAAAAGAGGAATGAGAGCTGGCGTCCTAGTCAGACTGAGACGCTGACTCTCATTCCCCTTTTCCACTTTCGAGATTGAGGTCGGGTGGTCTAGACAAAGGGCTCGGATGCCGTGTTTGTAAACACAGCGTCGGAGTTGAGGAACTCAAAATCTGGTTTGCGATGAGCAACAAGTACTGTTGGTACTGACCAGTACAGAACAACACTGTTCCTTCTTCTAAAGGAAAATTATTCATTCATCCATGAAGGAGACGCCCACTACAGTCCACACATTGACCCTTAGCTCAGGCCCCCTCTAAGAAAACACAGAGAGGAGACAGTGACCGGAGAAGACCTGTGTTTAAACAAAGCCAGTATCCGGAGAGGAAATACAGTAAGTGAGGAGAGTTCTAGAGCTTTCACATTTAATAGAGATAGTATGAAGAATGTCGTTTAAGCTACACTTTCTTTCACATGAGTTACATTACTGTAAATTTAAAATGTTTCCAGTTAAATAAAGCCTCACATTTTTAAAAACAAGAAGCATATTCATTGTCACATAGCCTAGAAATACACACAAATTCAAATGGGATTCATTGATGGAAATGCCTCTAATTAGCAAGAGGGATTTTTAAAAAAATACAATAAAGTAAAGAAAAACAGCACGACCCTTTTAAGAAAATCCAGATTACTTTATATTTGATGTTGCTGTTTATACCACATCAACCACAGTAGCACAAAGCAGATTTAATCTCTTTTGGAAAAATGTTCCAGGCATCTTATCTCTATCTCTTTCACCGACAAATGTGGTTTCAAGTGAGACTGATAAATGGTGATAAGAGGCATAGAGAGAATTTTAGCCTAGTCAAATTACCAAGGGACCCACTCCTCACACAGATAGTGTTCTTGTTTCCAGAACACACACTCACTCACGTTTTTCAAAATCAAAACTGATGAGTGTCAGCCACTGAACTTAATCACTTTAATATTTTAAAAAGCTACTAGATTACCAGTTTTGTACAAAACTGTAACACGAATAGGCATGTTAATCAATATATGGGTGAATGATGTGACATGGATCTATTAAGTTATTCAAAAATAATTTAAATATGCTATTAATAAAAAAATATTGCTTGACAGCTCTACCATGATGAAAATAATTTTGGTTGTTATTGTTGCATAATAGGTCAATTTGCAGATAATCATGAAATCATAATTCTTTTTATCAGACAATATTCATTCCATCAAAAATTCACATCATGACATCCTTAGGTAACAGTAAAAAAAAGTCTTGAAAGCTGAAAAAGAAATGCTGTTCTGAGTAGACTGGAAAAAATATTTTACTTTTGCCTGCCAAATAAAAGTAATTTTGTATGAGTTCAGAATGTCATATAGTACTCTTACTACTTCTTCCACATCTGTCTTTTGCAGAAATACTGTAGTATGAGTAGTATGTTAGTATGCAATTCCAAACTCAGCCTTTGTGTAACCAACATGTTGGTTGCCATTTTGTCATGTGAAAAAACAAACAAACATAAAACTGAGAGGACTCCTTTAGACTCCCATGACTGTATAAAGTTGTTTAAAAAAAGACCAGATATTTTGACATTTTTATGAAAAGGCACATTTTGTTCAGGTCAAATGGAATAACCCTTAGAAATCATCTTGGTTACGAACGTAACCTTAGTTTCCTGCAAGGGAACAAGACGTTGCTTAATGACACAATTGGGATTACCTCAGTGAGTCATGTGGTCTGAAGCCTGTATACAATCACACCAATTAATTGGCTGATGGTGCTTAAGTGATGCCCATATGGATCCACGTCACGGAACCCATATATACCATTTTACCAGATTTTCTGCAACATGCATGAGCCTATGCAGCATCTAGAGAGTATGACCAGCTACGCACCAGCTTCCATTCAAGGAAACATCAACATTGCATAATGACGCAATTGGGACAAGATACAATCACACCATGCGAACAGTAGCTGCCACCTCCATGTGGCAAGCTTACAGTGGTGCAAAAGCGAGCTACAGAAATAGAAATCTAAAAAAACTTGGGAAGCAGGAGACACTCTCATCAAAATGATAAAATCTAACAAAAGTATGTGGAGAGGACCATCCTGCTGCTATACAAATGTCTTCCAAGGATGCACCTCTAGCCGATGCCCATGAGGATGCCATGCTCCTCATAGAATGGGCTTGAATCCCCAGAGGCGAAGGAAAACCGTTCACCTTATAAGCAATCTAGATTGCATCCACAATCCAAAGAGACAGTCTCTGCTTGGACACCAAAACACCCCTGTTGTGGCCACCAAAGTACACAAACAACTGATCTGACTTACGCCATTGGCTAGTGTGATCAGCATAAACCTGCAGAACCCACACTGAGCATAACATATGTAGCCTTTTATGCTCTTCTGACTCAAACGGCAGAGGAGAAAGGAACTGTGAATTAACAATCAAATGAGGTCTCAGTACGACCTTAAATAAACCTGGCACAAATTCTAAACACTAAGGATTGATCAACAGGTTATGCAAATCACCAACCCTCTTAAACGATGCCAATGCTAATAACAGGGCCATTGTAAGAGTCAGAAATGTATCAGATACTGATTTTAAAGACTCAAACGGAGCAGCCGAGAACAACTCTAAAACCACAGATAAATCCCGACGAAAAGGTCTAAGCCTGCGCAGACCACACATAAAATGAGAGACAAGAGAAAAACTTCCACAGAGAACTCCATTCACCATGTTCAGTCTCTATAGCAGCCACGTATACTTTAGTGCTCTTGCAAGAGGCGAAAATACGCCATTTACATGTGTATATAACCTTCTTGTTGATGGAGCTCTAGCATTTAGGATGGTATCCACCACTGCAAGGAATAAATCATCATTCAAAAGAGGGCCCAGTTGAGGGTCCAAACTCACAATTTCCATAACTCGGATCAAGGGTGTCAAATGCTGCTCCGCGCCTGAGACAACGTGTCCATGCTGATATCCCAAATCATTCTCTCCAGGAGAGAGACCAGAGTCAAAAACCATACTTGAGATGGCCAATACGGCGTCACTAACAGAAGCTGAACACGATTCTCCTGAACCCTCTGATGTGACAGCGCAATGATGCCCAGCGATGTTGGGGGTGAGAGAGTAAACCAGAGGGGATAGTGTGACATCTCGCTTAAGGCAAACGGGTCCACTTCCGCTCTGCCGAACCTCATCCAGATTTGTGCCACAATCTGCGGGTGTAATGTCAATTTTCCATGTATCAGAACCTATCTGGACAGGAAATCCACCCCCAGATTAATCTGGCCTTGAACATGTACTGCTCATTGACAGTACATTGTCCTGTGCCCACAGAAGAATGCAATGTGCCAACCTGGCACGTAGTTTCCCCTCCCTGATGGTTGATGTTAGTCAACACCATCCTGTTGTCTGACCAGATGAGGACATGACTGCCCCGAATTTCTTTAAGGAAAAACCTCAAACGCCAACAGCACTGCTTTCGTCTCCAGACAGTGTATGTGCCAATTCAACTACTGACCTGTCCATTCTCCTTGAGCAGGACTGTTCTCATTCACAGCGGCACACAGAAGAGGCATCTGTCATTATCATTTTGCGACACACCTTTCCCAACGGGATTCCCATTCGCAGAAAGCTGTTCAGTTTCTATGGTAACAGAGCTTGGTAGCATGATGGGACAAAACATCAGTGGTTGAAGTCCCTTTATGGAGCTCATTGAACACTGAAAAGGTCTCACATAAACATGCCCTGGGGAATGACAGTGGATGTTGTGATTATAAGCCCCAAAAGAATGTTGGGGTAGAGCACTTGTGCTTATTGTACATCGAATTATGTTATGCCTGTCCCGAAACCCTTGGCCATGGGGACAGAGGCCGAATTCGATCAGGCAATTATAAAAAGAGGTCACTCTGAATGTATTTATAGCAGAGGGCACCAGATAAACCATCTTCCCTATCATAGAGCGGGGAAAAATGTGCAAACATGGAGGAAATTGAGAGCAAACAGGTTTGCCACAATGGCCCTAGCATTTATTGAACATTGTGTGAAATTTGTGAGTGTGTGAATACTTGTGCTTATTATACATATAATTCCATTATTCCTGTCCCCAGAGCCTTGATCATGGGGACAGTGGTCAAATTCTATCAGGCAAACATAACAAATGGGTCACCCTAAATGTATTTACATCAGAGAATGCCAGATAGCCCATCTTCCATAGCATTAGAATGGGAAAGAATGTGTTAAAGAAATTAACATTTTAATTTTTCTTTATTTTTAACTTGCTCCCCAGCATAAGTCACAGGCGAAAACTGATCCATAACCTACCTTTTGATAGGTGAATTTTTATACCAATTGGCCTCCATAGGAGAATTTTGATACCAATTTTTCTCTATATCAAAGTATGACCCATTGGTTTATTAAGCAGAAACTACAATCCAATCCATATATAAATTATGACATGTTTGGTCCTCCATACACAAATCATGACCTAATCGATAATCCATACACTCTAAATATCCAGTGTCCGATGAGTATCAAATGGCGGACTCGCACAAGGAGAAGCAAGAGCGTGACCAATGGAGAACTCAAAACACAATTCTTTAACAACTGAAAGACTGCAAAATCAGTGACTACAGAACTAACACATCTTAAAAAGATCAGGAAAGGTGAAGTATGTGTTGCCATTGAACAGGGACAGAGATAACATTTGTCTCTTCACCAATCAAAGAAAAGTTGGCCACGCAACCATTTGATTTTCACACACTCACCATCTCCTGATGGGTCCCAGGGAGAATAATAAAGCAGACGAAGCACCCCGCAACTCGGTTCACAATATTGTAATGGAGAATAATGCTCTTTTTGTCTCTGGGCCATGAGCTTGCCTACCACGCAACAGCGCACCAAAAATGGGAGAGAAAGAAAGAGGGGCCGGGGCCACGTCATGTGCCTCATTACATTTCTGTGAACTCTCTAGGGTGACAAATTATAAGAAATGGGGTATTTTAAACAAGTGCTTACCTTTTTCATCGTTCCCACTATGAAACACTTTCAAACCATAGCTCCCTAGATGGAAACGGTCTGCATGACGCAAAATGGCACCGAATTAGGCTGTGCGGCATATAAATAAGCATGTCTCGATGATGAGAATGGTGCCTCCATCCGGAGGGAGTGAGAAACACAAGGAAAATTCTGTTGCCCTCAATGAAGCACTATCAGGCCTGTTTAAAGATGTGGTTGAATCCACAAATTAACTGCAGATTTTCCAATGATGTCCTTGGACATGTTGATGTCACATGTTGTAACTCAAAAGAGAGAACATAGTCCTCGCTACAGTGTGAGCTGTTAGTAACCAACACAGCCTTAGACAAATTTGTGCACTGAAGTAAAAAACTCTGACAAAATGCCACCAAAGCAGCCGCCTATATGGGTTCCATGACGTGGCTCCCTATGGGCATCACTTAAGTGCCATCAGCCAATAAATTAGCATGATTGTATACAGGCTTCAGACCACATGACTCACTGACATAGTCCCAATTGCAACATTAAGCAATGTTGATGTTTCCTTGAAAGGGAACTTCTTGATATTTGTGATTCAATTTTTAATTAAAAGAAAAAGTACCCTAAAAATACGTTTGAAATCCTTTTTGGAAAATAATGATTGACTTGCGTGAACTCGCATATTCAAGGAGAAGCATTGTATTTGAATAAAATTTACTGGACAGTTACACCACTTAACGTCATTTTTTTTTGTAATTTTCTTTTAGGAAACTAACATGGACACAAACATTAAATCTATACAAACTTGTGTGTAGACTTTTTATCACCTGAGGCTAACCTTATTGTCAATGACCTATACATAAATAGAAGTTGTTTACATGTGCTGTAGTTAATGTAATCCATTTTAATGTGTTAATGGGTAGTTATCAAAAAATTTGTCCATGATACCCTATTAATCAACATTAAAGGGACAGTGCACCCAAAAATTTTAATTCTCACATTTACTCACCCCTAGATTTGTATGTAACCCCACTTAAAATTGAAGTCACTATAGAGAAGTCCACACATTTATAAATACATGTTCAGGTACATTTAAACAACATTTCCCTTTTATTCTTATTTGTATACAGCTATAGACATAGTAAAGAGAGTACTTCAATTAATGCTCTTTCCCTTAATGTTTTTATAACTATTTTTATGGGTTCAAAAGTCCATATAAGCACAACTGTTTGCTTGAGTATATATTTCTTTAAGAAACCAAGTGCAGACCTAATAGTTTGGTTTAATTTCAATTGTGCCAAACCATCATGTTTGTTTCCTTTTATTTCATTGGATTTTAATTTCTTAAGACTATTTCTCACACTATTATGCAAGATGTTATTGGAATTTAGAAACAGTCCATCAAGAGCGTCTAGAGTTGCAGATCGTAAAGAGGGGCAATAACGCTCCGATATTGAGAATGGGTGAATTAACCGCTCAAACAAGCAAGTTATGACATTTTGATTCATTATAAAAGCATTTACATTTTGCTTGTGTTAGAGTGAACGTTTGTAAGTGGCTGACTTCATTATTTGTCTGCGTATTTCTCTTCACCAGTATTTGAGTGACATTGCTGCTTAAAATCTTCATTACAAAATGTACTGCTCTTTACAGACAGTTTGTGAGCTGTGAGAATGGATCGCTGTGCATATAAGCGTGAATTGGTAGTTAACTGCTTATTTTCACTCCACGATAGACGCAGAGGTTTGAGGAAGAGACTCGACACTCCAGATAGTGCTACGAGTCCCGGCATGGCTCGTGTCTCACGTCTCTGGCAGCGAAGGAGAGAGTGAAATTCACAGAAGGGATCACACGCTGGAACCGGACTGGTTTGTGAGTGCTTTAAGGACTGCCAACTGTTGCAGAAGGAGATCAGCTTCTTTCAAAAATAGCATTCAGGTACATCTAGCCTTGTTTAATTTTTTTCAGTTGAGTGAAGAGACTGTTTTTTTGTTTCTAAGGCCACAATGCACACAAACATCTGCACAGTCCTGATTAAGGGGGTGAGAAGTGGGTGTGTGTGTGTTGGCCCACATTTAATTAAGAGCATACTGTTATATTGTCATACTTGAAGTTGTAAAAAAGGGTTGCCTTATATTAGTTCATATTCACTAGTTAAGGAATATACATTAAATTCAGTGTTAATTGCAGTAATTAAGTGCAAGTGTATGTTATGAAGCATTTTTTCCAATATATTCACTCCGTAACATTTAATAACCAATAGTGAAAATATCTTTATTGTTTATATTCTTAATATTATATTGTTTATTATTTGATATCTTCCCTATTCTCTTTTTCTAAATATATCCTTTGGATTATTGTTTTTTTGCTAAATCAGTCTTTGCTATTTTCTTTATATATTTGTCGGACTATAATAATAGTTGTATCAGAGTAAGATTTTAAATATAGTCGGGAGACACAAAGTAATTGAACCCGGTGCCCAGCTAACAGAGCTGAGAGGGAAGGGGCTCTACACAAAGTGGGGGCTCATCCAGGATCTCATCTCTGGTACCCAAAAAGAGACAAAACCATTATCAGCTAAACTGACCCTTGTGAAGTACCCTGACATTTACCTGCGTGTTGTTCAAGCATGTCTTTCATAAGTAATTCCCACCTTCAAGCTGAACTCACCAGCTGGTGTAAAGAAGCAGAGATTGATGAGACATGTGCAGTGTTGCTGATCAGAGTACTTGCAGATTCAGATGTGGTATTCATTGAAGAAGAAATTTCTTGGAAGAATGCATGTATGAAATACTAAACTTGGCCCAACCCCAAATACTTTACTAGTGTTGTGTGACCCCGCACATCCCAATGTAGTTAGCAATGACAGTAATACAACACATACATCTTTCATCATTCATTTTCAGACAAGATCTCAAAAGATTTTCAGATCTCAAAGATTCTGCTGGATCAGGGGAAGTCTATGACTGATGTATGAGCCCTGTTCTCCCCTCTTAGTTCCCATGCCAGTTCTCCAAAGTCAATCACCCAGCAAAACCACAGAGTGACAGCAATGTCTACCATTGTTTACGTACATTTTCTAGTACTGTTCCTACACCCTCTGGAGAGGAGACCATGGAGAATTGATAGAACAATTAGGCTGATGATAACTGAATGTGAGTGGTCTGAGAAAGAAAAACAGATGCGAATTGTGGAAAGTTTAAAAGGACCTGCTCTGGAATCAAAGCTGTTCGATTTTCCAGCCCTGACACTAGTGCTCTTCAGTACCTTGAAGCTTTAGAAAGCATCTTTGGATCCCCAGAGTCTGGAAAAGAGTTGATGACCTCATTGTGTTTGACCGCACCCTCAAAGAACATGATGAGCGACTAATGAAAGTTCTAGACCAAATATTTATTTATAGAGCACATTGAAAAACAACAGAAGTTGACCCAAAGTGCTTTACAGATCAAACAAACAAAATACAAAGTGATATAAAAACTGATTGATTAAAAGTTAAATATAAAACATAATATAATAAATGAAAATATTTAAGTACAACATCATGTATTTATCAATTTCTAACTATTCAATGATCTATTAAAAATCTACAGAGTAAAAATGTTTTTAAAGAACATTTAAAAATGGCTAATGATGAAGCTGACCTCACATGGAAGGGGAGACTATTCCATAGATTAGGACCTATCACAGAAATGGCACGATCACCCTTAGATCTATAGCAGCAATGAGGAACCCTCAATAAAAGTTGATCAGAAGACCTGAGCATGAGTGGGGAAGTAAGGGTGTAGAAGGACACTGATATATTCTGGTATGAGTTCAGATAGTGCCTTGTAGACAAAAATCTGAATTTTAAAATCGACCCAGAATTACACAGGAAGCCAGTGTAGAGACGCTATAACCAGGGAAATGTGGTCCCTCTTTCTTGACCCTGTTAAAAGCCTAGCTGCCGTGTAGTTGTAGGTGGGATAACACCGTTTGGAGCAGACCAATGTACAATGAGTTACAATAGTCTAACCTTGATGTGTTAAGTGAGTGGATCACAATTTCCAAGTCTTTATGGGAAAGAAAATTCTTTATTTTAGCGATAGATCTCAGGTGGAAAAAGATAAAAAGACAACCACACTGATCTGCTTATTGAAAAGTAATGAAGAGTCTAAAATCACTCCAAGACTCCTCACATGATCTTGTATATTCAACGACAGAGGACCTAACTTGTCAATCAGGCTAGGTAAGGAGGACATGAAGGAACCTAATATCACAACTTCGGATTTTCTTTAATTTAATTGTAAGAAATTGTTTGCCAGCCAATGTTTATTATATTTAAACCAATTTAGGGTATTCTCAGATTAACTATTCTTATCTAGACTCACTGGGAAATAAAATTGGGAATTGTCAGCATAACAGTGATAAGGTATGCTGTACTTCTGAAAAATAGAGCTCAAAGGAAGCTTATACAGGGAAACCATAATAAGCCAATCATAAATTCTAGATGATTGACAAGAATATTATGGTTGATAGTGTCGAACGTGGCACTGAGACCTAATAAAACTAAGATTGAAGAGTAAAATATCATTAGTGACCTTCAAAAATGAGATGCAGTGCTGTGCAAGGGTCTGAAACCAGACTGAAATGTATCTAAAATGTTAATGTATTTAGATAGGAGTAGAACTGCGAATAAACGACTCTCTCCAAAATCTTGGAAATAGAAGGCAGTTTGGAGATTGTTTTGTAATATTTGTGTATTGCAAGATCCAAAAAAGTTTTTTTTAACAAAGGATGTAGAATTGCATGTTTAAAACTTCTTGGAATATCTCCACTTGCTAATGAGCTGTTAATTATAAAAGTCAAACTGGAACTGATTCTCATGAACTCGTTGGACTATTGAACAATACTTTTGGTCGATTTGCATTATCAGAGATTAATGTAGAGGAAAAACGTAGCTTTCACTTCCTTTACAGCTTTCTGATAGTTAGTTAAACACTTCTTTAAAATGTCATAAGAGACCTGAAGCTTGTCTCTTTTTCACTTGCGCTTTGCTTTTCTGCACTCTTGTCTGAGATCGTGGGTGACATAATTTAGCCAAGGCTGTGAAACACCTTTAACTCTCCTTGTCTTAAGCGCAGCAACATTATCATGTAAAAGTACAAGATTTATTAAAAGCTTCATCCAATGATTCAGTGTCGAGTCGAGCTAAGACATCATCTGTAAAATGAGATGAATAAAATTCTGAAAAGAGTTTGGCAGTAGACGAGTCAATGTGACATAAGGGCTGAGAAAAAGTAGGCAGAGGACAAGTAGATATAGACTCAAACTTTATAGAATAATGGTCAGAAATTCCAATATCTAAGACCTGAGCTAGAGCAGCTGACCCAGAGAAAGTAGGGGCTGTCACTCAGTTGAGAGTTCCTACAGACCTGAAATCCCTGAGGTCAATTCTTGGTTTCTTTGGCTTCTATTGCAGCTTCACCAAGAATTTCTCCATTTTGAGGCAGATGACCGAGCTCACAAAGGGTTTCCCCCCTGCAAAGGGATGAGTCAAGTTGGAAGGAAAGAAGTACCACAAGTAGACTGAAACATTTGGTGATTGGTGTGACCAAGCATGCACAGAGGCTTTCATAAAAGTAATTTACTGTCTCACACATGCCCCAGTTCAAGCCTTCGCTGATCCTTCCAAGCCCTATGTACTGCACATAGATGCCAGTTTGTGTGGCCTGGGAGCACTCTTGAACCAGGAACATACTGATGGTCTTCGGGCTGTGGCCTATGCCAGCCAATAGCTGAGTGCCTCTGAAAAATGCTACACATTCCTTCAATTAGAGTTTCTGGTCCTCAAGTGGGCAGTTGTGGATAAGTTCCACAATAATCTGTACGGTGCCAAGTTTAAAGTGAGAACAAACCACAGCCCACTCACCTATGTTCTGATGAGTGCCAAGTTGAATGAGACTGGTCATCGTTGGCTAGCAGCATTAGCCACCTACAATTTCAGTCTGAAGTACAAGCCAGCCCGACACAATGTAGACACAGATGTGTTGTCCCAATATCCACCCAGAACCAATGTGTCCTCATCTTGGAAAGAAATTCCGCAATCTGGTGCGAAAGCTATCTGTCAATTGGCCTGTCTTCCTCACTCTGATGAGGCCACCAGACACATAGCATTCCACCTGTTTATTCTTGCCCTGCCCTACTTGAACTTGGTCTTCTAGAGCAGCTTATCAACAAAGTCTTGAAGACCGAACAAGACCCAGTCATAGGAACCGTAAAGTGAGACATCGAGCTGGGAAAGGTATCTGACCTATCAAAGCGCTGGGGCAGATACCTTTTCATGGAACATTTCACTCCTGCAGCATCAAGGTCCAAAATTGATCATACAGAACAACCTGCTGTGCAGAGTCACAAAAAAACACATGTGGAAGAGCAAGCAACAGTCAGTCTTACCAGAGTAATAACATTTACAAGTAATGCATTCTCTACATTTAGATTCGGGTCACCTTGGCGTGGAGCAAACAACAGAGCTCCTCAGAGATTGCTTATACTGGCCTCGAATGACCACTGACATAGAGCAGTATGTCACGAACTGTGGTCATTGCATTACCAGAAGACACTACTCAAGATCTGCCCTATTATACTGTAAGTTCTTTGTTCATTATGGATTGCCCTCCCACATTCACTCGGATCAGGGGTGCAACTCCGAATGCTGTCTAATAAAAGAGCTCCTAGGAATGCCGTATTCACAGCCTGGCCACGCCCTCCTCCTTATCATACTTCTCCCCTGCCCGATTGAGGGCGAGCGGAGACACAGGTGAGAGAGAGAAGAATTGCTCGCCTGCTCCAAAAAAACGCTGTCATCTGGTCCGCAACCGCTCCTCCAACCTCTGGCAGAAACCAGCTCACTCCTCTCCTGGTGGATGGCAGTGAGAACTCCGGCCCCTGATGGATGGAACTGCTAGTCCCCTTCTTGGCAGATGGCCCTGGTTCTTCTGGCTCTCAGCCACCTACAGTGACCCCTCTGTCCCCAGGCAGACGGCCGCGGCTGCTCCCCTGGTGTATGGAAGCGGCAAGGACTCTGTGACAGCGCATCTCTCCTCCCTCCCGGGTATCAGCACCAATGTAACCAGGTAAGGGATGGGCAAGGAGGAGGCAGGAATGGCTAAACAATGAATGTAAAGTTTAATGATAAAACTCAACATAAAACAAACATAAACACAGACACACATGCAACGTGGCCATGTGTGCCTCTCTCTCGAACCGGTGTCTCCAGCTGCCCCTTATTATCACTCTCCCGCTGATCTGCTGATTCGTGCTTATGGCCCGACCACATCCTCCTCGTCACACTCCTCCCCCGCCCCATTCAGGCCGGGGTGCAACTGGTCTGACTAACTTCCCCCAATCTCCTCACTGCACTTCCAGCTGTTCTGTCAGCCGCTTTGTCAGCTGATTACCATGCTCCGGCCATGCCCTCTTCCTCATCGCACCAGGTTATTGGAATTTAGAAAGTCAGTCCATCGAGGGCGTTAAGAGATGCAATGCTATTGAGAATGGGTGAATTAACTGCTCAAACAAGCAAGTTATAACATTTTATTTCATTATAAACATGTTTACATTTTGTTTATGTAGTGTTAAGGTGGACATTTGTAAGTGGCAGACTGTGGCAAGCAGGGCAGGGCTGAGTGGTGTTTGGGCAGAGCAAGGCCGGGAAGATTCAGTACATCCAGAAAGTATTCACAGTGCTTCACTTTTTCACATTTTGTTATGTTACAGCCTTATTCCAAAATGGATTCAATTAATTATTTTCCTAAAAAAATTCTACAAACAATACCCCATAATGACAACGTGAAAGAAGTTTGTTTGAAATCTTTGCAAACCTTTGCTCAATACTTTGTTGAAGCACCTTTGGTACCAATTACAGCCTCAAGTCTTTTTGAGTATGATGCTACAAGCTTGGCACCCCTATTTTTGGGCAGTTTCTCTCATTCTTTGCAGGACCTCTCAAGCTCCATAAGGTTGGATGGGGAGCGTCGGTGCACAGCCATTTTCAGATCTCTCCAGAGATGTTCAATCGGGTTCAAGTCTGGGCTCTGGCTAGGCCACTCAAGAACATTCACAGAGTTGTCCCATAGCCATACTTTTGTTATCTTGGCTCTGTGCTTGGTGTCGTTGTCCTGTTGAAAGATGAAACTTTGCCCCAGTCTGAGGTCCAGAGTGCTTTGGAGCAGGTTTTCATCAAGGATGTCCCTGTACATTGCTGCATTCATCTTTCCCTCGATCCTGACTAGTCTCCCAGTTCCTGCTGCTGAAAAACATCCCCACAGAATGATGCTGCCACCACCATTCTTCACTATAGGGATGGTATTGGCCAGGTGATGAGCAGTGCCTGGTTTCCTCCAGACATGACGCTTGCCATTCATGCCAAAGAGTTCAATCTTTGTTTCATCAGACCATAGAATTTTGTTTCTCATGGTCTGAGAGTCCTTCAGGTGCCTTTTGGCAAACTCCAGGTGGGCTTTCATGTGCCTTTTACCGGTGAGTGGCTTCCGTCTGGCCACTCTACCATACAGACCTCATTGGTGGAGTGCTGCAGAGATGTTTGTTCTTCTGGAAGGTTCTCCCCTCTCCACAGAGAAATGCTGGAGCTCTGTTAGAGTGACCATCGGGTTCTGGTTTACCTTCCTGACTAAGGCCCTTCTCCCCCGATCGCTCAGTTTGGCCGGGCGGCCAGCTCTAGGAAGAGTCCTGGTGGTTCCAAATTTCCATTTACGGATGATGGAGGCCACTTTCAGAGATAAATAAATATTGTTTGTGTGTTCCTCATCTCTAGATTATTAATTTAGATCAACATCAATGCCGATAAAAAAAAACATGGAAATATTAGCATTGTTGAAAGCAATTTTCAGAAATGAAGAAATTTAGAAATAAACGGAGACTGTCTGACTGACGGCCTATTACATAAGAGTTGCTACGGCTCATGGAACTCACTTGTGATTTGCTGGATGGTTGCTCAGTCAGCCCAAAGAAACAATGCAAATAATACTGTTTACAAATCCACCATTTGGACTCTGTATGGGTTTCGCTTGGAAAATTGCGGGGGACAAAAATCACCTTTTTAAAGAGTGTCCCTCATGTCCCCCACGGCTGATACGCCCTTGGCACAGGCCTTTATAATGGGGTGTGTGTGAGTGTGTGTGTGTGGTTGCCCACATTTAATTTAGAGTATGCTGTTATATTATTATATTTGAAGTTGTGAAAAATGGTTGTCTTATATTAGATCAAATTCACTAGTTACAAATGAAGTCAGAAGTTTACATACACCTTAGCCAAATACATTTAAACTCAGTTTTTCACAATTCATGATATTTAATTGTAGAAAACATTCCTTGTCTTAGGTCAGTTAGGATCACTACTTTATTTTAAGAATGTGAAATGTCAGAATAATAGTAGAGAGAATGATTAATTTCAGCTTTTAATTCTTTCATCACATTCCCAGTGGGTCAGAAGTTTAAATTGTTTAACTTGGGTCAAATGTTTTGGGTAGCCTTCCATGAGCGTCTCACAAAATTTTGCTGGAATTTTGGCCCATTCCTCCAGACAAAACTGGTGTAAATATATCAGGTTTGTTGGCCTCCTTCCTCACACATGCTTTTTCAGTTCTGTCCACAAATTTTCTATAGGATTGAGGTCAGGGCTTTTTGATGGCCACTCCAATACCTTGACTTTGTTGTCCTTAAGCCATTTTGCCACAACTTTGTAGGTATTCTTTGGGCATTATCTATTTGGAAGACCCATTAGAGACTGAGCTTTAACTTCCTAGCTGATGTCTTGAAATGTTGCTTCAATATATCCACATAATTTTCCTTCTTCATGATGCCATCTATTTTTTTATGTGTCCCAGTCCCTCCTGCAGCAAAACACCCACACAACATGACACTGCCACCCCCATGCTTCACGGTTGGGATGGTGTTCTTCGTCTTGCAAACCTCACCCTTTTTTCTTCAAACAAAATGATGGTCATTATGGCCAAATAGTTAAATTATTTTGTTTCATCAGACCAGAGGACATATCTCCAAACATTAAGATCTTTGTGCCCATGTGCACTTGCAAACTGTATTCTAGCTTTTTATGGCAGTTTTGGAGCAGTGGCTTTTTCCATGCTGAGCAACCTTTCAGGTTATGTCGATATAGGACTAATTTTACTGTGGATATAGATACTTGTCTAGCTGTTTCCTCCAGCATCTTCACAAGGAATGACCCACTGGAATTGTGATATGGTCAATTAAATGTGAAACAATCAGTCTGTAAACAATTGTTGGAAAAATGACTTGTCATATACAAAGTAGATGTCCTAATGACTTGCTAAAACTATAATTTGCTAATATGAAATCTGTGGAGTGGTTAAAAAATTAGTTTTAATGACTTCAACTTAATTGTACAGTA
This sequence comes from Moxostoma hubbsi, assembly GCA_032164185.1. Classification (NCBI taxonomy): domain Eukaryota; kingdom Metazoa; phylum Chordata; class Actinopteri; order Cypriniformes; family Catostomidae; genus Moxostoma; species Moxostoma hubbsi. Next base: position 20,370,242 of record JAVLUX010000030.1, on the reverse strand, counting down.
CTGTGCAAAAGTCTTAGGCATATAAGATGTTTTACAAAAACATATGACTTAAGATGTTTATTTATATCTTTAACTGCAATGTGTCAATAGGTAATATATATTGTATACTCCCAAACATTCCTTCTGCAAATAGAATATAATAGAACAACATGTAGCCCTGCAACAGATGGCATGGCCCCCACAGAGTCCACCACTGAAAATCGAGTGAGTCTGGAATTACAATTGAGACAGCATAAATAGATAGAAGAACTTTGGCGAATTCTCCAAGAAGCTTGCAACATCCTATCAACCAACAACCAAGAAAACCTGTTTCCAGGTGTACCTAGGAGAATTGGTGCTGTTTTGAAGGCAAAGTTGGTCACACCAAATATTGATTTAAATCTATTTATGGCACTCAGTTGTGGTTTTAACCACCATGCAAATGTGTGGGGCCCTGGACATCAAGCTTTGCAAAAAAATGCTTGAGGGGGTGACACTATGTTCTGGGTACATGCTGTATTTCAGTGGTCTTAGAGCTATTCACGTCTGAAGCCGCCGGGGTCGGGACAGGTGAGTTTTTTTTAAGTAGGGTTCGGGTTTGTAATGTATAAAAATAAAAAACAAAAATAAAAAGAATTTTATATATATATATATATATATATATATATATATATATATATATATATATATATATATATATATATATATATATATATATATATATATATATATCAGGTCATCCAAACGTGCTCTAACTCACAGATACGTGCGAACAGATGAGTTAGGGGCTGTTCACACCGAACATATTTTTGCCTGCATCTGCTCTGTTTTTCCATTGTTTTCCAGTGTAAACACGCTGGATGAACGGCCATACATTCTGCACCGCATCTCGCTGTTTCTTCAGTGTCTCAAGGAGGACTGGCACATTTTTAGACACTGTCAAGTTAATAAGAGCTTCAGGTTTCTAAAATGCATGTTGAGACATCTGCTTTCTGGATCAGTTGTTGAACTGTGTCTAGATTGTTTTTTTAATCTAGTGCAGGTGTCACAAAGATTTACCGTTCTGAATAATTTCAGGTTGCAAAGGGGGGACATTTACATTGTTTAACATTATTCCAGATTGTTCTGCAATAAGCAAAGTTTCAGCACTTGATAAACGGCAACATTTTTTTTCACCTTCTGTTCTAGTGTGCTGAGAGGCCGTGTGCCTTGTATGTTTAATGTTACAATACGAATGTTGCCTACGATGCTTACATAAAATACAACCTCAGCATTAGAATATAAGCTCCAGGTGAAATTAAAGTAAATAATACAGAACTATATTAATATTGTATACAACAAATCCTCAAAGAAATACAAATACTGTATCATATTATAATGGCAAACTGGACAACAATAAATAATTGTTGGGATATAATAATAAATAAATAACAACTGAAATACAAAATGTTACTGTGTGAAGAAGGTTTTGCACACAAAAAAGATTTTTTTATTTTGTAAAAATATATGTAGATAAATATATATGTATATTTTTTTATCACTGTACTGTGGAAAAACTGGAAAACATGCATTAATTATATTAGAGATTTTTATTTCATTAAACATTTGGAATGTACTTGGCTACAATGGTTGATTAGTATGAATTTAAAATTATGATTTAAAATACACTTTATGTAATTTTATAAGCAAACATTTTTGAAAGGGGGCCCGGCTTGGTCGGTTGCTTGGGGCCTCAGAAATCGTAAACCTGCTCATGATGCCACTATTTTTGAAGAAATCCTTACTCTGCAACATTTTTCACAAGTGCCTAAAACTTTTGCACACTACTGTATGTAAACGTCTGATATCAGCTGTATGTAATATACATTGAATTCAGTGTTAATTGCAGTATAAACACATCTGAGTTTATTCAGTGTATTTTGCATTTAAGAATTCAGTGCAAGTGTGTTTTGAAGCACATTTTGAATTTATTCACTTCGTAACATTTAATAATCTATAGTAAAAATATTTTTATTGCTTATATACTAAATAGTATATTGTTAATTATTTTATATCTTCCATATTCTCTTATTCTGTTTTTTTTTTTTTATTGTATGTTTTCTTTGTATTTCTGTGGGAATATAATAATAGTGGTATCACAGTTGGATTTTATATATATAGTCGGGAGGCACAAAGTAATTGAACCTGGTGCTCCACCATAACAGAGTTTAGGCAATACACACCTAAGAGGGTAGGGTGCGCTACATGTATGACTTGCTTTCTTCTGCTGAATGTAAATAAAGATAAATATGTCCCAACATTTTTAAATGTCAAAAAGCACATACGGGCAGCATATAAGTTATCCATTGGACTCTGAAGCGATATAGGTATGGGTGAGAAACAGATCAATATTTATGTCCTGTTTACTATAAATTCTCCTCCCTGCCCAGTAGGTGGCGATATGCATGAAAAATGTGAATCACCAAAGGCAAAAGAATGTGAAAGTGAAAGTGGAGATTGACAGTAAAAACTGAATTAAATATTGATCTGTTTCTCACCTACACCTATATCTCTTCAGAAGATACGGATTTAAACACTGGAGTCGCATGGTCACCATTTTTTACTGGCTGATTTTTTTGGCTTCACTAGTTCATTTTAAATGGCCCTTTGCTGTAAAAAAAAATACAAAACTTCTCTTACAATTAATATGAGGTCATAAAAGCTGCATGTTATAAAACAATTAGCAAAATGTTAATACATTTACTTAGCAGGCCACAGCTCAGGAGGTCAACTTCCCAAAAGCACGTCATGTTAACTACCATAACTTATATGTAGTTCACAAAAAAAATGCACTACTGTTTAATATTTAGAGATATGCAATATCACAATGTTGAAAATAGATCTAAAACATAGAAAATATTTAGCAGACAGCAAAGTATGGAAATCGGTGGCACATTATAACACAGTAGTTTGTTAGGAACAAAACCAGACGTTTTAATTGTTTGGTGTGACTTTACTTACAGTTTTCAGTTTCCACTCTTGAGGATTTTTCTTTTGTCATCTAATTGCTCCGCTTTCAGTGGTCTGAGTGGGTAGCATAAAATAGCTCTTTAGAGAAATATTGCCACCCTGTGAACACTCTGTGGAGCAGTCTACATAAAACCTCAAGGTGCTGACAGGCAAAAATCACTTCTTAATGGGTCAATCTGTGCCTTTTGGCTACTAAATAACTCAGACTATTTTAATCCTGCTTTGTTAACTCCTAAATAGTTTGGAAAGGGGGAAAACTTCATGTTGAGACTTCTTGGAGGAGCATGTCAAAAGATTTAAAAGTAGCCTCTTCCACGCAAGAGCTATTTGAAAATGCAATCAAAGTGTAAATATATCTTGCATGCAGCTGAAAGCTAGGGTGGGGCTGGATGCACTGGAATAAGACCGAGCAATGTTTTGATTCAAATGAATGTTTTCGTTTTTCTGAAGTGGGTGATGAAACTGGCTTTGATAATATGTGAACTCAATCTGTCACAGCCATTGAAGACAAAGCGAGACATGCCAGCAGATGGATAACTGAAAGCTGAAATTAAGTCTCATCATCTAATAGAGGCAACAAGATGAAGAAATACATGTAAAACTGTGCAATTTATCATGAAGACACCGCAGTAAGAGCCAAAAGCACATGCAGTCTCTACAGCATGGATGGAAAACAGCATGATTCTAAAATACAGGTTCAGACTTACGTATTCCAGTCCGTGCCCATGGCAAGGTGTAATTCCTGCAGTATGTAATTTGTGCATGCATTTTAGCCCTTCAGCGAGCAATGATATCCCATTGGTGGCATGTGACTATAGTCTATTTATGCATCACTTTCCTTTCATGTCTTAAAATCTGCTTTAATTGATAGCTTGTGATGGAAAACTTTGCACACAAATCCTGTTTCAACAAGTTGCTTGCATAGCATTTATTGAAGGAAATACTGCCATGATCTCCATCAGTGTTTGGTGTAATGTGTTTAAAAGGTAATTAGTTCCTCTAATGTATTTTTTTTTAGTCAAAAGTAGTGACTAGACTGCATTCTCAACATTCATTTTTTTATTTTATTCTGATGACATTTTTTTGTTGTTGTTACTTTGATCTCTGATCTTCCTCCATGAAATGTGCTAATCTACAGAGGAAGTCTCCAAGCACTGACAGTTAAACAAATGAAATGATGCACAATAGGCCTAACCTTGTCATAATAGCTAACACATGTAACCTCCTGGTGAGAGAGCTTTTATTGCTATATATTTAGAAAAAAGAGAAAAGAACTCCTTTGCTCAAGAACAGCCAGAAGGCAGAACTCCCACAGACTTTATTGACTTATATTGAGGAAGTATTTAGAAACAAACCAGAGTAGATAGGATGCAGAGTTCTCGACAAAATGTGAAGGAGAACATATTGAATGTGGTAAGCAGGTATGACTTCCACTGTGCCCTAACCATATGTAATGCGATAAGCTTCCTACATCTAATAATTTTTCTGTCCGCACTGAAAGTGAAAATGCTGCGTTATGCGACACAATTACAGCCAATCAGACATGGTGTAGAATTTGGGGCCAATAAGATTACTCTGTGGGCGGGACTACCCATCACAATAAAGTGTAAATAGAAACTAAGATGCAGACAAAATGTCCTGTTGCCTGTTATTATTTAGGATTAACATGGGAGAGATTGTATTGCTTGTTGCTTTATTGCATTGTGTTTGGTTAGAACATAAAGTCCTAAAAATTCTGAAGTTGTAAAAATGTATCACTTTCCAAAAATCAAATGAAAAATACTTGATTACTACATACTATGGGGCCATTCAGTTCGAACGTGTTCTTGCACTTCAAAAATCTAGACACAGCACAACAAATGGAATAGAACGCAGGTGTCTTGAGATGTGTTTTAAAAGTTGAAGTTCTTTTTAACCTGACACAACGTCTAAAGAAAATTGCCGCTCCTGTGCTTGACGCTGAAAAAATACTGGTCAAAGATATCTGTCTAGTTCATGTTTTTGCGCAGACAGACAAATAATCTGTATCAATCAAACTGTATCGTTCTATAAAGGCATTCTAGAGAAAATTATTTGATTTGTTTATTCGAAGAAAAAAAATAACAGTGAGACATAATGGGAATATGTGAACAGGAGTGTTTTAGAGGAACTCAGAGGAGAATGGCTTGACAATGGACCGGTATCATATTGTACTGACCTTTGATATGATGAAAACCCATTTTCACAGGCACTAGTTAGTTTTCAAAGGATATAGGTCATGCTGTAACCTGGTATCATATTTGCGTTGGGAGCACAGACCTTTCAGATGACTACATACAACATACAGGAGATGCAATAGAAAAAGATATATCCATTCATTTCTAAAGAACAAAAAACAAACATATACAAACAAACAAAATCAGAACTTCATATCAGCCATAAAGGCTTTATAACTGATTGATTACAAAGAGAAAGAATCAGACTGGCCTAGCAGTCTGATAGCATGTAGAACAAGAAGTGACTCCTGATTTCATAAGCTGAATAGATGGCCCTTTGGATTCAACCATCATGAACACCTGCCCAGTGTCTGAGATCTCACAGATCCTCAAACCAGAGCTTGATTCACACAGTGCAGACAGGTTGAAAAATGAGACCCCTAAAATTACACATGAAAACACATCAGCCACTTGAATTAAAAAGCCCTATGATCTACATTCAATAATTAAACATGTGTATGGGGAAAAAAGCAGTAGTGCTTTTTTCTTCCCTACTTAGGACATATTTTTTTTTCTTCTGCCCCTCAATGAACAAAAGACAAAGGGCTCCATAAACCAAAATGGTTGCATGCTGAATCGCTGTATGTGCATGTTACTAAAACGTTTCAAAGACATATTTATAGGTGAACCCTTACCCCACAAATGAGGAAGCAGCACTATTTTTGCAAGGTTTTGTTTAATGTTGCGTCAAGTCATGTCTTTTTTATTTGTATAGCGCCTTTCACATCACACATAGTTTCAAAGCAGCTTTACAGAAGATCAGGCGTTAACAGACGATAAACTGTAATATGTATAATGTCTTAGAGTCATCATTGTGTAGTTTGATAAAATACTATTGTGAATTGTGTTTAAAAATAAGTAATAAAATAATAATTGTATTTATGACCCCAGTAAGCAAGCTGAAGGCGACTGTGGCAAGGAACACAAAACTCCATTAGATGTTGGTTAATGGAGAAAAATAACCTTGGGAGAAACCAGACTCACTGTGGGGGCCAGTTCCCCTCTAACTAACATCATGAATATAATGTAAATATTACTTGCGTACAGTGCAAGTCATGGTTTAAAATTATTAAACTAAGTGTTAAGGGACAGTGTTTTAACAAAGATTTTGTATGAACTGTAAGATAAATGACCAATGTCTTTGAAGTCCATCCTGGATTTACTGCAGTTATTCAGATGCAATTGTCATTGTTAGTTGTCTGATGAAGGCTTTTGTTGGCAATTGTTAGTCTATGTATTCTATTTCAAGATCGTAGTCCATCATTAGACCGAGGTGATGCATAGATCGTCTCTATGAGATATCTAGGTAATACAGTCTCTGTGTTGTAGTTTATGTGACCTATGTGACGTCTCAAGGCAGCTAGCAGATGTTCAGAGTAATCATACCAACCACTACAGTTTATCGGAAAAGCTATCCTACATTCTATCATTTATTCTGATATCATGATATGCTCCTCCATAACACATTTGTATCATGCTTAAACCCATTCCACAGATTTCCCCCCAAAATCAGTAAAGAAAATGCTAAATATAAGTCTGCAGATTTCATCTGGGGCAGGTCCTTAGTAAGAGAGCTTTCCTTTATAACAATTACTTTACAAATTACTACTGACTGATTTATATTTAAACATCTGGAAAACTGTAGGTCAAAAGCAACGAAGAGGCCATGTCTATGATTTACGTCATGTGAAACTGAGGAGTTTTTAACTAGCTCATGACATCATCAGTTTGTTTCAGCTCCTCGTAGTGATATCGAGAGTCTCTGAGAGGGAGCACCATAATTTCCTCAATCTGAAGGAAGAGCTGCGAGAGAACTAAAACATTCACACCTACATAATCAAGATTTACTGCAGTTATTCAGATGCAATTGTCATTGTTAGTTGTCTGAAGGCTTTTGTTGGCAATTGTTAGTCTATGTATTCCATTTCAAGATCGTAGTCCATCATTAGACCGAGGTGATGCAGGCAGAGATCGTGAGGTGCAACGTAGTTCAACCTGGCCGATAACTTCTGTGAGGTCTATCCAAAGTCCAAGGTTCAGGCAATGGCATATGAAGTATCCCATGTCTTATGGTTGGAGTTGGCGTCAGTTCATCCTCTGAAGTCCATCGTAATAGACTGAAGTGATGTTTGGCTGGCACCGGCTGCTATTAGTCATCGCCACTAGGGCTGGGTATTGTTAAAAAAAATTTCGATACCGATATCTTGACTTCGATGCCAGTTCCTAAATGTTTTTTTTTTCCGATACTTTGGTCGAGAGAAAAAAAAAAAAAACTCATGAAATGATATTACCAGTGGTAATGGATATATATATATATATATATATATATATATATATATATATATATATATATATATTCTCCAGGAGCAAGTTGTTGCTTCTTAATAAGCAATGTCCTAAGGATAGTGAGGAGTTAATAATATTAAGAAGAGGTTCCGAAATTAAAGGAAATAACTCTTTTAAGAGCTTGGTTGGTATTGGATCAGACAAACGTGTTGTGGCTTTTGATGTTGTGATTTTCGAGTTTTGTTAGCTCTTCATGACCTATGACAACAAAGGATTGAAGTTGCACGTGAGGAAAATTATGAGACAATGTTTTATGAGGTGCTATGACAGATGACTGCATAATTTCAATTTTATCAGTAAAGAAATTTTCTTTTAGTATATAGATCACCCAGACCTTATTCTGATTTCCTTGGTGAATTTGCAAATGTTTTATCAGATCTAGTAATTACTGTAGATAGAGCTTTAATTGTTGGTGACTTCAACATTCGCAAAGATAATGAAAACTACACATTGGGATTAGCATTTGCATCAACCAACTCTTTAGTGAAAAAAGGGTCCCAACCTCTGATTTAAACTAATATATTCATCCGGTTTAAGCCAGGTTTCAGTCAAACAGAGCACATACAAACTATGATCTGTAATAATTTAATTTACAATTAGTGCTTTGGTAGAAAGATATCTAATGTTTAGTAGCCCTATCTTTATATGATGTTTATCTTTAATTTGTTTGTTGTGTTCAAGTTTGACCTTAATCAGATTTTTTCTAAATGATTTAGTGATGGTTTTGTGTTTGGTAGTTCAGGGAACAGACACAGTCTCTATGAGATATCTAGCTAATACAGTCTCTGTGTTGTAGTTTATGTGACCTATGTGACGTCTCAAGGCAGCTAGCAGATGTTCAGAGATCAAACCAACCACTACAGTTTATCGGAAAAGCTATCCTACATTCTATCATTTATTCTGATATCATGATATGCTCCTTCATAACACATTTGTATCATGCTTAAACCCATTCCACAGATTTCCCCCCAAAATCAGTAAAGAAAATGCTAAATATAAGTCTGCAGATTTCATCTGGGGCAGGTCCTTAGTAAGAGAGCTTTCCTTTATAACAATTACTTTACAAATTACTACTGACTAATTTATATTTAAACATCTGGAAAACTGTAGGTCAAAAGCAACGAAGAGGCCATGTCTATGAATTACGTCATGTGAAACTGAGGAGTTTTTAACTAGCTCATGACATCATCAGTTTGTTTCAGCTCCTCGTAGTGATATCGAGAGTCTCTGAGAGGGAGCACCATAATTTCCTCAATCTGAAGGAAGAGCTGCAAGAGAACAAAAACATTCACACCTACATAATCAACATTCTAGATGCTATAATATATGAAGAATTTCAATCATGTCATCATTTGAGGTTTGATTGAAATTAACTATTGATATTTAAGATTATTTATATATGTATACACAGATGTCAAGTAATACAAGTAACAGAACTTGTCTTCCATACCTTCATGACAGTTGTAAACATGAGGTTAAGGACAAACTTAATCTGTGCCGTGGGTTTTGTCACTTTTTCTTTGTCCATGAAGGGTGCCAAAGGAAGCCCCTCTGATTTCTAATGATCACTCTGAAAAAAGACAGTGGATTTTAAGTTAATTTCTTTTAGCTTTTAGGGGTCAACTATACTAGGAGAGCTAGTGTTATCCTAAAAGTTGACAAAACAAACTTTTAGCAGATTTACTAATTTTCTTCTTTGGGAAAAGGACCAAAAATATACTCATACTGCACTTTTTTTTTTATAATTTTGTAGAAATCCAAATAACTTTACAGATCTTTATTGTGAAGGATTTAAACCTTAAACAATGTTTTCCATGATTGTTCAATGAACCATAAACAATTAATGAACATGCACCTGTGGAACGGTCTTTAAGACACTAATAGCTTACAGATGGTAGGCAATTAAGGTCACAGTTATAAAAACTTAGGACACTAAAGAGACCTTTATACTGACTCTGAAAAACACCAAAAGAAATATGCCCAGGTTCCCTGCTCATCTGCGTGAATGTGCCTTAGGCATGCTGCATTGAGGCATGAGGACTGCAGATGTGGCCAGGGCAATAAATTGCAATGTCCGTACTGTGAGATGCCTAAGACAGTGCTTACTGCTCCTGTTGCGTCAATGGTTTCTATTTACAACATGTTTTTGCAGCGGTTGAGTATTCTAACCAATCACAACCATGTCCGTTGAGCATTGAAATGGCAATGGCCAATTAGAGCCACTTAAATTAGTCATTTATCCTATCAGTAATGACAACTGATCCTAATGCGCAAGTTTGAAACTTTTAATCTGAATGCCCGGATGCTTGCTTTATGTTTCACCTCTGTTCGCGGTGGCACACGAAAATTAATACTGAAGAAACATCACCTGACACTCGAAATAAGCTATAGAACAAGAGCGAAAAGCACTCTGGAATTATTTTGGATTCATTGCATATTGCACTGCTCGCTTTGAACATAGATGTTAAATACACTGAAAATGATCAACATGACAAAATAAAACACTCCTGTTCTAATCAAGGAATAGACACAGTTTAAATAATTGATTGATTATACTGATTAGACAGTATAGACTTTGTTTTTAATGCTAGCATTCGCGAGAGGGCAAAACTTTGTGCAGAGAGCTCATGTCACAGGCCTCAAATAGTGTAAACCTGCAGTGAGTGACAGCTTCAGTCACTGTAATGGGAGAGTTTGTCGCATTGCTCGATTTCTGTGTACAATTTATTAAAAATGTAATAAGAGTTTTGTTTTGTCATGTTAATAAGTAGGCCAATGTGAATTTGATTTGTACAAAATGGCAATCAAATAATTCAGCTTAACTGTTCTAAGTGTGTTTTGGAGGTGTAGCCAACATAAAGAATATGGCATGAATAGCATATTTCAGGAATCACCGTCATTATCACGTCTGCTCTAATAAGACCCATTTGCCACGCAGCTGCTATTGGTAGATTTTAAAGTTTCACAAATCACACAAACTCTGATCGCAAATAACTGTTTTTAATTTCCGAAGTGCAATCACTGAGGCCAAAAATTATCCAACGATGATCTTACATGAACAAGATCACAATTGAAGATCTAATGGGATGAATGGTCCCCTGTCTCACCACCAATGGGCTTACTGGATGCATTAACTTGGTTGATTTAAATCGGATAAGTTTGAATATTTATTTTGTCATATTAACTGTACATCAACTAATAATTTAAGCAGTAATTTAGCAATGTAATTTATTGTATACCATAGATTTAGTCATTAGATTAATAAATGGTTGTAACACAGATCAAGTTCATGGGCAAGGAAGAGGCGAGAAACCGGCTTGACATATAAATAATAGGTTTAATGGAGAACTCAAAAGACAAACACATAAGACAACGGACATGTCCGTGAACGATCTCTCTCTCCCGCATCACTGTCTGCGAGTGGCCTTTATCCCTCTTGACGGCTTGATCAGCCTAATACGGGACCGGGCGTGCGTAATCACGCCCCGGTCCCGCCCTCCACCGTGCCACAATGGTCCAGCAGTCTGTTATTTGTGGAGGCTTTTTCACCATTAACACAATGATTTTCCGGTTCTAATTCACCCCAATATATCTTTTTATTTGAATAAACCAAAATTTGCATCAGTATGTCAGTGGACTTACAATATATCATGATTTTGTGCGACCTGCGGTGCCCATGCCCATGCATGCACAATAAAGAACAACAGCCACAACGACACTCATTATAACACTCAAACAAAATAGAAATGCTTGCTCAAGAACTGGCAAAGTTTCTTCTGCATAAGACACTTACCTGACGATAGATATTTCAAAAAGTGGTAGGAACTTAACTTAATTTGCCTGGACAAAAAGTGGTAGGTACTTGTCCCACCTATAAATTAAGCCTTTGACTGCATCATTTCGGTCTTGGTATCATTTGGATGGACTCAACAAAGAATAAACTGCTATCAGTCACAGCGTTTTCCATTGCAAAACAGCAAGTAACACTACTGACCACTGCTTGTATCACTTCATTCTATTAAAATGGAAATCATAGAGAATAAACTACTGCTAAGAAAAGCCTTTACCAGTCAGACAGCAAAAGACACTGCATCTATGTGCACTTCCACAGTCAACTTGGGATGGACCTTAGTCCAACTTGGGATGGACCTTAGTTCAACTTGGGATTGGACCGCAGTCAATTTGGGATTGGATCTTAGTTCAATCAGTATCCTTTAGTTTATGAACATTGTCAAAAATCGACAGTTTATTCAATTGTATTACACATTGCTAACTGATATTGGCATTAGATAATTTTTTTTGTTTCCTCCCACAGTTCCTTTTTGGCTTGCTTACTGGCAGCCTAAAGACAAAAACATTAAGGCATGATTTTCAATTAAACAATTTGGTCCTGAATAATCTATATCTCTTCCCAGAGGGCAGAGGGGAGAACAGGTGGTGTCCGGGGTGAGTGTAGTTCATTGCAATGCAACTGGATTTCTTTTGGATTCAGCCAGTGTAAATATCTCTGAGGGGAGGTACTGCCATACAAATGACACATTCTACCACCCTTACCACCTGCCGCAGGTCCTTGCTATTCTCCTCTGTGCAGCTGGTGAACCACACCATGCAGCAGTAGGTTAAGAGGCTCTCTATAGCTGCTCAATAGAATTTGGTCAACAGGTTATGATGGAGGTGAACGTGTTTTAACTTCCTAAGGATGTAAAGCCTCCGCTGGGCCTTCCTCATCTGATGAGAGATATGTGTGTGGTCCAGGTCAGCCGAGATGTGCACACTAAGGAACTTAAAGCTCTTTACCCTCTCCACCTGCGCCCTATGTATATAGAGGGCAGAGTGCTCAATGTGCTTAGATATTCTAAAGTCCACTATCAATTCCTTGATTTTTGTAATCTTTAAGTCCAGGTTATTGAAAGAACACCATTCTATCATATGCTGAACCTCCTCCTTGTAGGCCGTCTCATTGCTGTCCGATATCAGCCCTACTATGGTGGTGTCATCAGCAAATTTGACTATGGTGTTAGTAGAGGGAATAGGTGAGCAGTCATGGGTAAAAAGGGAGTAGAGGAGGGGGCTGAGGATGCACCACTGTGGTGTGCCAGTGTTCAGGGTGAGAGTAGATGATGTGTGATCTTACACCCTGACATTCTGGTGTCTGTTACTGAGAAAGTCCAAAATCCATGTGCACAGTGAATTGCTTAGGTAGCTAAGTAGCTCAGTTTTTGAACCAGTTTATGGGGAATAACTGTATTAAAAGCTGAACTGACATCCACAAACAGCATAGGTGTTCTTACATAGGTGTTTTCCTGGTCCAGGAGTGTGAGAGCTGTATGGAGAACTATGATGACTGCATCCTCTGTCGATCTGTTTACTCAATATGCAATCTGATGTTGGTCAAGGTCAGCAGGAATGGCAGCTTTAATGTGAGAATGGATGAGTCTCTCAAAACATTTGGTGATAATGGGAGTTAGAGCAACTGGGCGATAGTCATTATGGCAGTTCACTGTACTTTTCTTTGGTACCGGAATAATTGTACCTGACTTAAGGCTTTAGTAGCGAGAGGTTAAAAATGGTAGTAAATACCGCTGCTTTCCTCGTATTGATTCTGTGCAGGGTAGATCTAACCTGATGTTGGTGCAGCTGAATGGGATTGTCCTTTCCTGGTAGTACAGGATGAATGTGGGCGCCTCTGTCCCGGCAGTCAAATCGAGAGAAAAATAAGGTTCAGCGTGTCTGTCAGTGTGCTGTCTCTGGAATTTGTGACTGTGTAGCTGTCCTAGTAGCCAGTGAGAGACTTTATCCCCTGCCACATACATCATTAGTTATTACTAGTAAAGTGTTCTTCTATGCGTGATTGTACCTGCGCATGGCCTCTCTGATGCCCTTCCTCAGGCTTCTCTGTGCCTCTTCATAGGCTTGCAGGTCCCCAGATTTAAAACCATGAGTCCTGTGCTCTGAGCCTTGCTGTTAAACCATGGTTTCTCATTAGGGAACACTTTAACAGCTTTCGTTTCAGACATATTCTCAGCACAAATTGTATATATGACAGGACAGCTGATGTGTGCCCCTCCAGGTCTGTCCCTTCAGCAAAAATTCCCCAGTCCGTATCTTTGAAGCAGTCCTGCAGAGCTGAGGTGGCTTCCTTAGTCCATATTTTGACTGTCTTCATGACTGGTCGCTGTCTACAGCTGATTGGCACATATGCGGGAATCAGGGACAGATGACCTGATAGACCCAGATGTGACAGAGGCTGGCTTTATAGGCATGAGGAATGTTGCAGTAGGCCTGATCTAACAAGTTCTTTCCTCTTGTCATGAAGTTTACATACTTATGGAACCTGGGCAGAACAGACTTCAAGTTGGCATGATTAAAGTCCCCTACTACTATAACAATGCTGTCTAGTTGAGTGGTGTTGCTTCTCTGTGGCTAACCTAGCGTTAGCTTGCGGTGGTGCGTAGACAGCTGTTATAGCAACCGAAGTAAACTCCCTTGGCAAGTAGAAAGGTCTGCACTGTAACATCAGGTACTCAATATCTGGGGAGCAGTGACTATCTTTGATTATTGCATCTACACATCAGCTGTTGTTTGTTTAAATACAAAGTCCCCTCCTCTGCTCTTACCGGAATGATAAGTCCTATCTGCTCTGAAGAGGGCACGACCCGCCAGCTCGATATCAGCGTCCGGTGTGTTCTGATGCAGCCAAGTTTCTGCTATAATCATCGCACAGTAATCCAAACTAACTATCCACACCTTAACAAGAAGTGAAAAATAAAAAAACTGACACTAGTTTAGTGGTTGCAATAACAAGCTATAAATTATGAAAACATATTTTTCTTAAATGAAGGCAGTGTAATTTGTGAATTAAATCATTTTTATTTTGCTACACATTAACTCATTGTTTTAGAATAATTAAAAACATGATTTCATTTAATATATATATATATATTGGGGGCGGCACGGTGGTGCAGTGGTTAGCACTGTCGCCTCACAGCAAGAAGGTCATGGGTTCAAACCCCGGTTGCCCCGGCCTTTCTGTGTGGAGTTTGCATGTTCTCCCCGTGTCTGCGTGGGTTCTCTCCGGGTGCTCCGGCTTCCTCCCACCATCCAAAGACATGCAGGCTAGGTTAATTGGTGTCTCCAAAAAAAAAATTGCCCTAGGTGTGGATGTGAGTATGAGTGTGTGTCTGTATATGTGTGGCCCTGCGATGGACTGGCGACCTGTCCAGGGTGTACCCCGCCTTTCGCCCAATGTTAGCTGGGATAGGCTCCAGCCCCCCGTGACCCTGTACAGGATAAGCGGTTGAAGATGAATGAATGAATGAATATATATATTGGACAATATCTGAGTTTATGCAGGACAAATGTGTTTTATTTGTTTTTAACAGCCCGTCGGGTCGTCTGCGGGCCCGGTCGACTATTGCGCAATAACTTCACGAAATGCAAAAACTCAAAAATTAAAAGATACACATATCTTACATCGTTGGAAAGCTGAGACTCTTGTGATTCGAACGATGTAAACCATTTTAATATACACTTAACACAGCGGGTACAATCGGTGTATTTCTCAGACCACTTACAGCAAAATAAACGAATCCAAAATGGTAGAAACTCACTTATAATGCTCATCTTACTCTACTGATCCACTTCATTCCATCAAAAATGGTTTAGTTACACTGTAAAGGGTCCATACAATCCAATTCAACAAAGTTTTTGGTCCATAACACATTTATATATCAATAAACACCCACGTAGTATAGACGTAGCATTTCGAGCTAACCGACAGAGCTGACACAACTTTGTATTCTTTGATGAAGCTACCTTGAACATGTAAACATTACAGATATTTTTATGTCAAAATGTCCGCTGACCCCTGGACTTTAGATGGACAGGTCATTTTAGCCAGTCGGTGCATTTTAGAGGTGTGGCCAGGTATCAATATCCTTGAAGCCTATACATACATTTGGATAAACATGTGTAAAACACTCATTTTCTAATGTATTGTTATCAAATTTTATATTGGGTTTGGTAAGGCTTCATGCTATGATCTAATTGTGTTTTCCAGCTATGTCCTCCCAGCTGTAGTTATCTGCAGGCATCTTTTTACAAAAAAAAAAAAATGTAGGCGGAGTTTATTTCCCCTTTTTGAGTGTGTTCAAAGTTCTATTACTCAATACAAGTAAGACTTACAGTGATTCTGACTATTCAGGAACAAACCTCAAAGTCTCCCCTTTCAAAAGAGACCAAAGGCATGCATATACTCCAAAGGGTTCAAGAACAGCATGCATTTTAATTTGGGTAGGCCTTTTTTAGGCGTTTTTGGCAAATATTGCAGGATGTTTAAAAGGTTAAATCCATGATTAAACCTTGCTGTACATATAAAGAGTGCATGCACAAGACATGATCATTTCACACATATAAAGTTCAGATTCATTTTATAATGCTTAAAAATATCAAGGAAAAACAAAGGGGACGCTTGGTACCTAATAATATAATAATTATTATATAAATAACCACAGTCATTTAGATAGGGAATATTAATAAAGCAAAAACACTGAAAAAGACAAAAACATTCAC
This sequence comes from Moxostoma hubbsi, assembly GCA_032164185.1. Lineage (NCBI taxonomy): Eukaryota > Metazoa > Chordata > Actinopteri > Cypriniformes > Catostomidae > Moxostoma > Moxostoma hubbsi. The sequence goes on along the minus strand of JAVLUX010000030.1, from coordinate 20,354,082 downwards.
TGCTCTTTTCTGGATAACCCAGATACACCCTTTAAAACTGAACACAAAATTAGGATGAGAAATTGCTCATTTCAATTTACAGACCCAAAGTCTGAGCATTAAATCAGAAACCTATTAATGTATCAAATGTACAGTATAATCATTCCGTGGAGACAAATGAAAAACAATTATGAGTTTTACTATTACCTGCAATATTTTTAATTGTACCAGTCCATGTTTTTATTATTGCCATAAATGACTTGAACAAACTTTACAGTTGAAAAGATTGTGTTTTTCTGGGTAGGATGTATCTCTCCTGTCCTTTGTAAACTGAAAAGCGCAAATTTGCAGGCATGGGAGTTTCCATGCCAACGCACATATGTTTTATCACCTGCTTGATGACTGGTTTAAAGTAAATAAAGGTAATTTAGAAAACCAATGTTATGGCATTATTTGAAGATGTTAAATGACATATGTGCTAACAGAGAAATATTTGACTGATTACAAATGATAAGAAGTCTGGTAGACCCGATTATCTAACAGCCATTGTAATCTTGTCCAAAATAAACAGTGAGAATTTATATACTAAAACACATTAATACAATCAAATAATTTTACTAATCAATTGATAATTTAATAAATGTATAGGACTATCGTCTATATGTAACCCAGAGGGGCACTTCAGCCCATGTGGGCAAAGGGGCAGTTGCTTGGGCCACTGTAGCTACCCCCTGTGTTTGGAACCAAGTCTACTACAGAGAAATTTCATGTCGGAGTGGGATTTGAGCGAATGCTTTTTTAACGGTGAGCATGAGCCGTAGCCTACTTGAGTGGAGTGTCAGCTTTGGCCGTGATTGGCCGTGATTGAGCAGAGCGCACATGCATGCGGCGGGTTCATGAGTGGAGTGTCACATGCTCTAGTCAGTATTACTAAGGGGCAATATATCCTGGAGGGCAAAAATATTAAAATTGAAAATAAAACCATTATTTTTGGAGAAAAAACATCAATATTTATTTTTGAAACAGCAATACATTTTCTTATGTGTATTTCTGGTCTTGCCCTTTTTAGGGTTAATTTACATCAATAGATGGTTACTACCTTTTATTTAAATATATACATCATAAGCCAGTTGTCAATAGAGGTATTATGTAAGCATTTAACATCACTTAAATGATAAAGTGGATGTCGTTTTTGAAGAACACCAAACTAAATTCCCTCTTCCATTCATACATGCAATGATAGTGCATTTTAATTGTCTAATCCTAATATATTACATCAGGACAATAAATGCAAGCCTTTAATTCCACGTTTTAGTTTTTTCAATCAAAATGACAGACATCCTCATGAAGACGATTAAAAAAAAATAGGTTATTGTATTTTTGTTCATATGTAAGAAAAACTGCCTTTAACAATACGTTGTAAAAGTTGATATCAGCTATTCAATTTTAAAGTCATTTCTCCACATGTTAATGAGGGACACAAAAGCCACCAATGTGCTTTTGTGGGAGGAGGGGGGGGGGGGGGGGGGGGGGGGCAGGGAATGTGGCGTGAACTGGTGAGACAGGGTGTGACCTGGCGAGACAGGGCGTGAGGCATGGCCTGGAGAAACAGCGCTGGCTCTGGGATGGACGAGGCTGGCAACGCAGGCCCTGAGATGGATGAGATTGACAGCGCTGGCCCTGGGACAGACAAATCTTCCAGCTTGTTGGCCGTGGCAGGCGTGGGATGCTGGCTCGGCGGCCATGACGTGGGACGCTGGCTCGGCATCCGCCTCCCCCACAGTGAACGTGGAAACAATGATCTGCAGGGCGAGGTCGATATATTGAGTGAGGGTAAGGGTACTCTTACCGCCTGGCATCAGATAAGAGATGCGCTCATGAAGTCCAAATTGGAAACAGTCCTTGAAGGCCACCTCATTAAAGTCCACATGGCTGGCCAGATCGCAAAAGTTCTCCACATAGTCCTCCAGGGGACGATTCCCCTGATGTGGGCGGAGGAGCTGAATTGTTTAGTTCATTGTAGGTCAAGTGTATCTGGCAATGACGAAGACGTGGGTTGCTGGTGATGAAGATGGTGATGATGAAATGAAGAACCCAAGTGCAATTTAATAAACGTGAAAACCAAAAACCCAAACTATAAACATGAATAAATCTTACTATAAACTTGAAACATAAACATAAAAATGATCTTGGCTAGGCTTAAACATGACTTTACATGAACTTGAAATACGCAATACGAACTCACATCAACACTTGACAATGGACAATGGCAAATACGAGGGCTTAAATACTAGACATGGGTAAACATAAACCAATGAACAAACAAAACACTAAACAAGATAATTAAACACTAAACCAATGAACACCAGACACAAGAACATGGAGGGAAACAGGAATCACATGACTAGGGAACACATTACATGAACAGGAACTAAACTTTTCAAAATAATTGACATTGAATGCATGAACCAACACATTAAATATTACATGATATCTGTCAAAGGACAGCCACTGAACATGTTAGATGAACTTGTCATATGGCAAGCCACTGATTACTATGCTAAATGGCAAAGATGTATGACTGTAAAATTGTCATCACAAATGTGCAGGCAAATACATGGGTACACCTGTATGGTTTTTATGAGAACTGACTTGAGAGCATAATTACACAGAAGCAAAGATCTTACGTTTTAATGTATCCAGGGTGGTCCATGTCGTGACACTGCTGCAGTCATTAAAATGCCCAAATCTGTAAGTGTAAGCTTTTTCTGCAGGCCACACACACATGCACACACGCAGCGATCCACTTTTACTGTCCCAGAGTAATTGCTGTGCTAATTGCTACGTACAAAAGAGAGTTCTCACCTGGAGATTGGAGAGGTGGATCATGCCATACATCATCTGATGCAGAAACAATGGTGAAAATTATGGAAGGGGATGGTATAAATAGAATCAGCATCATTAAAGCTACTATGCGTGAAGCTGTTACTTTATTTAAATTGGAAAATTCAGGAATTCCAGCAAAAGTAAAAAAAAAGTTTTTGGTCATATGTGAATCAAAAATTCCTACCCATTCCAAAAAGAGTATTTATTGGAACTAAACTGCCAAAACAACTAATTCCGAACTTGTGGCAAAACATTTACAAAAAAGTGGAGATTGAGCATGGAGGAGAGTTTATTGTAAAAAAGTACTTACATATTGATCTGTTTCTCACCCACACCTATCATATCGCTTCAGACGTTATAGATTTATCCATGGAGTACTTTTATATTGCCCTTATGTGGATTTTGGAGATTCCAATTTTTGCACCATTCACTTGCATTGTATGGACGTACAGAGCGGTTACATTCTTCTATAAATCTTTTTTTGTGTTCAGCAGAAGAAAGGCATACACATCTGGGATGACTTGGGGGTGAGTAAATGATGAGAGAATTTTCATTTTTGGTTAAACTAACCCTTTAATGCCATCTTCAGATTCATAACGGTTGTCAGCTGAGGGCGCTATTTTGCTACTGCCGTGTTTGCAACCTTGAAAAGACGTAGTGATGCTATACTGTTCTCAATGCTATATTTGGAGGGCTGTGTTTGGATAGAAATAGTGTGTCTGATTCATGGCTTAGTCTTGTGGAAGTTCCAGAATGGCTAAAATCGCTTACAGCATATTTAAGGCCGTGCAAGTACACAAACGTAGACGCTCGTAGCAAAACAAACTTGATTTTGTGCATCGTTGTGTTCCAAAGTGTGCAAGATCACAGTTCATAACTCAACGTTAGTTTAAGTTGCATTCACAAAAAGGGCCACGAGGGGTGCAATAGCTGTCCGCTTCTATGGTGAGATTTCTCTTACAAGCCTATTATTGTCTTGGTAAAGCAACAGTTTGATGAGAATATTGCTGAGAAAGTAAGTTAAAGTAAATATATTTATGGAAGCTTACCTAAATAATAATTAGTGATGCACCGAAATGAAAATTCTGGGCCGAAAACCGAAAATGACTTTTTTTTAAAATATAATTGTATTAATATTATACTTTTTAATTAATTTCATTAATCTGAATTGAAAAACTTCAAATCAATAAAATTATCACACTTTTATTGAAAGTAACACCAAATTTGGACAAAAAAAATATATTATAGCAATATTAAATATATTATTTTTTATTCAGTTCTTTAACTATCAAATTTAACAGATTTTTTTTTTTTTTTTACCAATTATCCAATAAATGTAATGTTCTAGAAAACTAATGATATGCAAAACAGCAGTCAAGTAATGAACTTAGCAGCTCTAGGCGATAGCTTATCATACGATAAATGAGCCGTATGTTGCCCATGTCTGCTTTAGTTGTTTGCAAGATTATTATTAAATCTGCCTCGGCAGTCCTAAATAGTCGATGACTTTTGGGTGACTTCTTTCCCTTATATTAATTTTCCACTAAATTTCCAGTTTTCATTTAGTTTTCACTCTGTTACTATTTGTTTAGTTTTAGACTTTTAGTGTTTTCAATTTCAGTTTAATTTTATTGTAGTTTTTTTCATTTTTTTACATTAACACCACTGTTTGGAGCCAAGAGTTACTCTGCCTTGATTTACAACCTGCATATTTATCTCCACAGAAAAGGAAGATATGTGCAGGTAGAGGAGTGCTTTTTACTAGGGGGTGTTGGTGGGCATTGTAGGATCAATGGACACAAGAGACCCTTCAGGGTCCTCCATCATTATGGTTGTGTTCCTATTGAAGAAATAAAATAGAAACTGAAATGAAATCTATGGATCTATTAAACATCTTACTCCATGCAGAGCTGTTTTCTCAGGTACCCGAGCATGCAGAACACAATAGAGAACTCCTTTTTTCTATCACCATAGGTTTTCAAGATGGAGTAAGATGTTAATTAGTGATGATGTCACAGTGATGTAGCAAACCTGGGGACGTTGGAGGAAGAACACAGAAGTTCCTTGAAGTCACATGGACTGCAGTTACGACTAAACAGCAACTAAGCATGAGGATAAATAAAGGTGTGTCGTCAGCATTAGACCAGCTGTATTTGCTGTCATAATTGTATGTAGTACAATGAGAAAACAGCGGCCTCAAGTTACTGTAGACTAATGCCGTAAATGCAATGCAAAACTCAAACATGTATTTTGAGAGATGTTTTGAAATACCATAGAAAATTGCATGAGATTTAAACAAACTCTGACCTCATTAAAGTGATAGTTCACCCAAAAATACAAATTCTCTCATCATTTACTCACCCTCAAGCCATCCTAGATGTGCATGTCTTTCTTTCTTCAGCAGATCACAAATTAAGATTTTTAGAAGAATATCTCAGCTCTGTAGGTCCATACAATGAAAGTGAATCAGTGATCAGAACTTTGTAGCTCCAAAAATCACATAAAGGAAACATAGGCGTAATCCATATAACTCCAGTGGTTAAATCTATATCTTCAGAAGCAATACAACAGGTGTGGATCAAAAAAAATAACAAAAATGATTTCTGACAACACTGATGCATATATAAAATGACTGTATTTACTCTCAATTTCTCTCAAATCATGGCAAACAGTCACTCTGTCACCTGAGACTTTCTTGGAAAGTGTCTAAAGACAAGCTGAGACACAGCCTTGCAGCATGCCATATTTATTTTTGACCGTGTAACTTAATCTGCGCGTTATTAAATGTGTCTATTCATAGCATTGCTGATTGAATGTTTGAGTCAGAATATAGCAGTCTTGTCTGAGTGGTGTCAGCAGTTCCTCATTCTCCTTCATGTGCAGGCAGTGGTCCCTCACCATCTCAGGTGCCCAATGGAGCCGGACAAAGGGATTGAGCAGGGAAAACCTGCGGGTATTGAAGGACCCTGAATATAATTCACTCTCCACTTTTGTCAAGGGGAAAATTACTATAGTGAAAAAGTGCCCAACCCCCTTGATTTCTGTTGTTGCTGTTGTAATCATTTAATTTAGTAGACCTGGGCTTTCGTTGTCCCTCTCAATTATTTTATCAGCGCACCCTGGAATTTATGTCTGAAAATATTACGGCTCTTTATGCAGCATAATTAAAACCTGGACTTGATGAGATTTGTGGGTCTTCAGTGGAGTAAAACTATGCTCTACTACTAACATTTTCTCTCAAATGGATAGTGAGATCTCTGAGGTCAAACTATTGGTCTATCTAATGTTATACAGTCCAAAGGTCTGAGACCAGATTGCAAATTTAGGGTTTAGGAAAGTTTCAGGATTTTGAAACATTTTAAACATAGAAATAATAGGACGTAAAATGAAGAAGAAGATGCTGTATAAGGCACTTTTTCTAACTCCCAAATAAAATGTAAGCAAATTTGTGACATTGACCAAGTTAACTCCTTTCTACAAAAGTTCAGATCTTCAGCTTTTGCACAAACTTGTGGAGTTCATGCCAGCTCAAATATATACTTTTATTAAACCAAAAAGGGGACACATCAAGTACCAAGAAAATGCTGCAATTCATGCATACTCAATTAATTATTGAGAAAGTATGAAAGTAAACACTGGTAAATGAAATGACATATCTGTCACCATAATGAGCCTTAATGTCTCCTGTGTCCCACTCAGTCAAAGCAACAGATGTTCTGGTCAGCTGAGGAAAGAACAAGGGCTAAAACCCTTCCGTTCACATGAATTTAAACAATGTGCAATCTCAGAAACATTTGATCATAAACATTATTAGCATAAATTGAATTCATATTGAAACTAAAATTTCTGCCTCATTCAGGTCTGCAGTGAAGTATTGACATAATTGTCATTTGTAGTTAGAAGATTAATAGCCCCAGCAAACGTGGGATGGAAGTGTGAACTGTGGAAACAAGAGCAAACCTGTTAACAGCATCCTTCCTCTTTAATCTCATTCCTGAGGGGCCAGAAAATCTTTCAGTATCTTAATTCCCTGAGTCTCATGTGCCACTGACTACACTCCACAGTGGAAAGAGATTAGCAGCCCACCCAGAGGGGCTTTTTTGCTGACACAGGGGCATGACTTTGATAAGCGCACCACAGACTGGACAGACCATAATGTGTATAATAAGAGATGCAGGCCTCAACAATAAAAACTTTTTCTGATGGCCTGGTTATGCCCTGTCCACTTTTTTACTGGTCCGATCACTAAAAATAATATATATATATATATAAATAAAAAATATATATCAGTATATTTCATCTATACATATTTTCATGTGTCAGGAAATAAAATGTTAATTTTTCATTTAACATTGATACTGATGTGTTTAATTTTTTAACATTGATCTGTTTGTTTAAAATTGAATCAACCAATGGGATGAGTTTGGGCTAGAACTCTCTGTTTGGTCGACCAATGATAGACAGAGGGTGTATTCGGAAATGTATTTTCATTTTAATTTTTTTGCAATTCTTTTCGGTGATGCCAGTGTTGCAAAAATGACACGCTTCAGCTTTGAAAGAGTTTTAATTTGCAATAATAGCTGGAATTGAAACATCTTTAATGTAACTCGCTGACAGCTAATTAATCTAATAAATAATCAAGATTACTGTTACAGCTGCCACAATATTAGCGAAGGGGGTGCAGAGGCCAATCATATGCATAAAAACAGGACTGGCACATTGGAGCATGATTTAAAAGATGTTGACAGGAAAAGCTTTTGCAACTATCTGAAAAAGAAAATCACACCTCAGGTAATCAGAAATGCATTCGTTTGCTGCTAATCAGGGGACATAAGAGAGGAGTCATTCATATTTCAATAATAAAGGATCTAAGAGAAAGACATTATCTAAACTCCATGGCTGTTCAGTTTATGGCTGTGAGTCTGTGCAAGATCTGGGCAGGAATATGGAAAACTCCTCCATTAGGCTTTTTTCATCTTCTCCCATTGCTTTTCAGCATCCTTAATGTTTTATCCTCTCTCTTTGTACTTGAAAGTCTTTTTAAAATATTAATTTTCTCTCTCTCTCATCCTGTGTTTTTCTCCTCAAGAAACCACAGAATACAATGACTTTTAAAATTTCTCTGACCTGCTAAGTCAAAGAATAAAACCACTGGCTATGCCCACACTGTACTGACTTCGAAATATCCTGAACTGCGAATAACTGCAAAATTAAGCATTTTGCCTACAACAATATACTCTCTAAAGATGTTGCTTAAGGCAGTTCTGCTATTATGAAAGCACACATGAATTTATAATATTCTGCACTCGATATAGAAGAGTAATGAGTGAGTGCCAGATTGCTGAGATTTGATTTGTCATTCTGCTGTATTCAGATTCAGATGTAGTGATTTGGGGTTCTGCTGGTTTGATTAATATCTTAGAAGAGTGAATACACTCCAATCAAAGTTCATATGAGCCTTGATTGCAACCATTCTGCATAATCGCCACTTATACATAACTCCTCTGACTATGGGATAGCTTAAGTAGGCTACTATTGTTTAAAGGGAAAAGAAGAGTGATGGATTTGCTAACACTTGAATAGAAAATCTCCCGTCAATTATTTAAATAGTAGCCAACTGTAGAGTGCTTTGTATGGGAACATTCAGATTACAGCACTATTAACACCATCATCTTCCAGCTATCACAAAACTTTACTGCTGCACTTCCCTCATACTCATCCTTAGACGTACAGTAAACAGATGTAGCTTAATCTTAAAGCTTAAATATACCGCATTTGTCTTAAAGGAATAGTTCACCCAAATATGTAAATTCTTATTAAGCTACTTATTACATCCTAATCCATATGAGTTCCTCTCTTCTCGAGAACACAAACAACTACTGCAGATATCAGGGAGAATGTTGGGGACTCGTGAGGGCCTCAGTCACCATTTCAATGCATTTTTCTTCCATTTAGTTGGTTTTTCATGACAGAATGATTGGGGAAAATCTTCTGTTTCACAATGCAAGACATCTAATTGGATAGTTGACTAATGAGAAAGAAGTTATGATGTTGACACCCCTGATGCTTAGGCCCTATGCCAATACATACGAGTATGATCCTTGACAGGGCTGCACAGCACTTTAAAAAATGCATCTTAAAAAGGTTGTTTGCTAAACAGCTGCACATAATGTTTAGTGGAGAAAACTGGTCTGTGCACATTCTAACATTACATAAATTACTCAAAGTGAAATTCCCCTATTCAATGTAAAACCTATAATCAAAAAGCTAAAAACAATGTGTCCCACGATGTTGTATTGATAGATAGTCATATGGCAGCCTCTAGTGGCTATAAAGTGTCAATAATCTAATCTGGTGTCTCTTTGTAGAAGTTGAATTACTCAATTAATTATTCAGGGCAAAGGTGATATTATTTGAGGGATACATAGTCATTTTTATTAAATTCACATTGAAAAAAAAAATGAATGAAAATAATTTTAACACTAAATACAGTTATATTTTACCCAGATTTTCATTAATTTCCAACAAACAATGACAAGTTGCTCTAATGTAAAATTATATCTGCAATTTAATTGCTTGTTTTTCTATTTATATCTTTCAGTGTAGGCTATTGTGTTAAAATAAAAGGTTGAATATAGGCCAAAAAACATCTGAATGATAAAAGTAAACAACATTTTACTATTACTATGCAAAAATAATGAATCCATCCAGTACTGTCATGCATGACTCTTACTCATAATAAGAAAACATCTGACATCATTCTGAGGATTTTACATTCAGTTCTCTCTATGTGTTTCCGACTTGCTCATCTGTGACAGTGCATATTGTTTTTCTGTTCAGCAGGAAGTTCTTCTTACATGTGGAGGGGAGGGGCTTACTCTTGGTGGGTGTGGCTTGCGTGTTAAGCTGCCCAGGTGTGGGGGACAAGAGAGGGGTAGAGTGAAAGTTGGATGAGGGGTTGATGGAGGAAAGAGGACAGGGTTGCAGGGATATCTTCTTCCGGAGTTCATATAAGCATCTGGAGAGTGTGCAGAAGGGGGTGCAAAACTGGGATAACAAGGTGGGCTGAGGGGATCAATTGGGTTGATAAAATTACAGAAAGATTCATCTGCTCCCTCAGGGAAATCCTGGAGCAAAATAGAGATGAATTTGTCTTTCGCATTGTCATTGGTACTGACTCAACAATATGCAGTACACAGTGAGACAACAGCATCTTGATGATGATAATAATAGGAATAGTATTAATGTCTTCCTTACGGTTTCTTTGAGAACATATAGTCCCCCTGGGTTCCGGCGATTATGGTAACTTCTTGAAGGCACAATATCAACTACAGGAAAGAGAGTGTTCAAGCTTTAATGAAAGAAATATAAAACAATTTATTTGTGTTCTACATTAATTTAGAATAATGCAAACTAAGAAATTAAAAGGGCAAAGATTTTTTTGTTTATGATGCGCTTGTCAATATGGCTATCATTTTGGACTTATACTGACTTCTAGTGGAGTGGATGCAGCATCATTGCAAAAGTAAACATTTTCAGTTACCAATGGCATTGTAGAAATGCACTATTTGCAGTCAGACAAGGTTAATTTATTCTACAAGTACAAGTGGTTCACAAGTAGTTTTTGGTCATGTGATCTCAATATGGAGGCTCCCATGAGGCAACAAGCTCCAGGTGGAAAAAACAGTTTTGGCTACTGATATGACTGGAGTATTTATCTCATAACATTTTACATCATTCAATCATTTATACTATTAATTTCTTTATGTGTAAAACTTTTTGATTAAGCAAAAAACACTGAGTGCAGTTTTAACCCTTGAATGCATACTTTGGGTCTTAATTGAATTCCATGTCCTTTACCTTATCCATTTTTTGGAGCTATGCTCCCATTTCTTTAGAATTCCTTATCCTTTCTCTTATGAATCATCTAATAATACAAAATGGCAAAAACTGCCAACATATCTGTCTTTAGTGTTCCAAGAAATGTAAAAGTGTGGCAAAATATATTTCCACTCTTATAGATCATATTTTAATGATTATTTCATATCTATTTAAGTCTACTGTCACAGGATATCTATTTCTTGTCTTAAAAAACAAATGAGTTCCATATTCATACAAATTACTAATATATCATGTAGATATTCAATCAACAATTGTAAATGATCAGTATCCCAAATGAGAGTACACGTACATTTTATTAATGTTATTTGTCACTCAAGGTGGTGCTGTTGTTTCTGTGATTGACTTGATTTACATTTGGCATTGGTATTTGACAAAGATGCAAGTAAACTATAGCAAGTTCAACACATGAACAGTGTAATATGCATATTGACAGTTGAACATACTACTGAAATTCTACTGAAAGTTGTACGTCAATTTACACTCAATACATATGTGAGAAAATACACGAGTAACTTATGTGTAGCTTATGTATTAAGTGTACCTCATTATGCATGTCAGTCAGTTGAGTTTCATAACATTTCAGCGTGGAAGTAATGAATACTTTTCTATAATTTGCTGCATCATGTCTTTGATATATGAAAAATAAAAATACTTTCAAAATTTTACACTATCTGACCATTTTGTAGATCCATTTGTGATATTTACAAGTGCCGGGTCGCTAAAGACTAGAAATATGTAATAATGCTTGGCAAAAAATTACTATTAAATGCATTTAAGGGGTTTCATATATGAATCATATTTTATTGTGCAAATGTAACAAGCAAAACAATTAATAATGAATTAATGATGTTACCCTCATGATTGCTGTTGCTTTGGTCTGCTACATTTTGTCCGCTCTGTCTGGCAAGTTGTTCTCTTTTTCTGTAGAAAGATTAACATCATTGGATTTGTGTTTGCAAAATAATGCTGACTGTGAAGATCAAATCCAATATAATCATTTAATGCAAGAACAGAAGGCAAAATGTAAAAGAGATGAGTCATTTCTAGATAAATGTGCTGCTTTAAATTGCTTTGTTTTTTTTTGATCTGTAGAACTTTGGCCTCCTAACAGTTGAAGCACTTTTTTTAACAAGAACATTGCGACCTGGTGAGATTTATTGTTGCTTGCTTTGGACCTATCAAAATGAATGGCTAAGAACAATAGAGCTGGTACTTTTTGGAGGGTTTCCAACAGGCACACACTGTCACCAAGGTGATGAGTAAGAAAATGCCTCCCGATGAGAGGATGATATAGAGAGAACTCCGTCCTACAATATTGAAAAGGAGAAAAGCAGGGTGACATAGTACATCTTTCATCAAACAGTGCTCTAAAAAACCAAACTACTTTGTATAAAACGTCCAAATTAAGTAGACTTCAAATGGATTGGTTGCACAGGTTGCCAGGAATACTAAGTGTGGAATGAATGTTAGGTAACGACGAACAAAACAAGCTAGTACTTTCTTGGGTAAGTACACGGTAAGTATACGTAAAGTACATGTACTGTAAAATAAAGTGCATCCGGAAAGATAGGTAAATGCTTCAAGCTGCAACTCACACAATGTTCAAGCAAAATCTACACACTTGGGTAAATGCATAGTATTTGAATTAAATTGCATTATTATGCTACAGTATCTGTATTATTCAAGTAGTTTGCGGCCTTGTAACATAGTAAAACACATGTTAGGTCATGAATGAATGTTTCTAAGGTGACAATAACGTCACGTCACCTACTGTAGACAGTGAGTTTGACAGGCAGGCTCTTCATACTGCTGATGGGGTTCTCCACCCTGCAGCTGTAGATGTCATCATCTGACATCACAACACGGGAGATGGTCAGGAACTTTTGGTTATGTGAAAGAAGCAGACGTGAGTCATTGTTCAAAGATTTCCCGCCTTTCAACCAGCTATAGGTGGGTTTGGTGCCACTGCCATGAGAGCAGTTGAGAATAAAGTGTTCAGTCAACTCCAACACGGATAAAGCCACCATGTGCACAGAAGGCCTGGACAATGGAACTGTGATAACAAAACATTACCATGTTAAAACCATAATACTCTTTTAAGGAACTTTGAGCATCACACAAATCCCATAATACTGTATATGAATTTGTCAATCATTTCATACCATACCATGGTTATGCAACAGTACTTTTTGTTAGGGGTAAACATACAATACTCTTTCATTAGTACTGATTTTTTTAGGAGTTTGAAATGTACTTTGGATAAATGCACCTTGCTTACCATCCACGGTGAGGTTCACATATCGCTCACCAGTGAAGGTATCATCAGTGATGGATATTTCCACCTCGTAGGCCCCCTCATCAGAGAGGTGAAGCTGATGCAGGAGCAAGGATCCATTCTCAAACAGGACGATTCTGCTGCGGTACTCTGGCCTCAGGTTTCCAATTATATCTGTGCCGATCGACTGAACCACAGTGACGGGCTTGTCCCTCTTCAGCTGCCACTTAATTACAGGCTGGTCAGAGCTGGAGCTGGTATAGGTCACAGAGAGAAGGGCGGAGCCTCCTAGTGTACCTCGAACTAAAGGAGACGGACTGCTGATGTTTACCCCAACTACATCTAAATACATACAAACACATATAGAAAGAAGTAACAAATGAGATACCTCAGTTTTTTTTCCTAGACAGCAATGAGACTAAATGAAGACTTTTGCTCAAAAAGTTTTGTTCAGTAATTTGAGACAGATTTGACTTTTTATATTTGACTTTTTAAAATTTTACATAGCTGAAATTTTTACTTTGAAAACTTTGAAAGAGCTCTGGCAACACATTTTAGATGCACTTACAACATTATGCTTAAAGGGATAGTTCACCCAAAAATGAAAATTCTCTAATCATTGAACTATCCCTTTAACAAGCTGACAATATGTAAAGTCCTATAAAAGCCTTAAACAGCTTTTCTTTATCGGTATATGGTCAGAAATGGTTTAAGCATAAACCAATCATCACACATAAACTTTGTCCATTACCCTGATTTCACTTTGCATGTAAACAAAGTGAAGGTCACGGCGCAGTCTCTCAGGTGGTCGATGTGCACTCTGGTGGTCCAGAAGCACCACCTTTGGCTCAACCTGGTCGATTCAAGGGAGGCTGACAAGGTTTGATTCCTTGATGCCCCCATCTCTCAGGTTAGCCTATTTGGTGACACGGTCGGAGACTTTGCCTGGCAGTTTTCGACAGTGAGGAAGCAGACGGAGGCCATTCAACATATCCTGCCCCGGCGCGGCTCAAGGTTTCGCACCCCGTCAGCTCAACAAGGGCATCCCCCTGTAGAGACAACACCAGCTCCAATGCAAATCGCCCGAGTTGGCCGGCCCTGGCGTGGAGCCAACTGCAGGAAACAGACATCACCCATCTCATGGATGGCCGTCAAGAACCTGAGGAAGGCTTCAAAGCACCCCTGAGACAGGCAGCCTATGAAGTCGGGAACCTGCAAGACAGGAGCTGGTAAGCAGAACACTCCTCCTCCCGGTGGAGGGCTGGGTGGATAATCCGTGTAAAACGGGCAAGCAGCCGCCAGCCCATGACTGGTTCTCAACTGCCACATCAACTGCCTCGATTTGCTGGCAGTATTGCTCACCCTGCAGAGGCTTTTGCCATTGATCCATGGCAAGCACGTATTTGTCCAGAGGGACAACACAGCGACGGTGGCATACATCAACCGCCAAGGCAGTGTGCCCTCTCGTAGTATGTCTGTTCACTTCCCGGGAATCCTCCGATTACCCACTCTGGTATGCCCTGACCGAGGCTCCCCTCAGCACAGACATGCTGGCCCACAGCTGGCCCCCGGGGCTACGCAAGAATGCGTTCCCCTCAGTGAGCCTACTTGCACAGACGTTGTGCAAGGTCAGGGAGGACGAGGAGCAGGTCGTCCTAGTAACACCTTACTGGCCCTCCCAGACTTGGATCTCAGACCTCACTCTCCTCGTGACAGACTACTAATCAATTAGTGGTTGCATTCCAGCTCCTTTTATACCCATATGTCCGGGGGAGTTGCATGCAAATTCCACTCGCCAATTCCCATTGGGATCTCCCCAAAGATGTGTTTGGGGCTCCCAAGAGTGACTCCTAGTATCACTTCATGAACACAACGTCTCGTTCCCTCCATCAGGGAATGCAGGTTCAACAGTAACCGAGATGTTTTCTGGCATTGTCGGATTTGCTGGTATTTTGGTAGCTATCAGCATATTGGTGTGCATGTAAATGTGCTCATTGACCCATAAACAGACACATTCAAATTGAACTTATACTATTTTACATATTACAGTATATTCTGAGCATCAGCATTCTTGTCAAATATGTGACTACATTTTAATTCCAGTATTGCTTTGAACATGCCCCCCTGCAGTATTCAGTCATAACAAAGAACTCGAGATTCCGAGATTAATTCAATTGGACAGGCATCACAAGTAAATAAATTCTCTGCAGGCCATCAAGGGTTACCTGCTGAAAACAGGATTGTGCATATTGCTCCAGAGTGACCCAACCTGTTGCTCTCTTTGCCAGGGCAGTGCGAGTCAGCTTGGCATGGCACAATCACTGTGGTAACAATTGTCAGTGCTAAGGGCTTTTCAGGATGAGCTAACAAAGGCCTGAATTGCAGGTTGCTCTCCTCCAATCAGGGGCAGCTGTGCAAGAGACATGCTCTCTGGTGGGGGGGGGGTAGACAGTGTGTCCCAGTGATTCTGCTAATCAAAGCTCTCCACAGTGACACAATAGCAGTGCTAGGAAGAACATGCTTCAGTTAGGACAAACTGTATATGCTTGTGCTCATACCGGTACATTTGTCCCCTTCCCTGGTGCATCTACACCTGATCTTAAGAAAATGTAGTCTCACCAAGCTTGCGCTAATTTACATTGTGAAACTAGTGTTCCCTCCACCAGACAAATGATGTACTAAAACAATTCAAATGCATAGATAGAGGTGTAAAAAAAGTACAATTATTTTGCCAAAATGTACAGAAAAGTGACGGGTCTGTGATGTGATCATTTTGAAAATTTACATTTGAAATTTTGCAGATTGTATTGTTTAAGGATCTGTGCAAGTTTGTGATAATTTGATTCACTTTTCAACATTCTTATCCTAACATGCATACTTTTTTGTTGTTTGACTACGATTTCTGAAGAAAAAAAAAATGCTTTTAATATTTTCACTTACAATGAGTGCGTTGAACTAATGAATTTATTTAACCGATTGTGCCATTTGTGATAAGTCGCATGGCCACCAACACCAAAAAAATGCAACGAAAAGCTTGAAACTCTGACAACAACACACACTTTTTCTTCCTTCTCTTTAGAAACTTTTCTCCTAATGCCCTTCTCATTCAGCAAGCACGGTAGAAAAGTTTGCTTATATTGTCTTACCTGCCAAGGAAAAGATGAATAGGCATAGCAGAAGATACAGTGAAGGAACGGCTGTCTCTTTAGATGATGCCTCCCTCTTTGCCTTCATCTTGGGAGCAGCGCTGGATTTCTCTCCCACACAATCAGCATGATTTGTCCACTCCAGGCACGTCCCTTAGAGTGCTTCCTGCCAGAAGGGACTCTGAACCCCACTCTCAGGACCCCAGCCTGAACAACAGCTCTATGTGTGATTCAGTACGAGGATGTGTGTGTGTGTGTGTGTGTGTGTATGTTTGTGTGTGTGTGTGTGTGTGTGTGTGATTTGCTCGCTTTATAAGGTTCTCCACAGTGATCATCTATTATCAGGGCCCCTTTGTGTGTGTGCATTTGTGCATGTGTGCCTTCGTCTTTTCAGTAAAGTCACTAGGATGGCACTCCAAGATGGTTTGAGATGTGAAAATAAAGATGGCTGTCATGTTAGTGTTTGTCATTATTGCTGTTGTTTTGTGTTGTTTGTTGTTGTCAGCCCCCAACACTTGACAGATCTGTATATACGAGCTGTCAATTATGCCAAGATACAACATTACAGCATATTCAATGACATATTACACCCACGGTTTAAGCTGCATATAAATTATTTTTTTTGTTGTAGTTATCAAAACAAAAAAATGTAAAACAATTCAGATGAAGAAAATAACTTAATATGTAAAGTTTGTCCATACAAACTTTGATGTTTGAAAGCTGATAATCAAATATGTAAAAATGAATGCTCTTGCTTATAAGTAAATTATGCGAGTGGCTAGAGACATTCCTATATTTTATACTTTTTCTTGATATTATGCAAGCTTATTCATGTATCCACATTTATGTACTCAACTATAATCAGAATATAATCATATACTTCACATACATGAAACCAGCTTATATGGCATTATCATTGTATTAAGACTCCATGTATTCCTTGTATGTCCATACTTGTATTCCTGTGTTGTATACATGTTACCAGGCACAAGCCTTATATGTTCAATGTGTGTGTGTGTTAGAAGATTACTTCATGCTCATTCTCTGTCTTTGTTAAATGGTTTGTGCTTTCTGTGCCTAACATTCCTGTGAGAAACTGGAGCGCTGTTTGGGACAAAGTATATACATTTTAGACTCTTACTTTTTGAACATGTTGGCCTTTTGACCTGATGAGGTTTCAGAGCTGAATTCAGAGAGCTTGGAGCTAACTTTATAGATGTTATTGTTTCAAGCAATGTGCAGGAGTCTTGCACATACGCACATACAATGATAAAACACTTGTGTTAGTGCTGGTGCGTCAACATACAAGGCCACCACAGCCTTTGCACTTCAGTGGGTCATAACGATATGTCCTGATGCCTTTGAGTTTACTTCAAACCGTGCAGATCATGCTGTACCAAAAAAGGAAATCTTTCTTGGCACCATCTCAAGAGGGCATAAAGACGGAAAATGTAACTTTTGGTCCTCAGCGAGACTAAAACCTCAGCTATCAGGCTCTCTGCATCTGACTTCCAACTTTGAGACCTCATCTTACTATCCGTACTTTAACTTCTTTCATTTAATTACTTGGTTCATTAGACAAAGACAAGACATAGTATTGTTAGATTAATTCCAGGACCTAGTCCTTGGATATATCCTTAAGATATATCTACTTAACATTAAAGAACCAAACGTAAATTGTTTCTTTATTATTACATTTATTTACATTAATTCATATTTTATTCATTTATATTAAATTCCTTCTACAAATTCTCAGATTTATTGAAGTCATTTTCCATCTGCTGGATCTCACTGCATCCGTAAACAATATTTATAATTGTTTGCTAGCTTTACAATGCGTAACCATATATCAATCCTAAAATAGAAAACCTTAGTAGAAGTAGAAAACGTTTGCACTTTTAGTAACATTGGTTTAATGTCGAAGTCTAAAGTTTTATTATATTTATATTAATATTATTAATAATATATATATATATATATATATATATATATATATATATATATATATATATATATATATATATATATATATTAATGAACAGGTTATTTAAAAAAAAAGAACTTTAGATTATATGTTGATCGTTATGTTTTGAGCACCAAGTATTAAGTTCTGCTTGCGCAGCTTTGAGCATCGTCACTGCCAGTAATGCAAGGTGACATACTAAACAGACTCAGAAGCATGCATTAAACTTCCCTGTCAAAGGATTTGGTGTGTCACGCACAGTAGTGCATGATTAAAACTTGTTTATAAAGTTAATTTGAAATGTTCTAATAAAGTGTTAATTTAAGTTTAACTAAGATAAAGTATCATGTACAGAATACTGTATAGAGTACATCAGATTTGTAAGTTATAGTAGTTACTGTTTTAACTGAAATGTTTATGTCAAATTTATTTACTCACTTTAATCAATATTTGTCATGAAGTTGAGTTTAGTATAATAATTTAGAAAATACATAGCAACCCAAGTCAGAACAGTCTGAAGGTCTGTGTCAAGTTTGGTTGATGTACTGAAGCTTGAAAGCTCCAAGACGAGTTGCATTTATAAATGTTGGTCTTGTTTAGTGATTTTGTAAAAATCTCTGTAGAACAACAGTATGTTGGCTTTAATAATTAAAAACATGCCCAAGGAATAGTAACCAGTCCATGCATTTAACGAGAGTCAAGAGGGCACTATACCGTCTTGAAGTAAGCAATTAATAAAAGGAGACCTGCACAGGAGACATTCCTAAAGCTACTATAAAGCTACTCAAGGACAAGTGCTCAGGCTGAATAGACGTGCTTCTTCTAAACAACAGCTTTCTACTCCACACCCCCCTAAATCTTCCCTCCCATCCATGCATAACCAGGCCCTCACACGTGCATGGAAAAGATAGTTATTTACAAGCCCTATATATATTTGCCAGGACATAAGGAATGAAAAGAGGACCTACAGATTGCTAAGGCATCTGTCTTCATTGAAAAAGGCTTTGTTTGCAAGAGTATAATGTTTCTGGTTTAAGAAATTCTCCAACCGGGCCCTAGATACATTAGCAGAAAAGTGTTTGTTTTTTCTTTTCCCACAAAAAAATGTCATACATTTCTGTCATCATTTACTCCCCTTTATGTTCTCCAATAATACAGAAAATAAATGTGTCAGGAATTAAATCACATGTCTGTCTGGGAGCTGATGTCATTGTCCTACAATGGTTTTGTGTGGTCAGCTGTTGTTGTGGTCATCTGACTGGATATTTTGTCTTTGAAAATATTTTCCTTGAATGTTGAAGAAAGTAGTTTTGTACACAATAAAAGCAATTGAATAAACACAATAGAATGCATTTCAGCTAATTAGCTTATTTGATGACCCATAAGTCCACGTTAGGAGAGCATTAATAAATGATCCAAAGAAATATGTACCATATCAAAAGTGTTTGCCACCCAGTTAGCAAAAAGAGCAGATGATATCTGCAAAATGGCAAAGAATTTCATGAAGAAAAAGCTTTTCACTGAACATTCAGTCTGTTATACTCAAGAGTATCCTCTGTTCTAAATGATCAAAGCTTTATTATGAGTCTGAGACACACACTCACACAGAGCTTGGGATTAGCCTTTGTCCCTTTGAGGATAAAAGCCCTCTCGACGCTCTGATCTAGTAAAGATCTCTGTCAAATAGTGTCAGTGTGAACATCCAAAGGTCAAAAGTGCACTGACACCATGAAAGATCCTGACAGATGTCTTCTCTGAAGAATATCCTCTTAAAACTATAGTGCATGAAACATGATGAGAGCATGTTGTGAGAGTTGTCAGTGAAATAATTCAAAATAACTTATTTTACTTAAAGGAAATTCTGTCATCATTTGCTGTGAGGAACAGATCAAAGTTGAAATTATTATTTGCTTAAAATCTTGGCCACCTCCATAGCACTTGAATCTCATTGGTGCTTGCTGATATTTAAACTCGGCACATCTTCTGACAGTTTTGACATCAATAACATTAAATGCAGTTGGTTCTTGCGTGTGTTGTACAATTTTGGGTAAATTAGTCAAAAAGTAATTAATTACAAATTACTATTTACTTATCTAAAATTGTAATCAGATTACTGACTTCACTAATTACTTTTCAAAAAGTAATCACAATACTAATTGCTTTAAAGTTACTTTGTAAAATATTTTCAGAAAATGTTTAATTTTTCCACTCAACTAAAAATACAAAATAATTTGTCATGGTCACTCACAAGTCATTGACTCAGCACATGTTTCTTCCTTACAGATACATGTTAGGGGGTGTATGTCCTACATCTGTCACAGAAACACAAACAGATTTACATATAAACTTAATTTATGTTTCACCTGTTAACCCGAGTAAAGTACTTAAAAGTATTTAACTTCATTGACAGTCTGTTGCAGTAATCTGATTACAACAATGTAAAATGTAATGTGTTACACAAATTTGGTACTAGAAGTACAGAAAATAAATGAGCGACAGCTACACTTAGTAAAAAACATGCAAGCAGACAAACCTAGAAGAAAGAAGACGAGGAGAAAAATGAAGGATGATTTAGCTTCTCATAGGGGGTCTTTTAACTTTGACCTCGTGTCTCACGTCTGTCATTGGAGGGAGCTACAGTTGGTACATTTTGTTATGTTTTACAATTATAAAACCATGTGAGATTTAAATAAACACTCTGTTATTGAAGTTTATATGTTATTTATTGTAATGGCCTTGAAAACAAGTGCATTCAGCATTGGGTAAACAAGTCCTCTAAGAAATTCAGCCTAAATATTAGTATGTTTACTTGAATTTAACCAAAATGTTGAGTTTTTGAAAACTGTAATTGTTGCTGACATTTTCGAACACAGCTCCCATAACTAGCTAACTAACTACTCAAAATGTTCAAGACGTGCTGTTACGCATGCGCACTGGACGGTCATTTCCCCTCCCACACACGGAACATAAGCACATGGACTGAGGGATCGACGTTCTTCTTCGGTAAATGCAAGGTAATGTATTTTGATTTATACCTCACTTTCTGCTTTATTTGTTTAATACTCTTAATAATTGTTAGAGTTTTGTACTTTGTTGTTTTCATGCTGTTTTGTGTGAAGTATTAGCTCATGTTAAGAACTTGCAAAAAACACGTTATTCACTACACGTTATTTGAAGGCATTTCTGTTAAAACTAGTCTTTGCCCACTTCATATCTGTAAAATGAGTTGACTGGTCGCATATTAAATAATTTTGAAATGTATATGTTTTGATGGGCACGAGTATGGGAGTACTGGAGTAGTTTGAACTGAAGACTGGTGATTAGAAGGAGGCAGCACAGACTGACATGGATGCATTCACACTAGAGAGAACGCAATCCAGATAAAGTACAAATGGATGTAACAGACCACGACATCTTGAGCCTGGTTCTTTTAAAGTATACATTTTTTATTTGATACGCAACATTTCTAATTTAAAAATGCAACGATGTGTGGTGATCTCCAGTCAAGCCGGTTGTGGCAAAAATAATGAGAGGGGGGGGGGGGGGGGGGGGTTTAGCAGACCCCATTGCCACCACCTCTTCAAGTAGAGTATTATTATCATTATTAGTATTATGTATATCTTATTTAAATATATCAGCACAGAAACTTCAACAGGCTTTGTTTTAGTCATTGTGCAACATTGTAATTTGCCCACAATAAACATATGCATCTGATTTTGTTTCTTTTACTTTTGAGTGATGGATTAACTATTATTATTATTATTATTATTATTATTATTAGAGTACCAGTTGATGACCTACTATGCAGTGGAAATGTAAGTTCTGCACTTATACATCTGAAAAGAGGGCACAACTTTCTTAAGCACTATCACATAAGCCATGGATCATATTCTCAAATTGTTTCAATACCATGTCTCCATTCCGAGTGTCCATGTCATTCTACGTATTAAAAGTACATTTATCAAAAATCGATTTCCAACCAAAACTTGAGGAATGTATGGGCCGTTGAGAAATCTATTGACAATTTGATTTGAGGGGAAACATGAGTTCTTCAAGAAAGTGATCCATGATGCACAACATTTCAAAAATGTCCCCCTAATGCTGGCCAAGTAGCATCACATGGATGCCATTTCTTTTTTCAAGCCAAGAGTACAAAGGACAGAGTGTGTAGTTCACTTGTCACAGCCTTTCCTGACAATGTTCAAGAATTGAGTCCTAATTGTAGTACGCCAATCGTTTCATCCAGTGTTTACATTGATGGCATTAAGTACTGCCCGGACATGGTGGTTTCAGTTGGATGTTGTTCAGGTTTGCCCAAGTTCATTGAGAAAATCTTGGCAATCAACACTGACATAATGTTCCTCTGCAAACCACAGACTGCATGTTTGAGCATTTGCTCTCTTATGAGTTGTGCAGTTTGCATTCACTGCAAGTTATTCAGCTTTCTCTAATAAATGACCCCTTCCCTTTGGCAGCTTATAATATCCTTTTTTCTTTGTTTTGTAATTTTAGTTTGCCATGTCGATGACACTTCACGTTATTGTGCATGACAGTGACATCTTGGAGAAGTGGCCAGCACTTTTCACAGAAAGCCAGGTTTTTTCCTCCTCCAAATCCCAGAGTTACTTTTTTCTATGAATTGTGTATTTGAATGTTAATCACATATTTTTGCTTTGGTCTTTGCAGAATTCAATCGCATATCTGGGGAAAATCTGAGATCTGAGTTCTATGCAGCATTGGACACACATTCTGCATGTTTGACTGAAGATTTTCAGAGAAAAGGAGGAAATCAGGAAAGAACACTTGATGAAATTATGCTTCATGTTGACTCAAGGTATACCTTTGTGATTATTGTCATCTTTAAATCATGATTTGACTGTGATTGTTACCCTCACGTCTACCTGTCTCTACTTTTTCATGGTCATCTGATGTAACATATATTTGCACTGCAGAACTTCAGGGTCTTCCAATCTTCCTGACCCAGAGGAATTTTTCAGGATGAGCTTCATAAGTATTTTTATTGCTGTTTATACTTTTAGTTTATGAAAAAGT
Organism: Moxostoma hubbsi; assembly: GCA_032164185.1. NCBI lineage: Eukaryota > Metazoa > Chordata > Actinopteri > Cypriniformes > Catostomidae > Moxostoma > Moxostoma hubbsi. The sequence continues at coordinate 20,330,879 of JAVLUX010000030.1, read as the reverse complement.
TCTGGATGTACTTTTACAGTTGATACTGTATTTGTCTCTTGTGAAAAAATTCTGATTTGTGACATTGGTGATTTAAATTCCTTAAATTGATGCAATAAAATATACTATAAATTCAATTCTGTGTTCTTGAAGGGATAGTTCACCGAAAAATGAAAATTATCCCATAATTTACTCACCCTCAATTCATCCTAGGTGTATATGACTTTCTTCTTTCAGCCAAACACAAACACTGGCTCTTCCCAGCTTTATAATGGGAGTATATGGTACCTTCGATTTTGAAGCCCAAAAAAGCACATCCATCCATCAAAAAAATTATCCATACAACTCCAGGGGGTTAATAAAGGTCTTCTAAAGCGAAGCGATGCATTTTTGTATGAACTATTGGAACATTTTGGAGTGAACTATTTCTTTTACTATAATTTGCTTCACACACAAAAATACTTTTCACCATGTGCACTATATATTTACACAATATGCTCAGTCATCTGCACATATGCAGAAAGTGCAATCAGAGTAATAGCAAGTTGATTTTGAAAGCTGTGAACAAGCACGCATGCACCCAGTGTTGCTGGGAAGTTTGTGCTTAAGTATGTGTTGTGAAACATGCGGCCTCTACTGGATATTTTAATGTAATGCTACTGGGGCCCAACTGAAATCTGTAAGAGCCAATTAAGCACATAAACCAAATGCTTCAGAGAGTGTTCAGTGGTGGGAGATGCAATAATGAAACAAGGAGTAATTCCAACATCCATCTACGATTAAGGTGTTATAAAAATAGTAACTATCTGTCACAGTTAAAGGGGTAGTACCCCCCAAAATTGTAATCCTCTCATCATTTACTCACCCTCATGTCATCCCAAATGTGTATGCTTTTCTTTCTTCCTCAGTATATCTCAGCTCTGTAGGTCCATACAATGCAAGTGAATGGTGGTTAGGACATTGAAGCTCCAAAAAGGCAACATAAAAGTAATGCATATGACTCCAGTGGTTAAATCAATGTTTTAAGAAGCAAAATGATAGGTGTGTATGAGAAACAGATAAATATAAAAATATTTTTCCCACATTTTTGTAATTTTTCAAATCAAAATAAAATAAAGTAGGTGGCGATATTCACGAAGAATGCACAGCACTAAAAAAACAAAAGAAATGAAAGTGGAAGTGAAATTGGAGATTTATAGTACTTAAAAATTGATCTGTTTCTTACCCACACCTATCATGTCGCTTCTGAAGACTTTGATTAAACCTGCCTTTATAAGCTTATTTTGAAGCTTCAAAGATCTGTGTACCATTAACTTGCATTGTATGGACCTACAGAGCTGAGATATCATTTATTTATCCTAGTTTTCTCCCCAATTTGGAATGACCAATACCCACTACTTAGTAGGTCATCATGGTGGTGCGGTTACTCACATCAATCCGGGTGGTCTCCGCTTCTGAGACCATCAGTTTGCTCATCTTATCATGTGGCTCGCTGCGAATGACACTGCGGAGACTCCCAGCATGTGGAGGCTCATGCTACTCACAGCGATTTACCAAGCACCACATTGAGAGCGAGAACCACTAATCGTGACCATGAGGAGGTTACCTCATGTGACTCCACCCTCCATAGCAACCGGGCCATTTTGGTTGCTTAGGAGACCTGGCTGGAGTCACTCATCACACCCTGGATTTGAACTTGTGACTCCAGGGGTGGTAGTCAGCATCAATCCTCGCTGAACATATTTCCTCTTAAAAACATTTTTGTGATCTGCAGAAAAGAAAGTCTTATGAACAGGTTATTTAAAAAAAAAGAACTTTAGATTATATGATGATCGTTGTGTTTTGTGCACCAAGTGATAACTTTTTGTAGCATTGATGAAACTGGGCAGGGGATTTCCATTTCCCAGCATGATTTGCACAAATCTCGATGGGTTGAACAAATGTTGAAATTAAGTGTTATTTTATGCTATTTTGAGCAATATATGAATATGAGGAGACTTGTTAATGTTTATTGTTCTGATATATTGGTATTTAAAAAAAGAGTGTCTGTTATGCTAGAGTTTTGGTGGTTACCATTGTGGTGAAGATTGGCACTTGTGCTTAGTTTGAGGATGTACTTTCTTGTTAAAGTGATGTTTGAGTGCTGCTTAGTTCCATAAGGAGATCCTTTCAAATTGACAGTGCAACAGTTTCACTGTCCTTACACTTGCTCACCTGGCTTAATAAAATGAATTGATTTGGACCAACATAAGAAAATTTATTAATTTGTAAATTGAAAAGTTGAGTTAAAAAATACTAAAGTACATTGATTTGACCTAATTTAACTAAATGATGTTTGCTCAATTAAACTGATTTAAAGGAATAGTTCACCCAAAAAATAAAAAGTCTCTCAACATTATTATCTCATCACATCTGGGATGGCATATGGGTGAATAAATGATGAGAGAATGTTTGAGTGAACTGTTCCTTAAAGCAAATCCACTCTAACAATATGGATTGAGAACACATGCACACATTTTATTTTTAAGTGATTCACAGGCTATAAATATACAGTATATTCTGCAAGTTTTACTGAATGTTATTAGCGTAAATATGGCAGCTGTCAGATCGGCAGTATTGCATTGTCAGCAGCAGTCTGTAGGGGGCAGATAGCATGGGACCCACAGCAGCAGACTGAGAGAGAGCTATTTTATGGCACTTGTGTTGCCATAGGCAACCTGTAAAATGTTGTTAGGAGACTGCAAGTCCTGAAGCAAGTGACAGAATTCATTCTGAGCAGGTTACATTGGAGCCTCCTAAAGTTGAGCTTTGTGTGCGGAGGAGGAGACGTGGGCGACCGCTGAGTTCCAATGATCATTTCTCACACGGGAAGGAAGACAAGTTGAGCCACAGGAAAATGACAATTATGTCAGGCCTTTGTTGCTGATGTGTGGAGGACATCTTGTCCTGTTTCTCCACCTGCCTATCCAAGCTTAGAAGTGTTAAAAGTCTGTGCGATCGAAAAGCCATAAGATGACACACAAACCAGCAATTACAATATGTAATCACTCACTGTGGCAGGATTTATGGATACATGACTCCAGTTAATTACTTGTGATGGAATGTGATCCAGGGGAGCTTATTGTGTTGTGATAAATTTCCACAGTATGTCAGCCACAATTGAAAACAAGACTAACAGAGTGCCATATGTTTTTAATTGTGATGTACAGGACACAGTCTATTAAATGCAGCTAAATGTAATGTGAATGGGTGAGTGAACAATATTGTGTCATGGGTAAAAACATTCATTATTTATGCTCTTAAACTTATTATTACATGAATTAATTCATTTATTTATTTTTACAAGGAAAAGGGGGTACTACTTTTGTTTCAAAGTCCTGAAGTTATCAATTATTATAAATCGGATATTGTGGTCCTGGTTGCTGATTTGTCAATATAGTGTTTCAGCCATGTTAATCTACACCATTTAAAATCTATGACATGGAACACATGTTTACCTAACTCTGTATTGGGGATACCGGGGCTAGTTGTCACACAGGGAAGTTGTCACAGAACCTATACAGTACATTAGTAATGATAAGATATGGAGTCAAAAGTCCAAGTGCACAAATGTGTGTTTTCTCTTGCAGAGGTTTTGTATGTTGGTTTCAAAAACGTAGTTCAAACTCCTCTAAAATTACAATCATTTTTGTGATTTCTGCCTTAAAAAGTAAACTTGTATAGTTTAATAGTATATACAGTATACATATATAGTATACATATATAAACTCAGCATAAAAAGAAATGTCAATTTTTCAGGACACTGTATTGTAAAGTTAATTTTTAAAAATACAAATATGTTCTTTATTGTAAAGGGTTTAAACAATGTTTTTCATGCTTGTTCAATGAACCATAAACAATTAATGAACATGCACCTGTGGAATGGTCATTAAGACACTCACAGCTTACAGATGGTTAGGACACTAAAGAGACCTTTCAACTGACTCTGAAAAACACCAAAAGTAAGATGCCCAGGGTCCCTGCTCATCTGCGTGAACGTACCTTAGGCATGCTGCACTGAGGCATGAGGACTGCAGATGTGGTCAGGGCAATAAATTGCAATGTCCGTACTGTGAGACGCCTAAGACAGTGCTACAGGGAGACAGGAAGGACAGCTGATCATCCTTGCAGTGGCAGACCACGTGTAACAACACCTGCACAGGATCAGTACATCCAAATATCACACCTGAGGGACAGGTACAGGATGGCAACAACAACTGCCCGAGTTACACCAGGAACACACAATCCCTCCATCAGTGCTCAGACTGTCCGCAATAAGCTGAGAGAGGCTGGACTGAGGGCTTGTAGGCCTGTTGTAAGGCAGGTCCTTACCGGATATCACCAGCAACAACGTCGCCTATGGGCACAAACCCACCTTCGCTGGACCAGACAGGACGGCAAAAAGTGCTCTTCACTGATGAGTCATGGGTTTGTCTCACCAGGGGTGATTGTTGGACTTGTGTTTATCGTTGAAGGAATGAACATTACACCGAGGCCTGTACTCTAGAGTGGGATCGATTTGGAAGTGGAGGGCCCGTCATGGTCTGAGACGGTGTGTTACAGCATCATCGGACTGAGCTTGTTGTCATTACAGGCAATCTCAACTCTGTGGGTTACAGGGAAGACATCATCCTCCCTCATGTGGTACCCTTCCTGCAGGCTCATCCCAACATGACCCTCCAGCATGACAATGCCACCATCCATACTGCTCGTTCTGTGCATGATATCCTTCAAGACAGGAATGTCAGTGTTCTGCCATGGCCGGTGAAGAGCCCGGATCTCAATCCCATTGAGCACATCTGGGACCTGTTGGATCGGAGTGTGAGGGCTAGGGCCATTCCCCCCAGAAATGTTCAGGAACTTGCAAGTGCTTTGGTAGAAGAGTGGGGTAACATCTCACAGCAAGATCTGGCATTTGGTGCAGTCTATGAGGAGGAGATGCACTGCAGTACTTAATGCAGCTGGTGGTCACGCCAGATACTGACTGTTACTTTTAATTTTTAATTTTTGTTCATAGAAATATTTACACTTGTTAAATTTGCTGAAAATAAAAGCAGTTGAAAGTGAGAGGACGTTTCTTTTTTTTTGCTGCGTTTATATATATATATATATATATATATATATATATATATATATATATATATATATATATATATATATATATATATATATATAAAATGTATTAATTACAATATTTTATCAAAATCAATGTTTTGATATTTTTGTACGTTACCTTTTCCATTTTTGCTATTTAAATAATTATTTTGTGCGTTTTAAATTTTGGGGGTTTTAATGGTGGGAACACCCCAATGTTCGCAGTTAATTGTGACCATTGTGGTAACATGCCCCAAGTAAAGAGACAATGTGCCCCGCTATTGGGGCAAGTTTTCACAAAAGGTCAAGAAGTGTTCAGTGAAGTGTATCTTTTTTCCTGGGAAAGAACGTTGAAAGTGTTCACCAGTTTTGTTGCAAATTTTGTGGCTAGGCAAAAACTTACAAATGATAAAAAAATATAGAAAATACACAAATATTTGTATTATCTAAAAACAAAAAATATTTTTGCTGGTTGTTCAGTTTACTAAATTAAAATAAACTAAAGCTGCATTGCATTGTATCCAGTTAAATGTGTAATATTAAAATGTTCTTAATCCATTTGAGTTGGGACTACATTGCACTACAATAACTTTTTGTAGCATTGATGAAACTGGGCAGGGGATTTCCATTTCCCAGCATGATTTGCACAAATCTCGATGGGTTGAACAAATGTTGAAATTAAGTGTTATTTTATGCTATTTTGAGCAATATATGAATACGAGGAGACTTGTTAATGTTTATTGTTCTGATATATTGGTATTTAAAAAAAGAGTGTCTGTTATGCTAGAGTTTTGGTGGTTACCATTGTGGTGAAGATTGGCACTTGTGCTTAGTTTGAGGATGTACTTTCTTGTTAAAGTGATGTTTGAGTGCTGCTTAGTTCCATAAGGAGATCCTTTCAAATTGACAGTGCAACAGTTTCACTGTCCTTACACTTGCTCACCCGGCATATACAAATGATTAATAAAATAAATTGATTTGGACCAACATAAGAAAATTTATTAATTTGAAAATACTAAAGTACATTGATTTGACCTAATTTAACTAAATGATGTTTGCTCAATTAAACTGATTTAAAGGAATAGTTCACCCAAAAATAAAAAGTCTCTCATCATTTACTCACCCTCATGCCATCCCAGATGTATATGCCTTCCTTTCTTCTGCAGAACACAATCAAAGGGTTTTAGAAGAATTTCTAATTTATTTTAGTCTATACAAAGCAAGTGAATGGGTGCCAATATTTTGAAGCTCCAAAAATCAGTATCCAAAATCAGGCAGCATTAAAGTAATCCATTAAAATAAGACTCCAGTGGTTAAATCAATGTCTTCAGAAGCGATATGATAGGGGTGGGTGAGAATCAGAACATTTTCATATTCTTCTTGTGTTTTTGGGGATTCACATTCATCATGCATACCGCCCCCTATTGGGCAGGGTTGCCTATATAGGGCAAGAATTTCTAGCAGAAATGGACTTAAATATTGCTCTGTTTCTTACCCACACCTTTTATATCACTTCTGAAGATATGGATGTAACATCTGGAGTCATATGGATTACTTTTATGATGCCTTTATGTGCTTTTTGCAGTGTCACAATTTTAGCGCCCATTCACTTGCATTGTATGAACCTGCAGAGCTGAGATACTCTTCTAAAAATCTTAATTTGTGTTCAGCAGAAGAAAGAAAGACATACACATCTGTGATGACATGAGGGTGAGTAAATGATGAGGGACTTTTCATTTTTGGGTGAACTATCCCTTTATATCTGAATGAACAAAATTAAATTGCTTGTAAAATCTCTCAAATTCATTTGAGTAAAGGTAATTCATGACTTCATGACTCTTTCATCTTAGCTCTGCCATATACATGCACAGGACGGCTACAACATAATATTCAACAGTTAGTGCTATTATTGGCATAAATATGGTTTTGAAAGGCAATTGTGGGTATATAGCAGGGGAATGTGTCAACTAGACCTTAATAAATGACTGGCAAAGTCTCATTAGCACAACCTTCCAGCTGTGAGCACCCAGTGAGGATTAATGAGACTGATGTGTAAGATAATATTTCCGTTTCAGCAGCATATACAGTATTATATATATATATAATTACCTGTTTGCAATAGCTTTAGGAACTCCTACTCTCTGTATACAAAGACTTCAAAAGACTAATGATCACCCCACAACAGCATGAATTCATTTTCTAGCAGGCAAAAAAAAAAAACAACATTTCTGAGCATTTATTCACTTTTCAACCGATATAGAGCTTAATGATGCTGATGTCAACATGCAAGGTGATCTGAGCTATCATTCATAAAGCAGTCTTTATATCTTTGTCACACACTTAAAAAAAATGCAGTCATTTTCTATAATTCTAATGATATCACTACCTTAAAAGACTTAATAAATAATTGTCGTAATTAAAGGAAAAAATAAAAAAAACATCTATTCAATCTTAGTATGCCATAATGCATGCTGCTTTGGAAGCTCTGATTTCTTTTTCAGCTGTTAAACTGACTGTGAAAAGTCCACTTGTATTTTACAGGGAGCAAACCAAACAAACAGGTCAACACAATTATAAACCAATTATAAACCAATGATAACAATCTATGTCAATACTGATAACAAAAGCACATCTTATTATGATAGTGGCTACATGGTAAAATGAAGGTAATCTTAAATATACCATTACGGCAAAGAAACATATCAAGCAATATCAATGACAAAACTCTTTTTTTAAGCCTACTTGACTTGACTGAAGAACGCTGTATACTATGGCATCCATTCTTCGATTCAAACAAATATCTGAATAAAACTTTATCAGCAAGAATACAGCTGCTTGTTTGAGGGATGCAATAGCATGCTGGAGCAGATTTCCACCCAGACTGTGTAAGAAGCAGAAAAGAGAGAAAGAGTTCACACATCAGATGAGATTTCCAGCCTAATTTTACTACTTTTTTGACACAAAAAGTCCCTCAGGAGGAAGCGTCCTGTAAGCCACCCTGCTGTTCACACTGAGAAGGAGATCTTCACTGCTCTGGTCCAGATGTGGCATCTGTCTCTACTTCATCTGTTCCCCCTGCTTTCAAAACAAACAGATTTTTCAGATGTACTGTATACCTTAATTTTGCAGTTTACAAAGAACAGCTGTCTATTCAACTTCCACATGTTCCACTTTCACATGTTCCTATGAAGTGACAGTGGAGGAGGATCATTCAGGGGGTCTTTTTTTTTTTTTTTTTTAGTTCCATGAATCACTTGATTTGACTTTACAAAAAATACAGTATGAGATGAAAACATTACTTATTGATAGATAATTCCAGAATATGGGTTGATCCTATCTGGTCATTTATTTTTGTCCAAGTAAAATGGAGCACATTCGCCTAGCCACATGATGCAGATGCACCTGAGGATAAAAATAACACATACATACATAAAAATGCTTAGCAACTAAAAACTGGGTTGATGTTGCTCGGGAAGTGCCTAAATTCGGAACAGAGGTGGGATAGAGTGGAGCAGCACAGCTGAAGGAGAGATACAGTATTTAGGCCTGGCTAGAGTTTGAAAGGACACCTTCATTCTCATTGCTTGGCCCACTTTCCACATCAAATGACCAGCTCTGCTTCTTTGGTTTCATCAAAGGACACCAATGGGGGTTGTTCAAAAAAGTCTTGCGGAATAGAAGCTTTATGTGAGAGAACATTATGGGTACGGTCTTTTAATCAGTGCTGGAATATTTGTTGCTTCGAAGTAGAATCTCGGATTGCAGCACCTCTGGGAATCAACTGTTTGTAAACAATTTGCATATAGCCGCTGAGTAGGGGAATGTACTTTACCCAGCATCTCTAGAAAACGATGCAATTTGGGGCAGAACAAAACACATTACCAAGAGAGAGGCTTTAATATTGAATCTTAGAGTTTATGGAGGTTTAAGACTCCCACAACAGAAATTAGATTTAAGATTTATGTCAAAACAAACAGTGAGATAAGCTAAATATGCTGCATTTGAGAGGAATATGGAGTGACTCAGTGGACTTCATTCACTGTCTCTAAACCCATCAGTAGCCTTTCACACAGTTGCACCATCTTTTCATGAGGGACAATGATAGATGTGTTGTTTAAAAATGACATAAATAAGAAAATAATTATCAAAAGCACCTGGTGAACTTTAAAACAAAAGCAGCTTTGAGCATGTCTTGTTGCAACTATTACGATAGGACTCAGTAAAAATAACTGATGGACTTTTTATGTTGTGATATGATTTGTTTTGTGTGTGTGTCTCTACGATTACTGTGATAGACACAATTCTGAAGCTGTGTCTCAAATGACACTATAACCTATGCACTTATAATATACACTAGTATACACTCAGTCATGGAGTGTATTAATTTTCAAAGTGTAGTATCATCCCAAAAGGAACACTTTACCATTTTGTACTACACAGAAGCATTTGTCATTTAATAGCTGAAGGAATTGAGGTTTCAAAGGCATGAAATGTGCTGCCACTAGCTTTAGCGCATTAGCCAACCTCAGTTCAATACTTGTATGTGAAACAACATACATATTCACACATTGTGGGGTGATAGCGAAGCAATTAGCTTACATTTGTAAGGTGCTGTTTTCATTGAAGTTTCGCTAGTTGCTACATTCTAATTTATTCACAATTTTGTCAGATCAGCAACGCAGCCAGGTAACGCCGCCCCTTCCGCTACGTATGGCAAGCCACAGGCTCAGAGTGTATGAAATGTCCAACATTCCACACTCTGTTTAGATGGTTGAAGAAGTGCATCATCTGGGTACTCATAATACACTTCTTTTTGATACATTTTCTTTGTAACACTACTTTTCACACTACTTACACTTCAAAATGACGTAGAATAGTTCAAAAGCGTGAGGTTTTGGATGAACCTTGTTGTCTTTTATTACAGTAAATACCCAGTGAATACACATGCCAAGCACAGTTTTCTTTCCTGTGTTAACACATTTCCTATTGAAACAGGATGTTTTGGCATAACATGGAAGAGCATTTTAGTTACCTCACAGTCATGAACAATAGATATGTTCGGAATTGCATACTACTGTATTCTTACTATTTCTGGAGTATGAAGATATAGAAGAAATAGTATGAGTAGTATGGTTGTATATGCTTTTTCAAACACTACTTGCTAGTCTGTTGCAGGTAGTATTGGGTGGAAGGATATTCTCATTCTAGAGAGCATTTAAGTGTACAAAAATCTGTGTAGTGCAGTCTGAGTCATCAATATTTTTGGTCCATTTTACCGCAAAAGAAAGACCGTAAATTTTAACAGCGTAATTTTGCCATAGATTACCTCAAAGCTAACACATATGAACTGAAATCATGGATTCTGTAGAAAAAAAGTTAAAAAGCTCAAAAGTTTAGGGTATTGTTGTTCACTTCAAATTTAGGAGCCAAATTCTGCTCTCAGGCGCTGAAATCTGAATAAAGACATCATTCCCTGAGTATCTGTGAGGTTTTTTTTTAAGTGTGTTGCCAAGCCGAGTTTGATCTAGATATCTGGCAATGTACCATGTGAGCAAGCAGATGGTTGTTGAGTTTAGTTATTTTATTCACTATGCCAGTGGGGACATTGACTCACCTATGTCCCCCTGGCTGCCGTTGAGAGCTTCACCACTGCTGCTCACCTCCTCGTTGGGCTTTTCACCAGGTTTCATCTTCTTCCTGGTCATATGACCACGGAAGCCAGCCTGGATTTTGGCAGCTGCCTTATTGGCTTCTGGGTCATCCAGTGGGATGTCCATAATGTCCTCCTCCTCTTCCTGTGGCTGGCTGCATTCCTCCTGAGGGGTGGGATGAACAATTTGAATCATCAAAACAGGCACGTATTATACTGTGCATTGATTTTGCAGTTGCCTAAAAATTATTCTATCCTCCAGTGATTAAATTCATGTGTTCAGACATGATTTGATAGGTGTGGGTAAGAAACTGATCAATATTAAGTCATTTTTTGTCATTAATTCTCCTCCTTGCCCATTAGGGGGCAATATGCAAGAAGGATGTGATTCACCAAACACAGAAGAAGGAGAATGTGAAAGTAAAGTGGAGATTGAATGAGCAACAGAACAGAATTAATAAAAAATGGACTTATATATTTATCTGTTTCTCACCCAAACCTATCACATTCAGATTATGTAGATTTAACCACCAGGGTCATCTGGAGTACTTTTATTTTGCCCATATGTGGATTTTGGAGATTCAACATTTTGGCACCCATTCACTTACATTGAATTTAAACTGGCATAAGGGTGAGTAAATTTTGAGATAATATACATTTTTGGGTGAACTAACCCTTTAAGCCCGCTTGGAATGAATCACTATCCGTCAGCTCCACAGATAGCTTCCTATGAAATGAGCCTAATCATCGCATCTACAATCAGTGTAGTGATTCAATTCAATTATCCGCTTCTCCAATAAAAGGACAGTTCACAAAAATATAAATTCTGTCATCATTTACTCTCATATTGTTTCAAACCCGCAAGACTTTCTTTTATCCGTGGAACACAAAAGTATGTTAGGCAGAATGTTCAGTCTAAGTCACCATTCACTTTTATTGTTTGGAAAAAAAGATGCAATAAAGGTGAATGGTGACTGAGACTAACATACTGCCTAAAATTTCCTTTTACAATTATTATTTTAAATCATCATTATTGTGAGAAAATAATGACAAACTTATCATTTGTGTGTGTGTGTGTGTGTGTGTGTGCGTGCGTGCGTGCATGTGTGTGTGTGTGAACTATCCCTTTAAGAAACCTATTACCTTTACCAAATGAAAAAGAAAGGCAGAACACATAAAAGTAAAAAAGACCCCAAACTTGGGATTGCTTTCAAAATCAAGGATTTAAACTACATAACTACCCAGACATTACATATACTAACTGGTTCTAACTTTATACAAATTGAAAAGCATGTCATCAGCACATACAGTTGTTCTTATCATCACAACGTGTGTGGTGGGATGTAGCGTTACTTGTTTCGTTAGGTCTTTCTGAAAGCCACATGCATTCTCCCACCACATCCAACTCAGCATATGAAAATGGCTCAGCAGAGGCTGCTTGGCACTCCTTAAACAGCTTTTGTGAGGGTGATGAGCACAAGTCCATTGTAAAACCCTGGCAAGAACATGTCCACCCACTTTTTAACAAAAAATCTGCCTCTTTTCACATTAACCAAGCATTATGCCAACAGGCTGATATCTTGTGTCCACAGACAGAGGCGTACCACAATTCCCCTATAAATAAGCTGTTCATTTTACTGCTGCTTCTTAATCCTGGTTTAGGCATACCCATGGATCACCTCCAGTGCCGTAACTTGGATCTTGTATCTCTATGGGACCCCTCTTTGGTCGTTTTCATCACTCATCAGGTCCGTGGTCATTTTAATGGTTTCATGTGATTGACCATTGCAGGCCCTCTCTCACCCCTGGCCCTAGAGCGGCTGCCCCCCCTGCCCCTTGATCACCTCTGATTAACACTGAGAAGTCACAAACCTTACAAATGTCTAAATATCTGTCACTAAAAACATTATTAAAAGTTTTTCTGTCAGATTCCCAATCCAAAACGGAAATTCTGCATAAAGGAAAAACAAACAAAAAAAAAGATTCATTAACGGGGGGCCGTTCACACCGAACGCGTTCTTGGGCTGAAAAAGCTAGAGGCAACGACAGATCAGAACGCTGATGTCTCGAGACACAGTTTTAAAAGTTCAAGTTATTTACTTGACTCGATATCTTAAATAACGTGGCGCTCCTGCGCGAGACGCTGAAAATAAAGCGAGACGCGGCTATCCGGAGACTGAAAAATTATACATAATAAACACAGCACGAATGGACGCAAAAGTGCATTCAGAGTGAACAGCCCCTGAGACGTGCAAAAGCCGCACCACCGTTCTAAATTATAGCTTTTTTATAGTTTATTTATAGTAAATTATTTAAATTTACTATCGACATTACTTCAAAGAAATTCAAATAAATGTCAATTTGTATCACTCAACTACCACACTGCCTTATTCATAAACCTATTCAGATTAACTAAGCAAAGATAAAAAAGTTAAAACAACTTATTTCTCAGTATATATTAACAATGTATAACAATAAGCGCGTATAACAATTGGCGATTAAAGTGGTTAGTAGGCCTACTTACGATATGACAATCCATGACGCGCAGTTACAGATGATTAAAAGCGTTTTTTCGTTTCGTGTCAGCGCAGTATATCGTACACCTCCTATCAGGGCTAAATGTCTTGAACAAATACGCCTCTCCTCCAACTATCCTTATAATTCCGAGTCTTAGGGCGGGAGGAGAGAGAGAGAGAGAGAGAGAGAGAGAGAGAGAGAGAGAGAGAGAGAGAGAGAGAGAGAGAGAGAGAGAACATCATCTCTCTGACACCCATCATTGGTCTTTGCTCCTTGCAAACATTTTGTTTAATTCTGACAATCACAATTCTCACGTTCCTCTCACCTGTTACCAAAAGTATCAGAGATGCTTTATTTAGTATTGCAGAGTTGAAAATGAGTAATATTAGAAAAACGTTGTGTCAGTTTAAAGGATTGCAAATCAAACTTCACTCTACTAGTCCAGCACAGTTATATCACTTTAAATACAACACTTATAATATGCAGTCCAACATGTTACCTAATTGACACAATTACTGTCATTATCATGAAAACAAGCACCCCATATGTCAATCATACCCACACACAGACTGTGCCTCCTCCACTCTGTGGCATTATAATGTAGTAAAATACACAGACAGCAAATCCATTGCCTGTTATTTCGCTGGAACATTGCTGTATCTCCTGCCTCCTACCCTACCAAGATTAAAAAGAGAGAGGGAAAAAAAATTAACTTTCTGCCATAATGGTATCACTTCACTTTGTACTTGACACTTACTTTCTTTGTATAAGGCTGGAAACTAATGAACTCTGTTCATAGAGCAACAAACAGTTGAAACACACTAAGAAGATGATGAGGTGACTTCACAGTTGTGCCAGAGATTGATTATGGCCATGAATATTGTTACTGAAAATAGCAACTACATGATTCCCTTGCTCCACCTACAGCATATAAAGTCATTGGACAAGAGTTGATATAGGTCAGGTGAAATGACCTATATTTGAGAAAGAGATAGAGAGAAAGAGGGAGAGAGCATTGCTTTCATGTATATCTCTAATTACCCTCTGCAGAACTTGAAACGCTACTTCAGACAGAGGATGAAACAGTCAACCATGTGGAACTAATATATATAATTTTTCTCTCAGAAATATCACAATAAAGGAATATTCTGGGTTCAGTACACGTTAATAGGACAGTTCACCCAAAAATGAAAATTCTTTCATCATTTACTCACCCTTATGTCATCCCAGATTAGTATGACTTTCTTTCTTCAGCAGATCACAAATTAAGATTTTTAGAAGAATATCTCAGCTCTGTAGGTCCATACAATGCAAGTGAATGGTGATCAGACCTTTGTAGCTCCAAAAACAACATTAAAGGATATATGTGAAACTCATGAAATGAGTAATTTTTTTACTCAAAATCTCTACTTTCACTTTCACATCTAAAAGTGAAAGTTAAAGTGGAGATTTAGAATAAAAAACGTTTCTTTATTTCTCACCCACACCTATTATATTGCGTATGAACATATGGATTTAAACACTGGAGTCTTATGGATTATGTCTATGTTTCCTTTATGTGATTTTTGGAGCTACAAATGTCTGATCACCATTCACATATTATATTGACCAGCAGAGCTGAGATATTCTTCTAAAACTCTTTGTTTGTGTTCTGCAGAAGAAAGGAAGTTCATACACATCTGGCATGTATGGGTGAGTAAATGAAAAATCCTTCTAAGCTCAATCGACCGCATTTGTGGCATAACGTTTATTACCACAACAATTAATTTCGACTTGCCCTTCCTTTTCTTAAAAAAAAAAAAAAACAGTCTTGATTTACAGTGGATCACAGTGAGGCACTTACAATGGAAGTGAATGGGTGCCAATCTATAGACATTAAAATACTCACTGTTTTAAAAGTATAGCCCCAAGATGTAAAGAATATGCATGTTAACATGATTTTAGGGTGATTAAATTGCTTACTAACCTTTTCTGTGTAAAGTCCTATGCAATTTTACAACTTCAGTGCCATGATCACTTGTCAGTGTAATACCACAAACCCTCAAACACAAAATTTACTGTAAAAGCTATGAATACAACAACTTTACAAATGAAATAATACATGAGTTAGAATTAAGAAGAAGAATTAACATATTTGCTTTTATGAAATTATAAGCTTCTCGTTTCTGCCTATAAACCCTCCAAAAATTGGCCACATTCACTTTCATTGTAATTGCCGCACTGTAACCTCGATTTGTCCATCCATCCATCCATCGTCAACCGCTTATCCTGCGTACAGGGTCGCGGGGGGCTGGAGCCTATCCCAGCTAACATTGGGCGAAAGGCGGGGTACACCCTGGACAGGTCGCCAGTCCATCGCAGGGCCACACATATACAGACACACACTCACATTCACACCTAGGGCAATTTTTTGGAGACACCAATTAACCTAACCTGCATGTCTTTGGATGGTGGGAGGAAGCCGGAGAACCCGGAGAGAACCCACGCAGACACGGGGAGAACATGCAAACTCCACACAGAATGGCCAGGGCAACCGGGGTTTGAACCCACGACCTTCTTGCTGTGAGGCGACAGTGCTAACCACTGCACCACCGTGCCGCCTGCCTCGATTTGTATTATTTGTAAAGAAAAGGAGGGATGTGTCTAAATACAATTTTTTTTTATTGTTGTCATAATCAGCATTATGACACAAATGCTGCCGATTGAACTTAACATGCAATGAACATGGAATGTTCCTTAAACTCCAAAATCTAGATACATTTCACCCTAAAATGAAGTGAGATTAATGGTTGGTAAAATGTTACCATGGAAACACCACCAAATCACTTTCCTTCAAATTCCCTCTAAAGAAACATATGGATAATATTATGGCCTCCTGGTGATTGATCTAAACACAAAATTTTCTTTATGAAATGTTGTAGTCTTTTGGTTGGGTTTATAAATATTGTACATGAGTGTTCTGATATCATATGTATGTACAGTTTGAGTTTTTTTGACTCTCATGGTAGGTTTGCAGTCTTGTATTCAGAAGCTGGACTATTTCAGGAACATCCTCAATCACTGTTCTCCAGAGATGGGTGTAGAGGTACAGACCAGGCTGTTGATCAGACATATCCTTGAGGATTTTATTTTTACTTATCAACTTGGGACAAAAAAGGGAACAGTCTGAATCCAATGTGTCTCTTCTAGCACATGACATTATAATCTGGCCACAACAACACATATATATATCATGTATCCAATACTTTTAATTTATTATCAATTAGAGGTACTAGGGGGAGAAAAAGGGATGACAAAAAAAGATACAAAAAAATCCTGTACCTTTTGTTCACTTCTTTCAGGATTCTCCTGGTTCTCACTTTGAAGTGTAGATTCTTGATTTTTGCCTCTTTGGTCCTCCAGGTAATCCTCCTGATCTGCATCAGTCTCAGTGTTTTCAGTATGTTCTTGTGACTCTGTAGGATCTTCATCAGTTATGACTTCTGTTTCTCTCTGACAAAGGCCTGTGATGAGCTTCCTTGGTTTCAGAGGGAACAATATCTTCCTTCAGTTCTGTATCACTGATTCCATCACCTTCCTCGTCGTCAGTTTTCATGGTGTCTTGCTGATGCATGTTTGAAACATCATCATAAGACCTCTCATTCAGACTTTTGGCTTTGGTTTGGCCTGCTTCGTCTTTCTCATCTTTGCCTATTTCATCCTGGTGCATCTCTTCAGCATCACTGTCTAGATCACTTCCTTCATTTTTGATCTTTGTGTTTACATCTTTCTCAGAGGTGTCATTACATCAGTATTTAAAATCTCATTGCTGTGTAACTGTCATTGCCGTTTAATTGTGAAACTGACTCCAAAGCATCATTTTGAGCTTCCGAAAGGTCTTCCTCCACCATAGTGTCCTTCATTTTCTACAAACTCTTTTCATTAGTTTATTGCTCATCTGTATGAGCAGAGAATTGATGATCAGCGCTCATAATGACTTCATCCAGCATGTCTATGACTTCACTTTTACTATCAATTGTTTCATCACTCTAGTCAATGCATGTGTCATTCATTTCTATCAGTGATCTAGATGGGGAAGTGCTTGTTTCCGCAACAGGTTCATCTTCTACAAAGTCGTTGGCGCTGCTGTACCCATGATTGGTCTATTCTTGATCTTCATTGTTCACTATATCATCCTTTTCCCTTGTTTCCAGTATTATCGGTTTCAGATATATCTTTTCCAACAGCAAGAGTACTTTCTGCTGACTCTTCTATATAAACCTGCTCAGTTTTCCTCTGGGCTGGAGTCCTCCAATAAAGTGCCAGTAATATCTGAGACTCCCTGCTCAGCATCTTCACTTTAGCCATTAAATTCTGGTTCCTCTGTGTTTTCATCATCAGTCATTTTGTTGGCTTGTTTGTCTATATCCTACTCAGTATGTGAAAGGGTTTCAACAAAAGATACTGTTAACTGGTTAACTGGATTGTGAATCCTTGGAGGGGTTTTCATTTTAGCACATACATCCACATTGGCAAGACCAGCAAAGGAAATGAATAAGCTCAATTTCGGATCTGCAGATAGCAATATCTTTTGACTCTTTTGCTGCTTCATCATTTCTTTGTACCTCTGTATCTTCTGATGTTCGTTCTGGAACCTCGCTGTGGTCTTTTCAGCTATATATCAACATGTGCTGTTCCCATAAATGGAATATCTGAAGCTGGTTCATGTTCTTTCTCACCGGATTCTTCATCGGACTCATCATTTTGTTCTACCTCAGGGTTTTCTGAATTATCAGAGGAATTATTCACCAACAGCATTGGTATTTTAATGTGTAGCGTAGAGTTCCATTGTTTCCAAAAGTTTCAGAATGACCAGGTTTGTTTCTCAAAATTGACATATACGAAGGCAGAGGCATTTATCTAGTTCAACTGTGATCGATAATGTAAGTAAATAGGTACAACAGGAGTAATAAATGAATCCTTAAATACAACCCGGATGTGTATCTGTGCTCTCACTGCTCTGGCACTATAATCAATCCTCTGAAAGTCGCCCTCTTCCTCATTGAATGATCGAAGTCCCGTCGTGGTTCAGAGAACCTGCCCACTGAGCTTCATCCGGCTATTAAGTCCAAAAACTACTGCACTGCAATAAATCCACAGGCAGAATCAAGGAAATCACACCAAAACAACAGACAATATTCATTCTCAGTTTTATCGTCCAAATATTCCTATCTCACTCTTCCCTCTCATTAATCATGCCATGTAAAGAAGAAGCAGACTGCTCCTTTCATTTGACAAAGTGTTATGGGGAGAAATCACACTTTTATTCACAGACCTATTTGCCTTAGGTAAAATGTTTCCTTGCGTTGATGTATTCTGTTTTGACAAGAACAAACAATGCACAGGTTAGAGAAGAGTATAATAAATATTTGATAGATTACAGTATACTGTGCAATTATTTTTAGGTTAGTATAAAAGCTCAAAGAGTCACATCAGTGTCATATCAATTTATTTTTTATTAAAGCACTTGTTTAGCCAAAAATGTCTAATCTGTCATAATTTACTTACCCTCATGTTGTTCCAACCTGTATAACTATGCGCAACACAACAGGAAAAGCATGATTACATTTCTCAGTCCATATTTTTAATAAAATGGAAGTTGATAGTGACTCGCTTTAAAATTGTAGAAAGGACCCAAAGTATCGTAAAATGTGTGCATGCAGCTTATGGGTCAAGTCTTCTGAAGGCATCCAATTTGGTGAGTTTCAGTAAAAAACTTGACGTCTGTTGCACATTCATTAACTCTACAAGAGAAACATGGTCATGTTTTCACAAAAAATTGACTTCAATTTTGGGTTGTTTCTCACCAAAACATATTCCTTCAGAAGACTTGGAACATGATGTATGAGCAGCATAGATTAATTTGATGATACTTTTGGGTCCATTTTTATGCTTTAAAGTAAGTGGCAAATTTTCAGAGCCAGCAAAGCCTTCTCTGCTGGCCTAACATGCCTAATAAATAAATATATTTTTTCATCCTCATTCAAATTTTTGCATATGTATTTTCAATCGCTTTCGATTGAACGAATAGCAAAAAACAAAGTTTATCTTATCAGAATTTATTCACTGATGCTTACAAGTGAAGCGTGATGGCAGTTTCACAAATCAAATGCCGAAGCAGCGCGTGAGTTTGAGCTCCACCCCGCCAGGTCTTCAAAAGTTCTATGGAATCCCTCAACTCTGCAGTGCATAGGCATCTAAAGTCAGACTGTCAGATTCATCAGCCAATCAGATTGTTTTATTTCTTCATGGTGGGTGTGGTCTTTAGGATATGTCCCAGTCCAGGCCTTCTACCTGGCCTTCAGTTACACAATCACGCTTTAAGTGATGTAAGTAACTTGAAAGCGAAGAGTTCGAGATGTACATTAGCTGACGAATCTGCTGTCATCACTGCTGTTATTGCCATTGAGAAAGAGATTCTTATAGATTTAAAAACCCCAGATGTTAACAGAAAAGCATGACTGATTTTCACTTCAAGTGAATTGGTAAGTGCTTTTTGCATTGTTATAGCAACATCAGGAGTTTACTAAGTGTAAATTAGGCTGCTGGAGAATTCAGTGTCAGATCAAGTTTTGAAAAGTAACCATGTTCACTGACGATTTTTTTTTTATTGCAAGCAACATTTAAATCACAAATGTTATTATGTAGCCTTTTCCTTGTATTATAGGCCTCCTTGTTTTTGGCTTTTGTGTGTGGATGTGTTTTTAAAATGTCAATTGGTATTATTAGTTGACTACTATGTTATGTATCATGTTCATAGGCCTAGGTTGTCTTATTAATTGTGAAATGGTGTTTTCTTTATGGCATGAATCGTTCTGAAGTTCTAGATTTAAAATGCACAGGCCGCCACTATTTAAAGTGAACTGCTATCAACTGTCATTGTATTGAAAAGATGGCCCGGGATATTCATATTCATGTAATATTTTTCCTTTTTGTGTTCTGCATAAGAAAGAAAGTCATCCAGTTTGGAAAAACATGGGGGGGTGAGTGTTATTGCAGAATTTTCTTTTTTGGATGTACTATTCCTTTAACATCTACTTGGCCTCAGATACCTTAAAAGAATGATTATTGTAGAACCTGTCTTCCAACCTCGCACCCCACTCTACTGGATCTAGGCCACTTTCTGGAGGAAATGACATGCCAATGAATTATTCATGGGCGTAGATTCCAGGGAGATGCAAATGCACAAAAAATAGTTTTTTTCACGTGATTTAGTCTCATGCCCTTTAGCATTAACACTGTCACAAATCTGACGTTTTAAAAGCTATTTTTTTTCCTTCCCCTTTTTTCTCCCCAATTTAGAATGTCCAATTCCCAATGCACTCTGAGTCCTCGTGGTTGTGTAGTGACTCACCTCAATCCGGGTGGCGGAGGACGAATCTCAGTTGCCTCCGCTTCTGAGACCGTCAATATGCACATCTTATCACATGGTTTGTTGAGTGCGTTGCCATGGAGACATAGCGCGTGTGGAGCCTTCACGCTATTCTACGTGGCATCCACGCACAACTTACCACGAGCCCCACCGAGAGCGAGATCCACATTATAGCAACTGTGAGGAGGTTACCCCATGTGATTCTTTCCTCCCTAGCAATGGGGCCAATTTGTTTGCTTGGGAGACCTGGCTGGAGTCACTCAGCATGCCCTGGATTCAAACTCGTGACTCCAGGGTGGTAGTCAGCGTCAATACTCGCTGAGCTACCCAGGCCCACAAAAACACAGAATGTGTATTTCTCAGTGAAATGAAGGACATATTATACATACACTTGTGATATTGACAATATATTTCAGATTAGGTGAACTGATGTAATGTTTCTGTTTGTACTGTAGATTAATGTTGTCAAATGTTGCCAAGCATCTGCTACACATTGCTATCTATGGAAACCCGAGAGGGTAAAAGTTATTCAAGTAGCTTTATTGGCAGATTACAAAAGAAGCTTTACATTGGTAAATCATTACAATAGAATATATACAATCATACACATTTATACAGTTAACACACAATTTAAAATAACTTGAATAAAGTAAAATGAAAATAAAGAAAAAGTAATGTTTGTTTACTTGTTTACTCTGCATGAGTAGTTTTACAGGTTTTAATTGAAGAAAGCATAAATTGGGTAGACAGCTAAAGATTTTCCTAACATTTATGCTAAATATTCTTCTTCTTATTTTTAGTTTTTATTTAATTAATTACATTTTTTGGGCCAAAATCACAGTTATTTGAAATAACTAACTAAGAGCCTCGCAGGAGTAGGTAATTACAGCATATTCAGACGTTGTGCTTAATTTCCTGGTGACCTCTTTAGAGTGGATGTGCAGTCTGTCAGCTGAAGCATGCAGTCCTGCTCTGACCTCATCTCTCCATCTCTGCAAAACACACTCAGTCACACATCTAATGTCCATTGGGATTAAACAATAAACCTTACTTAATTAACCATATTTGTGTATAATCTTTCTCTTACAGGTCTTTGGGTCTTTGAAGTCTGGTTAAAGCTGTCCGATAGATCCGGATTGCTGGATCCTCTCACAGAGATCACAATTTCAGCATAAGGGACTTCATGATCGCTCTGGGTGTCTGGAGTAAATTAAAAAATGAAGTTATTTGCACAAGTTAGCCCTTGAATGGTAGATACCAGAAGTCACCTCAGATGTTATGTGACCTATTTTGTGAGTTTGTGAGAGGCATAATAAATTAATTTTACATGTTGGGATTATTAAATGTAGGGTACAATGGGGCTAAAGGTACACCATTAGCAAAATTGGCTTTTTTTCTGGTTCCGAAGTGCATTAAGTAAAAAACTAAAAAAAAAACATGTATTTTTATTAAATATTGATGGAGCAACATAATTTGTGTGGAAACAAATAATAATGGAAGATTTTTTTTTTTTTCAAATAATAAATAAAAAACATTTAAATAAAAAAAAAGGTGCCGTGGGGGCCCTTCTCCCCACATTTTGGGTAAAAGCCCACCAGTGGGGTTAGAGTTCAATCGTGTAATTGTAGGGACAATAGTCATACAGCAAACTTTGTCAGCTTAGGCAAATACTTTTGAGACAGCAAAAATTAAGTAATATATTAAGATAATACTTATTCAAAAGAACCACTTCAGAAAAGGGTTAACCATTTTGTTCATTTCAATCACATTTGGCATTTCATAACATCTCAAGTATTCTACAATCAAATTAATCTCCATTGTGTTTGGATCAGTCACTGTGAGCCCACTTTGAATTTTTTTTCATAACAAATTTATGCTGGCCACTTAATGAACAATAATATGTTTTTACCCCAAAAAACTATCCTTTCAGTTATTTGACCATTTAAAAAATAACTTTTGATTTAACAGCCTTAATCAAAACTGAAAATGACATAAGAACTTAATAATAAGTCTCAAAATAGCTTTAGCCCTGTTTTTCCCTACCAGTCAAAGTTATGAACACACAATGTACATGTCTCATGAAATTGTATTATTTTATTTTTTGTAAACAAATATAAATTGTTCTTATGAATAACTTTCTTTCCAAAATTATTATTTAAATGGTTGATCGGAATGTTGGTCTGAATACCGTCAAAATAAATACATAAACAAAATTTCATCAAATTGAATTGAGTCATCTTTAACAAAATGAAATAAAAAACAAAATATTATATATAGTTATATTCATTTAAATATTTGTCATACATAACACAAGTCAATTTGATGAAAGGTTGTTATGAAATTGAAATGCGTAAATCTTAAAAAATAGGCTCAAATAGTTTTTTGAGTAATTTTAAGGAAAATATTCCAATGCCGAGCATATGGGAACTCCTTCAAGGCTGTTTAAGAAGCCTTCAAGGTGGCACCTCATACAGTTGCTTTCCCAGATTTTTATTCTAGGCAAAAAAGTAACTCAGATATACGATAGTTATGATTTATACTTTTGTATCACTACATAATTCCCATATTTCCATTTGTGTGTGTGTGTGTGTGTGTGTGTGTTTATATATATATATATATATATATATATATATATATATATATATATATATATATATATATATAGTTTTGATGGCTTCTACATTTGTGTATTATAAAATGTGGAAAACAGTAAAACAATTTCTACATTTTTGACTGGTTGTGTAGATCTGTTTGAACATCTTTAGAAAAATGTAAAGACCTTGAGCGACTGGCCTCATCAGCACGCCCGTTCTGGAAGTAACCCTGCAAGAGACCACAAATCACAGATCAAAGAAAGATTTATTTTTTACATGCTTTGGTACTTCATAATGATTCATTTAAAATGTAAAATTGTGCTTCACCTTTCATGTGCTACATTAGTTGGATCCATTAACTTACACCCTCTTCTGTAGCACAAATATACCAGATGGGCTGTCAGGACAATCACTGCAGACACTGCAAAAGCTGCAAAAATCTTGGCCCAGGTGTGTTCATCTGTATGAAAAATTGTTGACTATTTTATTTGAATATGAAAATGGGTGTTTGGTTAGAATAAGTTGCTATATTTTTGCCATATATGTAAAAAACTCACCTGATGTGACGACTTCTATTTCCACAGTGATAGCCTGGTTGGTGCAAGTGCCTTTTACTTGACACCTATAACGTCCACCATCCACAGCTTTGATTGAACTCCACTGTACCACGGTGTCATTTTTTGTCCATGGGAGGGTACTGTTTTCTCTGACCCACTGTCCCTCACAGTGTTTGTTGTCAGGGGCAACACAGTAAAGTTTGAGTGAGGTTCCTGCCATAACTTCAATGGTGGATAATGATGTAAGCACTTCCTCCACCTCAATCTGATCTCTGTACAACTTCACTCTCAGAGATGGATCTAGACCCAGAAAAATGATGTCATTTTATTATTTTTTTTTTATAAAAATCAATGCTTCTCTCCCTAAAATAGAACAGCATAGCCATTCTTAATTTTTAAGATTTTGACTTGAGAATCTTTTTCACAAATCAATATGTACGCCTACAGCTGTTATATGCCAACAAAAAGATCTTAGAATCTTGTTGTACTCACCAGCTTGTCCTTCAGAAGGGGTTACTGCTGGTCTATCAGATTCATCTGAAAGAAGAATTATTACAACACAGTGAGAAAAAAAGTTACTGTTATTACAGTAACAGTAAACTCAAATGCATCTTACCCTGAACTTGCAATGTTACCAGAAGCTCAGTTTTACAAGGGAGGCCTGGGCGATCACTCTCTTCAGACAAGCATGAATAGTTATAACGGGTGTGCTCCATAGTTAGAGAATGCGTGTACAAGCTCACAATGCACATGTCTTCTAATTTATAATTTCTTTGTTCCCAGTGGCACTTGCTACATGCAGATGTTTCTTTCCATATCCAGTAACCACGAGTGAAGCCACTGGAACAGTTGTATGTGCAATTTAATGTAAACGGCTCATGTAGTCTCACATTCTTAATCTCACGCTGGGTCCCGGTACTTTTACTTCTTGCGGTCACTGTGAAGAACCAGAAAATGAAAGCTTAAAAGCAGCTATTGTAAATTACAGGTACAGATTCATTAAAAACTATTGATATAATTTGTGAAAATGTAATTATGTATAATTACCTGGGAATCCTAATTGTAAAAGCATCATAACAAGAATCAAAAACATGTTTAGGCATTCATTCAAGAAAAATGTTCTTATCTGCATAAATAATGAATGGCATTGGCATGGGTGAAAAACAAAAGGAGGCTCCTCCCCCATAGGGAGAGGCATCATCTACAAAGAGCACCTGTCTATGGAAAATGTGGTTAACTGAACAGTTGGTGCATTTTCATGCATGGAAAAATGTCATTGTGCCTACTGAAGCTATTTGATTTGCTTGGCAATTTGGCAACTAAAAAATATGTGCTTTCTACACACACACACACACACACACACACACGCACACACACACACACACACACATGTTGGTGCAGCTATCATTATGAGGATTCTCCATAGACATGATGATTTTTGTACTGTACAAACTATAGATTCTATCACCTAACCCTCACAAAAAACTTTCTGCATTTTTACATTTTCAATAAAACATAATTTAGTTTCTTTTTTAAGCGATTTTTAATTATGGAGACACTAGAAATGTCCTCATTAACCACATTTATAGCATAACACCCTTGAAGTTACCAGCTTGTAACCTAAAAAAACTCCTTGTAATTTACTTAACACACAAACACACACACACACACACACACACACACACACACACACACACACAGATATCATCATTGTTATTTTTACAGCAAGGTTTTGTGTGATGTCTGTTAAATTAATTGCAATAATTAATTTAAGAAGTAATATCCAAAATCCAAGATTTAGTTATTCCCAGATTGTTCTTCTTATCTAGTTGACATTTTTTACAGTTCTAAACCATTTAAATGGAAATTTCATCAGTTATATTAACATACATTCACAGTTTGACTCTTGATAACATCCATGGTAATGAATCAAGTTGTCTTTCTCAACAGTTTGATTAATTTATCAGCCGATTGCTTTACTACAGTAAACTAGATCACATTCATGCTTTGCAGTGGAAATGTGGGGTTGTTGCACAATGCACAGCTGCAGATGCTTCACTTAAACGTAAAGGAACAGGAAGCCACCAACCACATTACAACATAAAACACTGTCACTCCACAATAATCTATTTTAATATGTTCCTGTGTAGTCGGTGCATCAGTGTAATGCTTGTTTCACTTTATATAAACATTATGCCACACTGTAAAAGTAGGAGGTTAAATCTCACAAATAAACATCATATTAACCCCAAAATAAATAGAATAATAACAATTTATATGTTGCATTAAGAATATAAGGCTATTTTTAGGACTATTGTGACATTGTTTTCTTAACAATTAAGCATATTTCCCTCCCTCCCAAATGATCATTTTGATTTTTGGGTCGAAATATGACCCTGACATGTTCTTGTCTAGTTTTGTATAATTCACCTGGGTATTTCAAGCAGTCAGTATTTATTTATTTATTTATTTATTTTTCTCGACAAGCATGTGAATTCAAATGTAAATGCAAGTAGGTGTAAAATATTCATGGTCCTAACATTAAGGAATCCAAAAGCAAACAAGATCCTGCTCAGTACATGGTTTAAAAAACACACTGATATTCTAGACCCAGTAAAGTTCACAGTTCTACCCAGTAAGTGTATCAATGGCTTCTGTGGGAATTGAATTACGTGGTTTGAATTTCACTTTCAATTATTGAGGTGTCCCTATTCACTGATAGACTTAAAGGGGCTTTAGAGCAACTGAGGACAGAAGTGTGCATGCATGAAACGGGGCGCTTAAAAGATATTCAACATGCACCCATATTTTCTTTTACTTTTATTTGGAGTAACATTGGGCAACTTCATGCAGACATGGAATGTCTTTGTATCAGGTAGGCATTGGCAGCATAAGATATGTAGCTCATTACACGTACTGTATGATGTACAATAATTGAAACTTTTATTGATTAATGAGTCTTGATCAATGACATGTGTTTTTTTATTAATGATGCAGTCTGTTTGACTATGGTGTGATATGGTAGGTGCTGATGTAAGGCCTGAAAGTTCGGAGGATTTAATCCATTGTAATCAGACACAAACATCATGTTCGGCGGGAACCTATTTTTCATCAGGGGTTTGCCTTGAATGTCCCATGGGGCGATTGTAAGTGTAAAATATTAGAAAATTATATTTAATTGAACCGTACAATTGGTGTAATTGCAGCAAGCCAACAAAAACAGAAAGAAAAATGATTTGACTCACTTTTCCTGGTATTACAGTTGCAGTGGAAATGTGTCTGCACCCAGAAGATGCCCTACTGGCATGTTTAACCCTTATACTGGGAAAAGCAGTGTCCTGGACTGCCAGGTTGTCCAAAACATTTACAAAAATTAAATAATAAGCAAAAAAGCTGTTATGTTAACATGCAATTTTCTTATTAAAATGTAATTAGACTTCAAATAGAAGCTTAAGGATACTGTTTGAAATGTAATTTTGTCTTTTAAAGCCCTGTGCCCCAAGTTTGATAAGCACAGAAGACAGGACGTATTGCAGACTTTGTCCTGCAGGTTTCTCTTGTGACAGTGCATCGGGCAACCTTACAGCATGCCTCTCAGGACAGTATTCTCCAGAGGGATTCACACAGTGCCTGCCCTGTCCTTTTGGCTTTGTTTGTATAGATGGTTTTCAAATAAAGGTGCAAACATATTGTATTTAAGGCAGTGTATTTAAAAGAGTCAGAGTAATACATATTTTTAGCTTAGAACTGGTTTTATGTATTATGCTCGTTTTGTTCTTATTCTGTATGTTAGTAACTCCAAACACTATGCTTTTAATATTGTTATTTTGTCTTGTGTATTTTATGATTTAAGTGTGGGGCAGGGGAAGAACCCAACTTAAACCAGACAGAATGTATTGGTTGTGATGAAGGCTTCTACTCCACACTATGCAGTGTTAAGTGTCAACTCTGTCCTTCAGGTAAAGCACGAGGCTTGCATGATTTATTCAAAAACATTTGAGGTCTTGCTTGCACCTGCTAAAGCCAAAATAAACACAAGCATCAATGTCACAACAGAGATGACTGCACAACACACACACTCTAAACTTCAATAAATTTAACTATATCTCAGTTTATATTACAATGTTTTCTAAACGCTAAATTGTGATTGTTCAAACCTTGAAATTGTCCTGTTTTCTTAGAACGTTGTGTAAAGGTTGGCATGACATTCCTGAAAATGCGAAAACTTCCTGAAAACTGGATTTGCCAAATTCTTTATCGGTTTTTAGTATAATAAAAAAAAGGTCTAAAGGACATGTGAACTTTTACTGAATACTAATAACATCATGAGAACGTTCCATTAACATTATTTGAACAACGTTTGTCTGAAACATTAACATAATGTTAGCCAACGTTGGTGAAACGTTCCTTGTTAGGTAGATTATTACCTAATTATAAATTATTTATAAATCTTTTGAAATTTTGTCACTGATTAATGCTGCTGGTGTACTCGCCAATCCTCTTTTAGGAAGCTACTGTCCCTACAAAAAGATGTCTGAACCTCTTTCTTGTTCCGTGGGACACTACTCAGACATGGCAGGCCAGAGAGTGTGTAAAAAATGCAATGGTTCCTCAGCCTGCAAGAGTACAGTGACTCCAGTCTGGTCAAGGGGACAGTCTCAGTTAAGCCAGAGGTCAAGACAGCTTATCTCCTGCCCCCATGGAACATACAGAGACGGAGAGAGATCAGACTGCGTTGTGTGTCCTGCAGGTGAGTCAACGATTCACTCAGACAGGGTTGCTTCTCCTTTACATTCAATTCCAGGTTTCACAATTTGTGTTACAGAACCTCTCTCAATGGCAGTTTTGTGTCTGTTAGTACTTGTCTATTAGCTTTGAAGCATCTATATACAGTATGTACTAGTGTATTCCTAAAAGTTAATGAAATAAACCTTTTTATAGAACCTTTTATAAAATAAAAATTTACAGTTTTTCTCTTTTAAACAAACCAAAAATATTTATGACTCATCTTGCACAGATTAGCAACTAGCAAATCATGTCTTATGTTCGGGATAGCATAGCCTACAGCCATATACATACAGTATATGTACATACAATGTGGGCAATTCCCTGACTAAAAATACAGTAGCTACAGTAGCTTCAAATAAATGATTCACTGATGCACTTAAGCCCATGCACAGAAGTCACAGCCTCTTCTTTCTTAAAGTGAAATATTTAGCTGGCTAATATTTTGCTATTTGCTGGTGTTTATCACTGTGTTTTCTATATAAAAAAGTAGGTAAGGTGATTTTAGTTTTATTAGTTGTGTATAGTATAAATGTATTGAAGTTCAATATTCAACTTAGTACAGATTGTATTTTTATATATTATTTTTTAAATATTGTTTAATGTCACCCTAATTGAGATCTTCATTGTTTTCTACCAGATAAACAGTTTTCTAATTGCAGATTGAAATAATATCTGATAGTTAATAAATAGCTTCAATGTAATTAGCTACTTTTTGTTAGTACCTTGTAGTCGACTATTAAGAGTGGCTTCCTCAAATTACTATCATCCTACTCTCAATCTTACTTGTGTATTTGTACAGCAGATATAGTAAGAGTATTCAGAATTTAGCCATGTTTCACGGCTGTGATTTACATAAACGGGATTTCAAGTTGTTGTTTTTTTTGGCAGGACATTACTGTGTTGCAAACATCACAATACAATGTCCAGCAGGGACCTATGGACCAAAGGAGGGACTACAGAGAGAGAGGGACTGTGCTATCTGTCCAGCAGGTAAATTATAATAATAATAATAATAATAATAATAATGTCACATTCCCTGTTGTCTTTTGTTTTTCTGATATTATGTTGAAATTCTTGTTTAGTTCCTGATTCCTGTTAGTTTTTGTAGTCCTTTGTAGTTTCAGTTTATGATGAAACTACAGGTTTTCCCTGATTACTTCCACAGGTGTTCCTCGTTCCCTTGTTTGTTCCCATGTATATTTAAGCCCTTGTTCCCCTGGGAGGCCTGCATTTTGTTATATTCTGTGTTACTTTGTTCATCTTTTATTTGCATTAAAGCTGCACTTAGATCCTCATTCTTTGACTGCCTCATCACAAATAATAATAATTCTACACAGACTTGCTTGTATATTCAGATTAAATATATAATAATGCTAATCATAAACTCTACCTCATGAACTGATATTAGTCTTCTTTTTACATGTGGGTCAATTTGCTAATTTGCTAATTCAATAAGGTTATATTTGTTAGCATTAGTTAACTACATTATTTAGCATGAACTAACAATAAACAATATTTTACAGCATTTACTTTTACATTTCATTCATTTGGCAGATGTTTTTATCCAAACAACATACAAAAAGAGGAAGAATTCAACTTAAGTGAGTCATCTTCAGGAGACAGTAGTCCATTACAACATTACAAGGTTTCAATTGCATTAGAAAAATACTATCCAAGACAGAGATTTAGAGTGCAACAAGAATAATATATATATAATAATACATTTCTAACATTAAAAGTGGTATATAATAACATTAGTTGATGCATTTTGAACTAACATTAACTAACAATCAACAATATTCTATTTAGAAATTAAAATTAACAATGGTTAATAAATGCTGTAAAAAAAACGAATTGTTTCTTATTAGTTCATGATACTTAATGCGTTTACTTTAAAGGTACAGTTCACCCAAAAATGAAAATTTTCTCATGATTTACTCAACCTCATGCCATCCCAGATGTGTATGACTTTCTTTCTTCTGCAGAACACAAATTAAGATTTTTAGAAGAATATCTCAGCTCTGTTGGTCCTCATAATGCAAGTGAATGGTGATCAGACATTTGTAGCTCCAAAAAAGTAGATAAAGTCAGCATAAAAGTAATTCATATGATTCAAGTGGTTTAATCAATGTCTTCTAAAGCAATCCAGTTGGTTTTGTGTGAGAACAGACCAATATACAACAATTTTTTTTCCACTGTAAATCATGACATCAGTCTCCTTGGTGATCATTATTTCAAGCTCGATTACACTTCCTATAGTGCCATCTAGAGTTATGCACATAGTCAAGCACTAGGAAGTGTAATCGAGCTTGAAATCATGATCGCCAAGAAGACTGATGTCAAGATTTATAGTTTATATTTATACTCCATCAGTGATCTTTTGGTGTCCCTCTGTACATCTCATGCAAGCCGCCCTACTTGCCTGATCCAGTTGTCCTCCTGCAGTTCCAGCCGGGCAAAAAGTAATTGGAAAAGTAATTATATTTTGGTCTGCTCTCACCCAAAACCAACTAGATTGCTTCAGAAAATATTGATTAAACCAGTGTTTATGTTTACTTTATCTCATTTTTGGAGTTTCAAAGGCCTGATAACCATTCACTTACATTGATATTCTTCTAAAAATCTTAATTTGTGTTCTGCAGAAAGAAAGAAAGTTATACACATCTGGGATGGCATATCCCCTTTTCTCCCAGTTTGGAATGTCCAATTCCCACAACTGAGAATTTCCTTGTGGTGGTGATGTTACTCGCCTCATTCCGGGTAGCGGAGGATAAGTCTCAGTTGCATCCGCTTCTGATACCGTCAATCCATGCATCTTATCACGCGGCTCTCTGTGCATGACACCGTGGAGACTACGCATGTGGAGGCTCATGTTACTCTCTGTGATCCACACACAATTTACCACGCCCCCATTGAGAGCAAGAACCACTAATCACATCCACAAAGAGGTTACCCCATGTGACTCTACGTCCCTAGCATCCGGGCCAATTTGGTTGCTTAGGAGACCTGGCTGGAGTCACTCAGCACACCCTGGATTCGAACTCGCAACTCCAGGGGTGGTAGACAGTGTCTTTATTACTGAGCTACCCAGGCCCCTCGGGTGAACCAACCCTTTAAAAGAATAGGACCTAATTATAGTGTTCCCATTGTTTTTGTTCCTTAAAGGGTTTTACTGTTTGGAGGGCACTTCACGCAGGCCTAGCTCTCAGTTTCTGTGCCCACAAGGGTATTACTGTGAGGAGGGTACAGGTGTGCCGCACGGATCACCTTGCCCGGCTGGAACCGCAGGAGGACAACTGGGTCAGACAAGTAGGGCAGCTTGCAAGAGATGTGCAGAGGGTCGCTACTGCCCTGCAGGTTAGGCCGTGAACCCATAACACACATAAACATATAGATCCTCACACAGACACACCCATGCACACATACAGTATATCCTTTGTTCTTTGTTGCCATTACATTACTTGTAAACGGTTAAAGTCATATTTAGCAAAACTGCCAATACAACATTCATTTTTTTCCCCTAACAACACAAATCACAGCTTTTGAAGTGTTTCCTGCCTTCAGCTGTTTCCTGACTGAAAAGTGCTGTTGACTATAACATGGAGGGTTTGTAATGGGGGTTAGGGGTGCAGAGAAGATGCATGGCTGAGAATGTGCTTTCTGCATGGCTTTGTGTTGAAACTAAAACACATCTCCCTTTCTTTCGTCAAGTTACTAAATACTGTGATCACTGACCCAAAAATTTAAATTCTGACATCATCTACTGACTCTTATACAATGAAGGTGAACAGTGATAAACACTGTCAAAGAGCACCATATAAGAACTCATAAACTATATTTAGAGCCTTCTAAGGAACAGAATAGAAGCAGAAGTGAAATTTTAGACAATAATCATTTACATTCTAAAAATTCTACAAATATTAAAATTTCTGGACTACATGTTTTTTTAATGTTTGTTTTTCTATTCTCTTATCCTACTTAATGTGTCATTGAAATGTTTAACCTGCATTGGTTGGTGCTGTTAGGTTCTGCAGGTCCTGGCTTGCTTTGTGCTCGTGGGAGGTACTGCCCAGCAGGTACACTCAGTGAGATCTTATGCCCACAAGGGACCTTCACCCCACATCAGGGGGCATTGAGTAAGATTTCTTATGTGTTCTGTCTTAAAATCAAATCAGATTCATTAAAGATCCACATAGCACATAAATCTATTTTTGGGCTCATTTTGTCTCCATGTTCTTGTTCTGAATCATTGTAGGTGTAAAAGACTGTTTGAAGTGTCCACCAGGCTTCTATTGTCCAGAGGGAAAAAGTGACCCAATGCCTTGTCAGCCAGGCACATTTAACCCTCTGGAGGGGCAGGATGCTCTGGCAGACTGCAGGCCTTGCTACCCGGGCAAAGCATGCACACAAGTTGCACTGAAGTTTCCTGATGTGGATTGTATGCCAGGGTTGGTGTTATGCCTTTCGTAGCTCTACCTTGGATTCCT
This sequence comes from Moxostoma hubbsi, assembly GCA_032164185.1. Lineage (NCBI taxonomy): Eukaryota > Metazoa > Chordata > Actinopteri > Cypriniformes > Catostomidae > Moxostoma > Moxostoma hubbsi. Next base: position 20,297,763 of record JAVLUX010000030.1, on the reverse strand, counting down.
AAGTGATCTGTTCAGAATTGTTGCTTTATCACAGATAAATGTTCTCACATGCCAGTTTTCATCACCATGTGTATGCATCTACGTGAATTTAAACACTTTTTCTTTTTTAACAGGTTTGTGTGCCCACCAGGTTCTACTAGACCAAATGACCCATCCAACGCCTGCCCTCCTGGCACCCTAAGTAACCGCACAGACCTCACTGACCTCTCCCAGTGTCACCAATGTCCTGCACGTTATGCCTGCTTTCGAGGTGCCAGCCTACACTTTAAAAAGCGTTCTGAAATTGTAACATTAAAGAGCTATTTCTTTTTATTTGTGTTATTTTGTTGTTGCAACCTGATGTAATCAGGTTGATTCAGTCATATTAAACAATAGATCTGACTTGAATAAAACCAATTAATGTAGATGTAACCACATGAACCACATTTTGAAGTTACCTGACAAAATGTTTTTTACAGTGTACCCTCAGATTTAAAGTTGTCATGTAGTTTATACTGTTGTAAAAGTTATACAATGTAACTATTTTCTCTTTCACAGGAACTGGTGGCATCCAGAGGCCACCACTTTTTTGCTTTCCTGGGCATTACTGCCCTGCGGGCACTATGTTCCCCACTCAACACAAGTGTCCAGCAGGCACCTGGAGTGATCGCAGTGGGCTAGAGTCAGAGAGCGAGTGCCGGCTGTGCCCACGAGGCTGGTACTGCTTAGCTGGAGTGAGTGCTCCATCTGGGAGGTGCAACTCTGGACACTATTGTCCTGAAGGTACAAAATCTGAAATCAACAGCCTACCTTCTTAAAGGGCACCTATTATGCCCCTTTTCACAAGATGTAATTTAAACCTTTGGTGTCCCCAGAATGTGTCTGTGAAGTTATCAGAATACCCTACAGATCATTTATTACAACATGTTGAAAATGCCAGGTGGGAATAAAAACAAGCTGTTTTGTGTGTGTGTCTTTAAATGCAAATGAGCTGGTGCTCCCGCCCCCATATCCAGAATAGGGCAGAGTTTTGACATCTCTGCTTCAGATATCTAGACATCATAAGCAATATGACAGACAGTGAAAATAGTGGTGTTCGGCCCTATATGTTTGAGTCAGACACTGATGAGGGAGAGACTCCGTCAGAAGTAACAACTTTGAGAAGGAAGCAGGAAGTTTCAGAATTATTATTTGATACATTTATTTATTTGTTGTAGAATTTTTTCAGCAGTTTTGTAACGATGGATGAGCAACACACATACACACAAATACTGTTACAATGCTTCGCTATGCGCTATAATGAACCAACACACACAAACAAACATGTCCGTCTGCATTGTCCATCAACAGTCGTGGGTGGGGCCTGTACAAAGTGATGTCACTTTGTACAGAATATGCAAACAGGTTGTTCTGAGACAGTGCTTATGATTACAGTTTTTTCCAATTGCTAACACACAATTTTTCAAACTAGGCTGGTTTTATCAAAATACTTAACACAATTCACAAAACCAAACACCCAAACTGCAAAATACCTCATATATCCTGCAAAATGAAACAACACAACCAAAACAACATATAGCATTGTAGCATTGTATAACCCCATCAAAATCAAACGTTTGCACGAAATGGCACACACTTCTTTCATATTAACAGATTTTTGTCTAACCAACTACACACTGTTGGGCATAATGAAAAGCACTCTCATCTTTAGTATGCTTTTCCATAATACTAAAATAGTTCAAATTGTAGAAAATTCTTCAGATTGTTCACATGCACAGAAATGTTTGCAGATACACACACATGCTGTTGAAACATTTATTTTTTTATTTTTCACTAAACAAGTCAGTGCAACATATGCACAGCAAATATATTTACATTGGACTGAACAAAAATATGCTCACAAAAAACAATAAACAGAAAAAGAAAATTGCAGAAAAAATGTGCTGAAAAATATATATATATAAAAAAAAGAGGCAAGAAAAATAATTAGGCAGCATCTTGCCGCACAGCTGGGTCTTCTTTGGCCATGAACTCCTCTACCAGCTCTACCCCTACCTCTCACTCTTCCTCCCCCTCTCATTCTCACCCTCCCTCTTCCGCTTCCTCTCTCTGCAACATCTTCCATTGTTGTTGTTGTTAAACAAAAGGTGCTCACCTGTGGTCTTTTCATAGTGCTTACTTCCTGAATGAAGTACTAACAATTAACCATTGAGCTGTTTGGTCAGGTGGCACATGTATTGGCCATTGGCTCATGTAGTGTCATTTTGAACGGCAGTGTTTTGAAATGGCAAACATGTGACTTTATGTCAGATTGTTGTGTCTTATGCAGAGAACCGTGTGCAGTGCTTGTAAAAAGTTCCATTTTGAAATGCAAAATGTGTGTAAAGCAGAAAATGTGTTTAGACTATTGGAGACTTGAGAAGAGGTTTTGCTCTCTGTGTGTCAGTTTAAATAATTGTGCTGTGCATGCCATTTTAGTGTGTTAGCAATTGGAAAAAACTGTAATGGGTGGATTTTTATCATTATACGGTGGTTGTGTACACCCACTGCCAACACACATTTATGTTCAAACACCATGTAAAAGTGAATTTTGCATAATAGATCCCCATTAAGCAAAATATTAAGCACATGCTGGCATATGTTGACTATTTTTAGTAGATTCCACAACAGATGAGAAGCTTACAGATCCTGAAAAAAAGAGGACATTTATAAAAACTCTGCTCGAAAAAAAAATAGCTTAAAGGGGTAGTTCACCCCAAATTCTAAACTTTGTCCTCATTTACTCACTCTCATGTTGTTCCAAGCTAGTACAACAGTCTTTTTTTTTTTTTAAAGTGGAACACAAATAGAGATGTTTGGCAGAATGTTAGTCGCCATTCACTTTCATTTTATGCAAAAAAGATATAATGAAGTGAATGGTGACTGAGGCTAATACACTGCCTTACATCTCTTTATGTTTTCCACAAAAGAAAGAAATTCAAATGGGTTTCGGAAAACTTGAAGGCGAGTAAGTAAATACAGAATTTTCATTTTTTGGGTAAAGCATTTCATTCAAACCATCCTTAGTTTGTTTGCTGGTCTGAGCTGATCTAGCTGGTATCCCAGCCTGATAAGTACCTAAAACACCTCTATAAACCAGCAAACAGACCATCCTGACCACACTGGGAGTCTAGCTAAGACCAGCAAACCAGCTTAGCCTTTTTATTTTTTCATGAGAGAAAGTGAAATTCAAACTTAAACTAAATTGAGAACTAATTTTCAATTTAAACAACAAAATGGGAGTTCAAGGCTAGGGCGTTTTCATAACGCAAGATATGCTGGAGAAATGACCCTCAAGTTTTAAAAAAAGTATGTTGAACCCATATTTTCAAGACTACTGTATAATCAGACTGTAGTCATGAGGGACATATTGTATTTGTGTGTGTCTCAACAGGCACATTGTATGGCTCACAGCACCCATGCCCCCTAGGCACCTACAGCACAAAGATGGGTAATGGTGGGAAAGAGGACTGTCAAGTCTGTCCAGAGGGCTACTACTGTAAAGAGGGTACTTCCAAACCAACGTCCTGTCCACCGTGAGTAACAATCTCATTGACTATAATGACTAATGTAAACTGGGATGAGATTTAGTGGATTACATTTTTCCTGTGTGTCAAGGGCAACATTTCGTCGAATGAAAGGGGGGCAGAGAGCAGAGAATTGTTTGGTGTGTCCTGCTGGCTACTTCTGTCCTCATCCAGCCACTATCAATCCAAAAGTTTGTGGAACAGGAAGTTACTCAGTAAGGCTCATTTTAATCTGCTTTGTGTGTGCTCACTCTTTGCTCACTTAAAGGAAAAGTTCACCCATAAATGAATGTTGTCATGTTGTTTCTTAACCCATATGATGTTCTTTCATCTGTGGAACACAAAAGGAGATGTTAGGCAGAATGTTATCATCAGTCACCAATCACTTTCATTGTATGGAACAAAGATGCAATGAATGTGAATGGTAACTAAGGCTAGCATTCTGCCTAACATATCATTTGTGTTCATTTTGTGTTTGTTTCTTAGGATGAGGGGTCAGAGGAGTGCTTGCCATGCTTGCCGGGTCACTACTGCAGTAATGAGACCACCAGCGAGGAGGCCATGCTCAGACTAATGGTCTGCCCTCCAGGTTTCCTCTGCTCACAGGGCCTGGATCGAGAACCCCAGCGCTCAGCGGTATTCTGCCCAATAGGCTTCTACTGTCCAGGTGGAAGTATTGTGAGTATCATTTAAAGCGTCAGAAAAATTACGACCATCGTCGATCATCATGTCAGATCATCAATGGAATGAAACATGGCAATTATCTTCTTTTATTTTATTTTATTTACACAATGCTCAGGATCCTAATCCAGTACCATGCCCCAAGGGAACCTACAGTCGACAGCCAGGATTGCGTAACCCTTCAGACTGCACTAAATGTCCAGAGGGAAAATACTGCTACACAGAGAATCCCCAGGAGAAGCCTATTATTGAACCAGTATGGCAATCCTGTAGTTTTTGTGTAAACTGTCATATTTTGAAGCATCATATTCTTCACCAGGGTGTTTGGTAAAATTTGTGAAAATTTTCAGTACTTTGTTAAAGGGATAGTTTATCCAAAAATAAAAATTCTGTTATCTTTTACATGTAATTCCAAATCCATATGACTTTTTTTTCTTGCGTGAAACACAGAAGGAATTATCTAATGGAATGGCCAAGCTGCTCTTGTCCATTCAGTGAAAGTGAATGAACACAGCTTTTCTTGGAAAAAGGCAGCTTGGACATTCTGCTGTATATCTCCATTTATGTGTCAAAAAAGAAAGAAAGGAAATTAGTCTCATAGAATGAATGTTATGATAATATTTTTGCAAACTGGCATTTATGTGGTGCGTTATATGTTTCGTCACAGTGTCCTGGTGAAATTAACACTAGAGGCTCTACAACAGCTGTGCGTTTTATTCACTTTTACAAAAATCTCGACCACAATGACTGATTATAATATTATTAACACTTATTTTTTGCACTATTTGTCACAAACTGCTATGATATGATATTGAAACACTTTTACTATAATGCAACATTTGAAAAACACTACATTTTTACGCTTGTATCACAGATGAACCTACATGTACACACTTGTGAAAAAACACAATGTGATTAAATTCCGCGATAGCTCAGCTGAGTGTTGGATTTGAACTTGGAAGTCTGCGGTTAGAGACCAGACAAACATGCAAGCTGACATTAGTTTTGTAGACAAAAATATAATTGTGCCACCATATTAATTTATTTCATTATAAAACTAAAATTTAATTAAAAAAAAAGTTTTTGAAATTGATGATTGGAACAAATAATTATGAAAAGCAGCCAATAAATGTCCAACATATATGGGAACTCCTTCAATACTGTTTAAAAGCATCCCAGGGTGATACTTCAAGAAGTAGGTTGAGAAAATGTCAAGAGTACATTTCTGCAAATTCAAGACAAAGTGTGACTACTCTGAAGATGATAAAATATAACAAAGTCAAGTTACAAATAAATCAAGTTTTGATTTATTTTGCATTTAGTTTAGTCACAACATAATTCCCATAGTTCCCAAAAATTATAATAAACAATGAGTAAGTGTTTCAAAACTTTTGACCGGTAGTGTATGTGTGTGTGTGTATATATATATATATATTGCTGTTTTTTTTTCTCCATCAGACAGGAAATTGTCCTGATGGATACTTCTGTCCTGTTGGCACCGGACATCCATATTCATTCCCATGTCAGTCAGGCTTCTTCAGGAATGACTCAAATGGCCATGATGGAGAAGCTTGTGTGAAGTGTCCTCCTGGACACTATTGTCCTAATCTGGCAACAAACACTCCCACTGTCTGTCCACGGGTAAATATAACTCAAAATGTTGGTGTCATATAACATTTTTTGTGTGTTGTGACTAACATGTTTGCATTTCTGTTTTTTTAACTGTCAGGGTTTTTATTGTATTGAGGGGAGCTCAGTCCCAGAGCCGTGTGAAGAGGGTACATATGGATCCCGACCAGCCCTGAGTGAAGCATCAGAGTGCAGCCCCTGTAGTGGGGGGAAATACTGCACAGGAGTGGGCAAAATAGAGCCCATAGGAGACTGTGAAGGAGGATTCTATTGCAGACAGGGATCTACAAGTCCAGTAAGAATATTAAACAAAAACCTTTAAAGGTGCAGTGTGCAATTTTTTTCATTGTGAAAATCAGGAATGTCCCGATATCAATTCTGGTATCGGAATCAGGTTCGATACTGCACTCAAGTACTGGTGCTCGTAAAAATCCTCCTATACTAAAAACTAATACCATCTGACTTACAAATGTCATTACATAAACATTCAGTGTAGAAATAAAACTAATTTGATGTCATAGTGGGATTATTAAACTGCAAAGGCTGTGATTTAATGAGATCAATACTGTATGTTTGCATGTGCTGTGCACTTCAAAAGTGAGTGCTTGTGAATATACTGAACAGGTGTTGTGCTGACGCCATCTGCTCATACCTTTTACAGTTCATTGGCTCATACACGGAAAACACCACCATGAGCGTCATGCGCTCTGTTTTTAGCTGATGACAGAGAGCAGAGCGCTAATTCATTTTGTAGAATGAAGCACAAACAGTCTACATATTTATTTAATTAAAAAGCAGCCAATTGATTTATAATAATCACATTGGGTCACGTAGTGCCCTGCTTTTCCGAAACTGAGAAGCTACTGTCAAAATAACACAGAAACACTTCAAAATAAAAGCTTCTGCTAAAATAAAAGCTGAAAGGTGGGGACACTATTTGGGAAACCTCCTTGGAAAAAGTTGTTACTTTTGCAATTTTGTGCGGTTCCGCTAATGGCACAGAAATTGCACACTTCACCTTTAATTTGATGACATATGAAAGATTCCCAATAATAAAGCTTATTAAGATCAAATAATAAAGATATTCTTGCTTCCATAGACACCTCCTGATGGTCCGAAAGGGGGGGTGTGCCCTTGTGGCAGTTTCTGCCCACCAGGCTCAGTACATCCACAGCCCTGTCCCTCAGGAACCTACAGCAACAGTACAGGTCTCCAACATGCAGAGCAGTGCATCAGCTGTCTTCCAGGGTATGAAGTAAATATCGCACAAATTAAAATATGCTACCTGAAAAATTCTGTTAATGTTATGAATTAGAATAAGTGAATTTACACAATTATGCAATTTTTTTCTTAGTTATTATTGCTCAGGAAATAATGCTACATCTCCCACTGGTCTGTGCTCTGCGGGGTATTACTGCAGTGGACACTCAGCCACTCCTGTCCAACATGAAGCTGAGGAGGGACACTTTTCTTTAGAAGGAGCTGTGAGGGCTGAACCCTGCCCACTTGGAACTTTCCAGCCTGTAAGTCAGACAGTATTTACATTAAAGGGACAGATCACCCAAAAATGAACATTCTGTCATTTACTCACTCTCTTGTTTTTCCAAAACCCTTATGACTTTTGGTTTACGGTGAAACACAAAAGGAGAAATTTGGCAAAATGACAGCATCGTTCACCATTTACGGAAGCCCTGAACCGCAAGGTGAAAAAAAATAACAGTGAAATGTCAGTTCCTCCCTGAGCCTATACATTTTTTTTCCTCGCTTCATTTTCCTCATTACATTCCTTCGCTTCCACCATGTAACACTGAGCAAACGGCATACAAGTGTTTAGAAAGACCAACAATTTCAAACAAAAAATTAAAAAAAAAAAAAAAATTACTCCAAATGTTACATGACAACAAATGCCATATCTAACATGTAACCTGATTTTGTCTTGATTAAGGTTTGCAAACCCTTAAATAAATAATGAATGTATTATTCACTATATAGCAGAGAAGCAGAGAAAGCATTAAAAGCATAAGATTACATGTTTACTGATAGTGGCACCTTTTTTTTTTTTTTGAAGAGAGAGAGACAAACAAATTTTGAAGAGAGAAACAATTTTTTTGGAAAAAAATGTAAGACTTACACTTTTTTTCCACCGTTATTTATAAAAAAAAATTTCCAGCTTGTGGTTCAGGGCTTCCATAACCATTCACTTTCATTGTATGGAAAAATTATGCAATTAAATTGAATGTTCACTGAGGCTGTCAGTCTGCCTAAAATCTCCTTTGTTTTCCACTAAAGAAAAAAGTAAAATGTGATTGGAATGATGGGTGAGTAAATTATGACAGAAGTGACATTAGATTTTTAAATCCCAAATGGTTTAGAGTTTTATTCCTCTTATATCAGGGAAGAGGCTACAATTCATGCATTGAGTGCCAACCTGGACGACTGTGCAACAAGACAGGCCTGTCCCAGCAGCCCTTGTGCCCACCTGGACACTTCTGTCTTGCTGGCTCTGTGATTGCCCACCCATGTCCTCCTGTCAGTATGCTGCTTCATTGTCAATGTAAAATACCACCACTGAGTTTTCAATATCTTACTTAGTTTTTCCACATATGAAGGGTACATACACGGCACGTTCAGGGGCGGAGGATTTGCACCACTGTGGTCCGTGTGATGCTGGTCAGCACTGCCACTCACCTGGACTAACTGCTCCTCAGGGACCCTGTAAACCTGGTTTTTACTGCACTGTTGGATCCTACACTGCCACTCCGGTAAAAACAACATCTATCACATATGTTGATCAGTGGGATTTAGATGGAGCTCAACAATCCACCATTGAGAATGTTTGCATGCACACCAACATGCTGATAACAATCAAAATCATCCTCGACAATACAAACCCGACAACATAAGAAAACTACGTTTAGGTTCACTTCAGATTTACATTAAAATGTTTAACAGACATGCTAACAAGGTGTTTATATACAGAGTAAACCAGGGTAATCTAAGTGCATTGACCGAAATCAAGGTGTGCCAATAGGGTTTTTGCTCAAACAATTTATACAAAACCTGATTGGTAGATTTGTGCCCTTTACCCTGATTTAATTATGGTATGTATACACATTTACCACATTAAAGCAGCTTAATTCATGTGTGTATGTCTGTTCACTTTTTGACATAAAAATCTGTGAAATCCTTGAATCTCATGTATGCAATATTTCTTGTATTGTCAGGCATTTAAAATGGGCTGGGTTTTGATAGTTACTGTATCAGCATATTGTTGTGCATGTAAACTCACTCATTAATTCATATTTTTTTCTTTACTTTTTTCCCTCTTTTTTGCAGATTAGCTCCAGGTATGGTGATATTTGCCCCATGGGCTATTACTGTCCATCAGGCACTAGGCACCCACATGAGTTCCCCTGCCCACCTGGCACCTGGAGTAATGCACTGGGGGCTCAGTCTGTGTCGTCCTGTTGGCTCTGCCCCGCTGGCTTCTTCTGCAACAAATCTGGTCTCATTCAGCCCACCGGAATATGTGCTCCAGGTCCAAATTTGGATAATCTCAAATCTGATAAACAACAAAATGCCTATTGTTTTTAAACTGATCAGAATGAGAATCTCGGTTCATCTTTCGCATAGGGTTTTATTGTGCGGGTGGTTCTAAAACTGCCATGCCTGATGATGGGGTAACAGGAAACAGGTGTCCGGCAGGTTATTACTGTCCACAGGGCTGCACCTCCCCTCAGCACTGCCCTGATGGGACATATTCAAATAGCACAGGTACACATCATGAACATTTTCTCTAACCTACATATTCAGATTTTACCCATTCTTTCAGGATCAAAATAGAGTTCACCCGGTAAAAAAAAAGTTCTGTCATTGCTTTCTCATTCTCACTCTCACTCTCACCCATATGACTTTTTTCTTTCATGGAACACAAGACGACATTTTGGGCAGAGTGTTGGTTACTATGTAATTTTTTTTCCATACGTTGAAAGTGGATGGTGACTAAGGCAAAAGTTCTGCCTAACATCTCCTTTTGTGTTCTATGTAAGAATGAATGTCATATGGGTTTGGAACGACAAAGGTATATAATATATATATATATATATATATATATATAATGACAGATTTTCCTTTTTTGTCTATTTGGTGAACTATCTCTTTATTTAACGCTTTGGTGTAATTTATTAAATATTTGGAATCCCAATTTGCATACTATTCATCATATGTATTATTAAAAGTGAGGGTTAATGTTTCTCAAATCCTAGTACATTAAAAAGTAATTTGTCAAAGGAGCCTAGACAACATATTCTTACTGGTTGATTTTTCCATAACTCCTTGAATTACACATTAGGATTAGATTGCAGAGCTTTTCTGATGGGGTAACAACGCACTTTTTAATTTTAAATCTAATTTACATTTTATTTTGTTGTAGTACAGCATGTCCCAGATGAGTCATACTAGTTTATTTCATACTTACAGGAATAGCTCACACAAAATGAAAATTCTCTCATAATTTACTCACCTTCATGCCATCCCAGACGTTTATGAATGTTTTTCTTCTGCTGAAAACAAATGATTGATTTTTAGAATAATATTTAATCTCCGTAGGTCCTCACAATACAAGTGACTAGCTACCAACATTTTTAAGCTACAAAATGCACAAAAAGTCAGCATAAATGTAATCCATAAGACTCCAGTGGTTAAATCCATATCATATCATATCATATCATATCATATATCATATCATATCCAAGTGATATGATAGGTGCGTGTGAGAAACACATCAATATTTAAGCCACCTTTTTCTATAAATCTCTTCTTTCACTTTCACATTATTCTATTTTTATTTTTGCCAATTTACTTTCTTCATGCATATCATCACCTACAGGACGGGGCTGGTCCAGTAGGTGATGATAAGATTTAAATTAAAAATAGGACATAAATATTGATCTGTTCCTCACCCACACCTATCATATAGCTTCAGAAGACATTTATTTAACCATTGGAGTCATATGGATTACTTTTATGCTGCCTTTGTGCATTTTGGAACTATCCCTTTAATGATGCTCCAAGCCCATGTTACATTTGTTCTTCTGTGTAACAAAATGCAAACCCTCTTTTTTCAAGCTTCACAGACCAGGGTCACTATTTATTTGGATTTTATGGCAAATAAACACTGTGAAGGCTTTAAAAATTCCTCTTTTGTGTTCCACAGAATAAAAAAAGTCATACAGGTTTGGAGCAATATTAAGGTGGGTAAATAATAACAGAATTGTCATTTTTGAGTGAACTATTCCTTTAAAAATATATACTAGGCCATCAGTTTATACTTTTTGTACTTAGAAATGTGCATATTGGGATTTAGTGATAGTGTTCACAATAAAATTGGTTATAAATATTTGCATCTTGTCTGTTCTTTGCCTTCAGCTCATACACATTTGCTTCATTCACAATACCAAGTCAAATCTTAATAAAGTAAGTTGTGCACCGTGTTTGAATGACATCTAGCATTGTTAATGTGTGTGCTGTGAATGCAGGTGCTGCAGAATGCAGTGACTGTCCCCTTGGATGGCTGTGTCTGGAGGGGGAGGAGCTCCAGTTGTGTCCAGAAGGACATTACTGCCTGGGGGGCACAGTGGAGGACATCCTCCCATGCCCTCCAGGCACATACAGCCCCAAAGCAGGACAAAGCCAAGTAGAGCAGTGTTTACTGTGCTCAGCTGGTGAGAGCAGTGCCCCTGCTTTACTTACACCATTGGCAGTTTTAATAGCATTGGTCTAGTATTATGTTCATCACACCCACCTATCATTTTAAGGAATGTACTGTGAAGACTGGGGACTAGTTGAACCTACTGGTCCCTGCCAGGCTGGGTATTTTTGCCTTGCAGGTGCGTCAAATTACTTTGACATCTGGCTTATTGACAATTAGTGGCTTTAGCATGTTGATTCGGATTATGGCACCAGCATGTTAAAGGTGTGTTATTTTTGTATGCGATCTTGACTTTTACAGGCATAAATTTCAAGAATCCTGATGCAAATATTAGCACGGGGGTGGGTGGACCGTGTCCTGTGGGTCATTACTGTCCTAAGGGCACTGGTCTCCCTCTACCCTGTCCGCTTGGCACCTTCTCAAATAGGTACCTAAAGCGATTTTACCTAACTGAATAATTATAAAGAAGACTGGTTGAACAGATGAATAGATTTATAAATAAAAGGCTTCCATATGTGTCTTCATAGTCTCTATGTCGCAGAGAGCACGGGGTGCATAGTGTGTCCTGCTGGTCAGTTCTGTGGTTCAGTGGGCTTAAGACGACCATCTGGATTCTGCCAAGAGGGATTCTACTGCCCTGCCGGAGCATCTTCATCAACTGGTGCGACCATCCAACCATGTTTGTTAAAGCTGATGTGTGTAATTTTTTCAATGTTAAACTCTATTCTTGGACCATAATACAGTATGCAATATTAATATCTTAATAACTTATTATGCAAAGACATCTACTGTTTAAGTAAGCCATTTGTGGGTTGATTTAATCTAAAAGTCAGACACTTTGGCTCTATAAAGACCTATCCAGTCCTCAGCAACCAATGGTGTGAGATTAGAGTGGGACTATCAGTTTGTACAACCAATGGGAGACAGGGAAGTTTTCTGGAATCTGTTTGAAAACAGCGTTACTAACTGTAACTTGATTGGGTCATTAGATCATCTGTCTGCAGGTATCCTAAAAATGAAAGAAACAGTTTACTTACTATATAATATATAATATATAATATGTTATTGTACAAAGTATGTGATACTATTTGGTGTATTTTGTTTTGTGCAGGTTCTGATTCTGAAGGTGGTCTATGTCCCCAAGCGCACTTCTGCCCCACAGGAAGTGCCATGCCTGTCCCTTGCCCTGCGGGCACGTATACCAGCCTTACAGGGCAGATTAAGTGCAGCCCATGCCATGCTGGATACTACTGCCCAGAGAGTACCAACACATACACATTATTCCCCTGTCCACCAGGGTTTTACTGCCCTGATGGTAAGAAAATAATGAAAAATGGTTTAGTTTAAAAGAACGATCTGGGTTCACACCAAGTAAAGCTTAATCAACAGCATTTGTAGCATAGTACTGATTACTACAAAAAAATTATTTAGACTCATGCTTTGTTAAAAAAAAAAACAACAATAAGTAAAAACATAAATTGTGGTTACAGTAAGGCACTTAAAATTGAAATGAATAGGGCCAGTCCATAAACATTAATATACACACTGTAATTATGGCCATGTTATACATGTTAATATGATATCAGAGAGTTAAAATAGCTTACTAACCTTATCTGTGTAAAGTTATACCTAATTGTATAATTTTGTTGTTACGCCAATGTAATGCTGGTAAACCCTATACTTTGATAAACGTTGTTACGCCAGTAAATACCTGATTTTATAACACTAAAATAACTGGTTCACTTTTGGCTATACATTTGAAACAGTGTGTATTTCACTGTCTATGGACTGGCCCCATTCACTCCCATTTAATTGCCTACAATCTTTAAATCAATGAGCGATGAGTCTAATTTTTTTTGTGGTGATCAACATTATGCCACAAATGCTGTCGATTGAGCTTAATGTGTATTCAATCTGGAACATTCCTTTAAAAAATATTAAATGGCAAATCTGAATGTGTCTGGACAGGATCTGATGAATTAACATGCAAATGTCTACACAGACGTAATGTCATGCAGTATCAAGGCAATAATTATTTTTCACAGGCACAAAGCATGCCACACAGTTCCCCTGCCCACGAGGCTATTACAACCCAGAGCCGATGACCCACAGCTTGGACAGCTGCCTGCCTTGTCCTCCAGGACACTACTGTGAGAAAGAGAGACTGTCTGCGGTGTCTGGGAAATGTAAAGCTGGTAAGGTCATCAACTGAGTCTGACAATATTCAACAATGAACTAAATTTGAGTTTCAATCAATTAAAGGAAAAGTTCAACCAAAAATATAAATTCTGTCATCATTTATTCACTCTTATGTCATTCGAAACGCATATGACTTTCTTTCTGTTTGAATAATGTTGCGATCACTAATTTACATGCATTAGCAGTTCATAGTGACTCGCTATATAGCTTAAAGGGATAGTTCACCCAAAAATGAAAATTCTCTCATCATTTACTCACCCTCATGTCATCACAGATGTGTATGATACTTTCTTCTGCAGAACACAAATGAAGATTTTTAGAAGAATATTTCAGCTCTGTTAGTCCATTCAATGCAAGTGAATGGTGGCCAAATCTGCGAAGCTCCAAAAACTCAAAGGCAGCATAAAAGCAATCCATAAGACTCCAGTGGTTTAATCCACATCTTCAGAAATGGTGTGGGTGAGAAACAAATGCATATCCTTAAAAGTCCTTTTTTTACTATAAATTCTCCTCCCTGCCCTGTAGGAGGCAATACCAAAAGAAGAACAATGTAAAAATGGAGATTTAATATATAAATAAGGGCTTAAATATTCAGCTGTTTCTCACCCACACTTGTCATATCACTTCAGAGGGCATGGATTTAAACACAGGGGTCATATGGATTACTTTTATGCTGCCTTTATGTTGTTTTTTGACCTTCAAAGTTCTGGCCAACATTCACTTGCGTTGTTTGGACCTACAGAGCTGAGATATTCGTCTTAAAAATCTTAATTTGTCTTCTGCAGAAGAAAGAAAGTCATACACATCTGGAAGGGTTTTAGGGAGAGTAAATGATGAAAGAATTAAAATTTTTAGGTAATCTATCCCTTTTAATAGCACCCAAAAATGCCGTAAAGAGTCCATATGATCACTTTGTATGATGAATCGACTGAAATTTATGTCGAGATTCACTCTCAAATCAAATCATTGAACAACTCAAGAATAAAGAGCTCAAATCAAATATGGCGACACATAAATAACATCAAATATCATTGGTTCTTGCGTGTCTCATGACCAAACATCATGACTTCATTGGAACCTCATAAGTGTGAGTATATACGACAGAATTTTTCTATTGTTTTTAAGTGATATGATGTTGTAATATGATGTATTATTATTGTTAACATTTTCTCATAGGATGGTTCTGCGTCTCTGCTGCCTGGAACCCTCAGCCCTTTGACCTAGACAACTACACTAATGCTAACTGCCTATGCCCCGCCTCCTCCACTGGGGGCAGGTGTCAGGAGGGCTTCTACTGTCCATTAGGGAGCTCTGAACCTCTGTCCTGCCCTCCAGGAGCCTTCTGTGATGAAACAGGTGAATAATCACATAGATGCAAAACTCGCAACTCAGAAACAATGTCCATATGTGGTGTTTATAAAACACTATTAATATAACCATTATTTTTTCAGGTCTAGCTCTACCAAGTGGACCATGCTCTCCTGGGTATTACTGCACAAGAGAAGCAACTTCATCCAGACCTACAGATGGGATCACAGGAAATATCTGCCCTCCTGGGACCTACTGTGGTAATAATTACAGTTTACTGGGCCATTCAGCTCTAGCTGTCTATTTATGTCTCTTAAATCAGCATCAGTCTAGCTGTTTAGGAATACATTTCAGTTATGGATATCTATCTTTTTGCCCAGATGAGGGCTCCAGTGTACCGGAGCCATGTCCAGCAGGGACTTTCTCCCCAGAAGCAGGTCTGGTGAGTGTGGATCAATGTCAGCGCTGCAGAGCAGGTTACTACTGCAGCACCACAGGCCTTCAAGTTCCTACTGCCCCCTGCAGGCAGGGTGAGAACAGCACAGTTGATAGTCATATCCCATCAAGCTTAAACGCACACAAACTAAACAATGCAAATTGAACGCAGTTTTGACTATTTATGTGCTTTGTCCTTGTCCTTTTTTTGGTAGGTTACTGGTGCCTCCCTGGCCAGACAGATGACCTAGCTCTGCCATGTCTGGTCGGTCATTACTGTCCCCAAGGAAGTCCTGTCCCAATTCTTTGTCCCTCTGGGACTTATCAGGACAAGCAGAAACAGACAAACTGTACAATCTGTAAATCAGGCAAGCAGTAGTTTTCTAAAACTAAAAAAATACTATTCTACTAATTCTATTTCTGCAATATTGAAGCTTGTATCCAATTTTTGTGTATTCTGTTTCTCTCCACCAGGTTTTTATTGCGATGAAACATTTGGGGCTGCAAATATGTCTGTTCTGCAGCCTTGTCCAAAAGGACATTACTGTCCTCAAGGAACAGGCTTCGCAAAACAATTCCCATGCCCTGCTGGCACCTATAACCCCCGTGAGCTCATGGACAGTCAAGGTGACTGTCTACTGTGTCCATCAGGACATTACTGTCCAGATATGGGCTTAGAAGAACCTGCAGGTGAGACTGACATACTTCTGATTTTCACTTTCATCTCCAAAACATAGACAACATTATCACAAAGAAAAATGGCTTTTGGATGACCCAAATGATTGCTTTTACGAGCCCTGTGTTCAAATGATGCTATTTGTAGGACTGTGTTTGGCTGGATTCTGGTGTAGAGAGGGCTCCCACTCATCTAGTCCTGTAGACGGTCCTTCGGGTGCTATATGTCCACATGGTTACTACTGCCCTAAAGGTTTTACAATAATTTCATCAGCTCACTCTCATGCTAAATAAGAAATAATATATAAAAAGGAATGCACAAACATGTGTCAAATAAATCAATCTATGTGCTATTTTGTACAAAAATAATATGGCTGTTCTCTATTTTGGTTTCATTAGATGTAACAGCATTTGATATTGAAATTATATCTTAAAGGGATAGTCCACCCATAAAGGAAAATCTGTAATTTTTTACACACCTCATGTTGTTCCAAAACGATATGACTTTCTTTCTTCCATGGAACACAAGTCACCATTCTTTGTATCTTTTTTCCATACATTGAAAGTGAATGGTGACTGAGGCTGGTCCCTTTGTGTTCCACAGATGAAAGAAAACCCTACAGGTTTGGAACAAAATGAGGGTGAGCAAATGATGACAGAATGGTAATTTTTGGGTGAACTATCTCACCCTGTCTACACCTGAGAAAACTGGCATGTCACGTCAAAAGCAATAGATTCCATTACAATCAATGATGCTACACTCGAAGCATCCATTTAAACAGATGTCGCATTCCATTTAACATTGCATGCACTGGTGCTACTACTGCCAACAACACAAATAAACAGTTTAAAATGTTTGTGTCGACGCACCCGGTCTAGACAGGGTGCCTCTTTAAGCTGATCAGAATTGAAATGTTATTAATTAAAATGTAAAATAAAAATGTATTAAAATTAAAATATCCTTCATAGCAGTGTTTAAGCTCTCTATTCTTTACTATAGGCACTCTCAGTCCTGTTTCCTGTCCGGTGGGCACCTGGTCAAACAGCACAGGGCTCAGAAGGGTTGAGGAATGCCAGTTGTGCCCTGGAGGGTTTTATTGTGCCTCTACTGCTCTCACTGCGCCCACTGGACTTTGTTCTGACGGGTATGCGCCAACCCATATACACACGATAACTGCAACAGATGCACAGGTTAACTAGCTCGTATTGCATAATTTTCCCCCATAGGTATTTTTGCACTGAGAAAGCAGTGACACCCACTCCCACTGATGGGATCTCAGGCCATGTCTGCACAGAAGGTCATTACTGTCCTCCTGGAACCACTTACCCTGTGACATGTGATCCAGGGACTTTCATGACTATCACTCAAGCCTCTCAGTGCTGGCCCTGCACGTCTGGCTGGTATTGCGTGGATGGAGCCCGGACGCTGTGCCCAACTGGTTGGTGCTTTGGTCTCTTGTTGGCTATGTTCGGAAATGGAATTTTAGCATGTAGTGCTTATAGGATACAGCAATTAGCATTTAAAACAGTAGAATGCTACATTGTTATCAAATGACCTCATCATTCAGCAAGTGGAATTAAAACTAATATTTTGCATTTTTTACTATATACCACAGAAACAGTAAGGGTAGTATGGTAGTTTGCTATTCCAAACAAAGCCAGTGCTAAGATACTACACTTTCTGAGTAATATGAAAGGCATAAAGCGATTAGCTGTCTCCCAAATTACACACTATATACTATGCACTCAACTATGTAGTGTATGAATTTTCAAAGTGTAGTATCATCCCAAATGGAACACTTTATGGTTTTTATTACACAAAAGCATTCACTGTTTAACAGCTGGTGGAATTGACATTTCAAATGCATGCAATGTGTTGCCGCTAGCTTTAGCACATTAGCCATTCTCAGTTCAAAACTTCTTTCTCAGTTAATGTCCATATTCACACATTGTTGTGATGGTATGAAGCATTCAACTTACATTTGCAAGGTTCTGTCTTCACTGTAGATTTGCTAGATGCTACATTCTCCATTATTCACAATTTTGTCAGACCAGCAGTGCAGACAGGTAACTCCGCCCCTTTCGCTATGTACGGCAAGCCGCGAGCACTGAGTGCATGAAGTGTCCAACATTCCACACTCCGTTTAGATGGTTGAAGAAGTGCATCACCTGGGTGTGCGGTTTGGGGCACACCTGTAATTTACCCAAAAATGAAAATTCTGTCATCATACTCTCCCTCAAGTCCCTAGGGGCCAGCAGCCTCAGTCACTGTTACAACCCATTCACTTTCGTTGCAATTTTTTTTTTTTTTTACACTGAAAGTAAATGGTGACTTAGGCTAACATTTGCCTGATATTTTCTTTTGTGATCCACAGAATAAAGTCATACAGATTTGGAACAACATGAGGGTCAGTACATGATGATTGAATTTTTGAAAAGGGATAGTAAACTATCTCTTTAAGAAACTCGATTAAATTGCAAAAAGCAGCCCACAGTGGGGAGACAAATCAAATAAACATGAAAACCATAGATTTAATTAAATTCAAATCTTTGGCAATCATATTTAAGTGTGCACTCAGTAATTTTTCTTCAATAAAAACGTTTTATTCATAAAGAAATTCATTTTATTTTTGAAATATATATATATAAAATTATGAGCACTCACATGAGATGAGGACTCTCGTCATATCAGTAACCTTACATAAGCTGTTTTATTCTACATGGGGCAGGGGGCCCTCATGGGGGCTGCTATTTTAGAATCACATGACCAGCTGAATACTATTCATTAATCTCAGTAACCGTATTTTTATTGGACACTTTCACTCTTGGATTAAATTATTAATGGCTGAATGTGAATAGTGAATTTATACAATGGCATCTGTAACTAAAAACTTTTAATTTTGAATGATGCTGCATCCACACCACTAGATGTCACTGTAAGTCCAAGATGGCATGAAAAAAAGTTATTGAGTGTACCTTTAAGCTGTTATCTATTTGCCTGTAGGTTTCTATTGTCCTGAGGGCACAGGTTATGACTGGAAGCCTTGTCCAGCAGGGACATACAATCCTGATTCTGGCTTGAATGCCCTCTCCCAGTGTAGGGCATGTGACGGAGGACACTACTGCTCTCTTCAGAACTCCACCTCTGTCTCAGGAGAGTGCTCTGAGGGATATTACTGCTCGCACGGGAACATCTCACCTCAACCTCTCACACAGTCTGCAGGTAAAGTGATGTGAAACCACAACACCAGACTGTTTTCTTTTCATGTGAGGAAACCCCATTTTCTAATGCCATAAATGAGTGTAACTTTAAATGTATGCTCATTAATATTCTTATAAATATTCTACACTTAATGTAGATGCAGCAAGTTCTCAGTTACAAATATTATAGGAGAAATGCACTATTCACAATCAGCCATTATTCATAATTACACACTACACCTTTAAATGATGAAATTAGAATCATAGTTGGATATAGATACTTGATTCTTTCCCCATATCATTCTGCAATAAGGAATAAATGGTTGATCTGTTTCCCTGAAGAAGGAGGACCTTGCCCTGCTGGCCACTTTTGTCCACGAGGCACCTCTAAACCTCAACCGTGTCCAGAAGGCACTTTCAGTAACAAAACTAAACTGGTCAAAGTGGTATGAGAAATTCATGCTTACTCATTCCTTTATGTACATTGTAAGCGTAATCATTTGAAACCTTCAAATCTCCCACAGCCAGTTCCGTTTGTTAAGCCCACTGTTTTCCTGCAGGAGGAGTGTTCGCCATGCCTCGCCGGTCATTATTGTGACATATCTGGGCTGACTGCACCCAGTGGAGAATGCTGGGAAGGGTTTTACTGCAAACAGGGAGCCATCCTCCCCAACAGCCCATTCACAGATCATAGAGGAGGACCGTGTCCAACAGGTAACTGACAGCTCCCCCGATTCACTATAGATTAAAAACACCCACCTTCCCCTCAAAGCAGCCCACCTCATCCGGTTTTCCGCTCCACACGCAGGTTATTTTTGCTCCAGAGGCTCAGCTGCTCCTCAAGCCTGTCCAGAAGGATCCATCAGCAGCAGAGAGAGACAGGCCAGCTGCAGCCTGTGTACTCAGGGGTAGATGCACTTATACACACATTATCATTAACTCATATGGTCAGATTGTATTTTACTCATTATGTAAATACTCACAAACATTTAATTCAAGTTTAATTTAAAAGAGCCCATGAAATCAATTATGGAGTTTTTTTGGCTTTTTATCCATGTCTAGTACATTTAAAACCATCATGGTTCATGTCTGTGACATAAATAGACTATATAATATAAGATATAAAATATAGTTTTATATATATCCTGCATACATATATATATATATATATATATATATATATATATATATATATATATATATATATATATGTATGCAGTGTATATATAATATAATATAATGAGATATGATATGTTGTATTGTTAAGAATAATATTATAGGACTCGCAGTACTAAAATTCTAATGTTGTAATATCTATTTTTTTCCTGGGCAGTTACTACTGTCCTGTCAATGGATCCTCTACTGAGGGCATTGAGTGCCCAGTTGGCCATTATTGCCCTACAGGCACCTATCTACAAAATCAGCACCCCTGTCCAGCAGGGACAATTAATCCTCATACAAGGATGACCAGTCATGAAGACTGTTTACCCTGCCCTCCAGGTACAATTTCTAAGAGCAACTGATCTCATAACGTGCCATTTCTCATGTTACACATTTTTTATTCTCAGAGGATGATTCTGACCTATTATTTCACAGTTGTTTAGTCTCACCATTTTCAGTTGCAGCCCCTAGTGCTTACAGCATCTGTCAAAACTCAGCTGATGAATGTCCCACAAACGTTCTGTCTGGCAGGTTTTTTCTGCAAGACTCCTGGGCTGAGTGCTGTGTCTGGACCGTGTGCACCTGGACACTTTTGTTTCTCAAGGGCCGTGTCCCCTGCACCTGTGGATGGAGAAACAGGTGGCATATGTCCTCCTGGACATTACTGTCCCACAGGGTCCTTGTTCCCTGAGCCTTGTCCACTGGGCTACTACAGCAACAGCAGCAGGAACACTAAGCTGTCTGACTGTCTGCCCTGCCCTTCAGGTCAATGCTCCTTTTTTGGAGGCTTCAGGCCTCCTATTAGATTTTAATTTCAAACCTTTTCACTAAAATAGGGACATTTATTCTCTTGCAGGATTTGCTTGTTCCAGTAGGGGGCTCTCCTCCCCTTCTCATATGTGTCAGGCGGGCTTCTACTGCCCACAGGGTCAAAACTCCAGCCAGCCAACCCAGTACATCTGCTCACCTGGGCATATGTGTCCACCTGGCAGCCCTGCTGAGATCCCCTGTCTCCTTGGGACATATCAGAACCTTCACAGACAGGTCAGTTGAGAGGGGGACATAAACTTTTCAGACCATTTTGAAATTTGGGTAACACTTTACAATAAGTTTCTTTTCGTTAACCTTAGTTAATATATTATCTCTCATGAACTAACTATGAGTTCTTTTTAACAGTATTTATTATTCATGTTTAATGTACATTTTTAACATTGTTGGTTTGTGTTAGTTCATAATCCATTTACTTATGTTAATGTATATAACTTTTTAAGTAAAAAAGTAATTGTGTTGGAATTAGCATTTACTAAGAACTTTTACAAATAAATAAATTGTAACAGTATGTTTTGGAAAAGACTAAAAAAAGACTAATATCATTCTTAGAGAAAATATCTGCTTGTGGATGTACTTCTACTCTGTTTCCATAGGCAGAATGCTCTGTCTGTCCGGCTGGATATTTTTGTGCTGGTTCAGACACAGTAATAGGCGGAACCTTCACACCTGTGCCCTGTCCTAAGGGATATTACTGCCCTGCAGGTACTAGCAAAATTGCTATGAAAGCATGTTTAGGACATCTTATGCCTTTTTACTCAATACTTTATGTATTTTCAACAGGCGCAAACTCAGGAGAGAGCTTTCCCTGCCCTGTGGGCACTTATAATGGTCAGTTAGGCCTATCCAGTGTGGATCAGTGTGTCCCCTGCCCCCCTGGTAAATACTGCAGCTCCTCTGGTCTGGATGCCCCTACGGGTAACTGTTCTCCAGGGTGGGTTAGCTAATTAGCTACCTCAGTGCCACAATGTCAACTATCCCCTTGTTGAATAATATAAGACAGTTTTATCATGCATGGTTTGAGCTAATAATTTTTTTGCAGTTTTGTGTGTAAACAGGGTGCCACTCTATCAGAGCCAGTTGGAGACTCTACTGGAAGCAGATGCACACCTGGCTTCTATTGCCCAGCAGGTGCCAGTCATATGGAGCCTTGTCCGCTAGGCACATTTGTTTCATTAGAAGGTCTTATTCCAACCAATGTAGCATATGTAGTATACTCATGTTGTTAAATATGGATAAGTAAAACTAACATCACAGTTTTTCCGATAGGAGCAGCATCTGTAGTGATGTGTCAGCCGTGTACACCAGGGCAGTACTGTGTACAACCTGGGCTGAGTTCACCCTCTGGTCCCTGTAGTCCAGGATACTACTGTACTGAAGGATCACACATACCGACACCTCAGTACTATAACAATTCTGGTACTTATGCCACTCACAACACAGATTTATCAGTCATAATGTTATGAGTTCAAGCATCATAACAGTATTTATTATATGTTCTAGAATGTGAAGAGCACAGGTTTCGCTCAGTGAGGGAGGTTTATTCTCTGATTCAGTTTATTGGGGATATCTGTCCTGCAGGGCACTACTGCCCAATTGGGAGTGCACGACCAGAACCCTGCCCACCAGGTAAAGTTTGAACTACAAACTATCAGCTCTTAGCAGGTTGAGTAAAACTATCATAAGGGTGACATATGATTTCATAACTGACATAAGGATGACAAAATTTGTATTAAATGTATTAAGAGACATTACTCTCACCTCTCACGCTAAACTGTGCAGTATTTTTCAAAATGTATGTTTTAAAGATGCACTCAGTAACTTCTTGTTTGTGCCATCTTTGACTTTGACAGCTAGCGGCTTGGATGCAGCATCATTTAAAGGAATAGTTCATCCAAAAATGAAAATTCTCTCATTATTCACTTATCCTGATGCCATCCAAGATGTGTATGACTGTCTTTCATCAGCAGAACATAATTAAAGATTTTTAGAAGATAGAGCTCTGTAAGGTCATTATAATGCAAGTAAAGAAGGGGAGGAGTGGTTCCGTCCGCCAGGGGTCGTAGAACTCGCTGCTGTCCACCGGGGGAGGTCCTGTAATAGTATAAAGACTGACAAAGTGGAGACTGCCAAAACTTTTGCCCACGGCTGTATATATATTGCAAAATTACAATTCATGTCTTTAGAAGTTACATTTCTTAATAAGGAAAAAATTACTGAGTGCACTTAAAAAACAGTTTAATTCATGACTGTTTCTTATACAGTCAGTGGATAACCAAATGAATTCTGATTGCTATAACAGGTTTCTTCCTGGGCCAGTATGGTGCTATATCACAAATAGACTGTCTTCCATGTACCCCTGGATTCTACTGCCCAGACTGGGGCCAGAGCTCTGCACAGCACCGCTGTCCTGAGGGCTGGTTCTGCCCAGCAGGCTCTGAAACAGGACATCAACCTGGTAAGATCCAAAACTGATAAGGCAGAAATCCATATCAATAACTGGGCTGCTGGATTTATAGAGCTCATGGACTACAATATTAGGTAGGTTGCATAAATAGACAGAGACACTGTCTACTTCCTTCAGCAATTTATCTTAGTGACTAGCCACAGCATCTCAATAGGGGTGCCCTAATGCTGTCTGAATTATTAAGCTCTGCTTCCATGAGAGGTCTAGACATAATCTATTTATATACTGCCATTTGCGTACCTTTATGTCCTGCCTGCTTAGGCCTTCAGTGTCCGTCTGGTCATGCATGTCCGTATGGCAGTGTCGAGCCTGTCATCTGTCTACCTGGTACTTATCAGCCACAGCCATCTCAGTCTTCTTGCATATCATGCCCACCAGGTAAATATCATTATATACAAAATACAAACATTTAAACAAATGAAACATAGTTGTTTGATACATTGAATTTTCTCTTCTAATAGGTTTTTACTGTATGGAGGGTAGTTCTGCCCCCCTTCATTGCCCTACTGGAACTGTAGGTACCACTGAGGGATTGCACTCTCAGCTGGACTGTACTCCTTGCCCTCCTGGATTCTATTGTAACACCAGTGCATTAACCAGCCCCTCAGGACCCTGCTCTGCAGGTCAGTGCCACTGAGATCCACATTAGAGTCTGTTCTGCTGGTGTGTATCTTAATTTTACATCTGCTTCTTCCTCATAAAAGGTCATTTCTGTTCATCTGGAGCTACGGAGCCAGTCCCAATCTCTCAGATGTATGGAGATATCTGTCCAGCAGGATATTACTGCCCTGAGCAGAGTAGTGCTCCTCTGCCCTGTCCTGCTGGATTCATTCTCAAAGAAAAGGGGGCCACCTTCTCTACGGACTGCTCCCCTTGTCCTCCAAGTAGATATTGTATTTCACCAGGGTCCTCTCAGCCCTCAGGTTAGCAGATCTTAAAAATTATGCTGTAAACAGGGTTAATGTTTTTTTTTTAGATATTGCATTTATAGAATTTTATAGATATTGCTTGGGTTGATTTCCATTTGTACAGTATGTCAGGTACCAATCTTTGGAATTAATAAATGTAAATAATATAATCATGTTTTTAATGTACAGATGTATCCAATAACACTAAGTTTTACTCTACACCACTTGTTCTCAACATTTTTGGGTTCAAGTTCCCCCATTGTATAGCCAATGAAATATTGTAGAATAAAAATATATATTTTGACACTATAGACATTTCCCTGATTTTGTAAAGAGTTTATTTTACTTTTAAATGCCTGTAAATTACAATCTAACTTGATGTCAAAGATGATGAGAAGGGGATGAAGTATCTGTTATCTCTGGCCTGCTTCAGGGTTTTGTGCTCCTGGTCACTACTGCGTTGGAGGTGCAGATACTGCAGCACCTCAGACAATGCCCTCTCAGCAAAACTGCTTCTGTGATCTCATACCAGCATCCCACCTCCAAAAGTATAATGTTTGCCTCCAGAAGTACAACTTAACCTGCTCAGTTCACACTTCAGGTTGGATGCCAGGCATGACTTCAAATACTAAATAAGATTATGGATGAGCCTGTTACACTATAAAAACTAAATAAACACTGTTCAACCCCCTTTTCAAGGAGATTTTGCCAAAGTCTGGACTGATTTGGATCCCAGGCCAGTGTTAGATGTAGTCCAATCTGAGCTTTATATGGAATCGTCTCTGCAAATTACAGATGCGTGTGTTGGCTTCAAAGGAGATTTGTGTCCTACAGGTACTCAATGCACACTACTGGAACGGTACTTTTTGTTATTGAAATATTTCTTCAACATTCCATTAAGGGATATCTGCTGTAAATGTACAGTGGTAATTACTGTATATGTGGTGATTAGCCAACATCGTTAGCACTTCTCACTAATGTTCAATGACTCTTTTCTTCAGGGTCTTATTGCCCAGTGGGCTCATCCCTGCCCCAGCCCTGTGATGCAGGCTCGTATTGTAACCAGACTGGGCTGCACTCTCCCGTGGGCCTCTGTTTTGCTGGATTCTACTGCCCTATAGGCTCTTCAAATCCATATGCTTTGTTTTGTCCCCATGGTCACTACTGTCCTAGAGGCACCCCATTACCCCTGCCCTGCCCACAAGGAACCATGAGGAGTGAGTACATATGGCCATAGAGCTTGGAGGATCACTGTCCATTCCGTTATTTTACAATATTTGTGAATCCTGGTAATTATACAGTAAACTTACAATTAAACTCAAAAATCTGCATTGCATAATAGTTACATTCTAAAAATATTTTAATCAGAAAGCAGTCTCATTAAAATGACTTGGTGTCCTCCAGTCTCTGTCTATTTTGCCTATTATCATTTTACTTGCCATTAACTAATTAAAAAGCTTTTAAAGCTCTGCCTCTATTGTGGCTGCTTACAGGCTCTACTGGGGGATCCAGTGCAGAAGATTGCCTCGCATGTCCACCTGGATATTTCTGTGAGCAAAGAGGCCTAACAGAGCCCTCTGGTCTTTGTTCTGTGGGTTATTACTGCCCTGGAGGACAGAGCACGTCAAGACCACCCGAGTATGTGTGTAATGCAGGTCATTTCTGTGAAAGTGTAAGTGTTGCACCCCTCAAAATGGGATCTAAATAATGTCATGCTCACTGAAAACTTAATATACAGCCATGGTCAAAAGTTTTGGCAGTGACATAAATTTTGTGTTTTGCAAAGTTTGCTGCTTCAGTATTTGTAGATTATTTTTTCACATTTTTCTAGGGTATACTGGAAAACAATGATAAGCATTTCATGAGTTTTAAAGGCTTTTATTGGCAAAACATTCAATATATGCAAAGAGTTAATATTTACAGTGTTGTCCCTTGTTCTTCATAACCTCTGCAATTCACTCTGGCATGTTGGATATCAGCTTCTGGGTCAAATCCTGACTGATGACAATCCATTCTTGCCTTATTAGTGCTCAGAGTTGATCACAATTTGTGGGCTTCTGTTTGTCCACTCGCCTTTTGAGGATTGACGACAGGTTCTCAATTGGATTAAGATCCGGGGATTTGCCTGGCCACGGATCCAAAATTTCAATGTAATGATCTCCGAGCCACTTCATTATCATTCTTGGCTTGTGACATGGTGCTCCAGCATGTGGAAAATGCACAGATCATCACCAAATTGCTCCTGGATCATTGGGAGAAGTTGCTCTTGCAGGACGTTTTGAAACCATTCTTTATTCTGCAGAATTTCAGTCTGTCCTTGATGTTTTTCTTGGAGAGAAGTGGCTACTTTGCTGTACTTCTTGACACCGGGCAATTGTCCAAAAGTCATCGCCTCACTGTGCGTTCAGATGCACTCACACCAACCTGCTGCCATTATTAAGGAAGCTCTGCACTGGTGGTGACACGATTCCATATCTGACTCCTCTGGAGGAGACAGTCCTGGTGCCTGCTGGACACTCTGGGACATCCTGAAGCCTTCTTCACTGCAGTTGAACCTCTCTCCTTGAAGTTCTTGATGATCCGTTAAATGGTTCTTTCAGGCAATTTCCTTGCATGTGAGGCCATTTTGATGCAAAGTGATGATGGCTGCATGTCTTTCTTTAGAGGTAACCATTGCGAACAAGAACACAATGACTGGAAGAACTTCTTCCCTCCTCTTATAGCAATCAGTCTGCTCTTATAATCCAATCAGAATGATAGTGATTTCATCTGACTAGTACTTGTTCACACTTTCCAAGGTGCTGCTGATATGATTAGTGAAATGATGTTAGCTGGTCATTTTGTGCCAGGGACAAAAAACTGTGAAATTTGGGTTTTTGTGATAAAGTTCTTTTTTTTTTTTGGCCAATGAAGCTTTTTGCAATTATTTAAAAAGCTTCTCACAATGTAAACTCTGCACAATAATCTAGAAACAATGTGAATCAACACCACAACAACTGAACCTGAAAACTTTGCGAAACATAAAATGTATGTGTCTGCCAATACTTCTGGCCATGGCTGTACAGTATAAAATGTTTCGCAATAAAAAATCTTTTTCTTAATGAAACTTTTTTAAATGTAGCACATTCTATTATCAATTGTTATATACTGTATATACATTATTGTTTTTAATTAACATTTTATGTTATGCAACAAGGATATACTATATTTATTTATTTTACGTAACATATTATAATATGACAAATTATATTCATTGCCATTTCCGAGTGAATTTTTTTCCCAATTACCCTTTCATAATACATTTTTTTTTAAATATATACTTTCCTTCAAAATTTAATTAAACAAATAAAATTATATGCTGAGTGATTCCAGCCAGGTTTCCTAAGCAACCAAAATTGTGCTGGTTGCTAGGGAGGGTAGAGTCACATGGGGCAACATTCTTGTGGTCATGATTTGGGGTTCTCACTCTCAATGGGCTGTGTGTGGATCGCAGTGAGATTGACATGCCACCACGAGGACCTACTAAGTAGTGGGAACTGGGCATTCCAAAATGGGAGAAAAGGTGATGTTTTGATGGCACATTTTTCAGAACAAATATATTCACCTCACTTTAAAAACAAACAAACAATGTATTTAATTGGGGCCTTTGGTCAGGGGCTTTTTACTCCAAATACTACCCTTTCACTTATTGGACAGTTATTGAAACAACGTTTGATTTAATGACCTTAAACTGAAAATGATAAACAAGTATTTTGTTTCAAAATCAACCTTAGACACCACACACAAAGATCTCATGGAACAGGACAATTTTCCAGTGCATAGTGTTAAGGAAAATGCAGTAGTAGGTTTTGGTGCTATGTAGTGTTTTGGGAAAAAATGTAATCAATGGAGACTTTTACCCAGTGAAGTCTTTAGCCCTGCTGTACCCTAAAACTTTTTTAATGAGGAGAAAATTACTGAGTGCACCTTTAAAATTAGAGAAATAAAAAAAACGAAAACTCCCCCTGAAGTGGATAGTTTAGGCAAAAGTTATCAGTTCCAGCATCTTTGAACTCGATTGACAGATTGGAAATTGCAAATAAAAAAACTAATGTAAGCGTAAAAAATTAAAACATTTGAAATATTTATACAAACCAGATAACAGCATATTTACAAATGAAAAATTACATTAACTATTTGATGCATTACGTCCTCCAGAGTGGACCAATATTTGGAATAATTAACATTTTACGATGTGATGTTACATACAAAGCTCCAACAGGGATGATTTCATTTGAACCCTCATTTTATATTCTCCTTTTTATATGTGATTTACTTGTATATTCCTTGGTTCCCCGTCTGTCGCTCACTTCGACGTCGTGTCGAAGAAGCGACACTAGGGGTCTCTCTTGAGCGCCGAAAGATACCTCTGATCTATGAAAAAAGGCCAATGAGAGTTGGCGAACAGTATTTGCATACTCCGCCTCCGGATACGGATATAAAGGCGAGAGAAATACGCTCGTTCATTCAGTAATTTTCTTCGGAGCCGAAGGTCGTGTGTATGCAGTCAGCTGCGAGTAACACAACTGATCCTGCTTCTGATCCTCTGACGCTCTGCTTTGCTGTTGGATTTACGGCGCACTACAGCGGCTTTTCTCTTCACTGCCGGCGTGCAGTTTGCCCCTGGGCGCTTCGACAGCGCAGAGTTAAAAGAGTTGAAAGAGTGATTCTCTCCGTAAAAGAGTTTATTTCTCTGAAAGAGCATTACACAGCGGCGTTGAACGTCCTTTTCAGGACGCGTCTTTATAAAGATGTAATTTCCGCCCCTGTGTAGTTTCTGGATGCGGTGATTTCTCCCCACCTCTCTCAGTCATAAAACACTGTCTTGCATGCCTGGGCTGCGATCACACGCAGGCAGCGTTTTATGAATGGTTCATGTTCTCAGTGCGAGAACATAGCCATGGCAACATTGCGGTCGTGTGGCTTTCTTTTGTAATGAGAGAAAGCCGTTTCAGCCGCCCCCCGCGCCTCGCCTCCTTCCTACGGGATTGACGCAGGTGCCGCGGGCGATGAACACGATTTGGGGACAATGACGGGCTCTGTTCGCCGGGTAAACCCCCTCGAACCTCCTGCCTCCCCGGCACGCTTGTTTGCTTCCGTCTGAGCCCGGGATGAGCATTCTCTCCAATGGTTCATCTTCTCAGTGTGAGAACATGGCCGTTATAGCATTGCGGTCGCACGGCTTTCTTTTGTAATGAGAGAAAGCCACTTCAGCCGCCCCCCGCGCCTCGCCTCCTTCCTACGGGATTGACGCAGGCGCCACGGGCGATGAAGGCGATTCGGGGAATATGACTGGCTCTGTTCGCCGGGTAAACCCCCTCGAACCGCCCGCCTCCCCAGCACGCTTGCTTGCTTCAGAATTGGATGACATCACCACTGCATCGGAGAGCGTTACAGCGGCATCAGATGCTGATCGCTCGCCTGAGCCGCCACCTTCGGGTCTGCTGCCCAGCCTGAGCCTGACGTACGGAGATCCGCTATGCTTTCCCGGGCTACTTGATCGGTCCCGCGGGCAGGTGCGCCGCTCACAGCCACGCCCCCCCCGTTCCTTTCTTCCCGGACGTGCACGACGAGTTGAGCAAAGCCAAGGCTTCTTCGCTCCTCCACTCTCACTACCCTCGCGGTGGAACGGTCCCAGACCGCTTCCACTCTGCACGCCACGGCCCTTCTTGCAACCAACGCCAGGCCAAGGCGCTTCAAAACTTGCACCTTGGGTAGTCCTGTTCTTGATGTGCTGCAGGAACTGCGCTGGATGACCAACCGCGCCCCCGGGCCACGGAGGTCAGAAGCGCCGGCACTCGAACAGGCGATGGCCACCCCTTGTGGTCCAGAAACGCACCTGTGGACTGGACCTGATCGAAATGCGGGAGGCAGACAAGGCACACCTTCTCCCACACCCCCGTCTCCCAGCTCTGTCCATTCAGCGCCACCGTTGACGACTCTGCCCAGCAGTCCTCAGCGGTGAGGCAGACGGAGGCCACTGCACATCCTGCCCCGCCGCAAGCCTGCTGCCATGGGCCATGCCCCGTCTGCTCGCCGAGGGCGTCCTCCTGCAGCTATGAAACACCCTGCTCCGCCTCAACCCGGGCCCAGCTCTCAGCCCCAGCGTCGAGCACTCCGCAGGAAGCGGACGCCCCCGTCTCACGGACCCCCTCAAGGACCTGGAAGGCTCCCAGGCTGTCCGTATACGCTCAACCCAGGGACCAAGATGTTAGCTCCGGAGGTGGTAAGACCGCTCCGTCCCCGGTGGAGGGCCGGGAGGAGAATTTTTTGTCGAATTAGTTTTCACATTCTCATATTCTCTGTAACGAGCTATTTCCTTTTGTCTCTGGGTCACCTGGCCCGCAAATGCCGTTCCCACGGCACTCTGCCACCAGTCTCAGCAGTCCTGGCTTCCTGGACACGGACCACCCGTCTCCAGCCCCACGACTGCCCCCCCCCCGGCCGGCCGGTTCCGACCAGTCTAGAGGACGCCTACCCGAGACCTCATCCTCAGTCGCTAACCCGCCCCCTGCCGGGTGTGCGGAGCAAGGTAAGTGCTTTGAGTCTTTCTCAGCACCCCAGCTGCGGGTCACCATGTCGCCGCCCAATGCTGCCCTGCCTGCTCCGCCCCGCTGCGAAGCCCTGCCGGGTACGTCAAAATTAATCGTCCCCTTGGTGCCCCTAGTGCAGAGGTTGGACGCGTGGCTTTCACTTCCCAACCCGTCTCGCTGGCTGGCCCGGACCATCCGACTCGGTTACGCAATTCAGTTTGCCAGGCCCCCGCCCCCCCTTCATGGGCGTCCGCTTTTCTGCAGTATACGCCAAAATGCCCAGTCTCTGCGCGCGGAAATCGCGACTCTTCTGGCCAAAGACGCGATAAGGCCTGTCCCTCCAACCGAGATGAAGGAGGGTTTCTACAGCCCTTACCTCATCGTACCCAAGGAAGGCGACGGCTTACAATCAATCTTGGACTTGCGAGTTTTCAACCAAGCGTTGCACAAACTCCCGTTCAAAATGCTCACGCTTAACCTGCGTCCGGCATCTAGATTGGTTCGCAGCGGTAGACCTGAAGGATGCGTACTTCCACAACTCCATCCTGCCCCGACACCGCCCCTACCTGTGGTTTGCGTTCGGGGGCCAGGCGTATCAGTACAAAGTCCTCCCCTTCGGCCTGTCTCTGTCCCCTCGCGTCTTCACGAAAGTCGCAGAGGCAGCTCTTGCCCCGCTCCAAGAAGCCGGCATCCGCATACTCAACTACCTCGACAACCGGCTCATTCTGGCCCACTCGCGAGAGATACAATGCGCCCACAGAGACCAGGTGCTCAGGTACCTCAGCCGTCTGGGGCTTCAGGTCAACTGGGAAAAGAGCAAGCTCACCCCAGTTCAGAGCATCTCTTTTCTCGGGATGGAGGTAGACTCGGTCTCAATGTTGGCACGTCTCACCAACGAGCGTGCCCAGTCAGTGTTGAACTGCCTCGCCGCCTTCAGGCCAGGCATAGCGGTCCCCTTAAAACTTTTCCAGAGGCTCCTGGGGCATATGGCGTCCTCCGCGGCGGTTGCACCGCTGGGGTTGATGCATATGAGACCGCTCCAACACTGGCTCCAGACCTGAGTCCCGAGATGAGCATGGCACCACGGCATGCACCGGGTAACAATCACCCCCGCCTGCCGTCAGACATTCAACTCCTGGACAGACCTCTGTTTCTTACGGGCTGGAGTACCCCTACAGCAGGTGTCCAGACGCGTCCTGGTCACGACCGACGCCTCCAGATTGGGTTGGGGCGCCGTTTGCAATGGGCACGCAGCCTCAGGCCATTGGAAAAGGGCCCAGCTGCGTTTGCACATCGACAGCCTCAAGTTGTTGACCGTCCTTCTAGCCCTGCGGCAGTTTCTCCCGTTAATTCGCGACAAACATGTCCTGGTCAGGTCGGACAGCACCACTGCGGTCGCGTACATAAATCGCCAAGGCGGCGTACGCTCCCGCCACATGTCGCAACTCGCCCGTCGTCTCCTCCTTTGGAGCCAGCACCGACTCAGGTCACTGCGTGCCACTCACATCCCCGGCAACCTCAATGTGATAGCGGATGCGCTGTCATGACAATGCTTGCCTGGCGGAGAGTGGAGGCTTCACCCCCACTCGGTTCAGCTGATTTGGGAACGGTTCGGCAAGGCCCAGGTAGACCCCTCTGCCTCCCGAGAGACCTCCCACTGCCCGCTCTGGTACACCCGTTCAGAGGCTCCCCTTGGGGCAGATGCACTGGCACACAGCTGGCCGGTGGGGCTGCGCAAGTACGCATTCTCCCAGTGAGCCTTCTTGCACAGGTGCTGTGCAAGGTCAGGGAGGACAAGGAACAAGTCACTCTCGTGGCTCCTTACTGGCCCACCCGGGCCTGGTTCTTGGACCTTGTACTCCTCGCGACAGCCCTTCCCTGGCGAATTCCCCTGAGGAAGGATCTTCTTTCTCAGGGACGGGGCACGCTCTGGCATCCGCACCCGGACCTTTGGAACCTCCACGTCTGGCCCCCGAACGGGATGCGGAAGATCTAGCTGGTCTACCACCCACGGTCGTAGCCACGTTCAACCAAGCCAGAGCCCCTTCTACCAGGCAACTCTACGCCCTGAAATGGCGTCTGTTCGTGAATTGGTGTTCTTCCCGGGCAGAAGACCCACAGAGGTCCGTAGTTAGGTCTGTGCTCCTGTTCCTACAGGAGAGGTTGGAGGGGAGGCTGTCCCCATCCACCTTGAAGGTGTATGTTGCCACTATCGCAGCTCACCACGACCCAGTAGACAGCAAGTCTCTGGGTAAGCACGACTTAATCGTCAGGTTCCCAAGAGGTGCCCAGAGGTTAAACCCCTCCCGGCCAAACCTGTTCCCCTCCTGGGATCTCTCGGTGTTCCTCGCCGGTCTTCAGAGATCCCCCCCGAGTCGCTAGAATCAGTTGGCTCAGGGCCCTCTCCTAAAAAGACAGCCCTGCTGATCGTGCTCACTTCCATCAAGAGGGTCGGGGACTTGCAAGCGTTCCCTACTAACGACACTTGCCTGGAGCTCGGTCCGGCAGATACTCATGTGATCCTAAGACCTCGACTGGGCTATGTGCCCTTGGTTCCTACCACGCCCTCTGGAGATCAGGTAGTGAACCTACAAGCGCTCCCCCGGGAGGAAGCAGACCCAGCCCTCTCACTGTCGTGTCCGGTACGTGCCTTGCATGCCTACCTGGAACGCACCCAGAGCTTCAGGCACTCTGAGCAGCTCTTTGTCTGCTTTGGAGGACAGCAGAAAGGGAACGCTGTCTCCAAACAGAGGTGTCTCACTGGGTGGTGGATGCCATTCAGTTGGCCTATCACACCCAGGCCGTGCCCCCCCCCCCCTTTTTTTGTGGGTTCGAGCCCACTCTACTAGGAGCATGGCATCCTCATGGGCACTGGCTAGGGGCACCTCCCTAGCAGACATTTGCAGAGCTGCGGGCTGGGCAGCACCTAACACCCTTACGATCTCAGGGTTGAGTCAGTCTCGTCCCGTGTTCTCTCAGGTCCGAGCCCGTAGAACTCGGTACACGTCGACGATCTGACCGGGTGAATCGCTTTTTTCCAGCACCGTTTCCCTCGATCGAGGTAAAACAGTGCGCCTTCTTTCCCAGAGAACCTAGGTCCCTGGTTGATTCCTCCCTAGCCCTTTGGGCCCGCAGCAGTTCAGCGGAGGGACTTGCTGGTCCAGTCCACTACGGGTACCCCAGGCTACCCCTACTGGAATAGGTGCTCCACAGATCAGGCCTCCTACGGGACTCCTCCTGTGTGTACTTCCGCGGTTCGGTCACCTTACGAGCTGACCCGCGTCTCCCTTAGGCAGTCTTTGGCTGCCCTCCGGTCGCCGTGTTGTAGCAACTCCCCCCTCCTCGAGGCGGGATCTACCACCGCGCCATTCTTCCCACATGTGACCCAAGAGGCCATGTGATGTATTTCGCCACCTTTACCTCCCCTTTCGGGTGGGTGTGGCCTCCGCAAGGTCTTTTCCCCCTAAAAGAATAGGGATTCGGGAATAAGACCCCCTTCCCTCGATGCGGTAAGGGCCCCGGCTGCTCTTGCTCTATGCCGAGAAAACATAGATTGAAAAGAGGCCCAGCCAGGCTTGGCCCGTTCCCTATTTGGGAGCGTCACCTTGTTCCCCCCTAGGGTAACCAAAAGGATTCTGACGCTTTTTCGGGGCATTGGGGAAGAGTACGTGCAGCCTGAGCACAGTTGGTCGCTTGTGCACGTAGAAATACCTGCCCGCTTCTGTGTCAGCAGTACACGTACACGGCTCAGCACATGGCGAGTTTTGAAGTGGACCCCTAGTGTCGCTTCTTCGACACGACATCGAAGTGAGCGACAGACGGGGAACGTCTCGGTTACGTATGTAACCTCCGTTCCCTGATGGAGGGAACGAGACGTCGTGTCTTCCCGGCCATGTCGCTGAGCCGAGCCGCTGAGGTGCCCGGAACACTCCCGGCTCCTCAGAAAAATCCTGAATGAACGAGCGTATTTCTCTCGCCTTTATATCCGTATCCGGAGGCGGAGTATGCAAATACTGTTCGCCAACTCTCATTGGCTTTTTTTTATAGATCAGAGGTATCTTTCGGCGCTCAAGAGAGACCCCTAGTGTCGCTTCTTCGACACGACGTCTCGTTCCCTCCATCAGGGAACGGAGGTTACATACGGAACCCAGACGTTTTATTTATTAATGACAAAATGCATTCAAAATGTCTGGTGAAGCAGTGATGTACCAAGTAGGCCTACCTCTGGAATTAGCCTACAAATTATCTTCTGTTGCAGAATCCTTTTTTCCCTTTAGTGATTAATAATTAATGTATAAAAGAGATAAAAATGTTTGGTAAAAAGTGAAATGACAGGAATTAAGAGAAAATATTTCTCAAATGAAATGTAATGCCTTAAGTAATTCCTTATTCTTAATAAATTGAAGTCTCTTTTACAATATTTCAGTCTGTCAAACAAGCATACAAGAATATAAGATTAACAGAATGGCCTTCATAAAACACTGGCTTTATGTCATTGCTAACCTTATAGGGAAGCATCATGGAGAGACCATGTTTTCCAGGAAGTTTTCAGCCCAGTCTAGGCCAGTACAGATGTGAGGTGTGCCCTGCCTCCTTTTTCTGCCCTGAGAACAGTGAGTGTAATATTTATATTAATTAACAGACAGTGGATATCTGTATTTTATACCTTTTGCTTAAGGATGTTTTTCTTAGTTTAGGTATGACACAACCATTTCCATGTCAACCTGGGTTTTATTGTCCAGTTGGGACAGCCAATCAACAGCCATGTCCTCCAGGACGTTATGGAAACCAGTCTGGATTGGCAGAGTCTTCTGAATGCTCATTATGTGAGCCTGGAACCTATTGTATGGGGTCAGGTATGATGCAGAAACAATGATTATTGTCCCCAGAGAAAGCATGTTAATCCTGCCTGGGCTTTAAGATTTTGGAGCTGATATTTATTTGTCTGTCCAGGAAATGTGTCACCAACCGGCCCTTGCAGTGCAGGATACTTGTGTTTTGGAGGAGCTTCTTTTCCTTTCCCAAATGATAATGAGACTGGAATGCCATGCCCCTTAGGCTCTTACTGTCCTTCTGGACATTTTGTAGCAATACCTTGTCCTAAGGGCACATTTAGGTAACAACTTGACACAGTACAAAGCAAACTGAAAAATTACCTGTGGCACATTATCTATATATATATATATCAGTAATTCCCAATCTGGAAGTTTGTATACTTAAGCAAATTCTAGGGGGTACATGAAACAGTTCTAATATTGTTTTATAAACCTATTAAACATTAACGTCTAGGTTCCGATATGACCTCCGTTCCCTGATGGAGGGAACGAGACGGTGTGTCGAAGAAGCGACACTAGGGGTCTCTCGAGAGCCTTTCGTATCTCTGATCTATGAGAAAAGTCCAATGAGAAATTGGCAGACAGAATTTGCATGTCCCGCCCCCGGACATATGGGTTTAAAGGGAGGGAAATGCATCTGTTTCATTCAGGATTTTTCTGAGGAACCGACAATGAGGTTCGGACGCAACAGTGGCTCGGTTCATCGACGTGGCCGGGAGGACACAACGTCTCGTTCCCTCCGTCAGGGAATGGAGGTTACATCTGTAACCTAGACATTCCCCGTATGTCACTCACTTCGACGTTGTGTCGAAGTAGCGACAATAGGGGTCCAATTTAAATCATGCTATGCGCTGAGCCGTGTACGTGTACTGTTGACACAGGAGCGGGCAGGTATTTTACTTGCCAAAGCAACAGGCTGTGTCAGACTGCACGTACCCTTCCCCAACGCCCCATTAAATCGTCAAAGCTTTCTGGTTCTTTAGCGCCGACGGGGGGAACAAGGCAACGTGCCAAACATGGGAGCAGGCCGCGCCAGCCACGCCTTTTCTCTATATATGTTTCTGGCATAGA
The DNA here is from genome assembly GCA_032164185.1 of Moxostoma hubbsi. Taxonomy (NCBI): domain Eukaryota; kingdom Metazoa; phylum Chordata; class Actinopteri; order Cypriniformes; family Catostomidae; genus Moxostoma; species Moxostoma hubbsi. Next base: position 20,260,538 of record JAVLUX010000030.1, on the reverse strand, counting down.
GTTAAAGCGGCTGGGGCCATCTTAACGCTATCATTATGCATCAGGGAAGGCGATCTTTCCCAGTTCCTATTCTTTCAGGGGGAAAATAATTCCTCCACTGAATTCGCGGACCAGAGGGCTCGGGAGGAGTCATCCAGGGAGCCGAGTTAGTGGGATCTCCTGGGATAAGAGTGCACGGTTTTACCTCAGTGGAGGGAAAGGGCAAGCGGTCCACCCGGTCAGTTTGTCAGCATGTTACCGAGTTCTACCAGCTCGGACCTGAGAAAACACAGGACGAAACCTACTCAACCCTGAGATTGTAAAAAACTGAAAAGGTATTGGGTGTTGCCCAACCCGCTGCTCTGCATATGTCTGCTAGGGAGGTGCCCCTGGCCAGTGCCCACGAGGACGCAACACTTCTTGTTGAGTGTGCTCAGACCTGCAGGGGGGGCACAGCCTGGGTGTAATAGGCGAATGTAATGGCGTCCACTACCCAGTGGGAAAGCCTCTGTTTGGAGACAGTGTTCCTCTTCTGCTACCCACCAAAGCAGACAAAGAGCTGCTCAGAATGTCTACAGGTCTGCGTGCGGTCCAGGTAGATACGCAAAGCATGTACCGGACACAGCAACGAAGGGGCTGGGCCTGCCTCCTCCCGGGGCAGTGCTTGCAGGTTCACTACCTGGTCCCTGAAGGGAGAGGTAGGAACCTTGGGCACGTAGCCCGGTCGCGGTCTTCGGATCACATGAGTGTCTGCCGGACCGAACTGCAGGCAGGTGTCGCTGACAGAGAACACTTGCAGGTCCCCGACCCTTTTGATGGAGGCGAGCACGATCAGAAGGGCCGTCTTCAGGGAGAGGGCCTTGAGTCCGACTGATTCTAGCGGTTCAAAGGGGGGTCTCTTAAGGCCTGAGAGGACCAGTGAGAGATCCCAGGAGGGGAACAGGCTTGGCCGGGAGGGATTTAACCTCCAGGTGCCTCTTAGGAAAAATTGAATTGCATAAACGAGTCGAATGGTCCTAGCCAGCCAGCATGACGGATGGTGAAGTGAGAGCCACACGTCCAAACTCCGAGCTAGGGGCACTAAGGGGACGAGTAATTTTGACGTACCTGGTGGGGCAGAGCAGGGCAGAGCAGGTAATGTGGCGTCGGGAGGCAAGGGTGCATGCTGAGAGAAGACTCGAAGCACTTACCATGCGCCACACACCCGGCAGGTGGAGGGTTAGTGACTGAGGAGGAGGTCCCGTGGAGGTGTCCTCTGGACTCGTCAGAACCGGCCGGGGAACAGTTGTGGGGCTGAAGACGAGAGGTCTGCGTCCAGCGTGCCAGGACTGTTGAGGTGTGGTGGCAGAGTGCTGTGAGAACGGCATTTTCGGGCCAGGTGACCCAGAGACAAAGCAAATAGCTCTTTTATTGAGAATGTGGGTACCGGCAAAGGAAATAAATTCATCTGAGGATTCTCCTCCCGGCCCTCCTATGGGGGACAGATTAGTCTTCTTACCAGCTCCGGAGCGAACGTCTTGGTCTCTAGGTCAGGCATCTCAGAACCGCTTGGGAGCCTTCCAGGTCCTCGAAGGGGTCTGTGAGACGGGGGGCGTGCGCTTCCTGCGGGGTGCTCGACGCTGGGGTGCTGTTCCTACAGGCCTTGGAGGGGAGCACAGGGCGACTCCGCCAGGTGGCGGCGTTCTCGGGGCACAGGTGGATCGCAATCACTCTGTCCACCTGGGGGACCGCCTTATACCCGTGGTCCGCTCTGCCGCCGAGGGTATAGAGAGCGGATGAGCGAGAGGCTTTGTGACGGTTGGAGAAGGGTGTCCTCCACAAACTCGTCAGCTCATCATGCACTTCCGGGAAGAAAGGAACCGGGGGGGGGCAATCATCCAGCCACGAAGGCTGTGGGGAGGACAGAATGTTCCAGTCCAGCCCCACGCTGACAGCGGCCCGGGCAAGCATGTCAGACATCTGGGCATCAGCCTCAGACTGGGCACGCTGGCCCGAAGGCGGCAGCCCAGTCAAGTCGTCCGCGTCAGACAGCGGACCGCTCTCCGATGCAGCGGCAAGCTCATCCAGCTCAAGGGCTCAAGAGGATAGGCAGGCTGGCTGTGAGGCGAGCAGCTTTTGCCTCGAGCCTGGACGGAAGTCAACGAGCGTGCCGGGGAGCGGGTGGTTCGCGGGGGTGTACCTGGCAAAACCGAGCCCGCTGCCATCCCCAAATCGCCTCCATCACCAGCCGGGTCATCCTGAATCACGTGGGAAGAAGGAGCAATGCGGGGGGTGGCTGGAGTGGCGTTCCTTCTGAGGAAGCCACGTTGCCATGGTCATGTTCTCGCAGTGAATATGGTCTTTTAGAGAAAATAACTCTTTTAGAGAAATAAACTCTTTTACAGCACTGTCAAAGCGCACAGGGGCAAAGCTGCACTGCCGTGCAGAGAAGGGAGACAGCCACTGATATGTGCCGTAGATCCAACAGCAATCGTACTCAGAGATGGGAGGAACAGTGTGTGACTTGCAGCTCGCTGCATACAAAACCAGTCAGCTCCGAAGAAAATTTCTGAATGAAACAGACGCATTGCCCTCGTTTATACCCGTATGTCCAGGGGCGGGACATGCAAATTCTGTCTGCCAATTTCTCATTGGCCTTTTCTCATAGATCAGAGATGCAAAAGGCTCTCAAGAGAGACCCCTAGTGTCGTTTCTTCGACACAACATCAAAGTGAGTGACAGACGGGGAACTTTAAATGATAAAATATTAGGGATTTCAAATATTCCAAAAATTATTCTAATTTTTTTTTTTATTTATTACAACAGCTTTTATTTGTTATACCACATAAATATTAGGGCTGTCAATTTAACGCATAAATTCAGTGCGATTAATTTGACTAAAAATAACACATTAAAAAAATGTATCATACCATTAATCGCAATGTCCCCGGACTGTAATATGGAAGATTCCTGAGAAATGCAAGCTTGTAGTACCACCTGTTTACTCCAGAGAGCAGTAAGTGAAACTTAGATGTGTGGCAATGCGCAGTTTATACAGTGAAGAAAAACACCCTTGAGCCGACACAACACAAACATGCATTACATTCTTGCGTTCAAAACATTGATGGAGCGCAAATCCGAACTAAGGGATCTCAAGATGTGGTCTAAATATTAATCTATATTTAACTTGACACAGTGACCTAAAAATTGTATGTTTATGACGCAACACATCCAAGACGCCTCACAAGCATGTCTGATGCAGGTGTTCATTGACGGGTCCTTAAACAAGCCCTCATAATAAATCTCCAACTGATTGACAAATTCACGTGTGAAATGGATTGCTGTGAACTGTGTGTCAATGATTGACTTATGATCAATATTATGGTAGTAAACAATACATTGTATTCTAAAGCCGTTTTTTTTATTGACTTACGATTAACTCTTCTGCCACAAGAATGTAATGCATTTTAATTATCTGAATTTTTTTTTATTTTATATATGTATGTTTGTATGCATTGTCGATTTATGTGGATTTAATTCAGTGTGATTGACTATATAAAAATGACAATGCAAATAATAATACATTTATGCAGTAGTGCTCTTTACTCATCTCACTCACACTTCTCCAGAACAATACAGCACAACTTCTTATTTTTGTTGATAAAAAGATTATTGATCCTTTTCTGTGTGTTTAAACATAAATGGTTGGGAAACACTGTTATAAATCATATTTAAAATGTGTTAAAAATTGATTTACAGCAATCAGCATCAACTATCAGAGCTTAGTCAGTGCCAAAACTGCACACCAGGGTTTTACTGCTCAGAACCAGGCCTGACTGCAGTCAGCGGACCTTGCTTGCCAGGTAAGAATAACAGCATTTATGTCAGACATTTGTCTAAGCCTTTGCATGGGTTCCTGAAGATGTTTAATGACATAATTTATTCCTAGGGTTTTTCTGCAGTGAAGGATCTCCAACTGCAGCTCCTGTGTCAGCCGGGCATGGTGATGTTTGTCCACCAGGTTACTACTGTGAGATTGGAAGTGCTGTGCCAACTCCTTGTCCAGTGGGCAGCCATCGCTCTAATAGTGGGGGAAAGGGCACAGAGGACTGCATGCCTTGCCCTGGAGGTAATGCTCTATACCGGACATAAATGCTCCATTAACAGTGTGCTGTTTATTACAGTGAAACTCATAGAGGTTTAGTACAACTTCTTTTAGAAGAGGTAAAATACAAAATTGCCTCTTGTTCAACAGGTCAGTTTCTTCTTATAGGAAGATGGTTCTTTTTAATCTGCTATTGTTTGACCACAGGGCAGTTCCAGAATCAGAGGGGACAGACGGAATGTAAACCCTGTCCTCCTGGGTTCCACTGCATCAACCTCACAAGGGGCTCTACTGGGGTCAGCACTCCTCTCATCTGTCCCGAAGGCTTTTACTGCCCAAATGAGACTCAGCCTGGAAACCCAGTTCCATGTCCTAAAGGCACATACAGTGATTCTCTAGGCCTGATATCATTAGGTGATTTTTATTTTATTTATTTTTCTACGGTATTAAACTATCTGAGGAACTTGTTATTAAAGTTTGATGAGATCAAAATTAAGAGATTTGTGGCTTTTAGTTCATGTGTGTTTGCTTTAAGGTTTTTTATATGCCATTGTACTCATAAACTAGGAACTATACCTGGGCGGAAGGACATCTTTATAAAGACGCGTCCTGAAAAGGACGTTCAACGCCAGCTGTGTATATGCTCTTTTAGAGAAAATAACTCTTTTAGAGAAATAAACTCTTTTACTGCGCAAAGCGTACTCATAAAAGATTGACTTTTAGCAGATTTAAAATGTACACGCAGTTAAGTTAATTGCAAGAAGGCATGCATTATATAAGCGGTGACTCTTTATCTTGCCTCATTTTATGGGGGTGCTTAATGGTGCTAATTACTTAGGTCTAGGATCAGTTTTTTAAAGCCAAATCCAAACCTTAAAGGGATAGTTCACCCAAAAATTAAACTTCTCTCATCATTCACTCACCTCAAGTGCAAGTGAATGCAAGTGAATGGTGGCCAGAACTCTGAAAATCAAAATATCACATAAAGGCATCATAAAAGTAATCCACAAGACTTCAGTGGTTTCATCAATATCTTCTGAAGCGATCCAATAGGTTTTGGGTGAGAACTGAAATTTCAAAAATGTAATTTCTTTTCCACTATAAATCTTGATAGCAGTCTCCTTGGCGATTGTGATTTCAAGCTTAATTATGTGATGCAGTGCGAGAGAAGAAGATAGGATAAATTAAATTAGTTTGGATCCTGCCGTCTACGTCAGATTGTAGCGAAGTGCGGAGCGGAATGGGGAAAAATAAAAGCACTAGTGAGTGGGGAGGAATAACGCTAATGCTAAAATTTTCTATACCAATAGAAAATCGGACTATACCACCCTGTTATTAACAGGGACATACTAACCCAATCAGAAATAGAAAGGGCACACTGGTTAGTAGTTCCAAAGCAAAAGGGCAAGAGGCGGGGATACCAAAATACCAAAATATATATGTATCAGAAGGACATTGGACACTCATTCCATCTTTTAAAAGTGCATTAAAATTATGATCACAGACAATCAGCTGCATGATTCACAATAGGCTTCACATTCAAGAGACAAAACAAGCATATCTTTACTTGTGCAATGCCGAGGGCTGAGGCTTATCAGGAGCACACTTTACCCACAGGTGTACAATAAAACTCATGCACACATGTGAAATCAGTTGTGAATACATCACACTCAAAATGTGATTGAGATACCACCACTGTAAGTAAGGAACAGCCCCTATACTGGTCCTCAGCTGCTGAGAGATATACAGAGGAGGAGATTAATACAAACAATAACAATAAATGAACATCATATAATAAACCACAAAACAAAAAGACAAAACTCTGGCCACCATTAAGACACAGAGATATAATATAAACTCAAACCAGGGTTTTAACCCAGACAAAACAAAATATCAAAATATGAAGATCAGGAGAGAGGGAGGCTAATGACAAATCACCGTGCAACAATCAACTTAGTTGATATAAATAATAAAGAAAAGTCCCAAATTGGAACAAATAGCACAGTTTCCAAACCCAAGACGATTAATGATTCCAGACATACACATTCAGAGAGAACACAGCCGTGAATACACTGATGCCAATGGCACAAGCAGACTGGAGGAAGGCAGCAGTCAAACAGCGAAGCTCGATACGAACCTCGCACAAACCGCTTAAGAACAGAAGCATCCAATATCGGAAAGGGGCAGTCATTTGACCATGATGCGTGACTAGGTGGTACATAGCCACTCTAATGTACCCCACAAATGCAAGCCGATAGGCAATGACTAATGTCATTGTCATGGCAATGTAAACAAGCTGCTAATTCAGGGAGGGTTCAAACTACCCTGCCACAATTACACTTCATATAGTGCCATCTAGCACTCTGTGCATGCGTTAAGCACTAGGAAGTGTAGTCGAGCTTGAAATCCTGACCGTTCCTAGAGAATGAAATGGCAAAATGTAGAGTAATAAAGGAGTTACATTTTGGTCTGTTCTCCTACCCAATATGTCATATGGATTACTTTTATGTTCCCTTTATGTGATATTTGGACCTTCAGAGTAAAAAGTCAGGAGGACAAGGAGCAGATCATCCTCGTGGCGTCGTACTGACCCACCCAGACTTGGTTCTCGGTCCTCACGCTCCTCACGACAGCCGTATTGTCATATGTTACCTCCCTTAAGTCAGGATGTGGTCAATATTTTTTGGGGTGTTGGGTAAGGCTATGTGCAGACCGGTGCTATTACGCACCCTGCTGCTTGCTTGCACCTGCATTGGCAGTCCACGTAACACAGTTCAGTAGTTGTGGTGTTGCATATAGGGACCCCTAGTGTAACTACTTCGACACAACGTTGAGTGAGTGACAGAATGGGAACATCTCGGTTACTGTCGTATCCTCCATTCTCTGATGGAGGGAAGAAGATGTTGTGTCCCGCTTACCACAGCGCTATACTACCCGCTGGAATGTCCGGGACCCTGTCTCGGCTCCTCAGCACAAATCCTGAATGAGTGGTTGCGAGCCAGCTCCTTTTATGCAAATTCTACTCGCCAATTCTCATTGGCCTTTTCTCAAAGATCAGAGGTGTTTGGGGCTCCCAAGAGCAACACCTAGTGTCACTACATCGACACAACGTCTCGTTCCCTCCATCAGCAACCAAGACGTTTTCTTAAGTGCATTTAAACAGGGTCAGTCTTTCTCTTCTGAGAAAAAATCTTGTACTCCTCAGACTGATGTGCAATCAAATGCTTTCTAAGATGAGAATTATCCTCCTCCAGCAGCCGAATAGCAAGTAGCAAATCATGGTTTGAGATGCAACTAAAGCCTGTTGGCTGTTTTAAAAAGGGACAAGAGAGGATGAAACTCCTGTTTCAATAGGTCATATGTCAAAATAGGACAAAACATTTGCACACAAGCCATTTCACAGGATCTTTATTCCACTGGGATTTTTACATTTCTTTCATGCTTTTTGTATCTCTTTTGTATAATTTCAGAGCAGTGCCTCGTGTGTCCCACAGGCTATTTTTGTGGTTCAGATGGACTCGCTCAGCCTTCTGGGCCTTGTGCCCCTGGATTCCTCTGCTTTGTGTTGGCCACAGTTCCCAATCCCACTGACAACAGCACTGGCAATTTGTGTCCACCAGGGGCATACTGTCTTCTGGGAATCAAAGCAGGTGATCTGCAAAAGGAGCATGTTAGCTCTTTTGAATCCCTTTATATAAAGCTTTTATGGAATAGCACAACAATAATTATAAGAAACACTTGATAAATGCTAGAATTTGGAGTTGTATGATGCAGCACATAAGTAACATTCTGTTATTCTAACTGTGGTGTGTAGGTGAATGTTCTGCAGGATACTTCTGTGACTGGGGCTCCAGCAGCCCAGAGCAAAGCCTCTGTCCTGCCGGTTTCTATTGCCCTGCAGGCACACACAAGCCCCTGGCCTGCACTGCAGGCACTTTCAGCTCCATCATGGGCAACAGCCACAGAGAAAACTGTGAACCATGTCTGTTAGGCTACTACTGTCAGGGTGGGATAATATTTCTGTCTTTCTATTAGCCACTTATTTTTCTTTCAAATCTATGAGTGAAGTTAACCAAAAATGTGTCTGCACTTACTCTATTATAAGATTTTATTTCATTACAATGCAGGAGAAGGAGTTGTAGAGCCTATTCCTTGTCCATCAGGACATTTTTGCTCCATTGGTACAGCACAGGGTACACAGTATCCCTGCCCTCCAGGAACAGTGCAGCCAAAGTCTGGGGCAACCAGTTTAGAGGAATGTCTACCATGCCCTGCAGGTAGAAATCTTACCACTGCACCCATATTTGTCATGAAAAAGGGATAGTTCACCAAAAAAAGAAAAATTATGTTATAATTTACTCAACCACCATTTGACTTACTTTCTTCCGTGGAACATAAAAAGAGATGGTAGACAGAATGTAGGGGAGTGACATTTTCTCACCATTCACTTTAATTGTATGAAAACAAGAAAGCGAATGGTGACTGATGCTAACATTCTGCCTAATATCTCATTTTGTGTTTCACACAGAAAGAAAGTGAAATGGGAACAGCATTTTGCTTGGAACAACCAGTAATTTTTGTAGTGATTTAGGATCAAATTCTAGGTAAAAAAAAAGCATCCTAATATTTAGAGGGATCAAAACTATTCCAACCAAATACAGCATGAAATTTACTCTTTCTTTCTAGGCATGTTCTGCGCTCGCCATGGTCTTTCAGAGCCTACTGGGCGTTGCCAGGAGGGATACCACTGCCCTTCAGGAGCTACAAGCCCTAACGGCACTGGAAACATGGTATATTGTTAGTTCTCTCTGTTGATATACAGGCTGTTTTTTCATTAAGTGTTAAACTAATTTACAATGTGTGATTTGCAGATTGAATCTACAGGCAATGGCATGTGCCCGCCTGGCCATTATTGCCCGACTGGTATTGGCTCACCTCTCCCATGCCCTGCTGGAACATTCTCAAGCTCCACAGGGTTGAGTGGGGTGGAGCAGTGCCAGCTGTGCCTTCCTGGGTACTTCTGTGAGAAAACTGCAATGATCCATGCCTCAGAGGCAGCTCTCTGTGATGCTGGGTAATTATCTGTTTGTTTCTGGAGCCATACACCATCATCTGACCCACTTCACTTCAGCCAGCTAGGTGCACTCATGTGGTGCTAATGGATCTCAGTAGATACATTTGCAAGATTTCAGATGTTATTGATTTCATGTACATTTCTGAGAAGTACATTAAAACTATTATTGATATTCTCTGTGACAGAAATGTTACATAAAGTGCAAATGAGGAAGAAAATGGCCTTAATGATAGCTCGGATTTTAAAATGACTTTGTGTATCCAGTTTCTATCCAATTGTGGCAGAGTATGAAAACAGATACAGTCAAGTGGCAGTGAAGTGGTTTAGAAAAAAGCTCTATTCTTTGCCATTTGCTCTTTTAGCATATGAATATTGGCAACTGTGATATGGCCAACGTGAAATGATAAAATGGATAGTTCAGACTCTAAATTTTAATGGGATAAGCCACTTTGTAAAATGACTATGAACCACATTTCTATATTGCTTGACAAAGGCACACAGCCTACAACTAGAATAATTAACTATTTACTTGGCAAAAGAATTTTGTTTGTTTTTTTAGCAATAAATGTAATGGTCTCTTTTATCACATTGCTGATCAATGGGGTAGGGTTATCCATCAGACATCTAAAACATAGCACATAATTACAGTATAAGATAATAGTGTGGTCTTGAAAACTAGTTTGATGTGTGACAGCTCTGTTTCTCTATGCAGATATGTGTGTATCAACGGCAGTCGGAGTGCTCGGCCAGTAGATGGACTGCAGGGTTATATTTGTCCAAGTGGACACAGTTGCCCCATTGGTGCTCCAATAGAAATGCCATGTGATCCTGGCACATACAGCATTGCTCCTGGGGCCGCCCACTGTCTCTCATGCCCAGCTGGCACTATATGTCCTTCCTCTGGCACTCAGGAGCCCTTGCCATGTCCTCTGGGTGAGTCTAACTCTGTGTTGAGATTATTGTGATGGATCATGTGTAATTAATTGTGTTTCCACAGTTTTTAACTATATTTTACAGTGGCCATGAAGTGCAAAACAAAACACATCAAGAAATCATAAAACACAACAGCAAATCCAGAAACACAACAGCAATTCAGAAAATATAACGGTAATATGGAAAACAACAGCAATTCAGTAGAAACGGAAAGGGTAGGGTAAGGCTTCTCACCTTATTGGATGTGTAGAGAATACCTAGTCCTCTCCTCAGGAATGGCTCTCTGCCCACTTGAACGATTATTTCAAGATGAATTCCAAATGCTCAGTTACTGAGTGGTTTTTCACATGATAAACCAGTAATGGGATACTTTATAACAGAGAGAGCAAAAACAGTTAACGGAAGAAGTTTTAGGTGCGATGTTCATCTACTGTGTGTAAGGGAATGTCTAAAAATTCCACAAACTGCACTACAACGCTGGTGTACAAGCATTCATTCAACTAAATTGCATATTCGAACATAAACACTGATATAAAAAAAAGCATTTTCTCATTCTAAAGGTTGCAGTAGGTTGCCGGCATGATGGCTCACTTTCTACATTTGAAGCCAGCATGTCCAATTACAGTGTTCAATTACTTAATTTTTTTTAAAAATAATAATAATAATAAAATTATTAAAAAAATATAAAGTTACCACTGACGTTATATAACCTCTTATAACCTCTGTAATGTAAAAATGACATCTTAAATTAATTTTAGTAGTGTTTTTTCTCAAATAATTGATTACTGTGTCCATATATTTAGATATACTTGGAAAATCTATCCATTGGCAGCAACTGGAACCTTTTATAATTTTTTTAAATTTATTTAATAAATTTTTTTAAACATCAGCGTTTTTTTTTTAGAACATGCAAATTGAATGAACGCTTGGACACCACCAACATTTTAGCGCAGTTTGTGGACTTTACGCATCCCTTACGCATTAGATGAACCATGAGACCATAGATGAACGTCGTAAATAAAACTAACTTGCTGGATGTTTTTATACTCTGTGTTATAAAGGTTCCTGTTACTGTTTTCCCAAGAGAGGAAACACTCCAAACTATTTTGTTTTTCAGTCAGTGACCTTTAGCCATGGATTTTGATTTAATCAGTGAACCAATCCTGAAGAAAGGACTAGGTCTCATTCACACAGCCAATCAGGTGAGATGCTATGGTACCTGCCCTTTCCATTTTGACTGATTTGCTGTTGTGTTTTATGATTTGTTGAAGTGTTTCTGAATTGTTATTTTTTCTTTGGATTTGCTGCTGTATTTTTTAGAGTTGATGTTTTGTTTTACACTTCACGGACACCGTAATATATGGCTTATTTTTGCTGTAATGTGTCACTGCATGAAAGAGTTGGCACTGGTTTATATGGCTCTTATTATATAATACCTTTTCTGTGTTGAATCAGGTAATTTTTGCCCTATTGGCACTGCAGCAGCTGTGCCATGCCCTGCTGGCACACTGGGACAGTTTACCAAGGCTCATTCTGATGCTGCCTGTGTGCCCTGTCCTACTGGCTTCTACTGTAGTTCACCTGGCTTGTCACAACCACAGGGTCTGATATCATCCAATACTATTAATAACCATAAAGCCGTAAAAGATAATTGACCCAGAAATGAAAATTTTGTCATCATTTACTCACCCTCATTTATCTTCAAACCTGTATGACTTTCTTTTTTCTACAGAACACAAAAGAAGATATTTTGAAGAATGTTTGAACTGTTTTTGTCTATTCAATGTTAGTCATTTGGGCCCAAAACAACACTGGACCCTTGAAATAGAAAGGCATTTTTCAAAATATCTTCTTTTTTGTTCCACAGAAGAAAGAAATGCATACAGGTTTGGGGCAACACGAGGGCGAGGAAAAAATGACAGATTTTAAACTTTTTGGGTAAAATATCTCATTAATATAAAGTGAAGAGGAACTGAATGACTATATCTTCCCATCATGAACTGGTTTCAGGTTTTTAGCTGGTCTAGCTGACCTCCCAGCTTGGCAAAGCTGGTTTAAGATTTCCCTGCCAGACCAGCAGTCAAGTGCCCAAAACCCTTCTAAAACCAGCAAACTGTCTAGGCTAACCAGTTTGAGAGACCAGCTAATACCAACAAACTAGATTGGTCTGGTTTAAGCTGATAGTTTCAGCAAGAATATGGACTAATTTCTGTTCTCTATTTCACTTTTAGGCCAATGCCAGCAGGGTTATTTCTGCCAAGGAGGGTCGGCATATCCTGCTCCTTTGAATATGACTGGCTACCTCAGGAACGGCCCCTGCCCACAGGGTCACTTTTGCCCATCTGGGACCCTCACACCTCTGCCCTGCCCTGTGGGCAGCATTCGTAACCTCACTGGTGTGTACGGACAGAAGAATGTATATTAATCTTTTGTAGGAAATTTGGTTGATGTAAATGTACATGGTACAGATTAAAGTGCCCATGTACCTACACCATTATTTGTAGGGAAACAGAATGTGTGAGCTAGGAATTAAATTAAACTGTCCTTATTCTACATTATTATGTAAGGACATTTATAATGGAATTAGTCGCGTTCGACAACCGTTATAAAGTAGATAAATGACAAATACTAGATTATTCGTCTGAATAAAATTCTCCACCATTAATATCGTAATACGTCTCGTTGTATCTGCTCACAATTTGTACTGTAAGGAATTTGCTTTAATAAGGGAATCATGATTAATTCACTTATCGGAGTAATATTAATCTCAAATAACCTCATATTTAGGTACAGCTTTGAAGCAAAAAACAGGGATGAGATTATTTATCAAAATATACCACAGGCAAATTACAGACAAACTTTATTGCTATTCTAAACATAAAACTAATCTAAAGCATACGACATGAAACAGGTTGGTGAGTAAAGTGACAGAATGTGAAATAAATGATCAATACAGGGAAAATTAACTTTACAGAGTCTGTTGACAATACCTTATTAAACATTTATCCATCTTTGCATCTAAATCAATTACCAAATGTATTTAACTAATACACCAGTACTTTGAGTAAAAGTCTAGATATGTACTTGCATGTCGTTGCTTTTCCTTGCCTTGCGTTTCCTCGTGTTGCTTGGTTCTTTGGCCCTTTGTTGAAAGTTCGTTGCGTCAACGTTTTGGACTCTGTTATGATCGCGGATATTTTGCAAGGAGGACTCACGACTCCCGTTGGGTGTGTAAACTGTAGAGCAGAGAGTGAGAGGCTTCCTCAGGACTTTGTGTGTCCTGAGTTTTCCTTGGACACTACATAGCACAGAGGATCTGGAAGAAGCATCCGACGGTTCCAAATAGAGAGGGATCAAGAGAAAAGGGAAGAGAGTGTTCTTTCTTGGGTAGGAAAGTTTTGAATTAAAATTGGCCGCACCCCATAGGTGTCTTGAGCTAATCAGAAGTGACTTTCCAGAGTCACATGGTTGACTGGGCTGTCCATTTCAAAAGTTGTTTTATGGTCCTTTGTGGAGGATTCTTACAATCTCCCGCTCAAAAATAGTGCATGTTTAATCAACTTTTATATCTTGAAAACGGTACAAGAGACATGCCATTCGAAGTCATCAACATTCTCTACGTAAACCAGCAAGCATTTACATACTAAATATGACATACTCTTATGAAAATGACACGTGTGAGTAACAAAACATGAAAAACCTGATTACAAATCATACTGGTAAATTCATTAGTTTTACAACATGGATAATACATTATACGCTATGAAAAACCTGATTGTTGGGGTATAATATCCAGTTGAACCGTGAAGTTACCATAGAAGTTTAGAGATTAGAATAATCGATTTGTTAGTTAGAAGTGATTACAAATCACTACACATATTTTAAAAAGGTACTTCAGGCTATAATTATTAATTTGTCCATTATAAAAGTGATCACAGGTCATAGAGTCATTTTCAGAATTATCTAGCAATGCTAGATATGGTGTATATTCTGTGGGTCCAAGCGGTCTCTGCTGAGCTAAGAGAGAATGTCCTTGGAATGTGCAGAGGGGGAGAAACATGTCCTTTTTTTAGGTCCATGTTGATTTCGGGCCTTGGGACTGTCTTCACGAGTCTGCGTTTCCTGATATGGCCGTGGATTTATGCATTTAAAGTCACATGGAGTTCCTTGGCCATTTGGTCTTACCGAGGGTTTAAGTTTGTGGAACAAAGAAGGATCTTCTTTATTGGTCAGCATTGTCATTACAAACCCTAATGTGAGATTAAACAGGCATGGGAGAGATGGTCTCCTTCAGCAATTTAGGCACTAAAGATTCATTTTTATGACTCTCTAATGGCTCGGTGGAGGATCTCTCTGATCTGTGGAATGTGATGTTGAGTTCATTTGATGGCTTTGTTCGTGAATAATCCTAAACTTTTAAACATAAGTATAGCCTCAGAGGAAATATTTTAAAGTAGTTCAAAAGGGCACTTATTTTATATATCTAAAAACACTGCAGGATCAACATTTAGGTGATTTAGCTATTAATAATTTAGCAGTGTGGGCAGTCTAGGCACAATACTGCATTAAAATTAATGAGTTTTCAAATACAATAGACCACATGGCTTCAAGCACTAGTATACAAAAAAGCAATAATGCACAGATTCCTCTTTAGTTGGTATGAGGTTTTATAAACTCACTCAAGCAATATACTTTTAAATTATTAATATGCATCTAAATGGCCTTCTAATATTCTCTGGAACCATACGAACATTAATATTTAAAGATTTTCCAGTAACGTAGTTTAATGGAAAGGAGGAGGCGAGAACCGGCTTGACAATGTAAATAATATTTTAATGAGAAACTTAAAAGACAAACACACACATGACAGACATGACCGTAAACGATCTCTCTCTCCCACACCATCCTCTGCAGTCGGCCCTTATCCCTTTTGGAGGCTTGATTAGCCTAAAACGGGACCGGGTGTGTGTAGGATCACGCCCGGCCCCGCCCCCCACCCTGCCACAATGTTTTTCTTTATTTTCTAATATGCATTATTTTATTTTACAATGAAACCCTTTATTGACCTGCCCAATAGGTGGTTACTCCATAGAAAGCTGTCTTCCCTGCCCAGCAGGACACTATTGTTCTAGCGAGGGCCTGGATGCGCCAACTGGGCCATGTGCCGCGGGCTTCTACTGTCCCGTAGACTTCTCCTCTACCACCCCCCATGCCTTCCTCTGCCCCAAGGTCATTTTCGCCTCCTACACCCCTTCTGTTTCTTATCAATGTAATTCTGGTGTCCTGACCGACAGGTTATGCTTTCTCAGGGTCATTACTGTCCCTTGGGCTCTCCCCTGGCCTTGCCCTGCCCCACAGGACAGTACCAGCCTAATCCAGGCTCTGATACCTGCATCCCCTGCCGTCCAGGCTATTACTGTGAGGAGGCAATTATCGGAGACCCTCATCCCTGCCCACCACACTCCTACTGCCCTGCAGGTACTGTAAAGGTCTGTTCACAATAAAAAAAAAAAGTGCCATCCATCTGGGCTGCTTTTAAATTGTTTTTCTGCTTAAACATACTAAATGGATGTCCTTGACCGCTGTGCAGTGTCTCACTGTTTTTGTAAAAAGAGTGGCAATTTTTAAAAGCATGTCTTGGGACACCTGCATTCTGTTATATTTGTGACAATATGTTTAGCTTTTTGTGTGCATGACTGCATTTGGCCTGAACAGCCCTTAACTCAACAGTTAACATCAACTTTGTTAATGCTGTGCACATTATCCCTATCTATTTTTAATGTGGTTTAATTGCAGCAACCATGGTTCCTCAGCCCTGTCCAAATGGCACGTTTACGCCTCCTGATGTAGGCGGTCTGCAGGAGGAGAGAGAGTGCTTGCCATGCCCACCAGGAAAGTTCTGCAGGTACACCTACAGATTATACAGATTCTGTTTTATAATTTTCATGAGAGCATTAATTCTGACAGCAATATTTGTGCCAGTGCAAAGTGCAAGTGGGTGTGAGTTTTTGCACTGTCTGTGGGTGTATGCACGCAAACTGTGGGTGTACTGTATGTTAATTAAGTGCAACAAAGCGCAATTTGCTATCCTATGAAATAGGTCATTATGCTAAGATATTTGAAAAGCACATCATATTTCAGTGCAAAGTCTAAAATCAGTGTAAAGCGGAAGGGAAAGGGAAAGGAGGAGGCGAGAACCGGGTTGGCAATATAAATAATAGTTTAAAGATAAAATTATCAGAAAACACACAAACATAAACACAGAGCAGCTGCATATCATTCTTTGCCTCGAACCGTCGTCACTGGACGCCTTTATCCCTTGTGCACCCCATCAGGCTGATTGGGGTCCGGGCGTATGTTATTCCAGCCCGGCCCTGCCCTCCTCCACTCTACAATCAGTTTCTGCATTTGCAGTTTGGAGATTCCACCAGAATATGGCAATAAAGTTCATGTCCAAACTCTGAAAATATATTGGAACATCAAATAATGTCCCTGTTGTAGCCGTTTTATGAAACAAGACTTTGTTTCATACTTTCTAGATGTAATGTTTTTTCAGTTATTATTATTATTATTATTATTATTATTATATTTAGGCTATATTTACAATTGTATTTATGATCTAATTTGTATTAGTATTTGTATTAGCCACTGAGTGATTTTTAGCTCACTGCAAAAGAGGCCGGTGAAAGATGTTTGGGAGGGTAAAATATCTGGATTTGGGAAGGTGGTTATATATGATTTCTTGACCACTTCATTATTTTTATTCTATTTTAATTTAGTTTGAAGTGTAATTTAAATTAAGACTTGTGTTTGGTTTAATTTTTTCATGTTTCAATGAATTAATTTAAAATTTAAAGCAAAATCGACCAGTAGAAGTGAAGTGCGTGCAAAATCCACAGCCTAACCAGGAAGACCGATACAATCACTGTTACTATTAGCCATGATTTGTGTGCCAGTAGATCAAAATTATTTATTTATTTAATTTGGATTTTCTCCCCTTTTCTCCCCAATTTGGAATGCCCAATTCCCAAAGTGCTCTAAGTCCTCGTGGTGGCGTAGTGTCTCAATTTGGGTGGTGGAGGACGAATCTCAGTTGCCTCCGCGTCTGAGACGTCAATCCACGCATCTTATCAAATTGCATGTTGAGCACATTACCGCAGAGACGTAGAGCGTGTGGAGGCCCATGTTATTCTCCACGGCATCCACGCACAAATCACCACACTTCCTTGTGTACCACACATTATGGCAACCGTGAGGAGGTTATCCCATGTGACTCTACCCTCCATAGCAAATGGGCCAATTTGGTTGCTTAGGAGACCTGGCTGCAGTCACACAGTATGCCCTGGATTCAAACTCGTGACTCCAGGGGTGGTAGTCAGTGTCAATACTCGCTGAGCTACCCAGCCCCCCAAGTAGATCAAAAGTATGAATAAAACTAACATTCTCTATAATTTGTGGAGCCTGACGAGAACCAATTTTTCTGTATGTATAAAAGAAGTGTGTCACTTTCATAGAAATATGCCTGACATTCAAAGAGGATGTAGTTAATGCATCTAATGGATGTAGTTAATTTCTATTCTTCTAATTCACTGCATACAGCCCATTTACACTACCAACATCTTATGTATGTCTTTGTTTATATTGCTGGTGCTTGAGGAAATGGATTATGGAAATGGAAATGTTATAGGATGCAGATAGTGCAATAACCAGACAAGAACCTCAGAATGAAATTGCAAATGAACCATCCCATTAGCGCTTTGCGCAATTTTGCCAAACCCTTTTTTTCACTTAGTGCAAAGTGATTTTGCTTTGTTTATGCCTCTCATCCACACTTGAATGACAAAAATTAAAAATGAATCTTTGTTAATGTTAGTTAAGAAAAATAAAGTTCTCATTGTTACTTAATGTTAGTTCGTAGTGAATTAACTAATGTTAACTAATACAATGTATTAGTATATGTTGAAATGATCATTAACCAAGATTAATAATACTTTAAATGTATTGTTAATTGTTAGTTCATGTTAACTGATGTTGTTAAATAATTTTAGCAAATGGAACCTTACAAGTGTTCCCCATTTGTTATACTCTATACACTGTAAATATAATATTACAGCCATGTATAATGTTAGAAGACTCAGATGATTCTATCTCATTATTGCACAGGGCTGGCCAGGTCAAAGGCCTGTGTGCTGCTGGATTTGTGTGTATCTCTGGTAGTTCAGAGTTCACGCCTCAAAGTTCTGTCCTGATCAACAGAGACCAGTGTGAGTGGGGAGTGCTGTGTGCTGGTCCATGTCCTGCTGGTTCGTCACCTAAGCCTTTCCATAAAGCCACATAATGAATTGATGATATATGAATCATTTTATATAATCCACATCAGACATATTAACACTGTCTAGGGTTAGCTTGTGTGCTTACTTCTACAATGTAGTTCTGTTTGTTCGGGCAGGGTTTTATTGCCCTGAAGGCACAGAGGAACCTCTAGCATGCCCTGCCAACACTATAAGGGTAAGCCCTGGAGCAAGTACTGTACATGACTGCCTGCTCTGCCCTCCAAGACATTGGTGCAAAGAGGGTATGTCAGAGGCTATGGCTGTTCATTATATGCTGTATGTCAATATGTCAGATACAGTTAATACCTGACAGATGTCCACATGGTAAAACCTAGTTTTACAGTATCTTTCTGTATATACTGTAGGTAATCCTACACCACACATGTGTCCACCTGGCTTTTACTGTGATGGCATTGTTGATCACGAATCTAAGGGGAGGCCTGGGCCAAGAGAATGTCCCATGTTCACCTACAGACCCTCACCTGGGGCAGGAAGCAAGGGAGACTGTCTCATCTGCCCACCTGGCACTTTCTGTAACTCCACAGGTCTCTAAAATAATGTTGCATACATGTATACAGTGGTCCCAAAAAGTATTTGCTTTTGAACAATTTTCTATTGTTTTATCATTTAAAACCTAACAAACTTATTTTTGTGTTTGTGCTACCATTCTTTAAAATAAATGCCACTTGTTTGTAAATGTTGTTATATAATGTAAAGGCATTCGTAAAGGAATAGTTTAGAAAAATAGAAAAATTAAAATCCTGTCATCATTTATTTACCCTCATATGACTTTGTTCTGTGGAACACACAAGGAGGTGTTAGACAGAATGACAGCCTCCATCCCCATTCAATTTCATTCTATGAAAAGGATGCAATGAAAGTGAATGGTGACTGAGGCTGTCAGTCTCTAACATACTGCCCAACATATCCTATTGTGATGCACAGAACAAAGAAAGCCATACAGGCTTGTAACAACATTACGGTGAGTAATTGATGACAGAATTTTCATTTTGAGCGAAATATTCCTTTAACTGTCTAAATCCTTTTTGAGACCACTGTAATTCCATAACCATACAGTATATGGCTAATTTATTTTATGTAAGTTCACATAGCAAGACTGCCAAGGAATCTCTGGCCAATATTGACAATGATGATCTCCATTCTTGTTTTTCTGTATTGTCTCTTCAGGGCTCACTGACGTCTCAAGCTTCCTTTGCCCTCCGGGTCATTGGTGCAGTGGGACAGGTATCCCTGTGCCCTGTCCTGCAGGCACCATGAGGGTAAAGCCAGGGGCTGCTAATGCCAGTCAGTGTGAGCCTTGCCCTTCCGGTAACTACTGCCCAGACCCTCGCACCACAGGCCATGCTAATATAGCAGCCATTCCTTGCCGAGCTTCTTATGAATGCCCAACAGGTGGGTGCAATTTCTCCATGGTTCAGAATGTGTATGGTAGAAAATAGTTAATATTAATGATAGACCAACATATTGGCCAGGCAGATAAAACTTCAAATATTTGTGCATCATCAGATTATCTGAATCGGACGATAACCATGCCTGCTTGGCCAATTAACACTTTTATTGTTAATTTCTTGATTAACACTTACATCAAGTCATATTATACATAAACACATTTGCATTATATTGGACACATATAATCCTGCTCTAATGGCCATTGAAAAATCCTTATTGGTCAAACATTAATTAATATGGAATCTGATTAGTACTTTTACTTTTTTGTTAAAAGGGATCAAGAGTTTAAATAAAGGCTTTTGTTTAGCATAATTGTAACAGAATGCACTGTGATGCACCATAAAGGTTCAGTGACAGAGGTTCCTTGCAGAACTGGTTCATACTGCGGATCTCAGACAGGTGTGCCCACCCCGTGCCCTGCAGGCTACTTCTGTCCTGAAGGATCTCACACCTACAGCTCACCACAGCAAGTGTAAGTCACACATGTTCCTTACCAACCTACATTAACAAATATACTTCAGTTAAGCAAAGATCCAAATAAGGTGTCAACACTGATTTACAGATTTATAATGTGACTGATCTTTGTTGGCAGATGTACTTTTCCTCATTACTGCCCAGCCAACAGCTCTGTCATGCTGTCCTGTGCTGATGGCTGGATGCCGCTGAACAGCAGTGGACTGAGGAAGTCCCAGGAGAGCAGTTGTGTGCAATGTGGAGCCGGCACATATCGGTCCAGTCTGTCCCCTCACATCCAGTGTCTCCTATGTCCAGCGGGATATCACTGCCCTCCAGGTCAGTATACACTGATTGACTCCAATATGACTCTGAGAATACCTTCATCCACGTATCTATTTATTATTTGCATATTTTTTGCAACACTATGGACACTATGGTGTGTAGTACTATGTTAAAACCTTTTCAAGCTGTGCCAGCAGTGTCGTGTGGTGTGACATGTTACAGTATACATAATTTAAACCTATTTTAAACATGAATGTTTTGTAATTATTATACATAGAGGTTACTGACTTCTTATTTATTAAAAGACTACATGGAATATTTGTAATTTTAAAAATTCATTTGTTACACTGCAGGACTATTTATTGGTGCACTCACCACCAACTTTTCTTCTAAAGAAATGAATTGTAAATTTGTAATATATGTATAAATCATGAGATGAAGACTCCAGTCATATCAGTTACCTTATATAAGCTGTTTTATTCAGCATGGAGAGAGTTCCCTCATGGGGGCTGCCATGTTAGAATCATAGGATCAGCTGAATACTACTTGCTTAATCTTAGTAACCGCTCTGTTATTGGATACATTCACTCTTTGATTAAATTCATCATGGCTGAATAGTGAATTAACAACGGCATCTGTAACTGAAAACTTTAATGAATTGCAAATGATTTGCTTAAATGCTAAAATGTGAAAAGAAAAGAAATTGCTACCAGTTACATCATCTATAATACACATTTTCTCTAAAATATTCACACACACACACACACACACACACACACACACACACACATATATATATATATATATATATATATATATATATATATATATATATATATATATATATATATATGATGTAGCTGGTCACCTTTTCTTTTAATTTCTAATCACATTTTAGCAAGCAATTCATACATAGATAGATAGATAGATAGATAGATAGATAGATAGATAGATAGATAGATAGATAGATAGATAGATAGATAGATAGATATAATAGCAGAGCAGAAGAGCAATTTACAATGTTTGTATTCATGAAAAATCATTCATAAATCAATTTGAATGTAAGTTGGCACGTTCAATTAAAAGGGACAATTTCCCATTCGAGCAGTCTTGCGTACAATTTACTCAGAAATTGTTCATTTGCTCATGATAGCAGCGTAAACTGTCTTGATTATTGTTAACTAGTGTGATGATCTGTCTACTAGGCTCACACCATTACAGTGGTCAGCCCTGTCCAGTGGGGTATGTTTGTCCGCAAGGCACATCTGATCCTTTTCCCTGTCCACCTGGCTCATATGGAAACCGCAGTGGATCAGAGTCACCCGAGGAATGTCACAAATGCCCACCTGGAACCTTCAATCACTTACATGCTCAGAGAGCCTGTTTCCCTTGTGGAAGTTCATCCACCTCAGCTGCAGGTCAGACCACATTGGAACAATCCAAAGAAGTAGTTCTCAATTTTTTAACTCAATGCTGCCAATTGTCTAAGTGGTACTTTTCAGAGGCCTTATCCCCTAGAAACTAGGAGTGTCAATAGATCAAAATAATTAATCACATTTAATATGTGATACCTGATGATTTAGGAACTTGATTTTTATAGCAGTTTTTAGCATTTAATTAAGTTTATTTTAATATAACTTACTTTAAATAATTTTTAGCCATCTTGCTGACCCCTTGGAAGGTTTCTTAGGCCCCCCTAGTGGGCCCTGGTCCCTGGTTGACAACCGTTGATCTAGTGGACACTGTTTTTAAGTGTAAGGGATTGTCCTTTATTCAGCCTCCTGTTGTTCCAATCACAGATTACTTTTTGTTTTCTTTTATGATAACAAAAGGAGTGGTTGGACAGATTGTTAGTCTCAGTTACCATTCGCTTTCATTGTATAGATTAAGGATGCAGAATGGTGACTGAGGCTAACATTCTGCCTAACATCTTCCCATGTTCCACAGCAGATAGAAAGTCATACAGATACGGAATAACATAAGGGTGATTAAAAACATCAACCAGTCTGATCAAATCATTTGTGTTTGTTTATTTCATTTTTCTCTTTGCACAGGGGCATCCTCTTGTAGCTGCATAGGCAAGAACCGTGCATTTCAGCACTCGGATGGGTCGTGTTTGTGTAAAATGGGTTTTGTCTTCTACAATGAATTGGATTTCAAGAGCTCAGCTGGAGACAGTGAGCTAGACTGTCAGCCTGAAGTGAGATAATAAGAGTCACACTCAGCCCCATTTATTTGTAATTTATCTATGTTAAGATAGAAATGGCTTTCTTTACTCTGTGTAGGTAAAAAAACGCTGTGGGGCAGGTCAAGTGAGACTGGCCTCTACACTGGAGTGTGTTGTCCCCTCCACTTACTCCTGTAAAATCACATGTGGACCTCAGGGTGGAAGTCTGGATGTAGGGATGGGAATGTTAGTTTATGCACGGCATATTTCTATTAGGAGTATATCTCCCCTGTTATTATTAAAATAGGTTTTAATCTGCACTGTATTAGAACATTAACACTATGGTGTTGTATATGGGTTGTTGCATAATGTGTCTTTTTTTTATCCAAGTCAAGATTTCATCATCAAGAATTTTTATATGAATGTATAAGGAACAAGTATTCAATTTCTCAGATTTTCCACAATTTTTAATCATCTTTTGCCTTCACTACTTCATTTTAAATAGTCTTGCACAGGTGTGACAAATTTCATTTTAAAAGTATAAATATGCAATGAATGGGTAAAATCTAGAATAATTATCAGCTGTTTGAAATAGTTTCATACCGCATGCCATGTCAGCTTTCCAAAAAGTATTTCATGGTAATTACCCATTTAGCTAAGGATTTTTATTTGTTTTGAGTGTGAAGATTAGGTGATGTTTGCTTCCCTGCAGCTGTAACTGTAAGAGGTATGTGTCGGTGGAGGAGCTGTGTAACTCCTCGTGTCTATCCACACTGCCGGTGCTCTCTGCCAGGTTGGTTACAGATGGACAGCTGCAGCTAAGAATAAAATCCACAGATGAAAGCAAGACCTGGAGCAGGGTGAGCTCTGGACCATAGCTTCTTAAATTTTATCAGCTGTATTTGTGTGTTTGAAAGAGAATCTACAGTATAAAATCGTGCCCCTAAAATATTGGTGTATCATGAACATTGATAGAAGTGGCTGGGCGTATTGACATGAACTCCTGCTAGATTCTTGTATCATTCTTTTTGCAGAACATGGTAAATGTACTAGGACCTGATGTCCATGTTAAGAACATCGGGAAGATCCACTTTGTCCAGTTTGCTCCAGATGGAGTGTTTGGTTGGATATTAAAAGACCCCGTTCTCATTGACTCTTTACTGACAGGTAGGCTATTAGCCAGCAGGCCTAGGTCAGCTTCACCACACAGTTTATCTCAGCTCCAGATGCAAACATTTTGCCCAAGCCTCCCACCTCGTTTACACCTGGTATTAAGGTGATTAATGTTTTTGGTGATCTGATCATGTGGTCAGTGATAAATACAGGTGTAAATGGGGTCTAAAACATTTTGTGATAGGATTACAAAAAGCACAAAGGAAGGTTGTCAAAAATGCATGTGGCCACATTGCAAATGAGATGTAAACACTTATCCATCCTAAATGTGTCCTGGACAGCATTGAAGCACCACCCCTCACCTGTCAATCAACCGATGTGCAAAAACAAGAGTTTAAACTGTGCCGGTTATGAGCAGATTTAAAAGGGAATAACGGTCTGATTGGAAAATTTTAAAAAGTGAGTACATACACAAGCATGAGAACTTTACAGATCTTATTCAGTGTGCCTCATGTCAACACAGATGAGAAGCACAAACATCTGAAGCTCATTTAAAACAGGTAATGCTCTATAAAAACACATAATTCTGCTCAAAATGTAGTGTTTGTATTTAGATTCAATTTCAGGTTCATCGGGGTGAAAGAGTGCGCCACATTTTTTGCCATTTTTTTGTCTTTTCTGACTTTGTGCTTTAATGTCAGGAAGAAAAGTGATTGATGCATGTCATCATGACACAGAGACCCACCCCTTGAAATCCAAACACAAATGGTTCTTTTAAAAAGAAGCAAAACAGTGAGGCACTAACAATGAAAGTGAATGGGGGCCAATTTTTGGAGGGTTTATAGGCAGAAATGAGAAGCTTATAATTGGATAAAAGCACTTACATTAATTCTTCTGTTAAAAAACATGTATTATTTGAGCTGTAAAGTTCTTTAAATTGTCATTTTTACAGTCATTTTAGGGTTTGTTGACATTACATCATCATGGCAACAAATTTGTAAAATTGGCTTTAACTTTACACAGAAATGGTTAGTAAGTGATTTTAAAACACTAAAATCATGTTT
The DNA here is from genome assembly GCA_032164185.1 of Moxostoma hubbsi. NCBI lineage: Eukaryota > Metazoa > Chordata > Actinopteri > Cypriniformes > Catostomidae > Moxostoma > Moxostoma hubbsi. The sequence goes on along the minus strand of JAVLUX010000030.1, from coordinate 20,235,583 downwards.
ACACTCATATCCTTTATGTCTTGTTTACTTTTGAAAAAGTGAGTATGTTAATGTTCAAAAATTGGCCCCCACTCACTTCCATTGTAAGTGCCTCACTGTAACCTTGATTTTTACTTTTTAGTCCAAATACATTTTTGTGGTAATCAATAGTATGCCATGACTGATCAATAGAGTGTCAATTGAACTTCACTTTGAACCTGGAATATTCCTTTAATACCAGGTGTAAACAGGGTCATTAAGTACAGAGATACTAGGGCTTTTACTCATGAATCTTGCATTGGCATTGACTAGAACATAAAACTTTATTACTTGCAAAATTTCCTTTTAGAACCAGTTGAGATTTTGGAGAAGGATTTCCGGAGGAAAAGGCACACTGATGTGAATGAGCTTTCCAAGACTCTCCCACGCATTCCAAATCCCATAGCATGCTTGTCCCCAAATGACATGCTCATCTTTCAGCTCACTATCATCCAAACTGGTATGGAATTGTAATAGTAAAGCAGTGCTATAAAATATGATTTACAGTCTACATAGTTTTATGTATGTGTTATGTCAATCTGTTTGTCAATTTAGACCGCCAACTTAGTCACTTCCCAGTGTACCAGAAGGACCATCTGTTCAGCAGTAACCCTAGCTGGGACTTTGGCGCTTTCAGACGTCTGGAGCATCTTATCAAACACACACAGCTAAATTCCAGCAGGTACAATGGCCTGGAAAAATAACGCCCTAAACCAGTACAAGCTAATTTGCTGGTCTTATCTGGTTTAAGCTGGACAAGCTGGTCCCCTGGCCTGGCCTAGCTGGTCTTCACCTGGTCAAATATTCAAAACTTTTTTAAAGCAAGTAAACAGACCAGCCAAAACAGGCTGGGAGACCAGCTCAAACCAACAGACCCTCTTGGGTTATTTTAGGCTGCTTTTTTTCAGCAGGATAGCCATATTTAAGTTACATCACATCTAAGGTGCGTTCCAATCATCAGCGTCCCTACACAGTGTTCACTTCTCCCTACTCACTGAGCACTGGATATCTGTTGAAGTTCACTTCACTTAACAAAATTTGTTCATTTGGAATTCCCTGCAAGTTTATCAAACACGGGCAACTCTTGAGTTGCGCTGATTATAGGATGACACAATATACTTGTGTAAGTGCATTTAATTGTACTATAAATAACCTTACATCCATAAACAGTATATAAATGAATATATACATCTACATATATTCTTATAAATATATATTGTTATATATTTTAATTAATATATTTCTACAGACTTGTAATGTAAATTAATTGACTTTTGCTGCTTAATATAAATAATAAATGTTATTTGGTTGTTTTATAATATGTGTGTCTTAAAGGAATATTCCAGGTTCATTAATAAATTACATTTTGACTTCCCCTGTCATAAAATGACTGTAAAAATTATGATCTAAACAATTTTACATCTCAAATAATACACACATTTTAACAGAAGAATTAATGTAAGTGCTTTTATAAATTATAAGCTTCTAATTTCTGCCTTCAAACCCTCCAAAAATTGGCCTTATTCACTTCCATTGTAAGTGCCTCACTGTAACATCGATTTTTGCTTTTTTTTTAAAGAAAAGCAGAGATGAGTCGAAATACATTTTTGTGCTAATCAATATCATGCCACAAATGCTGTTGTTTGAGCTACAACTTGTATTGAACCTGGAATATTCCTTTAACTGTTAATTAACCAATTGTCATGATAATGGATGACTCGGTAGCGTCTTGTGCACTTTACACTCACTCACAACAGCAGAAATCACACCTGAGGTTACTTAGGTTTAATTAAAAAGCCAGCATCCCAAAATGTTTATTTTAGCCAGTCTTCATCAGTACTGGTTCACAATTACTGGTGGGTAAATTTCCCTCTGCACTTCCTGTGAAGTGATGTATCAATGTACACTTATTCCCATTGCCATTTGGACTTCCTTTCCAACTGAATATGTACGCCCCTTTCGGATTGTAATCTCACTTAAAGGAATATTCTGAGTTCAATACAAGATAAGATCAATCGACAGCATTTGTAGTATGATGTTGATTACAACAAAACTTGATTGAAAACTATCTTCCAATCGACCGTCAGGGTCCTCCAAAGTGGACTTCACACAGTGAAGTCCACTTTGGAGGACCCAAACGGTCGATTGGAATGCACCTCCAGTATTCATCAAAGATCTGCAGCTGATTCTTTTGATCTTATCAGATTTGCACATGTGTTCATGGAGCCGGGAAAGTATGTGTTCCTGGATAATGCAGCGTTGGACTGGAGCCTGATAGTGGTGGTGAGTGAGCAGGGATCGGAGTGCAACCCTACAGCTGCCATATTCCATCCCACAACCCCTGCACAACTAGTGCGACATGGGATTGTTAAACAGCACAACTTAAATCTGCTTCCAGACTGGAGTCTCATCACAGGTAACCCAAATACTTGCTATAACTTTCAGTTTTGTAAGTGTAAAAAGAGTAATAGGCCAATAGGATGTCACAGTCAACATGTGATGTTAAGTTCACAATATAATAATTAGAGTAGAAAACATAACTGATGTTAAAAAAAAACAATCTTAACATATTGTACTTGATATTACTCAACAGGGATCTTATCTTTGCTGGTGTTGCTGATAGTAGTGTTGACAATCACTGCTCTAGTCCTGCAGCCTAATCGGTCCAAACTCATTGCTCAAGGTCGGCCAAAGCCCAAGTGGCGCAGCTTGGGTGAACCCACTGTTCTTAATGAATATCTTTATAATACGGACTGGTAAGTGAACTGATAGCTCAGTGTTTCTTATGGTTTATATAAACTCATATAGTCAAATAAACTCATTCTTTAAAGGAGCAAGTTCACATACAAGAAAGTACAATAGTATTACCATGTTTTGGTACCATGGTTGTTTTTGGACATGGTACCATGGTAATGCCATTGTTTTGGTTCTTTGTAGTACCTTAGAGTACCATGTTGATACCAGAGTAATCAAACAGTACTATGGTACAATATATATCAAAGTACCTTGATATTACCTCATGAGAGCATTGCTGTTATATTGTACAGTGCTTTTTTTTTTAAGCATAGGGCAAAGCACACTGTCTAAAGCAAGGATATATGTTTGAGTTTGAGTGTTGTTTATGTTTGTTGTAATGTGGACAGCTCTGAGTCATTAGGTCTGAGAGGGGTGGGTGAGGGAGCAGAATCAGAGGAACCTGCTGTGTGCAAAGGAGGTAACTATCAATCATGTATTGTTTAATATTTCCGCAGCACCAACGGAAATATCTGACAGCTGAAAAAATACAAACACTCTTCTGTTGATTTCTGTCAAATAAAGTATTGAATCAACATTTGAAGGTTTCAGAAATTCACTAATGGAACTGGAGGAGTTCAATGTGAAAACGCTGTACGACAAGTTAGAGGATCAGAATCTTCACCTGGCATCCCAGCTAGCAAAGCACCGTAAAGACACACAGGAGTTCTACAGGAACATGTGCCAGCTAATTGATGCTCTAAGGGTAAAATAGAATAGACATGTAAGAAAGGTAGAAAATACTTTAAAAACATTGTTAACGCAATTCTAATCAGCATGTCTTGTTTTTTAGGATACACTAGAAAATTTGGAACCCTCAAAGCTGAACCAGCTGAAAACCATTCTAGACAATGAAGTATTGGTTAAAAGAGAAGCTGCTTATGGTAAGACAGCAGTTCTTTAATTAGAACCTCAACCCTCATGTTCTGTTGTTACAGACTTTTTATATGGGATCCCAAAGATATAAGAAATAAATAAGTGCAATGATAAAAATTAAAACCCCATTAACCATTTCATTTTCACAAAGTGTCTGCAAAGTATGTGCCAAAATTACAAATAAAATTTTTCACATTGACAATGCATTGTGCCTGTCTAATTATAAACTAAAATGCAATTGATGATTTTAAATATTTATTTTCACTGCAATCTTGAGGCAAGACTGCCAATATTAAATTGAAAAAGTAAAAGTGAAAAACAAATTGCAAATGTATTTTTTTTTTTCCTAAGCATTTTCTTAAAGGTGCACTAAGAAGGTTTTTGCTAATTAAAAAAATGTGTACACATAAAGACATGAATAGAATTTTTGGGAAATATGTTGAAAATGATGTACACAAATGGCATACTCGCACAGGCCTGGTTGCCTTGTACAGTGCCCAAGCACGATTGCCCCCGCTGACCTGTACTCACATAGCACTTAACGTTCCGGGCCTGAGCATGCTTGCGTCATTACGATGTGACTTTTTGTTTTGAAGAAAACAGGAAGAAAAGCAGAGCCCAATGGAGTCCATCATTGTAACATTACTTACTTTGTGGCTTATTTTGAGTCATTTGGGGTGCGGTGACATATGGCCCTCTCACATGCCTAATTGTCGACAGCATCGTACCATTGGAATTTATCCTTTTCTTCTGATTAGCTGCGAGATTTACAGTGTACATACCGTAACTTCAGATACTGAACCCACATTTTTTCATGTGTTCAATTTTCAACATTGTTCAATAGTTCTTTGGTATCCACAAGCACGAAGATAGTTGCAAATTTTACCAAATATCTTGTAGTTCTTGTGTTGTATACAGTGGTTCCTGTGTACTCTCATCTGCCCAAATTTCCAGAAAACACTGCTCCTATGCCGTAGATCTTCAAGTGGGCCAAGGAGGGTTGTTTCAGACCATTCTGGCGCCCTAGGCGAGATCCCTACTGCTGCCCCCGTTGGGGGGTGGTGGTTTGGGGTGCGTTGCGGCGGCCCCCTCTTTGGCGACCGCCTTGTTCGCCTCATAAAGTTCCATATAAAATTGCTCAGGATCTGTTCATTGCATTTAATTATGTTTTTAATTTCTAAACACTATGAGACCCCAAACAGATGTAATGTAAAATATTTCATGGAATAAGTTTGCAATATGTTATTAATAAATATTTGTTCTGATCAAATCTCATACATTTAGGAAAAGCCATTATGAATAAACTTAAAATTTAAATGTTAAGTATGTTTTTAGATATTTAAAGGACCTTGGTGTCTCTCAGACCCCAAACAGAACATGAGGGTTAAATGTGTAAAGAATATGAAGTCTCACAAGTCACATGAAAGTATTAGTGTAACTGAGGTCTGACTGCACCAGAGCCGTGTATGGGGCTGATGGAAGCCGTGTTGAAGTCTTTGGAGGGAGTGCTGTGCAGGATGAATGGAGAGGTCTGGCAGCAGCAAGACAGCACAGCTACGAACAGCCACAGAGACACCAGAGAGAGCGAACTGCACACTGGATACACTCATGTTAGTTATCCATTATAGCAATGCATATTTAATCCAGTAAAACAGGACAGAACATCTAGGTTACGTATGTAACCTCCGTTCTCTGATGGTTTGAACGAGACGTTGTGTCGAAGAAGCGACACTAGGGGTCTCTCTTGAGTGCCGAATATGCCTCTGATCTATGAAAAAGGCGAATGAGAAGTTGGCAGACAGTATTTGCATACCCCGCCCCCGGACATACGGGTATCAAAGTGGGGAAACACATCTGTTTCATTCAGGATTTTTCTGAGGAGCCGGAAATGGTCCGACCACAACAGTGGCTTGGCTCAGCGACGTGGCCGGGAGGACACAACGTCTCATTCCCTCCCTTCAGGGAATGGAGGTTACATACGTAACCTAGACGTTCCCCGTCTGTCTCTCACTTCGACGTTGTGTCGAAGCGACACTAGGGGTCCAATTTAAATCACTCCATGCGCTGAGCCGTGTACTGCTGACACAGGAGTGGGCAGGTATTGACGTGCAAAAGCGGCCAGCTGTATCAGACTGCACGTACCCTTCCCCAATGCCCCAAAAAAGTTGTCGGAATCCTTCTGGTTACCCCAGACAGGGGAACAAGGCAATGCTTGCCAACTTGGGAATGGGCCGAGCCTAGCCGGGCCTCTTTTCTCTCTATGTTTCTCACATGGAGCCAAATGGCTGGGGCCTTTACACGCATCGTAGGAAGGCAGTCTTACCCGGTTTCCTGTTTTTCAGGGGGAAAAGACACTGCAGAGACCACACCAGCCCAGAGAGGGGGAGGTAAGAGTGGCGAATACATCACATGGGTTTTTAGGTGACATGTGGAAAGTGGCGCGGATGAAGTCGTCAGCTCATCATGCACCTGCGGGAAAAACAGCTGTGAGCGGCGCGCAGACCCCAGGAATCAGTCACCCTGTCGCGGCAGCGGCCCGGGCAAGCATGTTGGACATCTGCTCGTCATCCTCAGTCTGGGCGTGCTGGCCCGAAGGCGGCAGCCCAGGGGAGTCGTCCGTGTCAGATGCCGGACCGCACTCCAATGCAGCGGCAAGCTCATCCACCTCGAGCTCTAGAGGATAGGTAGGCTGGCCGTGAGGTCAAGCCACTGTTGCCTCGAGCACGGACGGGAGTCAACGAGTGTGCCGGGGGGCGGTGGGTCCGAGGGGGCATACCCGGCGGAACCACAACCACTGCCGTCCCCAGATCGCCTCCATCATCAGCCTCATCGTCCTCAATCCCGTGGGAAGAAGGAGCGATGTGGGGGGCGGCTGGAGGAAAGCCACAACCGCAACGTTGTCATGGTCATGTTCTCACAGTGAAAACATGAACCATCCACAAATGCTGCCTCGGTGTGATCGCAGCCCAGACACACGAGACAACGCCTGTGGCCGTCTGAAGCGGAGAGCACTCTACCGCATCCAGAAACTACACTGGGGTTGTATGGCATCTTTATAAAGATGCGTCCTGAATAGGACATTCAACGACACTGTGTATTGCTCTTTTAGAGGAAAATACACTTTTAATGAGAAAATCACTCTTTAACAATAAACTCAAGTTTTGCGCCGTCGAAGCGCCCAGGGGCAAACTGCACTGCCGTGCAGAGAAGGAGAAAGCCACTGAAGTGCGCCGTAGATCCAACAGCAGAATAAGCTTAGAGGAAGAGGAACAGGTGTGTGACTCGCAGCTCACTGCATACACGACCATCGGCTCAGAAGAAAATTTCTGAATGAACTAGTCGTATTTCCCCGCCTTTATACCCGTATATCCAGGGGAATACTGTCTGCCAACTTCTGATTGGCCTTTTTTCATAGATCAGAGTCATAGTGTCGCTTCAACACAACGTCAAAGTGAACGACAGATGGGAAACCACATTTAAATGAATTTAAATAACTAATAAATTTTTTTTGGTGTGTGATCAAATTTTTCTTTGTCAGTTTTCTCCAGCAGACATGACAGAACTCAAAATGAGGCCTGAAACAGAGGCAGCTTCCTCAGATCCAGGTTGAACCTTGTTAAAGATCAGTTTATCATTAAATATTATCATTTAACAGCTGCTGCTCTGTCTTTGAGTGCTAACAGTATACGCTCTCATCTCTCAGGTCAACAGCAGAGCACCGTTCCCTGTGTGAGTGAAGAGGAACTAGCCAAATTTTTGTCTCTGACACCTCTCTCCAGAACACTGCAGGAGATAAAGGACTCTCTTCAGATTCTTGCTCACTTGCCCAGGATAGGGGAAGGTCAGTATACATTTGTGCATTTGGACTCAGTTCAGTCCTTAATCCCATTCACTAGAGCAGAACTGTTCAGCCAACCGGGATGGCTAATTCACCATGGGTATAATAGAATTTCTAATGGGTTTTTAAGAGTAGCAGTTTATGAGTAAAGGGATAGTTCACCCCAAAATTTGTATTCTCTCATTATTAACTCACCCTCATGATATCCCATGGGTGTATGACTTCTTCAGCAGAACACATTTGAAGAAAAATTGAAAAATATCTTAGCTCAGTAGGTCCTTAAAATGCCAATGAATGGCTATTTCCCTTTTGACAGTCAGCATAAACATCATCCATACGACACCAGCTGTTAAATTAACGTCTTTTTAAATGATAAGATCACTTTTTGTGCGAAAAAATATCAATATATACTGTAAGTACTTTTTAACTGTAATCTAATGCTTCATGTAAGTTTCACGAGAGGGCGGAGTCCAAGCGATCTCTCGTATGACGGATTCACGTTGCCATGATACAGATAAAATCTCACGTTCTCTTCACGGTTGAGACATCCAGAATGAGTACACAAATGCATCATTGTGAGTAAAAAAAACGGATAAATACAGATCTAAACCAAAACCAACCAAACTACTGGACAGCGATCCTCCTCGCTTGTAAACAGAGCTGCTCTTCCAGCTGTAACGCTTGTACGTCAGTCCAATGCGATTACATTACACACGTGTACCACTCGCATGATTTAGAGATAAAAAAAAAAAAACTACTTGAATATTTATCTTTTTTGCACCAAAAGCGATCATGTTGTTTAGGAGTAGTATCGATAACGTTTATGCTAACTTTTTGTGATTTTTTTTTTTTTTTTTTTTTTTTTTTTTTTTTTTTTTTTTTTTTTTTTTTTTTGGAGCTTCAAAAGAGGCATTTTTTCACTTGCATTTTAAGGACCTACTGAGCTAAGACATTTTTTATTTTTGGTGAAGAAAGTAAGTCATACACACCTGGGATATCGTAAGGGTGAGTCAATAATGCAAGAATTTTCATTTTTGGGTGAACTATCCTTTTAACAATTTGCAACATAAAGACAATACAAAAGCAAATACTGTACATACACATCTTTATGGTCGTTGTAGTCCATATGTAGCAACTATGTCAATGCAAATAATTTTGATTTAGATCACTTACATTTTCTAAAATTATACTAACATCCAGTATTACAAAGTAACTTATAAAGAAGGGATGTGTATGGTTTTAAAATAGTTTTCCACAATTGTCTGTCTCACAAGTATTGAGTAATGGTCTGCTTGTCTGCATGTACTACTTCCAGTAATTATCAACAGCCCAGTGGAGAGCGAGCTGACGCACCTGATCCCGGTTGCCCTTGACAACCTTTCACCACAGCATTTTGCAGTCTTCCTCTTCGGCTGCCACATTGTGCGTCTGCTGAGCAGAGCTTGTGCCTTCCCCCCTGTCATGCTGCTATTGGCCAAGACGGTGCCAGTCTCTCACTGTGATAACCTGCTTGCCTACTGCAACAAAGACTTTTATTATGACACAACCAACCAAATTCTGTACATCCTAGAAAATAAACTACAAAATGCTGGCCAGTTTATCACAATTCTGTTACACTCTATGGCCTATATTACCTCAGGTAAAATATTTCCGTAGCCTTTTGTAAAAGTAGTGCCTCCATGTAACATTGTTACTTTCTGTAATGATGGCGTACGTTGAACATCTTTTATTGCAGTTTATAAGTTTATTTACAATTTTCAGGCACAAAGACTCTTGACTTCATGAAAGCCTTCCACTTGGCCATATCAACATTAAGCATGTGTTTGTTCCATCACTCTTTCACTGAGGAACAGAGGAATGGACAGGTAAGGCAGTTCTTGAGTTTGAAATGTATATAATATCAAGGAAATGCTCTAACTGGCTTTCCTTCTTGGTTAAGATGGATGAGAAAAACAAAGAAGAGGCCTTTGGAACAGTAGTAGAGGACTTCTTTAGTGTTAAAATACCTACAGAAACTAATTTCACTCAGCACCTACTAGCAGAGAGGTTAGTATCCAACCCTAAATGTACCATATTTAAGAAAACATGAAACAGCATTCACAATGCACAAAGGAATAGTTCACCCAAAAGTGAAAATTCTCTCATCATTTACTCTCCCTCATGCCATCACAGATGTGTATGGCTTTCTTCTGCAGAACACAAACAAAGATTTTTGTAAGAATATCTCAGCTCTGTAGGTCCATACAATGCAAGTGAATGGTGGCCAGAACTCCAGTGGTTTAATCCATGTCTTTTGGGGCTGGATGCATAAACATATCCATTAACTTAAGATTTCTTCTATGAATTAGTCTGACTAGCTAAAGACGCCATGGAAAGCCGGTTGCATGAAACAAACTCACAGTTGTAATACAGTGTAATTCCTATTGGATTGTGGAAAAAGTAAGACACTGAATAGCTTAAAAAATGGCTGAGTGTGACCAGTGATTTTAACCCAAATAAAAAAAACAAAAACAAACGAGAAATGTTGTTACCATCATAAAAGTCAAAGTCTCAAAGTACAGACTAAAACATGACCTCTTTTTCACTATGGATCTGTCTCATTTGTAAGGCTGCGTCCTCCGGAGGTTGCGTTTCTCGGCTGCATTCATAAAAGCAAGTAAAACACTTCGAATGCAGCCTTTGAATGCAACTTTCTGACACGGGAACTCTGAGGATGCATGAGGTGTATCCTCCGTGGCCACTTACAAGCCACAATTCTTTGCTTCAACGTAAATGTCTAAAAAAATGAATGCCAATTTGCCCGTAAATATGATGTTCAAACGCAAGTAATGTTAATTCCCAAGTTGAAGTACCTCAGTAGATGGGTGCAGAGTATATAATATGTATAATTATATTAATATATAATTAAAATAAAATATTAGACTGAAAGTACACCTTTAAAATCTATTTTCTTCATTTCATTCATTCAATCATTATTACTCTCCTAAAATGTACCTCATACATTCCCTTCTAAATAGACTTTTCCATCTCACTTGAAGCGCTCACGCTTGTTAAAGTGTGCCGTGCTTGTCCTACGAAGGCCGTCTCATTTGATTAAAGGAGGACGCTCGGTATACTGCAACCTTCAAAGGACGCGTCCTACCTAGCATGCAGCCTTCGAAACGAGACAGCCTATTAATCTTAACATCAGCAGTCTCCTTGATGATCATGATTTCTAGCTTGATTACACTTCCTATTGCCATCTAGTGCTCTGCACATGTGTTGAGCACTAGGGAATGTAATCAAGCTTGAAATCATGATTGTTCCTAGAGACTGCAATGGCAAGACACATCAAGATTTACTCACCCTCATGATATCCCAGGGGTGTATGACTTTCTTTCTTCAGCAGAACACATTTGAAGAAAAATAGAAGAATATCTCAGCTCGGTAGGTTCTTAAAATGCCAATGAATGGCTATTTCCCTTTTGAAGCTCCAAAAATCACAGACAGTCAGCATAAACATCATCAATACAACTTCAGAAGTTAAATTAATGTCTTTTTAAATGATAAGATCACTTTTGGTGTGAAAAAAATGGTTTGTTCTCACCCAAAACTGATTGGATGACTTTAGAAGAAATAGTTTAAACCACTGGAGTCTTATGGATTAATTTTATTACTTTATTTTTTGGGAGATTTGAAATTTTGGCACCCATTCACTTTGTGAGGACCTACAGAACTGAGATATTTTTCAAAAAATCTTCATTTGTGCAGAAGAAAGAAAGTCATACACATCTGGCATGGCATGAGGCTTAGTAAATGATGAGAGAATTTAAATTTTTGTTTGTACTATTCCTTTAAATTTTATAATGTTACATATTTCTGAGTAAAAGAGGATATTCAGCAACACATACTGTAAAGCAGCACTTTACTTAGAGAATTGAGCAGAATTAGACTGGGTGAAAACATGTTAATGTGACCATTTGGTTTAGGCTATTTCCCTGCCCATTGCGGCCTTTGTTAAATAAGAAGAAAATAAAAGTTTCAGAAATTGGCAAAGTTATTAAATTTTAATGAAAAATTATGAAAATAAGCATGTTTTTTCATTTAGCACTGAGATGAGGGTCATTTATTAAAGGTGCACTCAGTAATATTTTCCTCATGAAAATTTTTTCACTAAGAAATGAATTGTAATTTTGAAATCTAAGTGTAAAATCATGAACACTCACATGAGACTCCAGTCATATCAATGACCTTATAAAAGCTGTTTTATTCAGCATGGAGAGGGTCCACACATGTGGGCTGCCATTTTAGAGTCAAATGACCAGCTGAATACTACTCGCTTAATCTCAGTAACCACTCTGTTATTGGACATTTATAATGAGTCTCTGCTTACTTTTGAATAGTAAATTTCAACAATTTCATTGATAACTGAAAACGACTGCATTTGAATTACGTTATATCCATGCCACTAGGTGTCACTGTAAGTTCAAGATGGCATACATAAAACACTACTGAGTGAACCTTACAGAAAGTATATAGGATCCAACTAAATTGGTCATTTAAAACCAAAAATATCAATAGACTCATCTTTTCAACTGTTTATAGACTTCAAGTGTATAAATACTTCAAGTTGGAACAGCTCCTCCAGGAACTAAAACCAACTCTAACAGACAAATATGGAGAAGGTGAGAATTTAAAAAATAAATAAAATAAACACACAATTACACAATTCTTTATGAGAAAAATGTTTCTTCATAGTTAATTTTTTTGGGTGTTTGGGTACTTGTACAATTTTTTTTGTGTGTTTTTGTGTATATAGTTGTGGGACGTGGGCAAACCAGCCTAAAAACTGAAACACCAGTGAGTTTCATCCAACCTCTGAAAAATACATCTTTTGCATCTTATGTTTATTTATTCTAAGGAGTGTACGCTCCTCTTTTTCATCTAACTGAGGTTTTGCTCAATTTGCTTTAGGCGCTGTTTGTGGAGCGAGAAATATTCAGATTTGATGAGGTTTACCAGCAGCTCTCTTCTGAGCTCCACAAGAAAACACACATAGGCAGCCCACCAGAGAAAAAACAGTCCAACCATGACAAACCGCTTCAGGTAACAACCAGTCTGACTCAGTTCATTATTCAGAGCAGTGCCTCTAAATTGTGCTTTTAGCCTCTGGCACCTGTTTAGCTAGATTTGTTGCACCATTTTGGGCTGTACAGTTTACCAGACATTGACACTTCTGTCCTTCTCAAACTCTTCACACTTCTTCAATGTCTGTGGTGGTTATGGTCCTGGTGCTTGCTAAGAAAAACATCACTGTTCGCATTCACTTAAATTGAAGTTGGAACAAGAACCATTTCTAAAGATGAGACTAATATGGGGATGGATTATTTTACTTGAGCCCGTAAGAAACCACCTAGAAACCATCCAGACATGACGACCACCCTAACAACTGCATAGCTTCACACTAAAACCACTCAGAACACCTTAGCAAACTGCATGACACTGCCCTGGCAACCTCTTACTGTAAAGGGACAGTTCACTCAAAAATGAATAATCACTCACTCATAATTCACTCACCTCATGTCATCCCAGATGTGTATGACTTTTTCTTCTGCAGAACCCCTAAAAAGATTTTTAGAAGACTGTTTCAGCACTGTAGGTCTTTAGAATCCAAGTGAATGGGTGCCAAAATTTTGAAGCTTCAAAAAGCAGAAAAATGCAGCTTAAAAGTAATCAAGTGGTTAAATCAATATTTTCAGAAGTTATACATGTGTGGGTGAGAAACAGATAAATGTTTTAGTCCTTTTTTTTACTATAAAGCTCCACATTCAAATTTTTTGTTTTTGCCAACTCGCATTCTTTGTGCGTATCGCCACCTACTAGGTAGGCAGGTGAATTTATAGTAAAAAAAGGACTTAAGTATTGATCCATTTCTCACCCACACCTATCAAATCACTTTAGAAGATATGGATTTAACCACCAGAGTCATCTAGAGTACTTTAATGTTGCCCTTATGTGCATTTTGGCACCCATTCACTTGCATTGTAAGGACCTACAGAGCTGAAATATTCTTCTAAAAAAGAAAGAAAGTCATACACATCTGGGATGGCATGAGGGTGAATAAATTAGATACTACAAATGTGTGGGTCAGCTCCCTTTAAGACACCCTTGCATTGTAGCAGTGAGTTTTGCACGGGCAAGCACCATGCATTTTTGGCACAAAGCTTTCTTTTTTCCACTATGTTATTTTTGCTCATGCAGGAGCATGAAATGGTGCTGGAACATAAGAAGAATACAGTGGAGCAGAGACTGAAGGAGATGAAAGAGAGACTGTCTAAACTCAGAACAAGCCAGAGAGTGAGTCCTAATGAGGACAGACCAGCTCAGAGCACAGTACTAGCACAAGATGACAAGCAATCACCCATCAAACACAAACCAGACAGCAGTGGAGCAGAGAAGCAGACACCTGCCACAGAACAGTCTAGAAACAAGAAACAGAAGAGCAAACATATGGACAAAGATGAGGAAAAGCGTGTAACTTCTTAGCAAATGTGTAAAACTTTAAATTATTATAAAAATATATTATTTAACAATAATATGTAACACGCTGTCCTTGTCTTTATGCTAAACATCATCACAAACTTAAATTTATAATGTGTTAAATCTGTGAGGCTATGTCATCTAATGGAATTGCTAAAATAATGACTCATTTCAGTTTCTTCTCTCTCTCTCTCTCTCTCTCTCTCTCTCTCTCTCTCTCTCTCGTTCTTCTTTTGTAAAGTTGATTTTATAGCCTGAAATAAAATGTCAGAAAGTTTAGTTAACAGAAAAGGCCCACTGTGCTTATTTCATTTAGTTTGTTTTACAATATCTATATTTCGTTCACTAAGAACTCTCATTTACTATGAGGCAATATTGCTTTTGTTGAAATTAAACTCACGGTGCTTTTCTTATCAACACTAAATTTGGCATGCTTTAACTTTGCTGTGCTTTTCCAGTCTGTATTCTACACAGTTCATGTCCGCTCATGCTCAGAGCAGAGCTAAACTCTATTGCTCTTGGAAAACCGACTTAGGAGGGAGAGTGAGCAGCAGCTATCATCACCCTCTATCAGTGTTACAACTCTGTGTCCAAGCCAGTATTTGAGTGAGCTGATACGCTCAAGAAAGTTCCATTGGCTGTGTGCCGTCTGCCTCTATCGTTTAGATTAAATAAACAGTGTCTACGCTCACCGAATCTAAGACAGTCTGTCCACTTAACATACCCATCTGCCACTCAAGTTGGTACAGTGCTTGCAAGGCTGCACTGAAACCTCTCAATTCTTATCCTCATCATTTACACTTTCCTGCAATTAATTCAGCAACAAACACTTAATTTCCAGACCTGATTTTGACTTTGTTTAGAATGTCCATTTCAGGCATAGATGTTTATTTAGTATGTAAATGTTTTGATTTCAGCCTTAGATGTGCAATGCATTTGTTTTAAGTAAAACTTTATACTTTAACATTAAAGTTCTGAAGACTTTATTTACAGCAATTGCGAGATATAAACTTGAAATTCTTGGAAACAATTATGAAATTGTTTTTAAAACTCGAAGGTAGAGATTTCTTTGTATCTCGCGTCTGCAACAATTTCTTTCACAATGGTGTGTTTTTTAATCTTGCCATTGAGAGAGTTTGTTTCTCTCAGTCTCACGACTGCAACTCTGTTTCTTACAATTGTGAATTTATGTCTCACAGTTGTGATATATAAACTCACAGTTATGAGAAATAAATCACAATGGTGATTTAAATGTCACAAGTGAGAGATTTCTTCATTCAGTGTTTTGCAGATTTTAATTCTCGCTGTTGTGACTATATCTCAGAATTGTGACTTTACATCTCACAATTATGAGTTTATATCTCACAATTGCAAGTTTGTTTCACACAATACAGATTTTATGTCTCACAATTTTGACTTGAAGGTTGTGAGATCTAAATTTGCATTTATGAGAACTTATGTCACAAATATGAGATAAAAATTCTGAATCTCTGAAGCGGGATCAGGCTTCAATTCTCCTATCTTGCTTAACATATTTAACTATCATTTTACCTAAACTTAATTACTATTCATTTGCTACAGACCTCTGCAAGCACCGTAATTCCTTCAGGAAATGCAAATGTGTTGCTTTTGTTCTTGCTCTGATGGTTTGATCAATAAATCACAAGTCTAAGATGAATAAAGCCATACACACTTTTATTCACAGCTTCCCATGCTGTTTTTCTAGAGGAGGTAGCTGTGATCATGCCTAGTTCTGTCTTGGTTCTCTTCATTGTAAATGGACAGCTGCAATATCTGAGAGGACATTGCTTGTGTAATGAACACATTCAGTTCTCTAGTCTACTGTGTGGCATCGTTTATTACAGGCAGCACAGATTTATATGTAGAAATAATGTGCTCATGGTACATAATTAATGGTTAACAACTAGTATGAAATGTTATTAAAAACTGTATGACCTTCTCTTATAAGTGATTTTCAGACAAAAGTATTTATACATTATTAAGGTACATAAACAACAGTCTTATCATATTTCAGCATTACATGTACAGTACTAGGCAGTAACTTCAAACAAGATACATTTCTCTGAATTACCTGTGGATAACTACACTTATTTACTACTAAAATACATCAAATACATTTCTACTGATTCAACTGCGTGTATTTTACCGCACAGACCCATTTTTCCTCTTTTTTTCTTTACTTTTTTCATCTTGCCTACATCTCGCATCTCGACTGCATGCATTCGTTTTCTCCTCTGTGTTTTACACAGATTACTGTATCACACTCAAACCTCTACTGATAAGGAAACACAACAATCTCAAACCCTCGCCACTCATGAACAACCATAACAACAACAACAACAATAGTGAGGGATTTACATGTGATAAATGAAAGGAATTAGTTAGGCTGACAGAGAAGTTTAATGAGTTAGACACACACATACGTATGCTAGTGGAGGTCCGTGAGAAAGAGAAGTCGGTAGATACTGCTTCGGATACGGGTAGTACAGCGAGCCCTAGTAATAGGTGATTCTATTGTAATGAATGTGGAAATAGAGACTCCAGCCACTATTGTTAAATGCATTTCGGGGGCGGCATATGACATCAGATAAAATTTACAAATGCTGGCTATTGCTAAATTTAGATTTTCTAAAATTGTTATTCAAGTCGGCACTAACGATATCCGGCTTCGCAAGTCAGAGATCACTAAAGATAATGTTAAAGAAGTGTGTGAACTTGCAAAAGCAATATATATATATATATATAAAAATACAGCCTTATTCTGATTTCCTTGGTGAATTTGCTAATTTTCTATCAGATCTTGTAGTTACTGTAGATAGAGCTGTAATTATTGGTGACTTCAACATTCACATAGATAATGAAAATGACACATTGGGATTAGCATTTATCAATATTCTCTACTCTCTTGGAGTCAGACAAAATGTGACGGGACCAACTCATCGCCATAATCATACGCTAGATTTAATTCTGTCATATGGAGTTGATGTTGATAATATAGAAATTCTACCGCAGAGCGATGACATCTCGGATCATTACCTTGTCTCTTGTTTGCTGCGATCAGCTAATGTCACTCAATTCTACACCACGCTATCGTTCAGGAAGAACTATTCTTCGATCACTAAAAATAGCTTCAATAATAATCTTCCAGAATTGTCTAAAAGACAAAAAGTCAAAAACCCTTGATGGTGTCGCCCCCTTCGATTAAAGAAAATGAAAGAAATAAGCCCAGCACCATGGTACAATAATCACACTCGTGCTCTCAAGAGAGCAGCTCGGAAAATGGAGCGCAAGTGGAAGAATACAAAATTAAAGGTATTTCCCAGTGCATGGAAAACCTGATGAGATTTCACAATTCTCGAAATGTGCAGAGTGTATCTATGAAATAAAAGATTGAATGGCCAGAAATTTCCTTCTACTCAATTCTGACAAAATAGAGGTACTAATTATTGGACCAAAAAAACTCTAAAAATAAGGCACTACAATATAATTTGACTCTTGATGGATATACTGTTACATCATCTTCAACAGTGAAGAACTTAGGTGTTATATTTGATACCAATCTGTCCTTTGAAAATCAAATTACCAATGTTTGTAGAACAGCATTCTTCCACCTCAGAAATATTGCTAAATTAAGACACATGCTCTCATGCTGATGCTGAAAAACTCAGTCATACGTTCATGACCTCAAGACTAGATTATTGTAATGCATTACTAGGAGGATAAATAAACTTCAATTGGTTCAAAATGCAGCAGCCAGAGTGATAACGAGAACCAAGAAATATGATCATATTAGCCCCATTTTATTACATTGGCTTCCTGTTAAATTCTGTATTAATTAAAAAATTCTGTTAACTACGTACAAAGCTTTGAATGTTCTAGCTCAAAAGACCTTCGACCACGCTATATCCCATCATGTTCATTACGATCACACAATTCTGGGCTGTTAATAGTTCCTAGAATATCAAAATCCACAAAAGGAGGTAGATCCTTTTCGTATTTGGCTCCTAAACTATGGAATAGCATCCCTGACACTGTTCGAGATGCAGACACTCTCACTCCGTTTAAGTCTAGACTAGACTCATCTCTTTAGCCAGTCATACACATAATTTATCCTCCAACCCACAAATAGGCTGCTTTAGTTATGTCTGCCAGAACCATAAACCAGAAACATTGATCATAATATATAACTATGCAATAAATTGAGCTGCATCTATGCTTATATTATTTTATTTTTTTCCCTGTCTCAACCTCGGGACTTCTATCCTGAGGTCACCAGAACCGACTGGATCCAGCACCATTCCTGCTTCGTGTTGGACTCCACTGCTATGTGTCTCTGTGTGATGATGACTAAATGCAGCCGGTGCCAGCCAAACATCACTTCAGTCTATTAAGATGGACTTCAGAGGATGAACTGATGCCAACTCCAACCATAAGACATGGGATACTTCATATACCAATGTCTGAACCTTGGATTTAGGATGGACCACACTGGACCACACTGAAATTACCAGCCAGTTTGAACTGCGATGCACCTCAAACTGATCTCTGCCTGCATCACCTCAACCTATTGATGGACTACGATCTTGAAATGGAATATATAGACTATCAATTGCCAACAAAAGCCTTCATCAGACAACTAACAAGGACAATTGCATCTATGTGAACTTCTGCAGTTAATCCAGGATGGACTTCAAAGACATTGGTCATTAATCTTACAATTCAAACAAAATCGATGTTTAAAAACTGTCCCTTAACACTTACTTAGTTTAATAATTTTAAACCATGACTTGCACTAAACATAAATAATATTGGCATTATATTCATGATGTTTACTAGAGGGGAACTGGCCCCTGGCAATTATTATTTAATTACTTATTTTTTTACATGATTAACAATAGTATTTTATCTAATTACATAATGATGACTAATCAACATTATAGACATTACAGTTTACATTACATTATAGAGTACTTGAACATACAAAAGACTTGTTTAGTATAGCAAACTTTGCAAAGTTTGCTCTTTCCCATCAGACTGAATCTGATAGGGCAGAGGGGAGAATGGAAGAAGATATATTTTGGAGAAGATTGGAGTGATTGAGAGAATTATACTGAGAGGTAGTTGAGGACTAGGTGTTAAAAAGCTGGAGTATTTGGAAAGGGTTCAACCGGAGGTGTGAAAGGATGTGAATGTAGAATATGGCAAGTGTTTGAATGTTGGTATTTTCTTAGGCCGTCTTCGGTTTCCAGGATGGAAATAGATTCCAAGATGTATGTATTGGAGTTATTGATTGTGAAAGGATTCAGATTTGAAAGCATAAACCCAACAAATATATAATATATTTAGCAAAAAGGAAGAAGATAATTGATTGAATGTCATCTGAACATTTTTAAGACAACATGTCCATCGAATATAACATCATCTTTGTCACCTGGATAAAGCAGGAACTTTACTTTAGCAACCTATTCTCAAACTAAGAGATTGAAATAAAGGGGTGACCCACCCATGAGACAATTGTGCATTAATGTAAAGCAAGGAGCTTTTGTCCTGAGATGATCTGATCTCACTGTGAGGTTAAAAAAAGATGCATGATAACATGTTTAAATATAGCTAACAAGCACATACTGTATAGTCATGGGTCAATTAAAATAACTCTTCAGGGGAATTCCAGACCAAGGAGACTGTACAAATGTATTGCTGTAGTGCACATGAGGGATCCCCTCTAAGTATCACCACAAGACAAAGTATGTCAAAACATGATTTTACATGCTTTTATTCATAATGAACACACTTTTGAGAGCACTTTCCTTTCAGATCTTTGGTCTAATTTGCAATGTCACTCAATGGGATTTAAAAGTGCAATGAATAGACACTGTAAAAGATCACCCAAAAAAGAAAGTTCTTTCTAACCTTTATTCCAAACCCATGTAACTTTATTGTGTAGAAGACAAAATAATAATAAAAAAAAGTCTATCTTGTCACTACAACGGCAATTGATACTGGTAGAGGAATTCACTCTAAAGCTTAAAATATACGTCATATTCCAAGTCTTCTGAAGGCATCCGATAGGTTTTGGTGAGAACAACCTGAAATTTAAGTCGTACGTTGCACGTTCATGATCAGAACAGAGAATATCATATACAGTGACTTAAACTATGACCGAAGTTTCAGTTTTGGGCAAGCTATTCCTTTAAGCATACATTTTGTGTGTGTGTGTGTGTGTGTGTGTGATTCCTCAATTGTGCTTTACAATAGAATTGCATTTCTGATAATAATTACATCATTAAAATAGATGGATTGTTTTTACTCGTATACTCAAAAAATAACTTTGCCTATTTTTTAAAATGTATGCATTTCAATTTCATAAAACAAAATCCTTCAAATTTAATAGAGTAATCTTTAACAAAAAAAGTTAATAAATTATTTAAAAAATATATATCTATAAATTATACAAAAAAACTTTATAAAATTGAAATGTGGAAATCTTAAAAATAATAATTAAAAAAAAATGTAATGAACAGTGTAAAATTGTGATAGTGCACTGAAGCTAATAAACAGACTAAAAGGGTTTCATCATCCAGAGTAGGAAGAAAGCATTACACTGGGCTGCACTCTCTATGCTGTCCTTTTGCATTGCTGTTACCATGGTTTCCCTGCATCAATAGCCAGAAATTGTTTAGCAGAGATGGGCCACTTCTATTAAAATGAATGCGAGAAATTGGAATGCTCACCCCAAGAAGCTCTGAGTGCCAAGCGGTCAATGGATTTAGAAAGGGAGTCCCGCCTTACAGGTAAAAGAGCCAATCACATTTTAGATACAGACATCAACTGTCAATCAACTCTAGAACGTGCATGCATATTAGCTATACAAGCCAGGAAATTTTCTTTTTTTTTAGCACAATATGAGATAAATAATCACAATTCATGATGCACGTATTATCAGAATTTATTGCTGATTTGAAATATAAAACAAACCAGCTGTTTTTGAGATTTTGGTCTTTCTCAATTGAAGTGGAAAGGAGCAGCACTGGCATGACCTCCAGAGAGTGTCCCAAAAATTGTTGATAGTGGACAGACTTGCTAGAGAGACTTTGATATAGCAACCACCAGGCCTACCATTTTTAGTCTTTGTTGAGACAAAAAAAAACAAAAAACTGCTGGCAACATCTCCTTCTTGAAGCACCCTTGCTATTGCTGTAAGTGCTCTTAACACACACAATACTGAGCACAGTGAGATTATTTGCAATCTCTTCCACATCTGAATTCTTGTTTTTGAGTGTTTGAATAGCTTGAAAAGCAGCTGGCACAAGTGGACTGGTACACACAAATGGTCTGTGTATCGTGTCAAAAATGAATTGTGGGCCTGTGAGCCATACGCTCTTCTTTTTCCTGTGAGGTCATCATAATAAAGCAGCCTCAGAATTAAAGTCATGATCCCAATAATGAAATCCATAATCCTTAACTTCTACTAAGCTTCACTGGTTTCCCATAGATTAAATCATGGACTTTCTCATTGTAAGATTAGACACAAATTTTCCATTTGTGTTGGAGGTCTAATCCCAACAAATTATCTGCGCCAACAGTACAGTAGAGAAGAGGAATCCATCTT
This sequence comes from Moxostoma hubbsi, assembly GCA_032164185.1. NCBI lineage: Eukaryota > Metazoa > Chordata > Actinopteri > Cypriniformes > Catostomidae > Moxostoma > Moxostoma hubbsi. The sequence continues at coordinate 20,213,909 of JAVLUX010000030.1, read as the reverse complement.
ATCTGTATAGAAAAGAAAAATGAACCAAAATATACAATAATACATAGGGCTAAGCCATAGTAGGCATAATTTACATTAATGCATTTCAGATGGTATGAATTACTTTAATGTAGGGAACTAAGAGTTGATTCTAATTCTCAGATGTTTGCCATTAAATGTTTGCCCTTATGTGTGCCATTTATATATATATATATATATAGAGAGAGAGAGAGAGAGAGAGACAGAGAGAGAGAGATAGATAGATAGATAGATAGATAGATAGATGGATAGATAGATAGATAGATAGATAGATATACTGTATCTATATATGCTGTAGCCGAAATTGATAACCATGCAAACTATACTGCAAGTTCTTTTTTGTTTTCATTTTAGAGGGCTTGTCTTAGTGTTGAACATACATTAAGCCCAAATTTGCATTTTCCATTTGTCAGTGCTTTTTAAATCATCCATATTGTAACTGCAAACTGGAAAAGGTTAATTTCAGAGTGACTCACATAATAGCAGTAATTGCAATGAAGCTGCTTTCAACGACCACGCAAAGGTTAAGTAGGACCAGTGTGTGGGTCTGAACACTGAACTGCTGTTCTCAAGCAGAGACAATTGTAGCATGTAGATGCATACAGCTCACAGGGCTATTGTCTCCAGGCCTGATGGATGTTGTTTATGAGCGGAGGGATGGATGAAGGAGCTGAGACTGAATGCTAAATGTGTGGGCTGTGTCTAAGCTTAATCCTCGCATCTGTCTCTCTCTCTCTGTTGCATACATCACTGACATGAGGTCACTCAGACTCCACTGTCATCTATGAACAAGTCAAACAGTAGGCAGTGCCCTGGATAGAATTATCCAAGAGTCAAAAAATATAATAGGACTGCAAAGGGATACATTATTTATTTTTTTATCTGTGTTGCTCTTACTCACATAATTGTTTTGTGATCATTTACAGGAATAGTTCATCCAAAAATGAAAATTCTCTCATCAATTACTCACCCTCATGCCGTCCCATCATGTATGACTTTCTTTCTTCTGCTGAACACAAATTGAGAATTTTAGAAGAACTGTTCGGTGCTGTAGGTCCATACAATCCAAGTACAGAAAGAATGTATCCGCTTTGTAGGTGAACAGAGCCTTGAAGCTCCAAAAAGCACACAAAGGCAGCATAAAAGTAATCAAAAAGACTACAGTGGTTAAAATAATGTCTTCAGTAGCGATATACAGTAAGTGTAGGTGAGAAACCGATCAATATTTAAGTCATTTTATATTATAAATCTCCACTTTCACTTTCACTTCCACATTCTTGTTCTTTTTGTTTCTTTTATCTTTTTCTTTTTGCTGATTCACATTCTTTGTGCATATCGCCACCTACTTGTTTGAGGCTGTTCAAAGGTGATGATTTATAGTAAAAAATAACTTAAATACTGATCTATTTCTCACCCACACCTATCATATCACTTCTGAAAACATGGATTAAACCACTAGGGCCACATTGATTGCTGTTATGCTTCCTTGATGTGCTTTTTGGAACTTGAAGGTTCTGTTCTCCCACAAAGCTCAGATATTCTTCTAAAAATCTTCATTTGACTTCTCCAGAAGGTAGAAAGTAATTACATTTTGGATGGCATGAGCATGAATAAATAATGAGAGAGTTTTCATTTGTGGGTGAACTATTCCTTTAACCTTTGTTCAGGCCCATTTATCATGTCAAAAACATAATTAACATTAAGATTTAATGATACTTTATGACTTCTCCTAATCTAATGAGAACTGATTAAAAGCTACTGTTAATTTCAAGATGATAAAGTGTTGTATTATTTTATGTTTGGGGTCTCAGAGACACCAGGTGTAAAATAAAAACTGAATGAACATTTATTTTTAAATTAAGTTTTTGCTAAGTGTGTACACAATGTAAAAGTACAATCTTTCCAAATGTGTTACTTTGATTTGCTTTATTGCATTTTACTAAGAGAGTGCATGTCTAATTTGTGCTAAAACAGAGGGATACAAATTCAATATCTATCCACTAGGTTTTGATTAAGGTTTTTAGAAAATATACACAGCCGAGCCTTTTAAAAGCTGACTGTAAAAGAACCGGTGGCCTTCAGTTGACAGGGTTTTATCTGTGAAACGACTTGAAATTCATCATTTTTAAGGATTCTTATATTATTAAGTCAATAAGTTCAATGTAACCCCTCTATGAAACCTTCATACTGGAAGCCAGTTCAACGGTTGACACAGTCGCGCACGCGCACTGGCTGTCTGTCATGAGTAAGTGGTTACTTAGTAAGAAAAAAAAGACAGGCGGCTGTTATTCTCCGGCTACAAAGGAAGCAGGATTGGCGATGGAGTATCTGTAGGCTACTACTCATGTGGGTGGAAAAGAAAACGCTTCGTGGTCTGTCACTGCCGCTGACATCTACTGAATCTGCTCGTCTCGGAGGCGTTGGATTTCTTTATTTTGCGAGAATTTTCCACAGGAATCGTTAGGAATCCACAGGTCTTTTGTTTTCGCGTTTGATTCACGAGAATCGCCATGGAAGAAGAGCGCGCGCGTTTAGTTTGAGCGCGTGTTATTTAGAGATAGACCGGATGTTTCTGCCTTGGTAAGAACAGTCAAACTTTCACTGGAAATAAACGTGGAAACATTTGTCCCGAAGTCTGATTTAAACAGCGCTGGGTTAAATTTAAACAACCGGACTGTTTCACGATCAGTTGCAGTTTGCATGTTAAATGCATACTATTTCATCTCTACACAACTTTCTTTTACCAGTGACTTTTGTAAACATCTGAAGTACATGTAACTGGAGTTGGATTAGCGTGAGTTTTAATGGGCGCTGTCCGTGGTGCTGATCAACTCATCAGATCACAGATGACATTTGCATAAATTATAGTCATAGACTCAAAATACAGCATGTAGACATATATAGCCCCTTTAAAAGCGAGTTGCTGTCAAATTTACAGTGATTTCTCATCTTTCTTTGATCTCTTCGCGAACAGGAAGACTCAATCTGAGACGCCGCCCTGTTATTAGAACTCCCAGCATGGCAGCTCGCATGAGGCTTCTGCTGCGTTTGCTAATGCTGTACATATTTGCTGGTAAGTGTTTTCGTCTTTTTAATGTCTATTGTGAATGATAAAAGATATGCTTAGCTCTGCTTCTCTCTTTTTGTACCGTACTTCGTTTTCTTCAAAAAGTAAAGACAACAAGTATGAAAGGAACAAACTTTTGACAAACTAATATTTAGTGTGTTATGCAAATTTTTAGGGTTTTTTTATTCAGAAATATCTTATGATTTTTATTATTATTATTTTATACAAAATACTAGTGTTTTGTTTATGGAAACGTCATATGACTAAAACCATATGTGCGCTTTTGCATTGTATATATTTAACCCTTAAATGAATACCTTGGGTCTTTAGTGACACAAGACCTTATTTCACCCCTTGTTCCTCATACATTTTTTGGAGCTGTGCCCACACCTCTTTAGTATTCCTCAAACTTTCTCTTATAAATAGTGTCACACACACACACTCACACACACACTCACACACACACACACACACAATGTCAAAATGGCAAAATAATTATAATAATTTTTATAATGGCTTAGGTACCAAAAGTTTATAGGGTCAATAGAGACACTAGGTATGAAATAGTCATATTTTTATGATTGTTTCATATCTATATACTGTAAGTTTACTGTGGCAAGGTGGAGGGCGGGGTGCAGAAGACGTGCGGGAGAGAGAGATCGTTCACGGACATGTCCGTTGTCTTATGTGTTTGTCTTTTGAGTTCTCCATTAAACCTATTATTTTATATGTCAAGCCAGTTTCTCGCCTCTTCCTTGCCCGTGAACTTCATCTGTTCTACATTTACTTTCCCAGGATATCTATTTCTTTTCTTTTTTTTAAATCCTCTTTTTCTCCCCAATTTGGAATGCCCAATTCCCACTACTTAGTAGGTCCTCTTGGTAGCGTGGTTACTCAGCTCAACCCGGGTGGCGGAGGACAATTCTCAGTTGCCTCCACTTCTGAGATATATAATCATGTGGCTAATTGTGCATGACACTGCAGAGACTCCAGCATGTGGAGGCTCATGCTAATCTCCGCGATCCACGCACAACTTACCACACACCCCATTGAGAGCGAGAACCACTAATCGTGACCTCATGTGACTCTACCCTCCCTAGCAACCGGGACAATTTGGCTGCTTAGGAGGCCTGGATGGAATCACTCAGCATGACCCGTATTCGAACTCGTGACTCCAGGGGTGGTTGTCAGCGTCAATACACGCTGAGCTACCCAGGCCCCCCTCCAGGATATTTATTTCTTTGTTTATTACAAGACACATGAGATTAGTACTACACAAGTACTACATTCATACAATAGATTTCAAAGTTGATTTTCTGTGTGACAGTGGTGAATTATCATATGCCATATGCATGTATAGTGCACACATGTTATACATGCTATTTGTTACTACTCAAGGTAGCGCTGGCGTTTCAGTGATTGACTTGATTTACAGTTAATGCTGCTATTTGATAAAGCAACATGGAAGTAAACCATAGCAAGTGCAACACACGCACAGTATGATTTGGCTGTTGTCATTTGGGTGTTCTACTGAAATTATGTAAGCTGTATGTCTAGTTAGACCAAAAGGTGCCTGAGAAAATACATATGAGTAGCTTATATGTTATGTGTAGCTCCATATGGGTTTGACAGCCAGTCATGTCTCATGAAATTTCAGTGTGAATCCTGTTCAAGATTTGTCCTGATTTGTTGCATCATCTCTTTAAAATACTGTATGAAAAATAAAAACATCAAAATGTATCAGAATATATTAAATAATATTATTTTCTAATTGTCTTGAAAATATTTGAAAAATTGTAAAATATCTGGGCATTTTGTAGATCGATTTGTTCTAGATATACATGCAGGGTCTCTAAAGACCCGAGTATACAATAGTGTTTGGTAAAGTACTCATGCATTTAAGGGTTAATTAAATAAAAACAGTGCACATACACTTCATACACATTATGAGTCCAGCTGACCACAAAAATAACAATCCTTTCATACAAAGATAATATTTGTACTGTGGCACAGACCGTGGTGGTATTGTGTCATGGGAACACTTGTTCACAGTCTTTATTAATGGCAAAATATGTCACTAGTCATTATTATGCATCAGCTACACTTCTGGGCTCTTATATGCCAAATTACATAGGCCCATATGACCTTTCAAAAAGTAAAGACACGATCAGTGTTGACAGCCTGTGCTAGAGGCAGTAAGTTATGTAAGTTGGCCTCTATTTCAACAATGGCAGAGATGTTATGTTAACAGTCAGGCAAACACTCCAGAGCATGTTTAAATCTTTATCTTTCCTTAATTGGGCGTGCTCAGATGCCAGTACCGAGCATGTGTTTGCAGCAGTCAGTATAATGTGTATTTTTGTCTGACATGGAGTCAGGTGTGCTATGAATGTGAGGATAGGGAGACAAGCTCAAATGGGCCTCTTTCTGGAATTGGAGCTTGTAATGGATAATGCTCTCTCTCGCTTTCTCTCTCTCTCTGTCTTATTATCTGGCGCTCCCTTGATAAATCTCTACCACAGATTTAATTGACCTCCATAAAATACACGTACAGTATATTGAAGCTACATATTTGGGAAAGTGTTAACCCTTAATTCCTAGGGCTAAGCAAGACATGATCTGACGCATTGTAAAATGTGATTGACTGAGTCATCAGTTACATATTTCAGTGTCAAAAATAAATGTTTTTTTATTAGCCTGGCTAACTGATATTTCACCAATAAGTACAGGTTAACCAACGTTTTCCCTTGGAATTGATTTTTAAAGGCATTCTTTATATGTAAGGTAGTATTCTTAAGCGTAATTAAGCGTATTCTTAATTTGAATCAATTAATTGAAATACATTTTTCAGAAAATCTAAAAATGTTAAAATTATCCCAAGTTTATACAGTATCTGTTGCTGCGTTACACTGTTGTGGGGTAAAGTGTAAAGGCAAAAGTGTGTGTAGTTGTGTGTTTGTTTGTGAGTGCAGTAATACTCTGTGTTGTCTGCAGTGCGGGAGGGCTGGCCAGTGTGTGTGGAGGTGCCGTCTGACACGGAGGCCGTGGTTGACAGTTATATGAAGTTAACCTGCATCTTCTGCATGAAACGAGAGGAGATCGCCGCGACAACCAAAGTGGAGTGGTTCTACATCGGTCCAGATAACAGAAGAGAGCTTGTGAGTTTACCTCTTAGCTCATGTTTGGAAAAAAGAATCATTAGTTTGTATTGTGCTTAAAAGTAGTATCTCTGTACCATAATCATCTCCACTGCTCAGATCTATCAGTACGATGGTGACCCGCGGGAGCCAGATGTTATAGAAGAGCACTGGAGAGGTCGTCTAGTTTGGAATGGCAGTAAGGACTTGCAGGATGTCTCCATTGTTATCCAAAAGGTCACTTTAAATGACACTGGCAAATACGAATGCGTGGTGTTCCGCCTCTTTGAGTTTCATTCATTCACGCCTTCTACTACAAAGACAATCAAAATCAATCTGGAGGTGAAAGAGAAAGGTGAGTGAGTGACCTCACTACTAGAACTTCCTAGGGGGCCATTCACAAAAATGCATTTTTGCATCCGTCTGCAGTATTGTTGTTTTTTATTATTCTTTTAAGTAAACAAACAATAGACGGATGTCTTTGACCATTGTTTTTTCGGGGTCTTGAGACTGCATTCTGTTCCATTCGTTATGCAGCATCTAACTTTTTTTTAACACAAGAACATATTCTGTCTGAATAGCCCCTGGGGGGCCCACATTTTTGTGTCGGTGTGCTTCTGTTTTACCATTGTTTTCAAATATGCTCTTGTCTAGAGGGGCGTGTCTGACCATTGCGCTACGTCTCACAGTTTATTCAGTGTCTTGCGCAGGAGCACCCTGTTTTTAAGACGTTGTCAAGTTTGAGACACCTTCATTCTACTCTATTGGTTGTGCTGCATCTAGGAGTGCCAATTTTTTTTTAGACACCATGTCATGTTAGTAAAGCGCATAAACTTATAAAAGCGCATCTCAAGACACCTGCGTTCTAATATATCCATTGCACTGCTTCTAGCTTTGTTGGCGCAAAAATGCGTTCTGTCTGAATGGCCCCGAATGCATTAATTTCAATAATCATCTAACTATTCCTGTGTGACTTAGATGATTGTGCTTAGAGTAACTATATTATTGTGTCCTGACATTTCTTTGTGTTGTTTGTGCTTTTCTAGTAATGTTATGTTTTGTTCTGTTTTTATTGTTTTATAAGCTTACTTATTGGAAGTCAGGAAGTTGTTTTCAGGGGATGGGTTTTATCTAACCAACCACTTACCTCTCTATCTGTTGTAAGGGGTAATGTAAAGATTCTGGTTTGTATGCTGTTCTCTGGATGCCTAAGATTGCTGAATGCAGAGTACTTCCTCTCACTCTTCGAATATACTTTATCCAATGTATATTTGTCTTCATTTAATCATGCAAACACAATGCATTATCTCTATCTGCGTGTCTACTATGAGTTTCTTGATTCACAGATAGAAATAGAAAACGTTGTATTTAATTGGTGGGTATTGAAGATATTTTGAGTAACAACTGGCCTTCTACAACCACAGACTTACAGTACAACTGTGCTTTTACATTCCATGCTATTTTAGAGCTATTCACTGTAGTGCATGAGGCATAAAGCCAGTTTTAATAATGCCATCAAATGACCTTTTTTGTGAGATAAACTTGTTTTTCTTCTGAAATGTCACATGCACTGCACTGGTGTTGATGTATGTATACAGTGGTTCTCATCTTTAAAACCCATTTCCATAATACAGAACTGTCATGGCTAAATTACAAAAGGAAATCAGATCAGTTTTTTATTTACTGTTGTTACATTTGGTCTTCAATGTGGATGAATCTTGGCCGTACTGTATATCAATACTGGGCTTCTGCTCTGAAGAGAGTATAGCTGAGAACCTCTGATCACACAATCACTCTGCATCAAGTTTTCCATATCTTACTTACAGTATGTCATACCACCTTTGAGTGTCATTGTCCTCCATGGGAAAAATGGTGTGAAATATCAGAGCATGATTGTTTTTTGGGGGTGGTTTTGTGTTTGCATGCAAATTATTTGCTGCACAGTATCTTCCATGGAATAGGCAGAAATATAAAATTACCAAATCTTAGAGCACCTACTTCTACCTAATCAACTCAACTGACTTTTGTCTAAAAAACAAATTACTCAACACCTTTAATTTTAGGTGAACATTATCTTTTTATTTAGGTGAACACAACTTATCACATAAAAAGAAAAAGAAGTTATTAATTGTCATTTAACCCAATTAAAATACATATGTCTCACTGCACAAAATAACATTTTACCACCTCAATGCAAAGTATGACTGCACACCTGAAAAGTGACTTAAAGCATTTGCACTCCTTGTTTTACCGTCAGTTATAATTCCTTGTGACCTGATATAGCTGTGGATAAAACTATCTTTGTGCATTACAGTTATATTATATTGCATCATAGTGTTGCCATATTCTGACTTTCCAAACTCATGCAGCACACCAGCACACTTGAGACTCAAACCTTCACTTTCTGAATGAATTGATCACAAACATCCATTTTAATCTTTATCTTAGCGAGCCAGAACATCACAGCCCTGTATTCAGAGATCATAATGTATGTTCTCCTGGTGTTCCTTACATTCTGGTTACTGGTGGAGATGATCTACTGCTACAGGAAGATCTCCAAATCTGATGAGCAGGCGCAGGATAATGCGTGAGTATTGCATTTGCATGGCCATGGGTCGTGTTCTAAATTTGCAAGTACATCCAAAACATGTTTTACATGAACTGAAAACTATACAAATTCTTTAAAAAAAAAACTATACAAAGTCCCAGCCAAAAAAATACTGAAACTTAAGGAGCACAGTCCAAGAGGTTAAACAAGTTCTGTTTCTGTAGATTTTTAACTGTACTAGGGTGTTAGATATTCTCAACTGCCAATAGATCTTAGATAGACAGCACAGAATCTAGAAATGCACTTAAAAATGCTAAACATTTTGGATTGAAAACCCAGTAAATGACAACCACATTAACAATATTGTAACGTTTGAATGGACCTTTAGTAGCTTTTATTCTAATTCTAATTATTTTTTATAAATATTATTATTATTTTTTTGCATCAATATGCCTCCGACAATCACATTCTCTGTAATACTCTTCTGAGAAATGGGCCCAGTAAGGACCAGTAAATTGCTGATGTTGGATTACTTACGCTTTAATGACTGTGACATTCTCTTAATGTATCAGTAAGATCAGCACCTCCAGTGCCTATGCCTATGCAGAGTCTATGTTTGCTTAATAATTCAATTGACTTGCAGATTAATGGAAAAGTAGGCATATATATGACCAGTTTGAAAGGTGAACATACATGTTCTTACTAGGGATGGTGTGCACTTAACATTCAATCATTTTCGACTCACTTGAAGTTAAATCTTTAGTGATGAATTTACAGCTGTGTTCTGGAGGTAATTGATGCATTATAGACTACTATTACCCAAAAAGACAAACACTCAGTAGGACACAAGCACATGCATACATGGATAATGCATCCTAAAGAGCTTTAAAAGTTGCATTGGTGTGACCTAACCATATCAGTCATATAGTGTAGACAGGAAAAATAGAAGTGCCCTCCTGTTATAATCTGATTCAAAACCAACAGGCTACTCGTTGATCTCTAACTGTCATTTGGCACAGCGTTGGGCCATTTGAACCCTCTACAATCTTCCTACACATTCTTTCTATAGCTTACTGTTGTCGGTAATTATTTGTTGATCTGTATGTCGGTCATATAAATATTTGACTTTATTGCTGTCTTTTATGCTCTCACCTTGCCTTCAATTCCCTGCAGAAGAAAAAATGAAGACCCCAAACTTCAGCTTCTGAAATTCTTTTGAGCTATTTAACCTTAAGTGAATAGTTCACCCAAATTTGAACATTTTGAAGTATCAACCTATATGCTGTTATTTAAAATTTTGTTATTTTAAAATTGTGTTAGTTATCTTGAAGTGACTTCTACTTTGCTGAAGGATCCTAAAGTAAGTGGTGCAAAAGTGCACCCTCAGCTCCTCAGTTTTGCCTATTTTTGTATTGTACCCATGTGTCTACAGGACAGACTACTTAGCGATTCCCTCTGAAAATAAAGAGAACCCGGGCCCTGCAGTTACGGAATAAAAGTCTCACACCATTTACGGTATTTTTGAATTTACCTGTCGATTAGAAATATCATCAACAATTCCCTGCTCATCATGAGTAGCTGACTAGAACCCCTCCACCATCATCTGCTTTACTCTTTCCTTGTCCACATCCTCTCTTAACATCACATTAACTGGATCTCCTTTCCAATCCACTTAACCACATGCAGCTCTTCTGTTCATAGCAATATCTATCCACCAATTACTAACCTCAGCTAATCTCATCTAAAGAATCTTACATGAGAGGTAAAGTATGATGGAAAACAGCAGTAACGTAGAAGACATGGTTTGTATGTTGTTTAACTCTGCAAAATAATTTTGTTAATCATATTGGTCTTGTTTTCCAGTAAAAATGTCAACACTTTCTTAATAAAAAGATAGATAGGCACCCAGTGGCATAAACGTTAAAGCTTTATGCGTTAAAGTGATAGTTTACCCAAAAATAAAATCGTAATTCGTAATGATATACTATATTCTCTGGAAACAAGTAATGTTGCATGCAATTTTGCTTCTTAAGTACATTTATCTTGTTTTAAAGATGCTTAGATATATTGTTTCTGTTTTTTCTTTTCCGGACAACAAGACAAAATATATATAATATAAAAATCTATATATTTTTTATTAGTTAAATTGAATATGAGAAACATTAGATATAATAAAACTTGGATTCATTTATGATAGTCCTGATGTTGGTACTTTTATTCACCAAAGTGGAATTCAAATGATCACAATGTATTGTCAGGACATTCATTATGTGAAAAATTACTATTACAATTTGGAAAAGCAAAAAAAAATTTTTTAGAACTTTTTAAACTACTTCAAAGAGCTCCACGTGCAGCAATGACAGTTTTGCAGATCTTTGCATTCCAGCTGTCAGTTTTTCCAGATACTCAGGTGACATTTCACCCCACACTTCCTGTAGCACTTGACCTTTCACCCCACACTTCCTGTAGCACTTGACCTTTCACCCCACACTTCCTGTTGGACTTGCCATAGATGTGACTGTCTTGTCGGGCACTTTTCACACAACTTACAGTCTGGCTGATCCCACAAAAGCTCAATGGGGTTCAGATCCATAACACTCTTTTCCAATTATCTGTTGTCCAATGTCTGTGTTTATTTGCCCACTCTAAACTTTTCTTTATGTTTTTCTGTTTCAAAAGTGTTTTTGCAATTCTTCCCATAAGGCTGCACCCCTGAGTCTTCTCTTTACTGTTGTACATGAAACTGGTGTTGAGCGTGTAGAATTCAATGAAGCTGTCAGCGGAGGACATGTGAGGCGTCTATTTCTCAAACTAGAGACTCTGATGTACTTATCCTCTTGTTTAGTTGTTCATCTGGTATTCCACATCTCTTTCTGTCCTTGTTAGAGCCAGTTGTGCTTTGTCTTTGAAGACTGTAGTGTACAACTTTGTATGAAATCTTCAGTTTTTTGTCCATTTCAAGCATTATATAGACATTATTCATCAAAACAATGATTGACTGACGAGTTTCTAGAGAAAGCTGTTTTTGCCATTTTTGACCTAATATTGACCTTAAGACATGTCAGTATATTGCATACTGTGGCAACTCAAAAACAACTCAAAGACAATGTTAAGCTTAATTTAACGAAACAAACAGCTTTCAACTGTGTTTGATATAATGGCAAGTGATTTTCTTGTACCAAATTTAGCATGATTTTCTCAAGGATAAGGTGTTGGAGTGATGGCTGCTGGAAATGACTTATTTCAAATAGTGATGGTGCTGATTTTTACATCAGTAATGTCCTTTTATGACTTTATGATCACTTGAATGACACATTGGTGAAATAAATTACCAACTTCCTTCCGAAGCAGCAAAATCTGTACATTATTCCAAACTTTTGTCCGGCAGAATATATATAGTGTGTGAAATGTTCCAGAAACATGATTTGATTTGTGTGGAAGAGCAGATAATGCATTAATGTGGAACATTGTTTCAATTCTTGAAACATTTTGTAATGTAAGTCAAGTGTTTTTATTTTTTTTTTTGGATAGCTGCCTTTTTTGTGTATAAAAAAGGATAACATCATTAGTTTCTGTGCACAAGGAGTAATGTTACAAATATGCAAGCTAACAAAATATGTACATTGCTTTCTGTTATAGGTACTGAAGAGTCTAAATAGCAATTGGCTTAAAATGGAGACAGGAACCAATCTCCCTAGAGCTGTTCTGAGAAACCAGGAAACCTGCCAAATCAAATCCCTCTTGTCTTGATCATGTGATTTGTGAAACAAACTCTTAACTGGTTCATTATGTCCCTCTGTCTCAGTGAATTTCCACAGTGACACACATCTAATCTCAGACTGATAAGGACTTGTCTCTATTCTCAATTTAGCCTTAGCAGAGCCTCAAATACAGCAAACCAGAGCTAAAGAGCTATCATACTGCCTTTACACACACTTTTCTTGACCAGATGTCAACTAGAATTGTTGGAATACCCACATATCTCTTTCCCTCTTTGTATGCTAATCTTACACTTAGATACAAAAATAAGTCTGGATTCTTATTAGACTTGGTTTTTATTGTCATGTTTTCTATTAAATGAATCATATTATAATATCTATTGTTATGTTTGGCTTATAAGTCACTCAGCTTTGCCACTTTGGAATCAATAATATGTGAAACTGTGGCAGGCAAACAGCTGAAATTAGGTCATACTGTGTACAGCATTTATTATGCAGATTTATAGCAAGTCCCTGATATGACGTTTGCTCAGATATCACTAGATTGATTGACCTAATTATTATCTTATTCCACTGGATGCTCGGCAGTTTGTACAGAAGCCACATTGCAATCTGTTGTTATTGATTAGTGCTTAATAATGTTCAAGTTCAACTGCAACGTTGTGATCTTTTGAAGACAAGCGTGCTGCCACTGGATACACTCAAAACACTGTCTTTATCATTTATTTTAATTTCTTTCTTTATAATTTATATAAACACTTGACTTTTGACTGACTGTACTATTGTGTTTGTATATCCTTTTTTTTCGCTGGTATTCTTTTATTATGAATTTACACATTTGAATATTTTTTTATTTTTATAAATAGCACAGTGGTGCAGGCTTCTCTTACTGTTAACTTTGTCTTTTGTATTATCTGTCCTGTTAAACTGGAGCTGCTCATCACTTGTGAAAGCTTGTCATAGACTATTAAACCAAGGCAACGCATTCCAAAAATGTTTGACTGCTCATTATTTTGGGAAGATTTATTCTCCAACCAATACTTATGAGACATTTCAGTCTGAAAAAAAAAACTAAAATAAAATAGGGAAAGGAATCATATTTATTTTAAATTTATGAACTTCAACAGTTATAATAATAATGAAAAATATTCCAGACATTTGTCACAGTGCCGATGCTGTCAGTTTTTTTCTATATCAAACACTTCCCATAAACTGTACTCTATTGTAGTAGCAATCTGTCAAAATATGCAAAAATGGCTTTGTAACAGATTTTTCTCTTATGTATGTATTGTCACAAATATAGGTCTACTGTAAAAAAAAAATATTCTAAAATCCTAGTGCTTGGCTCATTCCTTAAAAAAACATAACTTTAATTTATTTATTTAATTACATAATAAATGTCTTATGGACAGAAAGAAAATGAGGCCACATTGCCTTGTGAATCTCTGGTCTATGTCTCCCTCTGTAGTTAGGAAAGTTGAACTACAATTGACTCAATTTCTAGTGAAAGGTTTACGACCACAAAAATGACGTCATGTTTTACGACTACTTGAAAAGGCACGTATTTGAGGTCAAGTTATTTGTTTCATTCCCTTTTTAATTTAAATCCAAACTTCACATTATTTCTAAATCAAGGTTGCCAACTTTGGTTACCTGGTTGGAGTGAGGTTTTAATGAAATGTCCAGGGCTGCATTAAGGGTTTCCTTGGTCAAAAAACGGTCTATGCTGGTTGCTGAGGTACACCCACAAGCTTAAAGGAATAGTTCACTCAAAAGTGAAAATTCTCTTTTTAAAGCAATCTCTCACCCTCCTTTCTTCTGAAGAACACACATTAAGATTTTTGGAAGAATATTTCAGCTCTGTAGTATCATAGAGTGCAAGTGAATGGGTGCCAAAATCATGAAGCTCCAAAATCCACTTAAAGGCATCATAAAAGTAATCCATATGACTCCAGTGGTTAGATCCAAGTGTTCAGACATGACATCAATATTTAAGTCTTTTTTTTATCACAAATTGTTCTCCCTGCTCAGTAGGGGGCGATATGCACACAGACTGAGAATCACCAGAAACAGAAGAAAGAGAAAATGAAAGTGAAGGAAAAGGACTTTAACATTGATCTGTTTCTCACCCACACCTATCAAATTGCTTCAGAAGATATGGATTTAACAACCAGAGTCGTCTGGAGTACTTTTTTGTTGCCCTTATGTGGATTTTGGAGCTTTAAATATTTGGCACCCATTCACTTGCACTGCATGATCCTACAGAGCTGAAATATTCTTCTAAAAATCTTTGTTCGTATTCAGCAAATGTAAGAAAGTCATACACATCTGGATGGCATGAGGGTGAACAAATAACTTTCATTTTTGGGTGAATTATTCCTTTAAAGTTGGTTGGCTCGGCCAGCACAAATCAATTCATGATGTATACTTTGCACTTTCCACACACACATAGAAGGCTCCTTCCAAGTCCTGTCATTGGTTTAGCCTTGGGGCTGACATTTGTAAAGTGGTCCCAGTAGACAACATCAAACAAATTCATTTAGATTAATTTTGAGTTGCTGAGAGATCTCTTACCTCAGTCTTGTACATTTTGATCCACCTACTTGTGTCAGCATCTTTCAAGAGCCTTTGATGTGTCCTTCTGGGGCTTCTTATGATAGTATGTGTGCAGGAAAGCATTGCTTCCGAGTGTGCTCATCTTAAATTAAAAAGTACTCTTTGTTTTGTCTGGTAATTGCCTCTCAAAGTTAAGAGATTAGGGACTGAGGAAAGGCAAATAAGAGTCCCTCTGATTAAATTGCTCTTTAGAACATTCCTTACAATGCACAAGTCACCACTGAACTCCATTGAATGTATTTTCAACTTCTGTAAGATTGAATAATGGCAGAGAATAAAACAGAGGTTGAAATCTTTAAAAAAAAAAAAAAAAAAACTGAATAAAATCTATCATGAGCTAAATTAATGGGGCCCACTCCGGGGAGAAATATAGTCACGCCTCAGTGATTTCACTCAGATCTGATTCGACCCGCTTAAAACTGCTGGAGGAGTCTCATTCTTGAGATTTTTTTTATGCCACTAAGGTCTTATATGGAATAATCTACCCATTAGGAAGTGGGTGGGCACCCATAGTTATGGGAGAAACTAAGCTTTCCGAAACTTTGATTCACTGTTTCGTAGTGCTCACAACATCGCACACTGATGACATGTTCTGGTTACACAGGCATGTAAATGCAATGGGAAGACTAAAGTCAAAAGCAGCAACAATGACACATCGCATTGGTAATTATTTACTGCCATACATTTGCATATATTTTCCATGCTCTACAGTATCCTGGAATATTCAAATCTGAATCTTTGTAGAATATGTAGACCTTCATTAAGTTGACCTTTTTGTATGATTTTTGTTTACTTAATTTTAAATAGTAAAAAGTGCATATTGTTTTGTTTTTCAAACTAAAACATTTTTTTTGTATACACAAATTAAAACAATATTCTTGCTTATACAGTTTGTGCAATAAACATCTGTAAACAAACTTTTTGATGATAACTCACATACAGTTAGCATGTGACTCGACCTCAAAATATGAGGTTCTTAAAATGTTGTTACCCACAAAATTTCTCATGTCTATCTAAAATGTCTCTCAAAACACAACATTTACATTTTTTTTTCCCCAGGGAGAACATACAACTCAAGGTGATTAACAGAATTCAAAATGACTTAATCTAAAATGAATTCAAATCAGTCTGAATTACAATCAATCAAAGTTATTGTAAAACTGATGCAAGATCAGTTACAGCCTGCATTTAACACCGATTCAGGGGTTCACTGTAGGTTCAACATCCAACTGTGAAACATTTAGAAAAGTTTCTGAACAGACGGCGCAAAGTCTTGTTTGCTGAGATCATGACTTGGCGAGTTTGATAAGCACTCTGAAGCATTGGTTCAATACAAATGTTTTGTAATAGTTTTGAAGCTTCTTGAAGCAGTGTTGTGAAAGCACCCATCTCTTGGCACCCATAATACATTTGTTCTGGGCACTATTCAGGTGCAGAGAGTCTAATCCATGCAGCTCCATTCATTTCTACAAAGTTGCTTTCGATAATGCTCATTAATCCATATTTTTTATCGGCATTGGTGTTGATCTAATCTAAATTAATTATCTAGAGATTAGGAACACAGAAACATGAGTTATTTATCAGCATATTGTTCTTGATTTTCAGCATTACGTGAAATACACTGCATAAAAAGATCATTCTTTTAAGCACACATTGTAAGTGGAGTTTATATCAGCACATGAGTCTTCATTAAGTTATGCTTTTTACTATTGCTGCAACTAATGATTATTTTGATAATCGATTAATCTAGCTATTATTTGAAAGAATATTTGACTATTTGCGATTATTGCAATGATTAATCATTAGCTCTTCAGCTTGTGCCCCGACTTAAAAGATTGTATTAAATGTTTTGACTAACAATAAAGGAGGACAAAATCATCTTTTAGAAATACCTCTAAATGACATTCACTGAATTAAAGGGAAAATATATTTTTTATTAAGTTTAATTCAGTAAAGAAATTCACTGCAAAAAATCCTCTTGTTATCAAGTGTTTTTGTCTTGTTTTCCATTTAAAATGGTCTAAAATTCCTTAAAACAAGATACATTTACTTGAGAAGCAAAATATAAGATATTTAGACTTGCTTTAACAGAATGTATCTTAAATATAAGTGGATTTCTTCACTTGGTTATACTTAAATAAAATATAAAATATACTTATATTCAAGATCTCTTCTCTAAAAGCAAGTCTAAATATCTTATATGCTGCTGCTCAGGTGAATGCATCTTTTTTAAAGGATTTTTAGATTTAGATTTAAAAATATTTGTATTTTTTATATTATATTCAACAGTATAGCTGCTAAAGAAAATGTACATTGTTTTAATGGAGTTTTAGATATTTTTATTGGAAAACAAGCCAAATCAAATCAAAAACATTGTTGCAGTGTATAATGGTACCTCTCACCTTTCTGTTCACTTCAATCCGTCTTTAACTCACAAAAAAACAAACTTGCTGTAGAGGAACCTTGGTTCAATGTTAGGAGACAATGAAGCAGGTTCAAGTTCAGTCCTTTTATTTTGGCTTTCTTTCCTTCACACAATAGTGTCAGATCGAACTCAGGAATAAGCAAATAACATGAAATAGCACTCGCTGCACACTTTCTCTCTCTCTTTGTTTGGGGTGTCATGCATTCTGGACAATCTCTCCTCTCTCTGACGCTCTGGCGAGCCTTTTCAGGTCTCCCTCCACCATCACTATAATGGGAGACAGTTGTTTGAGATAATTACAACCCAGGTGACCAACACATGACCACGCCCCCATGCCACACTCTCTTGTATTAATAAAGCTGCGTTTTGCCAATTTTCTTCACAACAAGAAATGCACAGTGACACATGTATCAATAAGTCGTGAGCCATCATGTTATAATCTAGCTGCAGCGAGCTTGCACTTGAAAGACATCAGCTGGGTGCAGTTTCAATCTCTCCCCCTTAGATCGGGTCACTTCACTCGTCTAATAGAACAGGTGCTGACCGCACAGAGAAATGCCAGTCTTTGAGTTTGTAGTTATTTACATGATCTGCTGCCTTATTATTTGACACTCATTGTCACCACCTTCTGGTATCACCAGAAAAGTTCATTGAGTTGTCTGAGTGAATTGGACCGTGGAGTGATTGTTGGTGCCAGACGGGCTGATTTGAGTACTACGGTAACTCAGATAACCACTCTGTACAGTTGTAGTGAGAAGAATAGAGAACAAGGGATGATGCTGGTTTGGTGACATGAGGTGGACCTACACAATTTTAGGAAGGTGGTTTTAATACTGTAGCTGTATGTATAAATTAAATATATATGTATAAATTATATATTACTGTAATTTAAGCATATATATATATATATATATATATATATATATATATATATATGGCAGTCAACTAATAATACCAACTGAAATTTTTTAAAAATGTCCATGCATGAAAGCCAGAACCAAGGAGGTCCAATACCAAGAAAAAGATCTCTAATAAAATTTGCGATTATGAAATTTAGTTTCGTCAGTGAACATGGTTGCTTTTCAAAACTTGAACCGACACTGAATGCTCAAGCAGCCTAATTTACACTTAGTAAACTCCTGATGTTGCTATAACAATGTAAAATGCACTTACCAATTTACTTGAAGTGAAAATCAGTCATGCTTTTCTGTTAACATCTGGGGTTTTTAAATCTATTAGAATCTCTTTCTCAATGGCGATAACAGCAGTGATGACAGCAGACTCGTCAGCTAATGTACATCTCGAGCTCTTCGCTTTCAAGTTACTTACATCACTTAAAGCGTGATTGTGTAACTGAAGGCCAGCTAGAAGGCCTGGACTGGGACATATCCTAAAGACCACACCCACCATGAACAAATAAAACAATCTGATTGGCTGATGATTCAGACAATCTGATGCCTATTCACTTACACTAATGAGGGATTCTGTGGAATTCTGAAGTAGAGCCCTGCATTTCAGCCCGAGCCTGATGGGCTCTGACATATTTACGCCCCTAGGGCCAGGCTTCGGGACAATTTTCACATCATAGTTCACACACGGGCCAGGCATCAGGCCTGTTTTATGCTCCTCCTCCTTTTTATATTTTAGATAGTCATTAATTAAAAGAAACTATGAGAAGTTGATGATGGTAAAACAAACATAGAAAGACGTTTTATAATCACTCTGACACACGACACAGTCTGCTCGCACATAGGTTTCCCACGGACCCATGATTCACCTCTTGTGAAATGGAGAACATAAAGAGAAAAATCACCAGTGGTGATTTTAAATTAATGTATTAATCATAGCCTAGTTGGCCTTGGCCTAACTAATAATTATGATTCATGCAGCGGCGGGCACAGCTGTGCCTGCACCTGTTACTGCGGGCCACGCAGCATAGAAGAGAGCGCTGGCCAAGTTTGAGGAAGAGTGGGAAAACATTGTGGAGCAGGCGGAGGATAACGATGAAGTAGATCATTACCTATGCCTCAATCCCAACATGGAAGGTGATGGAAGAGATGTGCTGCCCTGGTGGAAACAACACAAGACCATGTTACCGCAACTGTCAAGACTGACTCGCGTGGTGTCTAGTGTCCCCGCCAGCAGTAATAGCAGCAATCGTGCCTTCAGCGCAGCTGGAAGAGTTATAGAAGAAAGGAGGACTGGATTGAAATCTTCCACTGTGGATGCTGTGCTTTTAACTCCACGATGCTCTGTAAGAGACTGTTCTTCTGGCTGTAGCCATGTTAAGACTAGGAGGCCGTCTTTATTTTCATTAGTCTAACTGTTGGAAAATATTAGAAATAAGAATGGCCATGTTCTGTGGTGAAGCCTTGATTTTTGAGGTAAGGTATGATAACTTGCATGTTTTTTTTATTTTGTTTTATTTGTTTAGATTGTATAGCCCGTTCGTTCGTTCTTGTGCATGCCGTTTTGAGCAGCAGAGCAGCCTGCCACAGCTTGTCAAAAATGCCATTTTACCGTGGTAGTGATAATAAACATTTAAACTAACATTGTGTAATATGCTTGAGGTGTTTTATATCTATGTCTATGCATCTTTTATTGTAGGCAAGTCAAGTGTTGATTTAAGAGGCTAAATTGATCAAACGTGATCAACACACTGTTGGCCGCTGGCCACTTGGTCGTCACATTAAATAACTAAAACTTTAATTTAACAAAGTAAAAATGCTCCCAATTTTTTTTTTTAATTAACTTAATAAAGAAACGAAAAGAAATATAACTACTTTGCTATTAAAAACAAAACTGAACTATTTTAATGGCTGCAATATTAGTATTATTAGGCTGTGTAATAAAAAAAAAGAAAAAAAGAAACACGGCCTCCAGTCGGACTCGGGCCAAGAATTCTTATAAGCTGTCTTACCAGGGCCGGGCTAGGGCCTAGATTTGAGGTCCGTGAAGGGCTTTATTCTGAAGGCCTGATTGGGTGGAGCTCAAACTCATGCGCTGCTTCGGCTAAGGTGCATATATATATATATATGTATATGTATATATATATATATATATATATATATATATATATATATATATATATATATATATATATATATATAAATTAGGGCTGTCGATTTAACGCTTTAATTCAGTGCGATTAATTTGACAAAAAATAATGCGTTAAAAAAATTATTGCCATTAATTGCAATGCCCCCAGACCCTAATTTGGAAGATTCCTGAGAAATGCAAGCTTGTAGTACCACCTGTTTACTCCAGAGGGCAGTAAGTGAAATTTCAGATGTGTGAGCAACACAGTTTATACAGTGAAGAAAACACTTCAGTAGGCAGAACAACACAAACATATGTTACATTCTTGCATTCAAAACACTTGAAGGAGCGCAAATC
The DNA here is from genome assembly GCA_032164185.1 of Moxostoma hubbsi. Taxonomy (NCBI): domain Eukaryota; kingdom Metazoa; phylum Chordata; class Actinopteri; order Cypriniformes; family Catostomidae; genus Moxostoma; species Moxostoma hubbsi. Next base: position 20,192,983 of record JAVLUX010000030.1, on the reverse strand, counting down.
CGAACTAAGGGATCTCAATATGTGTTCTAAGTATTAAACTATATTTAACTTGAAACAGTGAACTAAACATTTTATGTTTATGATGCAACACACCCGAGATGCTACACAAGCATGTCTGACGCAGGTGTAGATTGACGGGTCCTTAAACAAGCCCTCATAATAAATCTCCAACTGATTGTCAAATTCACTTGTGAAATGGATTACTGTGAACTGTGTGCCAATGATTGACTTATGATCAATAATATGGCAGTAAACAATACATTGTATTCTAAAGCCGCTTTTTGTATTGTCTTATCAATGATTAACTCTTCTGCCATAAGAATGTAATGCTTTTTAATTATATTAATATTTTTTATTTAAAGATAACAATGTATCATTATTTCATCATTATATATTGAATTATTGTTATATGAGGGGCTTTCTCAGCAAATATTTTGTATATGTGATTAATCGTGATTAATTAATCGGGACACCATGTAATTAATTCTATTATTTTTAATCGATTGACAGCCCTAACGTATAGTAACTCATGCCCACCGCTCATGTTGTCATTGCAAACCATACAATGTAAAATAAGACATTCATCTAAACGTCCTTTAGCTTCTCAAGTAATACTAAGAAAAACAGTCTAGCAAACAGAGAATTAATTTTAGAGTCTCAGCACTCTTACACACTGCATTATTCTATTTTAAATCTATCCCAATGAGAACATTGTTATAGAGTTCTTTCTTTAATTAATCAAGAAAACATTAATCTAGTGGAACACTATTCCTGGTGCTACTTAAATTGAGAAGCTTTATTATTTCAAACCTCCTTCCACAGAACTGCTGTAATGTGGAATCTTTCACAACCTATAGAAATACTTTATATTCAGACAAAGCTGCAACTGCTATTTTATTTTTATGTTTCACATTTTCACATCAATTTCACTGAAAGTTAGTAATGGTCTCCCTGGCTGTACATAAGAATTATTTCCAAGCTTTGTTGTGTCACTGTTTATAAAATCTATCTATCTATCTATCTATCTATCTATCTATCTATCTATCTATCTATCTATATATATATATATATATATATATATATATATATATATATATATATATATAGTCAAGATGTCACAATGAGAGGGGGAATCAGTTTGCCTGCTTAAGAGGCAAATATTTATATTTGTAGCACTTCCACCTGCTTTCACCTCTTGTTTATGAACAGGTTCTGAATATTAACATCCCAGAGTGGGAAAACAACAATGTTCTGAGCCATGTATCATGTCGTAGTGTTTCTGTGTGGAGGTTTGGGAAAAATACCTTGGGATCGTTTGGTCCACACACAAATTTTGCATATAATCTGATAGTGAAATCATTAGCTTAAATCTGAAGAAAGCATAAATCACCAGAAGTTAAAAAATGTGCTAAAAGGATGCCAAGCTTAAACAATAAAAAATAATAACATCCACTCAGTCATGGATATATGCACGCACAGGCACACATACAAACACACTGAACTGTGCTTCTCTCTAATTTGTTTCATCTGTATTTAAAAACCAGGGCAGCATTGCCTTAAACAAACAGAGCATTTGCAACCCCGGCAGCATTAGTAATGAGTGTCAAAGGAGCAGCGGCGACTACAGCACATGGTGACGTATATGCTCTATTGTTAGTGTAATGAACACCTGGACATCAGTGGGGGGCTATATTAGACACGGTGCTGCAGCCATTCTTCAGTACTGTTGCATGGAAACACAAGATGTTTCCATTTTAAAATGAAACCCTTGCATTAAGAAATGGCAGTTTGCAATTCCGAACTCAGCAGTTCTGAACAAAGAAATAGTATATCAGAGCCTTACTTTTGAATGATTCAAAAATGTTTGCGGATACTTTTATCTAAAACAACTTACAGTGCATTCAAGTCATACATTTTATCTGTTCATGTGTTCCCTGGGAATCAAACCCATGAACCAAACGTTGCTAGCACCATGCTCTTTCAGTTCACCATGATCAACTACAGGAATATTTAACTGTTGCTGCACAATAAACTTTAATAAGAGAAAGTATTTTAACGTGGGAAAAAATACACTTTAAGTAGTTACTTTATAAAACTACACAAGAAACAAAAAGAAAATGTATGCATGTGTGGTACCAATAAAAGCACATATTCTTACTTCCAGACAGGCCCGCATTAATGCACGGGCTAACTGGGGCTGAAGCCCCAGGGCCTATGAAGACAAGGGGCCTATCATAAGCCAATAAAAAAATCACATTGTTTTGTAGTTTGTCGAATTTTCTGTCAATCACTTGATATTCATGTTTTTTGGCTGCTGATTGATCCAATATACAAGTGACCCACGTGGGAAGCATGATATGACAGCCTATCAGAATGTAGAGAAACAGTTGTAGCATGCGTTGTCGTCTACTCTAGTAGTCTATTCAAATTTATGCTTATAGTCACTCACAGAAGATAGCGGATAGCTAAATCAAAATGTCGGGAAAGAAAAAGTTTGAGAGTGGTGCTCACAAGCGAAAAATATCGCGACAGAAAGAAAACAGTGAGAAGGAATTGTTAAAAAAGCTGACAGGATTTTGTAAACCTGCAAATGAAGGCGAGTCGAGCTCATTATGAACAGTGCAGAGGACAAGCAAACAGGCGGGAGACTGTTAACTCGCGCTGCAGAGGACGAGGACTGGCTGCATGGAGCAGAGCCAACCGGGGACGGACAGACCGGAGGACCTTTACCTCGCTTACCTGGAAAAGAGGAGGACCAGGTGCGGGAAGAGCAGTGCTCGAATTGTGGGGGAGCTCGGGGGATCCGGGACCCCCCATAAGAAGTAAAAAAATAGACTTAGGGGGGTCCCTCAGATATTTTAGCTGATTAGCTGATTAAATGCATGAAATGGATACGGTAAATTTCATGAATTAATTATTTAAAATAATTTATATTAAGTTTGTTTATAGGCTAGTTGCCGTGTCTCTTCAAAATGTAAACGCCCCGCCCCACATCTAAAGAGCGCATATTTATGTGGGATTCACTCTTGAAATAGCAATGATTGACATTGATAGCCATAGCATTGTTTGTTCCTGAATAAAGCAGCCTTTTTCACTGAAATGGTTGAATAGTCTGCTGACTGACTGACTCACTCATAACAGTCCTTTCCCGCCTCCTACTGGTCGTAACTAACGTTATGTATAAATCGTATGCACTAAAATCGGTGAAAAATCCCCACCAACACACAGACTGTTTTGTCACAATTTATATGTTTAATATCTAATAAACTAGTTTCATGCATTTAATTAAGTCTTTTGGAACAAACATTATTATCACAGTTGCCACATTAATCATCCAGTTGTTTTTAGGGTAAATTCTACATCAGTAAATAAAGCTAGAATCATTCTGTTGGATGTTCAAAAGTTCATAAGTATCTTCTGCTCACCAAGTCTGCATTGATTTGATCAAAAATATACTAAAAACAGTAATACTATGAAATATTATTACAATTTAAAATAATAATACAATAAAATATAATTTATTTCTGCGATTAAAGCTGAATTTTCACCATCATTACTTCAGTCTTCATCACATGATCCTTCAGAAATCATTCTCACATGATTTGATGCTCAACAAACATTTATGATTATTATCAATGTTGAAAACAGTTGTGTACATTTTTTTTTTTGACTCTAATGAATGGAAAGTTCAAAAGAACTACATTTATCTGAAATATAAACTTTTGTAGCATTATACACTACCATTCAAAAGCTTGCGGTTAGTAAGAATTTATATTAAAAAAAAACATGTTGGGAAAGAAATTAATACTTTTATTGTTGTGGATTTTGTTATGGAATACTGTCTTCGTTAGGCTATATCTCCCCGAGAGAAACTTATTTCTGCTTTTGTTGTATATAGACAAATGTGGTCATTAGACTTTTTTTTTATTGTGGGCCTACAAAACCTCTCAGCCCCAGGGCCTGACGGCAGGTTAATGCGGGCCTGCTTCCAGACACACTCCATGTTGTGTCCTATGTTGGGTGAGTGACTCAAAAAAGGAATCCACTACAAATGGCTAAATACTTAATAATTGAAATCATATTCATTTAATGATTACTTTACTTTAAAGTTACTTTGTAAGACATTCGTTTTTCTGCTTATAAAATTCAAAGTAATGTCTATTTTCTCCTTGTTCATTGCACATCCTTCAGCTGTCTCAGAGATGCAGACACTTAATGTACTTAAAACCTTTACTGAAAGGCTGTAACTGTAATCTGATTACAAGAATTTAAAACAGAATGAACTCTTTTTGTCTAAACAGTAATTAGATTACAGTAACTAACTACTTTGTAATCAGATTACACCCAGCACTGGTCCTATGTTGCTAAACTACTGTGCAAGTTAAGATAGTGTAAATTGTGATAATGTTTTACAGCTATTTCTCATACTGTACTATTTCGGCCAGAGACACATATGGTTTGTTTGAGAGGCTCGACATGCCAACTAGCTCAACCAGTTTGTTTGAGAACTGACGGTAGACATGGGAGTTGATGGTAGGAATGTAACATTGTTTTGACAATTTTGTTTGTCTGCTAATCATGCCGCACAGCAGTTTATTATGCAGGGATATGGCAGTTGTAAATTTTACTTTCACATCATTAAAGACTACCTTACACCAGCCCAGCATAGAAACCTTTAAAAATTTCATCAGCCACTTTCAAAATACTGTCACAGGAACAGTGCTCTCTTACTAAACTACACAGCAAAGAAGACTGCAGGATTATGTACATTATTTATCAGGCCAGAGTTTCAAGTGCCATAATGAAAACAAAACAAAACAAGCCGTGCTTGAGGGAAACTGATATAGCCCCTAATTTCCAGTTTTCATTAAATGATGTTAAAAATCGACTTTATTGTTTGCATAAAGATCATTAAATATTCACAGTGATTAGCCAATTATACTTTCCACCGCAATGTGAATGTGTAAAAGGTTCAAACCGAGCTGAAATCCAAACAGCCCAAACCAAAGGGACCAATTAAAAAGCATAAAATATTGCAAAGCTTTCAGTAGTTACACCATCACTTTCTCAGGCAACTGGCTAATATCACAGCAGAAGAGAGAATTGGAAAGTTTCCTCCTTTGATGATTATTTTATTATACTTCATGTTGTGGTCCCCAATAATCAGAATCTAGCTCAGATGACCTTATATTGGCTATCTATACCCAACGCATCAAACTATGCCCTCATGTTCACTGCATGAAATGACAGCGGAGGGTGCTGGGAAAATGATTGTTCCTAAATGTTATCTAGTGCTGACAGGCTTTAATCTTAGGGATGACAGATATGAACCTTTTTCAGTTTTTCAAGGTACAAACTTGAGAGTAATCTGTCTCCCTGTTTAAGCAGATATATCTGCTTACAATACAGCAGGTTTAGAAGCTGGTTCAGCATAATAGGAGAATTTCAACAAACTCTATCAGCAAAAGTTTTATTTGTCTGCACTCGTTGCACCACGTTGTAATCTAACACTTAATTCACTGCCAGCAATGAGCAATTAATTAGACTGTTTAATTTTGTTTTGTTGGAAAATCCTAAAATGCAAACCGCTTGTGTCTATACATTCAATATTATATTTATTTAGTTTAATCTCTGTAGAGGTAAAATGAAAAATGAGGTCAATTTTGGTTTGTGATTTATCTTCCACTTTTGATGTCACTAATCCTTAAGGTTCCCAGCATGTGAGCAGGATGACAGAGGTATGAATACTCAACATAACATGATAAGTCATTGTAACACATAAGGACAGGTAAAGAGGAGACAGGAGCCGGCTGAACAGTAAACAGATATGTGACGAGGAGAAGGGCGGGCTGGGACGTGAGTGCGCACGGCCGGCCCCCAATCGGGCTAATCAGCCGAGGAGAGGGATAAGGCCGAACCGGATGCGGCAGTCCGGTTTGTCCAGTTCCCGCTAACTCCTTGCCCACATTACCTTGTTACATTGGTGCCAAAACCCAGGAAGGAGGAGGGATGCACTGACGTGGAGTCCTCTCCACTGCCGTCCACCCAAAAGAGCAGCCACGGCCGTCTGCCGGGGGACGGAAGATTCACTGCCAGGCGTGGAGGGGCTCGCTACCGGCTGCCAGAATGCGAAGGGGCGTTCCATCCACCAGGGGTTTTAGAACTCGCTCCCATCCACCTGGGGAGGAGCGGCTGTCGTCCACCAGTGGGTGGATGAGTGGTCGAGGACCAGGCGACGGCGTGTCTGGGAACCGGTGAGCCATTTTTTTCTCTCTCTCCTCTCTCCCTCACTGTCACTCTGCCTTGCCCTTTCCCTCTCCTCTTTTCCCTCCCCTTGTCTCCCTCCCAGGTCTCGAAAGGTGGGGAAAGTACGTCATGCAGGGGGTTCCCCAGCCTGAGTCAAAGGAGGGAGGAGTTAGACGAAGGAGGGAGGGGCCGGGCCGTGAGTGCACATGGCCGGCCCCCAATTGGACTATTCAGCCGAGGAGAGGGATAAGGCCGAACCAGATGCGGCAGTTCGGGAGAGAGAGAGAGAGAGAGAGAGCCACACGCAGCTGTTTTGTTTGTGTCTATTTAAGTTTTCATTAAACATTATTTTGATGGTTCATACAGTTCCTGCCTCCTCCTTGCCCTCATTACCTTGTTTCAAAAAGATTAATGGTAAAGTTAAAGGCAACATAAACATGATGTTACTCTTTCTGATAGAACTGAAAAAAAGTTTTGCTTTTGTAAATCATCTGTTAAGTGCTTTTATGATGGTTACACTGATGACTCAGTAAACATAATTTGTCACAATAAGGTGTCTTGACAATTTAGATTTACCATTTCTATCCACATGGTTTGGTCTCAGACAGTGTTTTGTAACATATTGCATATTGAATCACAAAGGAGGGGGTATGTCAAATTTATTATCTTTTTAATGACAGAAATTAATTTTCCCTGTATGGCAGATAAAAAGCATAAGCATTTTATGTCTGTTGGTGAAAAGTGCGAAGTCCATTTGAAACTCTAGGCACATCAACCAGAAAATGTCTATTTCAAAGAATCTCACAGACTGTGAAACCAGATTTCCTTTTGAAAGGATCAGTTTTGGGAGATTAACTTTGGTCCATTTAATCCACTCAAAAGAGAACAATATATTAAAACACCTAGCAGGGAACACCTTTGCTTCATAAACTTATTGGTGCAGAACTACTGTATTAATGTGAATGGAAATTGTCAGGGATTAAGACAGGGCTGGTCAACACATTAGGCGACACAGGCGAGGCATCACTTCGGGTGTTGCCAATTGTACCACCCATGCCTGCCTCTTCCATTACATAGTCAGCGCTTGAAGCCTTGTCCATCCCAGAACCAGCTATGTAGCCTTGTCCATCCCAGAGTTAATGCCTGAGACCTCTGCATCCCCAACTGCCCTGACCTATGAGTTTCCACCCTCTGATCCTCGGCCTCCTGCGGCCTCGCCTTCTGATCCTCCTCCTGCAGCTCCATCCACTCCTTCTCCTGTGGCTCTACCCGCTCCACGTCCTGAGACCCCATTCTCACATCTCTATCTCTCATCGCACTGCTAACATCTGCTAAATGTTAGTTGTTGAAGTTGTTGTTCTTTGTTTTGCCTTCCAGTGTTATTCTTTTCTGTTTTGCCTTTTATAGTGCTCAGTGTTTTCTTTGGAGTTTTATACATAGTTTTGTTTTGTCATTGAACACACATGGTCTCTTCTTCCATCCAAATCGTGACAGCAGCCTGTGAGCGGTTGTCTATTGTAGGTAAAGACATTTTTTAACAAAAAGTGTATAAAAATACTAACATTATTTGAAAGCACTTTAAAGAACCAAAAATTGAAAAGCCAATGCCATGATTATTGGACGTGTTCCTCGGAGTAGCCTACCATATAAATGCCATGATATAGAATATTGTCTTAAACCATCTTGTGTTGTGTAATATGAAAGATGTCAATGTTTTTAGTCCATAATTTCATTAATGCTACACAATATATGTTGGCTACCAAAGAAAATGTTCAAATGATGGTCCTAAAATCATCAGAAATGAATGCTCTGTTGCTATTTTTGGAAAAAAATAAAAAAATAACAATCTCCCAGAAGACCCCCCTACAACATCATGGTACAGTAGATTGTGTACTTGATGGGCCCCAGCCTCCTGAAAGCCTACAAATGCCCCTGCAGTGAAACATACTGTACAATGTGCATAGATCTCTAGCCTTTTTCCTTTGGAGGGGCTCGCCTAGGGTGCCAAGAGGGGTAGGACCGGCACTGCCCTAAGCACTGGTTAAATTCTAGCACTGACCATTGAACCATATTTTCCTAACTTTGTGGGATGAATCTATCTGACTTTTAGCCCAATAAGTCTAGTGGGATAGACCATTTGACTTTAGTGCCCTGCTCATTGTAAATTCAATTATGCACCTGGGTCTGCACAGCACAGGCAGGAGCAGATAGAATTAGTGAGTGAGGAAAAACATTTCTGAATGCACAATGAATCACCAAAAGTGACAAAAAAAAATGTGTTGTTTATTTAGATAAATTTGACGACTTGATTTTCAGCAGGTACAACAGTTTCATAGATCAACAGTGTTCCATACAGTATGTTGGTGATCTTTTGAATTTACATTGGATTTTAATATTTTACAAGGGAATGAGGAGTAAGCACTCTCAGAGGAAAGGTTATCCCTGTTACAGAACTGAACCCCTGTAATTGCTTTTGGAAGAGATAAGATTCTACACAAGGATGTGACCTTTAGCTCCATTAAAAATTCAGCCAGTCACCTTGGGCTCAAATACCTCTAATTAGACCAAAGTGCTATAAAAATCACCACAGTGGATATCTTAGCCCAAAACGTGCAATCAGTGTATTGCTAACCTATGCACTTGCAGGAATTACACACAATTCCATGTGTATATGACTTACAGCTATATCTATTAGGCCATTAATGATACATTAAAATAGTATATAGCAATGTCACTATATAACAGTGGTTCCTATACCTGATTTTGCTTCAGGACCAAATTTTACCTCATATATGAAGTGGTGACCCAACACCAAAAGTAAACTACATAATGTAGGTAAAGTTTATTAAGACAAACTTTGTTGTTGACAATTTTAAGGTATATCAAATTATTTTTCATACCCATTGTTTTATTTCTTTCATGTTTTTTTTTTTTTTTTCCATATTTGACACCCTTTAAAACAAGACTAAAGTATCATTTTGGCTTCTCAAGTTTATCTTGTTTTACTGGAAAACAAGATGAAAATGCTTTGTAAAGAAATAATGATTTGTAGTATGACACTTACCATGTAAAATCCTCTTTATTTTCTACTAATTTATTTTAATTTAAACATGAGCCTTATCTGTCTGCACATATTAACAATCTAACATTTATATACTGCTCTATAACATATTCCACGGTTTACATACTGTCTGTTTGTGTGTTGTTCTTTATTTATATAGGATCTATAATGCATGTAAGATTAGTATTATTTTTCTGTTATATGCACCCACACATAAGCTAAACCTCCTTTGTCCTGAGTATTTCTGACTCTAGAGCTCAAGTCTCGTGCATGTCATGCTGTCTAAATTAAGAATTTTATGTGAAATAATTGTTATAAAGTCAAATTAGAAAATACACTTAAATTGCCTGACCAGGTTAACATAAATTCTGTAACTGTAAATTAATGATGCCTGTAACATCAACCCAATGTGTAATCAAAAGATGTGGTCAATGAAGGTACAGTATGACGCTGGACTGACGTTCTGTTTTCAATATGTGATCCTGTAATAATTGTGTAACAATTACACTGTAATGTAATTTACTGTGCTATACTGTACTGTACTTTTACAGTACAGTTTGAATGAATTGACTGTTTACCATTTCATATTGAGATTTACTTTAGCAACCAAAGTATCTTACAAATGAGAGAATTTGTCACAGTCCTGTGATTTGCTTTACAGTATTAGGCCTTTGTTTACTGAATAACATAGTGGACATTGATAGCCCAGATGTCAATGGGCTCACCAGGTCCTGCCCTCTTCCTGCCTCTGATGCCCACCTCTGTGACCTCTCTGACTGGCCTCCAGTATACAAATTCACTGTGTGCTTCCTCTTCCTTGCAGTCTGTCCTGCATTATTGACAAATTGCAAATGCTCATACTGTACACACACTCTGATTGCACATGGTACATACTGTAAGTAATAGTCAAGGCGTAATTTTTATTTGTATAGCACCTTTCACAACACACATAGTTTCAAAGCAGCATAAGATCAGGCATTAACAGAAGATAAAACTGTAATATCTATAATGTTTTGGAGTCATCATTGTGTAGTTCCCCGTCTGTCGCTCACTTCGCTGTTGTGTCGAAGAAGCGACACTAGAGGTTTCTCTTGAGTGCCGAATATGCCTCTGATCTATGAAAAAAGGCAAATGAGAAGTTGGCAGTCAGTATTTGCATACCCCGCCCTCTGGTATTTAGGCGAGCAAATACGCTGTGTTCATTCAGAAATTTTCTTTGGAGCCGATGGTAGTGCATGGAATGCTGCGAGATACACACCAGTTCCCTATCCTCTGACGATCTGCATGCTGTTGGATTGACGGCGCATTACAGCGGCTTTCTCCTTCTCTGCACAGCATTTGCCAGCTTTGCCCCTGGGTGCTTCGACAGTTCAGAAAACTCTTCATTGAGTTTATTAAAAGAGTGATTTTCTTGTAAAAGAGTATATTCCTCTAAAAGAGCAAAACACAGCGGCATTAAACGTCTTTTTCAGGACGCGTCTTTTTAAAGATGCCCTTCCGCCCCTGTGTTGTTCCTGGATGCGGTAGAGTGCTCTCCACTTCAGACGGCCACAGGCATTGTCTAGTGTGTCTGGGCAGGTATCACACTGAGGCTGCATTTGTGAATGGTTCATACTCTCACTGTGATGGCATGACCATGACCATGGCAACGTTGCGGTCACGGCTTGCTTTCAACCGAAAGCACGCCACTCCAGCCGCCCCCCCGCATTGCTCCTTCTTCCCACGGGATTGAGGACGATGCGGCTGATGGTGCAGGTGATTTGGGGATGGCAGCGGGTGCAGCTCCACCGGGTACGCCCCCTCGGACCACCCGCCCCCCAGCACGCTCGTTGACTCCCGTCCATGCTCGAGGTAACAGCGGCTCGCCTCACAGCCAGTCTGCTTATCCTCTTGAGCTCGAAGTGGATGAGCTCGCCTCTGCATCAGAGAGCACGGCCCTCTCTCTTATAACAGCCCTGCTGATCGTGCTCGCCTCCATCAAGAGGGTCGGGGACCTGCAAGCGTTCTCTGTCAGCAACACTTGCCTGGAGTTCAGTCCGGCAGACACATATGTGATCCTAAGACAGCGACCGGGCTACGTGCCCAAGGTTCCTACCACGCCCTTTAGAGACCAGGTAGTGAACCTGCAAGCGCAGCCCCGGGAGGAGGCAGACCCAGCCATTTCATTGATATGTCCGGTACGTGCTTTACGTATCTACTTAGACCGCACGCAGAGCTCTAGACGTTCTGAGCAGCTCTTTGTCTGCTTTGGTGGACAGCGGAACGGGAACACTTTCTCCAAATAGAGGCTGGAAGAGGTGCTACACAGATCAGGACTCCTGCATGGACTCCCCCTGTGTGTATTATCCGCAGCACGGTCCCCTTACGAGTGGACCTGCGTCTCCCTTCGGCAGTTCCAAGCTGCCCTTTGGTCAATGTAGTGTAAGGGTAAGACCCCGTTCCTTCGATGCGTGTAAGGGCTCCGGCCATTCTTGCTCTATGTGAGGCTCGGCACGTTCCCAGGTTGGCAAGTGTCGCCTTGTTCCCCTGTCCAGGGTTGAAGGAAATTTCTGGCCATTCAATCTTTTATTTCACTGATACACTCACATGCTCATGTTTATAACAATAACCTGGGGGAGTAGATTCATTTAAACTAATATATTCATCCAGTTTAAGCCAGGTTTCAGTCAAACAGAGCACATCCAAACTATGATCTGTAATCATTTTATTTACAATTAGTGCTTTGATAGAAAGAGATCTAATGTTTAGTAGCCCTATCGTTATATGATTTTTATCTTTAATTTGTTTGTTTTGTTGAAGTTTGACCTTAATACATTTTTGTCTAAATGACTTAGTGAGGGTTTTGTGTTTGGAACAGGCAGTCTCTATGAGATATCTAGGTGATACAGTCTCTATGTGTTGTAGTTTATCTGTCTCAAGCAGCTAGCAGACGTTTGGATTAACCAGTTTGCCTTGACCTGGACCCCAGTTAGTCAAATACTATTATTATTAAGACTATGAGACAAATTTCTAGAGAGGAGAGTGGCACCTTCCCTGGAGGGATGGAGTCCGTCTCTCTTTAGCAGGTTAGGTCTAATTCAAAAACTCTTCCAATTGTCTATAAATTCTATTTTATTCTTGAGACACCACTCAGACATTCAGCCATTCAGAGAGATTTATTATACATCTACTATTATCTACTATTATATACTATAAACCTCATCTCCACAATGAGCAGGGAGGGGGCCATAGCATATTACAGTGTCTGACATAATTTTGCAAATTCACACTCCCCTTTAAAAATTATTTCAAGTGATTTCCGACTGGCAAAGCCGGACATCATTAGTGCTAATAACAATTTCTACGTTTAGCATTAGCCAGCAGTTGTAAATTTTATTTGATGCCAGATGCTCTGGCACACGAAATGCATTTAACAATAGTGGCATTTCCATGTTCCTTACAATAGAATCAACAATAACAAGGGCTTTTTCAATATTATTCTCAGTGGGTGCATCACTGAGTGGGAAGAATCAATTGGAAACCCTAACAGGAACGGGAGAATAGTTTTGCTTTGCTGAGCATGTATGCTGCTGAGACGTCACCCATACGCCCTGTTGCAGGGGCTCTACAGCCAGAATCAAAGTGTGTGTGTTGCTCTCCATACTGCCTGCATCCGAAAAACATTATCTACTGGGTTCTCTTTCTCACTGACCTCCACTAGTGTTTGGATGTGTGTCTCATTAACCTTCTCCATCAGCCTGATTAATTCCTTACATTTATCACAGCTGCTGACGAAAGAGGATATTGTAAATATTTGACATGCAATGCAGTAAGAAATAACATGAGCAGATGACATGACTTACCTGGCAAAACCACTGCAGTTGGAGTTACTTTCCCCTGGAAGCAGGAAATCCACGACCACAATGTTCTCGCAGTGAGTACATGAACCATGCACGAATGCTGCCTCAACGTAACTACAGTCCAGACAAGTGAGACAGTGCACGCTCTTTTAGAGGAAAATATACTCTTTGTTAAAATATACACTCTCTTAGCTGTCAATGCACCCAGGGACGTACTCTGCTGTAGTCGTGCACGAGGGGGAGAAAGCCACTGAATTGCACCATATATCCAACAGCATACACTTCTCGTCTGCGAGGTGAATGGAACTCGCTGTTCAACACAGCTTGACTCCGAAGAAAAAATGTGAATGAGTGGTTGCGAGCCAGCTCCTTTTATACCCGTATGTCCGGGGGAGTGGCATGCAAATTCCACTCGCCAATTCCCATTGGCCTTTTCTCAAAGATCAGAGGTGTTTGGGGCTCCTAAGAGCGACCTCTGGTGTCACTACAGCGACACAACATCGAGTGAGTGACAGATAGGGAACTGTATATATTGATCTGTTGCTCTCCCACACCTGTCATATCACTTAAAAAGACCTAGATTTAACCACTGGTGTTATATGGATTACTTTTATGCTGTCTTTATGTGCATTTTGGAGCCTAAAAATATTGGTACCCATTCATTTGCATTGTAAGGACCAACAGAGCTGAAATATTCTTCTAAAAATCTTTGTTTGTGTTTAGAAGAAAAGAGAGTCATAAACATCTTGGATGGCATGAGGGTGTGAAAATGATGAGAGAATTTTCATTTTTGGGACTATTCCTTTAATACTGCATAGTCTGGATCATATTTTGACCTTGTGTAATGTTTTCATACCAAAGTTTTCGAGGAAGATGGCATGTCACAACCTATCCATGATGGTCTCATCTGGCTTAGTTTCCACCAAGTGACATTTATTTGTGCCAAAATAGAGAAGAGATAGAGAATAGTATAGAGAATAGAGAATAATATGTCAATTTAACTAATGTAATCCTATCGATGCACAATAACAGATTAGTTGCCGTTTATTTTTGCTTTTAACATTGCTTTAATTTCAAAAAAGATCTGCAGTCTATTTTTGGGTTGCGACCTTCCACTTGAAAACCACTAGTGTAAAGAAGAACATGATAACATTATCATAATAATAAAGCTTTATATCATGCAACATCAACTCTAATGTCTACAGAGCTGACACAGAAATTATCCCCAGACTGCACTGGATGAACAAACACTGTCCTCACTGAAATATTAAAATCCATCTTGAATCCCAATGAGTAAAACAGGATCTTAACTGGTCTGACACAGCTGAGTTAGTGCTCCTTGCCCTGCTCTTCAAAACAGTTCACCTTACAGTGCAATAATTTCTGGGTTCATTGAACTATGAAAAGTATGATTCAACTCAAACAGGAGCTGAAGAACACATCACAGCACACAACGAGTTTATCATGCCTCCCAATTACACAGGGACCTTAAGAGTTGAGCACGCCCTGCTTTTACAGCACTGAAGGTCATGGTGTTCCCAATCCAAGCCTTCATACTCCCACCTGCCAGTATCCCACTGATATGTGCAATAAATGTGCAATACACCTGCCAGACATCTCCAACATGTCAAAGATGTCAGAGTTTTGATATTATGAACTGTAACAGAGGCTCAGATGACTCAACAATATATTTTTAGTTTCTGTTTTTTTATTTTAGGATGAATCTCACATGATTGACAATCCGTTTGGTTGTTTTCCTTTTGAAAGCATGTTTTTTTTTTTTTTTTTTTTTTTAAAAAAAGCAACTCAAAGTTTTTTCCTATTCTGTCAAAAGCTAAAGAGCTTTGTCAGCACTTCCACAGTCGGCACACCATTAAATGCTCTGCGGGTAGCCAAGAAAGAGAAAATAATTTAATGTATGGGAAGCTTTATTCAACAGAGCAGTACGTCTGATTTGCTATAGAAATGGATGACAACACCTGTCAGTCACCCATTGCTGACTGGCGGAGGTGAATTGTGGGCTGTTCAATTGTGAATTTATATTGACATTCTAGAAGCAGTTCGAATTTTACATCATGGCCGAGATGGAGTTTTCAAACTTACAATAGATGAACTGTCAAAGCCAGATAGTCGTGTAACTTGGATTGCATTTCTGTTTGCCATTGCTTTATCAAACTCCCTCATTCATATGCATTAATGCATTCATTCTAACCCTAACAATTCCAAACCCAAATTACTTTCTTCCATGGAACACAACAGGTGATATTTTGAAGAATATACAGGCCGCTAATTTCCACGAAATTGCAATTAAAGGGAACTGGAGCTTTTGAATCTTACTTAGGTACTGTAACGGTGTCATAAAATATATTCATACAACTTTGCACTAGAGTATATTCCTAGTGTACTAAAGTCATACTATAACTATGTGTGACGATCAGACCCAAATTTAAATTATTATTTGCTGATAATCTTCCCCTCCAGTGAGCTGTGTTAACTCGAGGATAACTCGAGAGTCTGTTGAACTTTAGAACCAGAAGTCCAGTTTATGAATGAATCACTGAGCCCGTTTACATGCACACCAATATGCTGATTATGCTTTAAAATCAGCTGATTTATAAATCCACGTTAACATAACATTTAAAAAAAATAATAATGTTATTTTCTGCCTTTTGCAGTGAAGAAGCATGCGCTCAACAAGTGTGCACATTGGATGAGCCAGAGAGAACGGCTGTAAAGCCGCGTGAAATCAGAGTAATGGGCAAAAAATCTACCTGTGTCCATTGGTTTATTCTTACGCCGTTTATGAAACTACGCCGAAAAAATAATGCCATTTATTGTGTTTACATGACCACACACATTGTGGGCTTCTTAGTAATGTGCATATAAATGCGCTCATTGAAAAGTTCAGACTCAAAAGAATGATTTGTTCACTAATCGAACACTGCTACTTCTACCATGAACTTTCAAAAACGTGCCACGATATCAAGATTTTCAGTGATTAATGACTTCAAATTTGGACTGTTTCTAAATCTATATTCAGAATATAGTGCATGAATTATATTATAGTTTTATGGTGCTTTTGCATCTCTTAATCTTCATTGTAATGACACTGAAAAGAGCAACCGATGTATTCTTAAAATACATATGTAGATTAAAAATGCCTCCTTTTGTGTTCCAAGGAAGAAAAAAGATCATTGTTATTGAAACGACATCAGGGTGAGTGAATGATGACAGAATATACATTTTAACCATCCCTTTAATATTCACCTTCACTACAATAAATAAAAAAATGGTGGTCTTGATAGATGTGAGGATCTCTTGATAATAATTTGAGTGGAAATGGAAATAATCATACCTACTTTATATGGTTTGTATAGTCTTGATTGCATAATTTTTAGAGCTTTTTTGACTTTGATTTTCATATCAGAGAAAAGAAGGAAAAACTCCTGAGTGTTTCCTTTGTGTGCAGTTTTTTCCAGCTCTGACTTATCGTTTAGAAGCAGCATGCAGGCTCACAGCCTTGATAGCACAGCACAGCTTAACAGGCTTAAAAAAGGCAGATGCACGGTCAGAGCCAGATCATCACTTTCTGGGTCAAAGACCCACATGTGATGTGGGAGATCTGGGGTGCCTGACAGATGTTCTCTTATCAAAACTTAGCCATGATCTCCCCTGGGAAGCTGTTTAGTATGCATTGAGAGAAATTAGTTTGGACTTGATTAATAATTAGCATTGATTGATTAATTGATTGATTGATTGATTGATTGATTGATTGAGTCTTGAGTTTAAGAAACACAGTCACGTATAATTACTGCTCTGGTGAGAAAGAAGCTACAAATTCAATATGATTTAAATAACAAAAAAAGAGAACATTTCTCAAGGTCAAAGTCATACATTTCAATGCATTTTTATTTGTAATTATTTCTTTTTAGTTGTGAACTCTGTTCACATTCAAATATTATATATTCCCACAGCGATCAGCAAATTCCCTAAAAAGAGAGATTTAACAAAGAAGGAATCAATATTTAACTAAAATTTATTCTGTTTTTTGCTATTTACTTCTTTTCTTTTGTGATTACTAATTTAGTTTTTGTTTGTGCCATGAATATTTGGCATGAACAGAACGTAGATTATATTTGCTGTGCCTTAAGCAAAACTCTTTTTTATTACCCCACTACTTGACAGCAAGGACAGTAAGTTGACAGTAAATTGACAGTAAGGATCTTATTTGATCATCCATAAACTTGTGTTGTATATTAATGAACTTATGAACTGGATGCTTGTAGTTAATATATACAGCATCAGTCATTAATATTCTTGGATATGTCCCAGATGCACTTGAAGATTAAAATGAGTGACTCAGGAAGATTTGAACAGAGTTTAACAGCAAGAATTGCAGTCTTACATCTTGGTTTTAGTCACTGGTAGGGTCAGCCCGTGGGTTTGTGGGACCCTATGCAAAATCATTAACAATGATTAATAACATTTTCTAGCATTTATTAATCTTGGCTAATGTCAATTTAAAAAAATACAATTGTTCATTGTTTGTTCATGTTAGTTCATATTGTAATAACAACTGTTAACTTTTACAACCATTCGTGTTGCCCATTAAAGTAACACAAAATAAGAAAATGCTGTTTAAAATAGTTTTAGATAGATTTATGTGTACAGAACACTGTTGACAATGCTTGAAATTCCATTTCAAACCACATATCTATGCATAAAAGTTCATTTAGAGTTGACCAGAATGTGTACAAAAGTGAATAAAAGTTAAAACAATTACATATTTTAAATAGCGCCTATAAACACAACACCTCAAAATATATATTTGCCAACAAATGTAAAGAATAAACAAACCTTTTAGAGAGACAAGCTCTTTGCAGACTAATTGCTCATATGTTCTCTCTATATGAGTTTTTTGCTTCTTTATATCGACAGCGTCTGAATTCCTTTCCCAGCGGATTATTCTTGAGGAAATGTGAAAAGCCTTAATGATTGACAAGTGCTTTTTCTGCTGTCCTTTACACAAAATAAGCCTCAAAGATTCAAATAGCCACAAAGCAATATTTGTCCTAACTTATTTCCTGCTTTTCTATCAGCCATGCGCATTATTCATCATGGTGTGCGATCTGTGTCTAATAATACTGCTCTAGGAAGCAGCGCTCCAAATCCCAGCAATGCTTTGTGTTATGAATAAGTAATGCAGTTTAGTGTGTACTGCTTAGCTTTACTTCTTGCCGATTTAGATACACTGCTGATATTTTAGTTGAAGTAATTTTCAGTTATTTGTCTTTTCATGATTATTCAGAGCTCATTTTATACTTAATAGGATGTTTTCAGTTTTCTCCATCACTGTGAATCATATGTTAAATGATCCACGCGTGTTGTTCATTGTTGCCTTCAGTGTATAGTGTTAAAAACCAAAGAAATATGGAGAATTTCAAAATAAAAGTCAATAATGTTTCTTAATTTTATGACTTGTTCATTTTCTTTGCTCACGTCCAGGCACGTAGGGTTCCTAGCCGGCTGCCTTTATCGCCTGTAGGACGGGCCGGCCCTGGTTACTGGAGTATGAAAGTTTGTTACGATTTCCTGCAGTAAGTTCTTAGCTGTATACTGAAGGTCACCATGGCCCTGTCAGAGTTTGATCTTGAGTAGTGAGTTGTACCTTTTGAAGATGAGTAATACTGTCTTTAGACTAAGCTCAAGAATTAATTTAATTCACCTTGGAGCAAGACACTGGAATTATTTGCACATATATCATATTTATATTTCATTGTCAAGGAGGAAATTATTCCAACAAATCAAGCTACATTTATTTTCATTTATAAATGTATTATCACAAAAGCTTGATAGTGTCTGGAAATGTGAAGAGAGGGTGAGGACTTGAATAAGGTGAGAAGAATTGGGCTTTATTAAAAACTCAAAAAAATAAAAACTACCCCGAAGGGGAAAACTCCAAGTTCCAAGACAGAACACTGTAGAACAGAATGGGTCAGATGCTCCAGGCTGGAACAGACACAACAGGACCTGAACACAGGAGAACCTAAGAGAATGAAAAACCATAACAAACTGGCACAAGACAAAAATCACAATGGGGTTAAATAGGAAAGAAAATGAGGAGGGTACTAAGGAAAGCAGGTGAATCAAATGAACTAATAATGAGATAACAAGGGGGTGGGGTCATGACGAGAAACAGGAGAGCACATGGCAATTAAGCTGTCATTGGCCATGTGTTCAAACAAATGTAAAAATAAGACAACAAAGCACATGGCAATGAAGCCATCATTTGACATACACTCAAACAAAAAGACAAGACCAGAGAAGACATGGCAAGAGACCCAAAACTGAACACGAAGCTATGTGCTCACAAAGACAAGACATGGAGCATGAGTGTCTGGATCCCGACTCAGAAATAAGACTGAACCTGACTGAAGAGTCAGGATCCAGACATCATGCTGTGAACATGAAACACAGACTAGACAGAAGAGCACATGTCAAGGAAAACAACCAAAGCTGTGCAGTCACACAGAGACATAGAACACACGTGTGAGGATCCAGTCACCACAATAAACATGATATGATCCTGACAGTTAGAGTTAAATAAAAATTATTTATTCTCATACCAAATCAAAAGGAACTGAAAAGAGTGCAAAGAAACTAAAATGGTGAAAATCGGCGTGAAAAGATTTGTTCAGTATGTTTGAAATATGCAGTAAATGCTTCTAATGGATGAAATGAAGAGAGCTATGACATAAAAAATGTACAAACATTTTAAATGGAGTTTGTCTCTTGCTTTTGGTTAAAGGGATAGTTTAGTCACTATTCACTTTTTTGTATAGAAAAATAGCAATAAAAGTGAATGGTGACTGAGACTAACATTCTGCCTAGCATCACCTTTTGTGTTGCACAGAGGAAAAAAAGGCATACAGGTTTGGAGCAACATTAGGATGTGCAAATAATGAAAGAATTATAATTTTTGGTTGAACTATCCCTTAATTTTATTACCGGACCACATTAGATCTAGATGGAGAGTTTTCACAAAAACATGCAGAGAAAGCTATCATGCTTCTGTGCACCTTTTCCAAAGACGTCTTTGCGTGTCAGGCCAAAAGCTCATCACAGCTACTTGCCAGACAGTCTGCTCTCAAGTTCTGGATGTGCCATTGTTACCTTTTCTCATCCACTGAGTCAAAAAAATAAATATTTTTCACCATCTATTCTCCCGAGAACTCCAGCCTCAGCCAGACTTACTTCCCACAGCTTTTCAACCCACCATCTCCAGAACTTGCAGCATCAACACAAGGCTGCAAGGGTGGAAAGAGTACTGAAAAATAATTCTCTATATGATTTAAAAATGAGGCACACATGCCGTAATATACATTCCCTTCTATGACTATTTGCCAGAAAGAATAAAAAATATAGGTATTTTATTTGTGTTTGTGACTGACAACTTTTAAAATACATCACTTATCTATGATACTGTAAACACTACATGAATCTAAATTAAAAAATAAATAAATGAAAGGGCAACATTATTACAGAAATTAAAAGATGAAAAAGTTATTTTCAATATCATAATGTATGAAAAAATTACATTAAATCCAGTTTACGTGTTCAAAACAATGCAAGGAATGCAAAAGGAATGCACACTAAAAAAGGAGGGTCACTTGGTGCGTTATGTCCTGCATAATGGAGGGGGTAGAGCAGTGGGCAGGTACAGGGGCTACATCGGGCTTTAAAGGAATAATTCATACAAAAATGTAAATTATCTCATCATTTAGTCACCCTTATGCCACAACCTTATGGATGTGTATGACTTTCTATCTTCAGCAGAATGCAAATTAAGATTTTTAGAAGAATATTTCAGCTCTTTTGGTCCATACAATGCAAGTGAATGGGTGCCAACATGTTGAAGCTCCAAATTCACACAAGTCAGCATAAAAGTAGCCTAATCCATAGACTCCAGTGGTTAAATTCATGTCTTCTGAAGTGATATGATTGGTTGTGTGAGATACATATTTAAGTAATTTTTACTATAAATTCTCCTCCCTGCTCAGTCAATCTCCACTTTAACTTTCACTTTCTTCTTCTTTTGTTTTTTTGTGATTCACAGTCTTCGTGCATATCGCCATCTACTGGGCAGGGTGAAGAATGTTTAGCAAAAATGGACTTAAATATTGATTTGTTTCTCACCCACACCTATCATATCACTTCTGAAGTCATGGCTGTCATATGGATTACTTTTGTGCTGTCTTTAGGTGCTTTTTGGAGCATCAAATTTTGGCACTTGTCTTGTATGCACCGACAGAGCTGAAATCTTCTTCTAAAAACCTTAATTTGTGTTCTTCTGAAGAAAGAAAGTCAAACACATCTGGGATGGCATGAGGGTCAGTAAATGACAAGAGAATAAATCAATATGCCCTGTGAAGCCGTGTTTTACAGTGAATTTAGAACATCATTGTGAGGCACGGCGTGGAGCGGCGTGCCTAAAATTCACTGTAAAACACGGCTTCACAAGGACATTTATCTAGATATTACCATTAACTGTGCAATTGATGAATCATTGATAAAATAAGTTCTCTTTGCTGGATGAGGAGGAGTTTTTAATGCTGTAAAGGTGCGCTTTCAATATGCAGTACCAGAGGCAAGGATATTACTCCAGCATCATCTCTCCTCGTAGTTTGGGCACCAGCAAGATTGCAGGGACGATTCACATTTATGCCCCATCACTGATATGATTTCTCTCGCCTCTTGGCCAGCATCAGAATGTTTTTGTACGGTCGTGCTTTGCAAGCAGTGGTTGGTGTAGTCTCGGTGCCAGCTGCTTTACAAATCCGTGGCAACATAGAACAAAGGAAGTTCACCCCAATAGGCTTTCTAGTGTACCTAACATTAGGAGAAAGAAAAAATGTTGCCTTATTACCTGTTGCCACTTGCCAGCAATGTCTTTTTTTTCTTTTTCTTGTTTCAGTGTAAAGTAACCAAGCTACACTGTAACAAAAAATATGTTGCTGGCAAATAACAGCATGACTACAGAAAGATGTGCACAATATGCTACAAATAAAAAAGTAAACTAAAGTTTAACTTATCATACATCTTTGGTATAGTTTGTCCTCTTTGGATGGAGATAAAAAGCCGGTGGATTGGCCGGCAGCAATGAGAGGTATTTCTCCAATGAGGCGACAGGACACAGAGGATTTCCGGACTGCTCAATAATAAATCCCCATAGGCTTTCTTTGTTTCTTTCGCTGGAATATTTGTGGTTGTATGTGCATTTGTTGAATGACAGTGTTACATAATTCTGACCGTTCACATCCTGGCGGATGATAAATGATTCAGGCTTCAGTTGGTGGTTGCCCTCTTTACCTGTGTGTCCCATATGCAGCTGTACATCAAACTAGACTTTGTTGACAAGACCATCAGGTGTAGTTGGATTCAGTGCTGCAGACTGCTTGACTTTCTGAAAGTCTGCCTCTGTTAACGCAGGATGCCCCTAGGCTGCTCTTTGTGTGAGGCCCCCCTTAATCATTATGCTTTACTGGATAAATGTATTTAGTGCCATACATGGTCCACACGCAAATAGTAAGGTCAACTGGCATACACACACACATTGAGACAGTGTTTCCTCTACATTTCTTAAAGTGGTGGACCACCACAGTAAGAAAATTACCTCCACACCACATAGGTAAAACTAGATATTACCCTCTGCCACCACAGCCACAACACAGTTACAAAGGAAATATGTAACTATAAACAGCAAAGCAACAGAATTCCCTGCATTCACAGTTCAACTACAAGCTGGTAACAGCTTTTAGCTTTAAAAACCAACAGGTAGGCTACAGCATCTGCATCAGTGCAGAACACCCTGTTTTACTGAGGCAAAATCACAACATCATTACTGAGACACAAACCACTGTGCGATACACTAACTGTGTATTAAACAAAGCCATAATAAAAACAGCAGCACAGCAGCGGCAGCACATAATAACACTGTTATTATAACAGCAATAATGAAACAGCAGCACATTAATAAATATGTACATATAGAATACCTTTAGAATTTTTTCTTTCTTGATTTTCTGGCAGAGAAGTCCTTAATGAGGCTGGTAAAATCCAACTTGCGCAGAACGTCATTTTCAATGGGCATCAGAGACTGGTGGTTTTGGCCCATCATGGATCTCAGTCTATTTTTAATTAGTCCCAGTTTTGAAAAAGAGCTCTCCCCACTGGCGTTGGTTACAGGCAAAGTCATAAATAGCCGGAGTGCTATATCAACATTTGGAAAAACTGATTGTAGTTTCCTTGCTCTTATAAGTTGCAGCAGTGACCTTGCTGAGGTGTCCTCGTTTTCTTTGATAAATTGTCTGAATTGTCCAATTTCGTCCAAAAAAAATCCTCCTCTAGATCACCTGCACATTTTGAAGAAGATCTAGTATCCAGTCAATTTAGGGATTTTATTTTTAGTATATCTTGGTCACGTTGTTCCTTTAACCTTTGTATTTTCCGTTTTTGTGCTCCACTATTGTACTTTCTTTCGGACATTTTGCCGCTATACACTCTAGCAATAACAGTGACGTAAGTGAAAATGATTGACATGAGAAGCTGATTGGACAGATGTGAACCAAGTCACATCTATCCAATCACCTGCTTATTATTATTTAATTTTTTTATGTTACTTATGGGCCAATGAGGGTCTTTTTTGTTCGCGCTGAAGTAAATTTAAAATAAAAAAAATAGTCTGGCCAATCCGGGGCCCCTGCACACGTGGTGCCCCAAGGCTGAAGCCTACGCCAGCCTGTGAGTCAATCCGCGCCTGGGTGGGACGTTTTCAGGGTCGACTGATCGGTGGATCATTTATGTACCGGTTAAGCCCCGTACGTAGGCCGACTTAACTGCTGAAACCTTAGGGTTCACCTTTCCTGTTTTTCGCGGTGGCATAAAACTGACGAAGAGCCTGGTTTAGGACAATTTTGGTTATTGTTTTAAAATCAATAGCCAGATCTTTCTCGGCACACCAATTCTGAAAACAGCAAACAGGCCACATAGTCTAATTAACGGTCCCAGCTTCATTTCTAGACTTTTCCAGCTCTACATTTTCTCTCTCATTAATTTCAGAGTGTCTGCTTTGTTTTTTGTCTTCTTTCTCTACCCTGTCCATCACTTTCCACCACTCATCCACTCTTAGACCACCCATTAAGTAAAAATTTACAACAAAATCTGTCATTTTGATACAATTTCTTTGGCGCAGTAATAATGAATTGTTTTACAGAATCACCAATGGCAGTTGTGCATTAATACTGATGAAATGCGGTCACAGGTGTATGTTTGTTGAGTAATTTACTACAGCTTCGAACATGTCTCAACCCAAGGACCAGAACTATCCGTTTTATAATTTTCATTTTTGAATGAACTATTTCTTTAAGTAGCACATGGGGGGCCAAATTGTCCTCCTTTTGAGATACAATGTCCCGCATTGATTTAGTAGCCCAGAAATATTTGTGTTCTCATTCTCATGCATGATGCACATTTTTCTGAAGATTGTGACTGGTGAAGTGTTCTGTCTGAAGTATTGCTCTGCAAATGTTGATACTTTTCTATCAGGTATTAATAAAAACATGATAAAGGTTCTGCATAATTAGAAATTATTTTATCATCTCTACTTTCCTGGAAATTTATTATACAAAGTAACACAATCTCTACATCAGGGGTCGGTATTATCAAAAACAAACAACGATGTTATTTAAATTATTATTATTAAATGTATTATATTACATTAATATTTTTAAAGCAAGTTTTTCAGCCAAAAGCAGAGTGTGGTTTTCTCGTTTCCTTGTTATTGTTGTTTGATTACTAACCTGTATATGACATATAGCCTACAAGACAGTGCTCAATTCACATGTACACTTCAAGTCCAACATTTTTTATACAAATACTCTTTTTGTCCCACTGTTAACATTCACTATAGACTAAACCGACTGCGTTTACATTAAATCCTCACCAAGACAGTCATTGGCGGAATTATAACGTGTATTTATCAGGAAATAAAAAGTCAGTCTTTTATATTTCATCTAGATCAACCAACCAGTGGTACTCTTGCTTTTTTGATCGTTGAAATGAACACCCCTGTTCTAGATGTAAAACACAGGCTAAATATAGAAAACTACTCTTAAGTTCATCATCGATATCAAGGACAGATAAACATCTAGATCAATTTATCACCCAGCCCTATTGATAACTTTGTCTTAATCTCTCACATCAACCCAATAGTCTCAGTGATGGATAGCTAAATTACAGGCTACATTATAGATACACCAGATACATCTAGTAAGCAGACATATGAAATTTACCTCAATATGTTTATTCAAATAAGTGGCAGGATTAATGCTGATATCTGACTTGAGCAAGATAAACTCACATGACACAGTCAAGCACTTACAATGTACTCAAGTAAAAGTAAAAGTATAACATTTTTAAACAACTTAAAAAAGTACATTTCCTGTGAAAAACTGCTTAATTACAGAAACGTGAGTTTGTTACTTTACACCCCTGCAAGTCTGTGTGTTAAAAGGAGTCTGTTCATAGCAATTGATGACCATCAACAGTATGTAAAGTTCAGTTTAAAGTTTAAAATCGAAATGGCTGCCTTTGAAGTAAGTGTGATTTGTTTTGCATTCTATATAAGCCTGCTCATCAGTGGGAGTTAATAGAGGCCACTCAGACTGAGTTGTGTTATAATGGAAGCCCTGTGGCTCTCTCTCCCATGATTTGTTGGAGCCCAGGGTCAGACATTTAAATCGAGAAGTTATATTGTTATGATGTAGCCTTTAAAGTGGTGGAAATGTTCTTGATCAGACTTTACTGTATTCTCAGCAGGCATGGCACAAACTCGTTTAGGTAATGTAAGGCCGTCCCTCAAACATTTTAAAGGACATTAGTCTGTGAAAGCTTTGCAGCTCTGTGCTCTGCATGGTAATTTATCATCTTTGCGAGATGGCATTTTCAGATTTTGTGAGTCCACACAAAAACTTTTTTTACTGTAAATTTTCTAAACAAGCTGACCTTTTAAAATGTCTTCAGAATTCAGTTACATACTGTTGTGATGTGGTCTACAAATCATGTTGTTGTTTCTTACACACTGTATATCAACACCAAAACAGCACATAAAACATACTGTATACTGTATAGTTTATGGTATAGGACACAGGATACTGTCTGACTTTTAATCTTCTGTGGATCACAAAAGTAGACATTTTGATTAAAGTGAATAGGGACCACAGACTGTCAAATTTCAAAATGAAAAACACACACACTCAAAAAAATAAAATAAGTCCAAAAGTAGTCCATAATGCACTATATTTCAAGTCTTATGACATGTTTGAGTGAGAAACAGATATTTAAGTCGCTATTCATTAAGACCTTGCCTTGTCTTGTTAAAAGAAAGAATTTTAAAGTATATTGGCAGTGTTTACTCACTGACATCTAATGAACCATGCCTTACAGTAAATGCCTTTAATGAAGTACTCTCACTTAATTAATTCACAAACATCTGAATCTCTGGCCTTATGGAGAACGTCCTTGCATTTACAACATGAAATTATGCAGAAAATTCCAAGGAAGCTGATCAAAAGAAGGCTCATCATTCAAACTCACTCTATCTGCTTGAAAAACCAACAAACTTACAGCCTAAAAGGTTTTTCTCCAATGGAAAGTGCATGTCAGAAGTCCCTTTCGTTTTTGACTTTCAGAGCTAAACGATTGCTGACTCCTACATATTCCACCAGGCTATTTAAGCACTGAACTTTTCAACTTCAAATCTATACATTGCATTTGAATAATTTACCATTATGTGGCATTAGTTATAAACAAACAACAACCGAGCAGTTTGAACTGCGTTCTTCATCTTGGTGGTGATTTGGGCTGTGCGTTAAATCAATGGTATAAGAGAAACATAAAAACATACCAAAGGTTATTTGTTGTTCCCTGTTTCTAGGGCAATATGCTTGTTTGATTTGACTTCTTTCTCAAAGAAGAAAAATTGCTCATCCTATTGCTGACCAGTGTTGCTCTCGGGGCATGATTACATACAGAATGTGATATAGTACAAGCCCAGGAATAACATGATAAAAATATCCATTCATAATATCCATTCAGAAATCTTTGAAGTACATTAAATTATTGTACACGTCATTTGTTGGTATTTTAACATATAACCATTCCATTCCATTGGCCCAAATGTCACTTATAGAACTGTAAGTTTACAGCACAATATCCATTTTTCCATGAACTCCCACACCCACCATGTCTAAGGTCCATGCACTCATCAAGATTCATTCCTCAATCTGGCTTTGTGGTCTCCCTGAAGGGAGTGGGGGATTGTGTTTTTATGTCTCAGTCTTGTAAACCATTTGAGGGCATCTAATTCAATCCTTGCCTGTTGCCCCCAAGACAAGGCACTAAACTAATTTACTGTGGGTACCAGAGATGTTTGCTCATATCGGCTCTAATGTACCATGCACCCTCCTTTTTGCAGTATGTCAACCTGTTGGATTATACACGCAGAAGAATTGAAACGACATGATTTGAATCAAGGATTTATCCAGTCGTAGTCCAAGAATTCCACAACGTCATAACAGTGAGTCTAATATCTGGTCAATAAAACTAACGAAGAGACTTGTCTAGATCCCATATGACTTGAAAACTTCTCTGCAAAGAGGCCTTAAGTTCAAAAGTCAAAGCAATAAAATACAGAACACACACTCTGGGAGTTCCTGAGAGACTCGGGACACACAAGATTCTGTTCACCAATATAAACAATCTGCTACACTTACTCATCAGATCACGTGATAGCGTGACCACGGTTAAGCAAACAGCATCTTAAAAGAGACATTCCTTAATCCAGAAACATCTCACACAAAGTCACAGTACTTTGCTGTATCAACCTTCCAAAATGTACAAAATCCACAGTTCATACAATACCTAGTCTTGCTAGGCATTCGGACAATTGCTTTGGACTGTGGTAACTTGTATAACTGACAAATTAATAATTATAGCCTGATGTACCTCTTTAAAATGTGTGTAATATTTCATCCATGTTGTATAACCCATGAATTAACCAGTATTATTTTGTAATCAGGGATTTTCATGGGTTGTTACCTACACATATAACATCCATGAAATGTTGTGTTTAGCATGTAAGCGTTTGCTGGTGTATGCAGAGAAAGCTGATGAAAACGAATATCATGTCTCTTCTACCATTCTTAAGATATAAAAGCTCATGATTAAATATGCACTATTTTTGAGTGGGAAATTTTTAAGACTCTGGAACAAAGGACCATAAATCGACTGTCGGAAAAGACAGTCCAGTTGACCATGTGACTCTGAAAGGTCACTTCTGATTGGCGCAGGATGCCTTTGGCGATGCGGCCAATTTCAGTTCAAATATTTCCAAACAGGAAGAACACGCTCTCTTCCTCTCTTGCCTCTACTTTATTCATCCTCTTCTCTCTTGGCTCTTGGGGCTCTTGTCTCTTCTGCCTGCTCCGCTGACTGCCAGGTCCATGCCATGTGAGGCCCAAGGAAGCTCAGGACTCGACGTCCCAAGAAGGAATGACAAGGCCTCGCTTCAAAGCTAACCCATAATTCATACAGACAATAAAACTTCGATCATACAGAGGTCAAGACATTGACAGAACAAACTTTCGCCCAAGTAATACAAAGAACGCAAGGAAACACCATAAAGACATGCAAGTACATGTCCAATATTGTGCTCAAAGTGCTGGTGTATTAATTAAATAATTTGGGTAATCCGATAGCAAATCGATGTAGACTCAAATAAGGTTAATGTTTCTTAAGGCATTGTCAACAGTCTCCATAAAGTTCATTTTCACTGTACTGATCATTTATTTCACATTCTGTCACTTTTCACCAACCTGTCTTATGTATATATTTGTTAGAT
Source organism: Moxostoma hubbsi (assembly GCA_032164185.1). Classification (NCBI taxonomy): domain Eukaryota; kingdom Metazoa; phylum Chordata; class Actinopteri; order Cypriniformes; family Catostomidae; genus Moxostoma; species Moxostoma hubbsi. Next base: position 20,163,879 of record JAVLUX010000030.1, on the reverse strand, counting down.
TAGATTTATGTTTAGAATAGTAATAAAGTTTGTCTGTGCTCAAAGACGACGTGACTGTGGTATATTTTGATAAATAATCTCATCCCTGTTTCTGAAAGATTTTGCTTCAAAGCTGTCACTAAATACATGTGATATTATTTTCAATAAGCCATGAGAGTAATATTACTCCAATAAATGAATTAATCATAATTCACTTATTAGGTTGGCTTGAGAAAGCCAACTTACTGAAATCCTATTTAAACTTTATATTATTATTCTTCTGAGACTAAATTTCTAAATCTAACTCCTCCTAGAGCTTTTAAGCTACATGCACCAAACTCGGCACAGACCTTCAGACTAATCCCGAATAGTGTGTTATATCTTTTCTAACTGATCGGACTTACGGTTTTCCTAAAAATGCCGATCAAAACTCGGAAAAACTCCCATTGACTTAACATTGCGGAATGTTCAGAAATTTAAACTACTACTTATAATTACAGAAAACTACAGAAAACTACTACTTATAATTACATCAAACTAAAAACCTTAAATCTTCAAACTTTTACAACTACTTCAAACTTTATGCTAGGCTTTCTCAAGCCAACCTAAAGTTTGTACTCAAACTTTTTTAATCTAGTTAAAGCTAATTCCTTACAGTAGAAATTGTGAGCGGATTCAACGAAATGTTGTATTATAATTTTAATGGTGGAGAATCTATTAAGACGAATAATCTAGTTATTTGTCATTTATCTAATTTATAATGGTTGTCAAACACGACTAATTACATTATACAATTCATTACCTAATAAGGACAGTTTAGTTTAGTTCATAGCTCACATATTTTGAGACCCTAAATTCCCTTCTAAATTTAGCATACCAAATATCCTTACATATTTATTCCCTACAACCTAATAGCTGTGAGTAAGAATCAGTGGATCAGACACTTTGGTGCCCTTTTAAAAAACCTCAGATGAAGGATGAGTAAGTAGACAGAAAGTAAAATCTATCCGTCCGTCCGTCCATCTATCTATCTATCTACATGTAACGGGAGCCAGCTGGTAGGTAGCTGTGCAGTATGTAAACCTCACTCACCTAGCCTCAAGAGGTGCACTAGTGACTGACGCTTGAGGCTGTAGCCTTTAGCCTCCTCGTTAGTGCGCCCACCTCTAATGCCAGCCATGCTGGTTTGAATCCCGTTTGGAGAGGGTCGAGCAGGATTGATTACATACACACAAAAGAACACACACACACACACACACACACACACACATGTTGGTGCGGCTATCCTTACGAGGACTCTCCATAGACATGATGATTTTTAAACTGTACAAACTATAGATTCTATCCCCTAAACCTAACAAAACCCCTAATCCTAAACCCTCACAAAAAAACTTTCTGCATTTTTACATTTTCAATAAAACATTGTTTAGTATGTTTTTTAAGCAATTTGAATTATGGGGACACTAGAAATGTCTTCATAAACCACATTTATAGCATAATACCTATACTGTCATTGTTTCAACTATAATTGTCATAACTGTCATAAATTATATTTCTCTTAACAATCCACTGGTAACTGTTTATCAACCGACAGCCTGAATGTCAATACAACACTATACAACCTTACTGCATATTTATATTATACTACGTATTCTATATTGTGTGTATTGTATACTGTACATTGTATATTATTATTTGTATATTGTGTTGTGTGTAATTATTTGGTCTCATCACTGTCATGACTGCTATGTTGCTTGGAACTGCAGCCAAGACTTTCACTCACTGTTGCACTGGTGTATATGTTTGAGTGATTTGATTTGATTAATTACCGGTTTGTAACCTAAAAAAATGTCCTCCTAAACCACACACACACACACACACACACACACACACACACACACACACACACACACACAAAGACAGAGGTCTGTAGGTGTATTAAACATTTCTGGAAAAGGAGGGGAAAGCATTAAACTCGATTACAGGGTTGTGAAAGGAAAAAAGATTGTGTTTCTAACACTTCTATATTTTTACTGATGTTTGTGTAACAGCTCCGTCGTTTTTCTACCTTCTCAATCTGTGTAGGGGAGAATGAGATTGTCCCTCAGTTGATGCTGAAGGCACCGCGTGCGTACAGCGCGCGCTCAGATGCTGCTGCGCTCACACACGCGCATGTTGCACACACTCTGTTTGGACCGAACTGGATATGAGCGTGTTGCTGCAAACTGTACCACTTTAAAACCACCACAATAACTCATTTTTACCTGGTTTTAAACAAGACAAAATGAAATTTCTTCGTGGAAGTGGTCGTGTTTACCGGTTGACAGTTGTGTCCACCCGTGGAGCAGTAGCCTAATTGAGAGAGGAATACAGTTACAGTTGCTTGGATGGACGAGTGTTTACGATGAGAAAAGTGGATTTAAATGTTCAGAAATTGGATACTCCTGCGCTTTGGATGAAAGTTGCGGCTTGAAGGTACGTTTCGTTTGTTAACTGTAGTTAGTCTTGCTCATTAATAATTGATAGCGGGCAGTCCGTATTTATTAGTAACCAATTAACAGCTGTTCGGTAAATACATAAATTATACAGAGACTTTTGGAGGAATTTAACACCACTGCTTTAGGAAAAACAAACATTTGTTTAGGAGGAGTATGTGCATTAACTAATCTTCTCCAGTTAATTAAAGCGCTTTCTGAAGTCACAAAATTGAGATAATTTCACTATGTGTGCGATGATGTGTGTGTTTGTGTGTGTGTGTGTGTGTGTGTGAGAGAGAGAGAGAGAGAGAGAGAGAGAGAGAGAGAGAGAGAGAGAGAGAGAGAGAGAGAGAGAGAGAGAGAGAGAGAGCAAGGGAGAGGCAATGGGGTCGGAACCCATGTCTGGACGCTTCTAAGTATTTTGGTTGCAAAATATAAATTTGTTTCAGTTCATTTGAAATTTGGATCAGTAAACAATATTTGCACACCATTTAATTTGCCACCCTAATTATTATAATTTTTTTCTCAGTGTGAGTGTGCTTGTTTGAGTTTTAAGCCATCAATTTAAGCAATCATTAATTTTAATGGGCAAAAAAATACAAAATAAATACAAAATAAAACACGTTAAAAGCCTAGAAAAATGTTCAAGGCCGTCTCTTAGCTTTTGATAATAAATTATTCGATTAGAATGTGTTTACACCTACTGTATCTAGAGATTAATGTTGCTACATCCTAAATTTCCTGATTTGAAATCCTATAATAAACCCAACAAACTTTATAAAATTATAATGCACATCAAATGGGGTTCAAATGAGTTTTTATAAGCCTGCCTGATTGACGAAAAAAGATGAAAAAAGCTTGATATAGTTGATCAGTGAAGCATGTTTCTTCCTCTGCAGGCAGTGTCAACTCTAAACAGCCTTCATGATCAAGACTGACACTGAGAAGGCTAAAGAGTCAATTAGGTGGAAAAAAAGCCAATTAGGGTTTAGTGGTGGTCCATGTACTCACAGGCTGGTTACATATGGTGTTGTTCTTTATTTAATATATTGAACATTTTAAGTGCATACATATTGCTATTGCATTTCTGTCTTTAAACATTTGTTCATTTGCATGGCACTACTGCTGACTGAGGCACTGCTGGGACCCTAACTGATGTTACATTTCAGGTGTAGCAAGATTCAAGTCTTCTCAGGGGCGGATCTGCCGGGGTGGCATGGGGTGGCAAATGCAAACCTAAGAAAAAGCATTGCCACCTCTGTATCCAAATGTATAAAATATAAATTTAAGTATATAATCATTGATTTTGAAATTGTGTAGGTTTATTTGACCGATCCTGTGCTTGTTTACAGCAGCAGCCAATCACAGCATCGACCAACTGCCTACTTACTATTACAGCATGTGTACAGCTCTCAAGGGTTGATGAGCTTATTTCCTCAACAACAATGAACACACTGACAAATAAATCTTACCAATTATTCACTGAATGATTATTAGATGCATTGCTGTCAATTATGGGTTGAGATGGGTGAGACGTGTCCTCACCACGGTTTGAAATAGCTGTTGTCAGGTATGTGTATATAATTCAGATGAAACATCTTCAGGTTTTGAGTAGGAGCTTCTATTTCATCTGTATGTTTGTTTTGACCAGTGATCTGGCACTGGAATATATTATAAGTGTGTGTTGTGGCTGTTATCAGTGTCATTTAGCGTCAGCAGTTTTGCCGCAGTTTGCACTCTTTTCCGTGCCCCCCATTGTAATGTCCCTCTGCCATATTGATTGTGTGTATGCAGTGTGTGTGCGTGTTTTGTTTTTAGCTGAGTTCAGAGTGGCATACTACCTATACTACTCTTACTATTTCTGCCATGTCTCTCTATGGCAGAAATAGTAAAAGTAGTATGGTAGCATGCCATTCCGAACTCAGTCTGTTTCTCTTTCTTTCCCTCTCTCTTAATCACTCTCTGGTGTGTGGTAACCAGGTGAGCTGATTGTTGTTGGGGTGCACCAGGGCACAGTGTGTTTTCTCCCTATCTAAACGTATTGTTTCATAGCTGGGTTGTGCTATGGGAGACAGTTGCTTGTGAGCTGTGTCATCTCATTCATGGGCACTCAGGTGCATATTGATTTCTATTTTCCCGGTTCCTGCTGCTGGAGCAGAGAGTTTGAGGTTGTCGTTGACTTTTATGTTTTTTTCATTTACAGAACTGTCAATAAATGTGTCTATGTTTTTATTTTTAAAAACACATCTACGGAAGCCCTGAACCGCACTGTGAAAAATAAAAAATCACTAGGTGTGCCTAGTAAAAATGAGGTGTGCCTTCCTGAGCCTATGTTCTGCAAAATCTTTTTTTCCTCTCAATTTTTTTTTTCTGTCTCCAAATTATTATTGTTTTTCTCTCAAAAACATTCAGCACTCAAGCCTCATGTCAGCATATCAGGTCAGACTCTGTTAAATTAAGTAGGTATCCTAATACAAAATGATGCATATTGATTAGAAGAAAGGGTTTTGTTTTGTGCAAACACATTTAATGCAAGCCATTAGTTAAACTGCCTTTTTTTTTCAACAATTTAAACTATGACTTCATTAAATGATATGCATACTCTATAGACAGACATTTATAAAACTATGATGTGTTAAGCATTATATTGTCACTTCCATCTCAAAACCATAAGTATTGACTACAAAATCAATTTTGACATTAAATAACTTAAAAAGACATGTAGACCTCCGTTCTGCACTTGGATTTTGCTAAATCTGCTTAAGCTCACACATCCATATATTTAATGAATAACAACTGCTCACTGTGCTCCTTTTTTTCTCTCAATTTGCAGTGACAGAATGTACTACAAGCTCTTTAGTTGCAATGTGTTTTTGGAAAACACTTGCCTCCCTGTGTCCACCATTTAGCTGATGATGCTAATGTTTCTATCGGTATGCTTGGACATCTTACTAGGAGAACTGTAGGGAGGGAGGAGACTTCTGTCCTAGTTAGTCAAGTCACATCCAGGGTTCAGACATGGGCTTTCCTGTGAGCTGTGAGAACAATCTACCATAAATAAAGGATGGACTTTACACAGTGTATCTGCTGCACAAGGCCACGGCCATTGCGCCTTCTAGTGAAAGCTTGTACTCAGGTGTTCCATAGAAGATTGATTTTATAATGCCAAAACATGGCGGGACATGCTGAGTAATCTGGTCTATGTGATAAGACACCCATTGAGAGAAAACGTGACTTAAAGGTACACTCTCAGTAATATTTGTGTTTATGCTGGACTCTGAATGTTCACCCAGAACCATATGTAGAATAAAGCAACTTTCTTCTACGATTGATATGACTTCAGCCTTCATTTCATATGTACATAATTTTTTATATTTTTTTAAAATCCTATTGTACTATTATGATTTTTTCTGTTTAGCATTTTTTTCTTTCAATGCTGAAAAGAGAAAACTTCTCCCCTGGCAGATATTCTTTTTATTTTTTGCATAAACAACACCAAAGTCATCAGTTTTGGTGAGATTGAGAGAAGCATTTCTCTGAATAGAGGCCATAAAGACAGAAAAATATCTTGCCTAGCATGACAGATATGGCAGAGACGTATTTCAAAGAGATGACATTCTTTTTAACTTGACAAAAGAACTATTAAAAAAGCAGCACACAATGGTCAAAGACGTCCATATAGCACAAGTTTAAGAAAACAATCGAAAAGCAGTGTGGATGGACGCAAAAACAAGTTATGTGTGAACGCCCCCTTATTCACATGACACAGCACAAGTAGAAGTTTTCAGAAAGTTACCTCTTAAAAAGTAGCTTTTTGTTTCAAATGATTTTAGATATCCACTTCATCCAATGCAGTTTGTTCTCTTTGCCCTTAAATATCTCGATACTGTTTTACTCTGTGAGAAACTGCTCCAAACTAATTCAGTAAGTGAGCAATCTGAACAAAATGGACTAAATCGAGAATCAATCCGACTATTTTGCTAACCTGTGTGGCCAATTCACTGCAAATCGGGCATGGCTAGTTCTGATGCACAGTCGAAAGAAATACTGGAAATATTTTCAGTGAAAATGTTTCTCAGGTAAGACAGAGCACTCATATTTTGAACAGTGCAAACAGCCGTGCAGCTTCAGGTGCCCTGAGTGGTACTAAAAGTGAGTTGTATTTTTGTTGTAAATGATAATACAGTCAGCAGAAATGCATACTTTATAAACTCTTTACTCTATATATACCTAACCCAACACCTAAACCTAACTGTCAGTGTAAAACTATACATTTTGTGCGAAAATGCAACATACAAATCTCGCTTGCCGTTGTTTATGTAAATGCAATTACTTCCTGATTCCCACAGCACTAGAACACGTGTTTCTGAGGATGCTTCCGCTACACACTAATAGTAACATTTGCTATGGTGCTTTCAGTTAGTCGACAGGGTTTGGGTTTGATATTATGGGACATGAAATTTCTGAAGTGGATGTTGAGTTGTCATGTGATCTTGATAAGAAAAGCAAAATTACAAATATGATTGTTTCTGTTAGACAGCAATTATATTAAATGGAGAGCAAATTGATTGTCTCCTGCTTCAGAAAACCCTAGCAACCCTAGCAATCTTGTTTCCTTTAGAGTTTCAGAAGAGATCTTAATAAAGTCACAAGTTGTGCTCAGATTAGACAGGATACCAAAGTCTGCAATTGAAAGTCTGAGATTTCAATAAGAAATTTCAATATGAATATTTCAATTTGAATATGATTTGAATATGAAACATTTCTCATCAAATACTTCCAAAACCAAATTATGTGAGCTATGCTATCCACAATCATTTTATAGCACTGGACTGATACTGTATGTCAACAATAGACCTTATTCACAGTAGCGCCATCTTTGATTTTTAATGGGAATAGCTGTGAGGGATAGACTTACCATCTCTTCAATGGCACGCACGTTATAAAGCTGTAAAAAGCTCCTCGATCACATCTGATTTTCCACAACTCATTTTTTCTATGTTTTGTCTGCGGAACTACCCAAAAATGTACGTCTATCCCTTACAGCCTCATTGTCATTCCCATTAAAAATCAAATATGGCACTGCTGTGAATATAAGGTCTATGTGTTCTAAAGGCTTATAGAAGATTATGTCTCCCAAGCTATTAAAGAGTAACCTTTGAGCAATAGCTTACAATTTTCCTCAGGGAAAAATATCTTGAAAAATTACACAATTCAGATGTGCAAAGGTATTCTACTGGATTTCTCTAATGTAACGTCTCTTTTGTCCATGGTTCTAGGGCCTCTACGTGGCCTCAACCATCTACATCTGATGGAAGTCTTCACAGAGTATGCCTATAATGAGAGCTTCTTTGAAAATGGATCCCAGAACTTCAATGTTACGGAACAAAGGGGGAAGCACCAGTACAATTACTATGCCATGCTTCTCACGCTGCTCATTTTTGTCATCGTTTTTGGCAATGTGCTGGTGTGTATGGCCGTTTCCAGGGAGAAAGCCCTGCAAACTACCACCAACTACCTGATAGTCAGCCTAGCCGTGGCTGACCTGCTAGTGGCGACTCTTGTAATGCCATGGGTGGTGTACCTCGAGGTAGGTTATAATGTGATGATCAGATTAATCTGTGATCATAAAGTTACATTAGGCATGCTATAAAAATTTCACTTTGAAAAGTAGACTCTGTGTGGTTTGTAATAATGTAAAGACATTTTAATAGATTGTTCTCTGATTAAGACTGTAATTTATTTTGCCATCTGCTTCATAATGCATAAGAACACATTTTGTGAGAATTAACTAAGAAGGGCTGTAGGCACCACAGTGTATTAAACCTCATTCTAGCTAATCAATTTGTAGTAGCCTCTAGCACATGTTTAATTTTAGACATATCTCATCCTTGCAACAGGTTTTTCAGTTATTTTGAACCTCGGGTTGTATAAAAGAAGCATCCCTTGTGCATGTCATTGAGCCACACTTATTACCAAAGCTATCAAATTACAGGCAAAATCCATATAGTAGGCTGAAATGTTCCTTCAGATCATAACCCTGACTCATGTTCTTCTGACATTAATGCAACCAGGTTGGAAATGCAATTTAAACTGCATGGGCTCTGAGTCTGAACTATAGGTCAAAAGTGACACTTCAAATGCAGCACATCCAATTTATAGCTTTTTTCATTATTATAACAAATAGTATTTTATAGGATTCACCGATATGTTGTTTTCTTCTAAAGGTCAGCAGTGAGTAACTGCATTCTCATTCATTTGTTTATGTCATCATTTATTTAGATGATAATTTATTTTGTTAATTTATTTACTGAGAACTGCAGTGAGATGGTTGAAATAATTTTATTGCACTGAGAAGGAGTCTATTTATGAGCTAAATTAGAAAAAATTGCTGCTTGTGTGGTGCAATATGATAGTTCTCAATAATATTATTAGGACTGATGAGATATTTTAGTATATTATCTGTCATTCCAGAAAACACTTGGGTTTGTGTAATAAACTTCAAAAAATATTCAGAACACGTTGAGACATGAGTCATGAAAATAACAAAATTACGCTAGCAGGAAATCATTATCGATCAAATCAAGCGCTTTAGATTAGCTTTTTATTATGCACAGCAATGTAAGAAAGTTTGCTTGTTGGGTGGACCTCTCTCTCTCTCATCTCTCTCTCTCTCTCTCACTCTCAGTGTTTTTATCACCAGCTATGTCTGAGAATGAGAGTAGTGAGGCTCATTTCATCTGAGTTAGACGATATGGTGATGAACTGATTCCGTCAACTCACAGCAGCTTTCATTAGAGGTGCCAAATAATTCTTTAATCAATGACAGCGATGCAAACTCCAGAGACAGGAACCTATAAGCTCATCAAGAGGTATGCGATACCCTCAGCTTGCCTGCGGACACACATTAATCAGAAGTAGCTCACAGAGTTCTGCCAGCCAACTCGGGAGCTGCAGACTGTGCATGATGCTGACCTGTGCTATATTACTTCTCTGCCAGTGTTATCGCATAAACTAGAAAAAATGCTAATGTTTTATTGGTTAAAACATCATTACCTAGTGTAGTGTCTGGAAATGTGGTAAATGGACTCCCAGACTTTCAAACAAGACAAGCAGGTGGTTCCCATAGGAAAGAACAATCATAATTGAAATCTAAGATATTTCTGCTAAACAGCATTGAGATAAAAATTATCTGAGCTATTCATTTTATAGCTCCATGCGCTTAATTCTATGTCAGCAATTGTCTTGTTTGTATCTAATTTTATTTATAAGAAACATCTGAGACAAAGTTGATACCTAAACAAATAGTTCACACAAAAATATAAATTCTGTCATCATTTATTCACCCTCATATTGTTCCAAACCTATTGCTGAGTAGTAAATGATTACTTTTAATCTGGATTACTGGATTACTAACTCTGGATTACAAAAATCAAGTACTTGTAATTATATGAAATTATATTTCTTAAATACTTGTAGTCAGATTACAGTTACATTTTTATGGATTCAATTATAGCAGCGGCTATTTGCGCTGTGTAAATAGAAACAAAAAGCATCTTTTTTGTACAGTGCAAATGGTGTTAGATGCTCAATACTATATGTCAGAACTATTTGCACTCCTAATTAAATACTAACATACAGTATAGGGGCATCACTGCAGCATTTTTATTGTGTTTATTTAGAGTCACACAGACACCCTATACCAACCCCTACCCCTAAACCTAACCCTAACCTTCCCTTAAAATAGGGGTCTACATGGAACAGTTTTTTCCATCCCGCTCCCACCAACTCCCACAAGATTCTACCCCACACCCGAACATTCCCGCGGAATTTTACTCCATGTTCACATGCTTTCTGCCTGCAGTGATTTTCTTCCCCGTTGCTACCGTTCCTACAACCCCACATTTGTTTTCCACATAAGGAAAAAGTGTAGCCATACAAGTGTAAAGAAATAACGTTTTATTTTTATGATGTTGGTATTATCAGATGACACGTGACATGATGCCCATCTGACTTGCCTGAGGTTGGTTTCTCAACACTTAAATTGATACATTTCCAGTCCCAGTTTCACATCCTTTGATGACACAGTGGTTCCACACTATGTTCTGCCATTCTTGTAAAGCTCCTTTGACTACAGCCTGTTCCAAATATTGGATAATTTAATGCGCGTGTTGTGTGCAAATTTTTATTGTTTATTGTTATCAAAAATACATTTAATTTAAAATAAAATAATAATTACTGTTTTTTTTGTTTTTCTTTTGTTTTTTGCATTCATAAGTTAATAATATAAAAATTGTTCCCCTTCTGTCACTCACTCGACGTTGTGTCAAATGAAGTTACATAAGGGGTCTTCCTTGGACGCTGAATTGTACCTCTGAACCTGAGAAAAGGCCAATGTCAAGTTGGCAGACAGAATTTGCACCACGGACATATGGGTATAAAGGGAAGCGGGGCAGCGAATGGAAGTCAGAATTTTTCTTCGGAGCCGAATGGTTGTGCAGCAAGCAGCTGAGTTTCACTCCTGTTCCACTCACCTCTACCAGTGAGAAGCATTGCTGTTGGATCCGCACAGCGCATTTCCAGCTGGCGTCTCTCTCTCTGCACGCTGTGCAGTTCACGCCCCTGGGCGCTTCGACAGCGCTTTCTTTCTGTTTAAAAGAGTGTCTCCTCTTAATAGAGTTATATTTCCTCTGAAAGTTTTCCACTCACAAAAGAGCAATACACAACGGGGTTGAACGCCCTTTTCAGGATGCGTCTTTTTCAAGATGCCTTTCCACCCCTGTGTTGTTCCTGGATGCGGTCGATTACTCTCCAAGAACGACGGCCATAGACGCTGCTTCGTGTGCCTGGGTAGCGATCACACTGAGGCGGCATTCGTGGATGGTTCATGTTCTCACTGCGAGAACATGACCATGGCAACGTTGCAGTCACGGCTCTACTTCCTGAAGGTGAATGCCACTTCAGCCGCCTGCTCACTCCTTCTTCCCAAGGGATTGAGGACGACCTGGCTGGCGATGAAGGCGATAATGAGATTATGACAGGCTCGGTTTCGCCGGGTAAATCCCCACGACCCACCCGCCACCCGACACGCTCGTGTGCTTCTGTCCGGGCTCGGGATGAGCGCGACTCGCCTCGCGGCCAGCCGGCATTCTGCCTCGAGCCCCCGGGCTTGGATGAAGACATCACCGCTGCACCGTAGAGCATCCAGCCGTCTCACGCCTCACAGCCACCGACCTTGCTTTCAGAGCCACAAAGGTCACAGCGCAGGCACTCGGGCAGGCGATGGCCACCCTCGTGGTCCAGGAGCACCACCTTTGGCTGAACATGGTCGAGATGCGCGACATTGACAAGGCTAATTTCTCAACCCCCCCCCCCCGTCTCCCAGCTTGACCTCTTCGGCGACACCATCGACGACTTCGCACAGCAGTTCTCTGCGGTGAAGAAGCAGACAATTTCACAAATCATGCCGCAGCACTACCCAACCAGTGCGCCCCGCACACCGCCTGCTCGCTGAGGGTGTCCCCCTGCGACCAAACAACGGCAGGCAGCTCTGCAACCTGAACCCAGCTCTCAGCCCCAGCGTCGAGCACCTCACAGGCAGCGTACACCCCCCATATCCAGGACCCCTTCCCGGACCAGAAAAGCTCAGAAGTGCAGTCAGGCAGTCGGATGTTCGTTCCGGAGATGGTACCAAGACCACTCCGTCCCCTGGTGGAGGGCCGGAAGGAGGATCATTCTTTTCCTTATTTTCATTTACCACCCACATGTTCAATAAAAGAGCGATTTCCTCACTTTGTACAGACTACCGTTCAAAATGCTCACGCAGAAACAAATTCTCACCTGCGTTCGACAGCTAGATTGGTTTGCGGCGGTAGACCAGAAGGACGCGTACTTCCACGTCTTCATTCTGCCACGACACCAACCCTTCTTACAGTTTGCGTTCGACGGCCAGGTGTACCAGTACAAGGTCCTCCCCTTCGGCCTGTCCCTGTCCCCTCGCATCTTCACGAAGGTCGCTGAGGCTGCTCTTGCCCCCCTAAGTGGGCATCCGTATACTCAACTACCTCGACAACTGGCTCATACTGGTCTACTCTCGAGAGTTACTATGCGCCCACAGAGACCAGGTGCTCAAGCACTTCAGGTGCTTCGCCGTGTGCAACGGGTGCGCTGCCACTGGCCCCTGGAAAGGACCCCAGCAGTGTTGGCACATCAATTGCCTAGAGTTGATGGCTGTAATTCTTGCCCTATGGAAGTTTCTCACACTAATCCGAGGCAAGCATGTCTTGATCTGTTCAGACAGCACTGCGACGGTAGCGTACATATATCGCCAGGGCTGCGTGCGCTCTCGTCATAAGTCGCTGCTTGCCACTCACATCCCTGGCAACTGCAACACATCGTCTCCAAACAGAGGTTAGCCCACTGGGTCGTTGATGCTATTGCCTTAGCCAATCACACCCAGGCCATGCCCGCTCCCTTGTGTGATCATGCACTCTCTACTAGAAGTGTGTCATCCTCATGGGCACTGAGCCATGGCACCTCCCTAGCAGACATCTGCAACACCCAATACCTTTGCCAGGTTTTACAATCTGAGGGTTGAGTCGGTCTCATCCCGTGTTTTGTCAGGTCCGACCCGGTAGAATTCGTAACGCGGCACAACTGACTGGGTGTTCTGCTTGCACCTTGCGCCCTTCACCAAGTTGATCCAGTGTGCCTTCTGTCCCAGGTCAGCCACTGAGCGTCGCTGCCTGGATGTTTCTCCCCCCTAGTCCTCTGGCCCGTAAATTCAGCGGAGCAATATCCCACGTCTGGCTTCACAACCCATGTGGTGTATTTGCCACGCAGTACCCTCCCCCTTAAACTGGTAAGGGCTTTGAGTCTTCTCTCAGCACCCTAGCCTCGGGACATCCTTCTGCTCCCGACATGCTTCCTCCTGCAACCCCCCCGAGAAAGACACCCTTCCCCGACTTAAGATGCTAGCTTTAAAAAAGAGTTGGGGGCATTGGGGAGGGCTACATGCAGCTGGTACAGGCATGTCCGGGACGGGGCATGCAAATTCTGTCTGCCAACTTGACATTGGTCTTTTCTCAGGTTCAGAGGTACGATTCGGCATCTAAGGAAGACCCCTTGTGTCACTTCATTCGACACAACGTCTCATTCTCTCCCTCGGGGAACAGAGGTTACGACAGTAACCATGACCTTTATGAAAAGAGCGTAAAGATTCTTGAGGAAAATATTGTATTAAGATTTCACTGAAAAAAAAAAACACAATGAGGGTGAACAATGAGAGGGCAGTAAACAATTTAGTACTCATGTCATTTTACAGATACATTAATGATGAAAAGAAATTCAAATTATATTTTTCTTTTCTTCAAGACAGCACAAAAAAAGAAAGGTAAGATGACTGAAAAAGGCAAATTGCTAGCAATGCAGACACAGTGTTCTTGTTCTGTGTGAACTTAAAAAAACAATGTATAATTTTAAAACAATTATGATACGTTTTTGGCCCTTTATCTCATTTAAAGCCTCTCATTAAAAAATTATTACCTTATTATTACTATTTTAAAGGACCATTGAGGACCATTATATTTGTGACCTCAACACCCACGACCCCCAATGGTTTGGTCTTCCCAATGTTGAAGACATGGTTACGAACTGTGAATTTGACAACAGGGCATAACAATAAAATAAAAAGATAAATACTGTGCACTGTAAATCCTGCCTTCTTAAACCTAATGTTCTCTGCAAATGATTCCATATCAAATCTAAAGAATCTTGTGTTCCTGACAAACACATTTTAATTATTATTTGAAATATCACTCATAGTATGTTCCCCGTCTGTCGCTCACTTCGACGTCGTGTCGAAGAAGCGACACTAGGGGTCTCTCTTGAGCGCCGAAAGATACCTCTGATCTATGAAAAAAGGCCAATGAGAGTTGGCGAACAGTATTTGCATACTCCGCCTCCGGATACGGATATAAAGGCGAGAGAAATACGCTCGTTCATTCAGTAATTTTCTTCGGAGCCGATGGTCGTGTGTATGCAGTCAGCTACGAGTAACACAACTGATCCTGCTTCTGATCCTCTGACGCTCTGCTTTGCTGTTGGATTTACGGCGCACTACAGCGGCTTTTCTCTTCACTGCCGGCGTGCAGTTTGCCCCTGGGCGCTTCGACAGCGCAGAGTTTAAAGAGTTGAAAGAGTGATTCTCTCCATAAAAGAGTTTATTTCTCTGAAAGAGCATTACACAGCGGCGTTGAACGTCCTTTTCAGGACGCGTCTTTTTAAAGATGTAATTTCCGCCCCTGTGTAGTTTCTGGATGCGGTGTTTTCTCCCCACCTCTCTCGGTCATAAAACACTATCTTGCATGCCTGGGCTGCGATCACATGCAAGCAGTGTTTTATGAATGGTTTATGTTCTCAGTGCGAGAACATAGCCATGGCAACATTGCGGTCGTGTGGCTTTCTTTTGTAGTGAGAGAAAGCCGTTTCAGCCGCCCCCCGCGCCTCGCCTCCTTCCTACGGGATTGACGCAGGCGCCGCGGGCGATGAACACGATTTGGGGACAATGACGGGCTCTGTTCGCCGGGTAAATCCCCTCGAACTTCCCGCCTCCCCGGCACGCTTGTTTGCTAGCATTGCGGTCGTGTGGCTTTCTTTTGTAATGAGAGAAAGCCGTTTCAGCCGCCCCCCGCGCCTCGCCTCCTTCCTACGGGATTGACGCAGGCGCCGCGGGCGATGAACACGATTTGGGGACAATGACGGGCTCTGTTCGCCGGGTAAATCCCCTCGAACCGCCCGCCTCCCCGGCACGCTTGCTTGCTTGCTTCCGTCTGAGCTCGGGATGAGTATTCTCTCCAATGGTTCATCTTCTCAGTGTGAGAACATGGCCGTTATAGCATTGCGGTCGCACAGCTTTCTTTTGTAATGAGAGAAAGCCACTTCAACCGCCCCCCGCGCTCCGCCTTCTTCCTACGGGATCGGCGCAGGCGCTGCGGGCGATGAAGGCGATTTGGGGAATATGACGGGCTCTGTTCGCCGGGTAAACCCCCTCGAACCGCCCGCCTCCCCGGCACGCTTGCTTGCCTCAGAATTGGATGACATCACCGCTGCATCGGAGAGCGTTACAGCGGCATCGGATGCTGATCGTTCGCCTGGGCCGCCACCTTCGGGTCTGCCGCCCAGCCTGAGCCTGACGCACGGAGATCCGCTATGCTTTCCCGGGCTACTTGATCGGTTC
This sequence comes from Moxostoma hubbsi, assembly GCA_032164185.1. Lineage (NCBI taxonomy): Eukaryota > Metazoa > Chordata > Actinopteri > Cypriniformes > Catostomidae > Moxostoma > Moxostoma hubbsi. Next base: position 20,148,186 of record JAVLUX010000030.1, on the reverse strand, counting down.
CGCGGGCAGGTGCGCCGCTCACAGCCACGCCCCCCCCCCGTTCCCTTCTTCCCGGACGTGCACGACGAGTTGAGCTAAGCCAAGGCTTTTTCGCTCCTCCGCTCTCACTACCCTCGCGGTGGAACGGTCCCAGACCGCTTCCACTCTGCACGCCACGGCCCTTCCTGCAACCAATGCCAGGCCAAGGCACTTCAAAACCTGCACCTTGGGTAGTCCTGTTCTTGATGTGCTGCAGGAACTGCGCTGGATGACCAACCGCGCCCCCGGGTCATGGAGGTCAGAAGCGCTGGCACTCGAACAGGCGATGGCCACCCCTTGTGGTCCAGAAACACACCTGTGGACTGGACCTGGTCGAAATGCGGGAGGCAGACAAGGCACACCTTCTCTCACACCCCCGTCTCCCAGCTCCGTCCATTCGGCGCCACCGTTGACGACTCTGCCCAGCAGTCCTCAGCGGTGAGGCAGACGGAGGCCACTGCACATCCTGCCCCGCCGCAAGCTTGCCGCCATGGGCCATGCCCCGTCTGCTCGCCGACGGGCGTCCTCCTGCGGCTATGAAACACCCTGCTCCGCCTCAACCCGGGCCCAGCTCTCAGCCCCAGCGTCGAGCACGCTGCAGGGAACGGACGCCCCCGTCTCACGGACCCCCTTGAGGACCCGGAAGGCTCCCAGGCTGTCCGTAGACGTTCAACCCAGGGACCAAGATGTTAGCTCCGGAGGCTGGTAAGACCGCTCCGTCCCCGGTGGAGGGCCGGGAGGAGAATCTTTTCTTGTTGAATTAATTTTCACATTCTCATATTCTCTGTAATGAGCTATTTCCTTTTGTCTCTGGGTCACCTGGCCCGCAAATGCCGTTCTCACGGCACTTTGCCCCCAGATATCAACAGTCCTGGCTTCCTGGACACGGACCACCCGTCTTCAGCCCCACGACTGTCCCCCGGCCGGCCGGTTCCGACGAGTCTAGAGGACGCCTACCCAGGACCTCCTCCTCAGTCGCTAACCCGCCCCCTGCCGGGTGTGCGGAGCAAGGTAAGTGCTTTGAGTCTTTTCTCAGCACCTCAGCTGCGGGTCGCCCCGTCGCCGCCCAACGCTGCCCTACCTGCTCCGCCCCGCTGCGAAGCCCCGCCGGGTACGTCAAATTAATCGTCCCTTTGGTGCCCCTAGCGCAGAGGTTGGACGCGTGGCTTTCACTTCCCAACCCGTCTCGCTGGCTGGCCCGGACCATCCGACTCGGTTACGCAATTCAGTTTGCCAGGCCCCCGTCCCCCTTCATGGGCGTCCGCTTTTCCGCAGTACACGGCGAACACGCCCACTCCCTGCGCGCGGAAATCGCGACTCTTCTGGCCAAAGACGCGATAGAGCCTGTCCCTCCAACCGAGATGAAGATGGGTTTCTACAGCCCTTACTTCATCGTACCCAAGAAAAGCGGCGGCTTATGACCAATCTTGGACCTGCGAGTTCTCAACCGAGCGTTGCACAAACTCCCGTTCAAAATGCTCACGCTTAACCTGCGTCCGGCATCTAGATTGGTTCGCAGCGGTAGACCTGAAGGACACGTACTTCATGTCTCCACCCTGCCCCGACACCGCCCCTACCTGCGGTTTGCGTTCGGGGGCCAGGTGTATCAGTACAAGTCCTCCCCTTTGGCCTGTCTCTGTCCTCTCACGAGAGTTACTATGCAAAACCCACAGAGATCAGGTGCTCAGGCACCTCTGCCGTCTGGGGCTTCAGGTCAACTGGGAAAAGAGCCAGCTCACTCCAGTTCAGAGCATCTCTTTTCTCAGGATGGAGTTAGACTCGGTATCAATGTCGGCACGTCTCACCAACGAGCGTGCCCAGTCAGTGTTGAACTGCCTCGCCGCCTTCAGGCCAGGCACAGCGGTCCCCTTAAAACTTTTCCAGACGCTCCTGGGGCATATGGCGTCCTCCGCGGCGGTCGCGCCGCTGGGGTTGATGCATATGAGACCGCTCCAACACTGGCTCCAGACCCGAGTCCCGAGACGAGCATGGCGCCACGGCGCCGTATGCAGCGGGCATGCAGCCTCAGGCCGTTGGAAAGGGGCCCAGCTGCGTTGGCACATCAACTGCCTCGAGTTGTTGACCGTCCTTTTTGCCCTGCGGAAGTTTCTCCCGTTAATTCGGGACGAACATATCCTAGTCAGGTCGGACAGCACCACTGCGGTCGCGTACATAAATCGCCAAGGCGGCGTATGCTCCCGTCACATGTCACAACTCGCCCGTCGTCTCCTCCTTTGGAGCCAGCACCGACTCAGCTCGCTGCGTGCCACTCACATCCCCGGCAACCCCAATGTGATAGCGGACGCGCTGTCATGACAATGCTTGTCTGGCGGAGAGTGGAGGCTTCACCCCCACTCGGTGCAGCTGATTTGGGAACGGTTCGGCAAGGCCCAGGTAGACCCCTCTGCCTCCCGAGAGACCTCCCACTGCCCGCTCTGGTACGCCCGTTAAGAGGCTCCCCTCGGGGCAGATGCACTGGCACACAGCTGGCCGGTGGGGCTGCGCAAGTACGCATTCCCCCCAGTGAGCCTTCTTGCACAGGTGCTGTGCAAGGTCAGGGAGGACGAGGAGCAAGTCACTCTCGTGGCTCCTTACTGGCCCACCCGGGCCTGGTTCTCGGACCTTATACTCCTTGCGACAGCCCCTCCCTGGCGAATTCCCCTGAGGAAGGACCTTCTTCTCAGGGACGGGGCACGCTCTGGCATCCGCACCCAGACCTCTGGAACCTCCACGTCTGGTCCCTGATGCGGAAGATCTAGCTGGTCTACCACCCACGGTCGTAGCCACGTTCAACCAAGCCAGAGCCCCTTCTACCAGGCAACTCTACGCCCTGAAATGGCGTCTGTTCGTGAATTGGTGTTCTTCCCGGGCAGAAGACCCACAGAGGTGCGCAGTTAGGTCTGTGCTCCTGTCCCTACAGGAGAGGTTGGGGGGGAGGCTGTCCCCATCCACCTCGTAGGTGTATGTTGCCACTATTGCAGCTCACCACAACCCAGTAGACAGCAACTCTCTGGGTAAGCACGACTTAATCGTCAGGTTCCCAAGAGGTGCCCGGAGGTTAAAAACCCCTCCTGGCCAAACCTGTTCCCCTCCTGGGGATCTCTCGGTGGTCCTTGCCGGTCTTCAGAGATCCCCCCCGAGTCGCTAGAATCAGTTGGCTCAGGGCCCTCTCCTGAAAAGACGGCCCTGCTGATTGCGCTCACTTCCATCAAGAGGGTCGGGGACCTGCAAGCGTCCCCTACTAACGACACTTGCCTGGAGCTCGGTCCGGCAGATACTCATGTGATCCTAAGACCTCGACTGGCCTATGTGCCCATGGTTCCTACCATGCACTCTGGAGATCAGGTAGTGAACCTACAAGCGCTGCCCCGGGAGGAGGCAGACCCAGCCCCTCTCACTGTCGTGTCCGGTACGTGCCTTGTGTGCCTACCTGGACCGCCCCCAGAGCTTCAGGCGCTCTCAGCAGCTCTTTGTCTGCTTTGGAGGACCAGCAGAAAGGGAACGCTGTCTCCAAACAGAGGTGTCTCACTGGGTGATGGATGCCATTCAGTTGGCCTATCACACCCAGGCCATGCCCCCCACTTACGGGTTCGAACCCACTCCACTAGGAGCGTGACATCCTCATGGGCACTGGCGAGGGGCACCTCCCTAGCAGACATTCGCGGAGCTGCGGGCTGGGCAGCACCTAACACCCTTATGATCTCAGGGTTGAGTCAGGCTCGTCCCGTGTTCTCTCAGGTCCGAGCCCGTAGAACTCGGTACATGTCGACGATCTGACCGGGTGAACCGCTTGTTCCAGCGCCGTTTCCCTCTGCCGAGGCAAAACAGTGCGCTTTTGCCCCAGAGGACCCAGGTCCCTGGTTGATTCCTCCCTAGCACTTCGGACCCGCAGCAGTTCATCGGAGGAACGTGCTGGTCCAGTCCACTACGGGTACCTCCGGCTACCCCTACTGGAATAAGTGCTCCACAGATCAGGCCTCCTACGGGACTCCTCCTGTGTGTATTTCCGCGGCACGGTCACCTTACGAGCTGACCCGCGTCTCCCTTAGGCAGTCCTTCGCTGCCCTCCGGTCGCCGTGTTGTAGCAACTCCCCCCTCCTTGAGGTTGGATCTACCACCGTGCCATTTCCTTCCACATGCCTAAGTGGCCATGTGATGTATTTTGCCACCTTTACCTCCCCTGTTGGGCGGGTGTGGCCTCCGCAGGGTCTTTTCCCCCTAAGAATAGGAATTTGGAATAAGACCCCCTTCCCTCGATGCGGTAAGGGCCCCGGCTGCTCTTGCTCTATGCCGAGAAAACATAGAGAGAAAAGAGGCCCAGCCAGGCTTGGCCCGTTCCCTAGTTGGGAGCGTCACCTTGTTCCCCCCTAGGGTAACCAAAAGGATGCTGACGCTTTTTTGGGGCATTGGGGAAGAGTACGTGCAGCCTGAACACAGTTGGTCGCTTGCGCACGTGCAAAATACCTGCCCGCTTCTGTGTCAGCAGTACACGTACACGGCTCAGCGCATGGCGAGTTTTGAAGTGGACCCCTAGTGTCGCTTCTTCGACACGACGTCGAAGTGAGCGACAGACGGGGAACGTCTCGGTTACGTATGTAACCTCCGTTCCCTGATGGAGGGAACGAGACGTCGTGTCTTCCCGGCCACGTCGCTGAGCCGAGCCGCTGAGATGCCTGGAACACTCCCGGCTCCTCAGAAAAATCCTGAATGAACGAGCGTATTTCTCTCGCCTTTATATCCGTATCCGGAGGCGGAGTATGCAAATACTGTTCGCCAACTCTCATTGGCCTTTTTTCATAGATCAGAGGTATCTTTCGGCGCTCAAGAGAGACCCCTAGTGTCGCTTCTTCGACACGACGTCTCGTTCCCTCCATCAGGGAACGGAGGTTACATACGTAACCGAGACGTTATTTAACCATGTGTCGCAATGTCTTTGGAAGGATTTTGTCCATCAAACACATAAAAATGCACAAGCACAACTCATTTCATAATTTTCACAATATAATCCACAAATAAATGCAAACCGATTGCACTAATGTGAAGTAAGCTTTAGTTTTGCGAATTGATTGTGTACTCTGCTTCAAAAATGTACATTAATTAACTTTTGCTTTTGTGATTGATTTTTGTGACATTGATGCAAAAATACAGTATAGCTGGTTGAATCTGTAACTACACATGGATGCCATTTGTAATGTTTGTTAGACCTTGCTTGTTTAATGTGCCCCAGGGCACCTGTCATAATTTTAGAAACTCCCATAAGAAATGCCTGTTAAACTCAAACATATTTGAGCCTCTCATTTATCACCATCATGGGGCAAAATAATTTTTACACCACATAAATATGTCTGCGATCCATGTTTCTGAATTAGTGATAGCAATTTTAGTCATGTAATCTGTAATTAATACCATTTTGCAATTCAGAAGCAATCTACCCAGCACTGTTCAAACTTTCTTCCATGGAACAAAAAAAGATACAAGTTTCAGTCACCATTTACTTTGATTGCATTTGTTTTTTGCATTTTTCAATGTAGGTTGCATTCAGATTGTTCTATAATCAGAAGAGCTTTTAGTTATCCATGTCTGTCCTCCCAGGTGGTGGGAGAGTGGCGGTTTAGCACAATCCATTGTGACATCTTTGTCACCCTGGACGTGATGATGTGCACAGCAAGCATACTCAATCTGTGTGCCATCAGTATCGACAGGTAGGTGTTTCTTCACAGCTTTTATAAGAGTGGTGTAATGTTGACCAAGACATAATTTGGTTCCTTGGGCCAAAAGGCAGAACAACTCAGCTTTTACTCCTAAATATAAATCAATTCTGGTGCTGAGGTTCCTCCAATGTAGACTATAAACATGCACATTAGATGATTGTAGGGCTGTCAATCAATTAAAATGTTAAATACAATGAATTACATGATATGAAAACTAATTAATCAAATTAATCTTACATATCAATATCAGAGGAGAAAGGCCAATATATACTTACAGTTGAAGTCAGAAGTTTGCATACACTAAGGTTAACAACTCCACAGATTTCATATCAGCAAACCATAGTTTTGGCTATCTACTTTGTGCATCACTCTCTTTACTGGCGTTTGTCCCGCATAGGTGCAGGGTCTGCTTTGTGATGGTTTGCATATACATTTTTGATTTGGCACAAGTTTTATGCCGGATGCCCTTCCTGATGCAACCCCCAGTGACTAGGGGGCTCTCACGGGGCAATTTAGAGTCTCCAATTCACTTAACCTGCATGTTTTTGGATTTGTGGGGGAAACCGGAGCACCCGGAGGAAACCAACAAAAACATTTATGCATTTGGCAGACGCTTTATCCAAAGCAACTTACAGTGGACTTATTACAAGGACAATCCCCCCGGAGCAACCTGGAGTTAAGTGCCTTGCTCAAGGACACAATGGTGGTGGCTGTGGGGATCGAAACAGCAACCTTCTGATTAACAGTTATGTGAACATGGCAAACACGGGGAGAACATGCAAACTCCACACAGAAAGGCCCTAGTTGAGCCAGGACTCGACCGCACTTGAGCCGTGACTTGTTAGTGTGAGGCAACAGTGCTAATCACTGAGCCACCATTCCACTATATGTATAAATATTAGGTAGGGCTGCACGTATATATATATATATATATACATACATACACACACATTTTATTGTTGTTGTAATTTTAATGTTATTTTTCACATAAGATTGATGATCTCATCATTGATGATCTCATCAATGATGCAACACATTGCGAGCTGCAGACAGCGGGGGTGAGAGACGAGCGTCTCCGTGTTAGCGTGCGCATCAGCCGGAGGAACTTTAAATCTCTCCCGGTCTCAACTCCCGCTCGGATTGGGTCTCTTCCACGACTTGTTGAAGCAGCTCTGACCGCACAGTGAATGACAGTTTTGGAGTTTGTGTTTATTTACATGGCACACACCCATATTATATGAACTTTAATTAAGGATAAAATAAAGATATATCGCAAAGCAGTGATCTGTCTTTCTATCAGACACTCGAGCTGCAGACAGCATATTATACATTTTATAAATGTATAAATACATTTTCTTTTATTCACAGCATTCCAGACAGCTTGTCAGTCTGTGTGTTGCTTGGAGACACACAATCTTTGATTCTACTTTGAAATAAACAACCTAAAAATAAACAAAAAAAAAAAAACTGGCCATATTGTTTGAAAATGTAATTTACTCAATATTAGTATTTTGTTTATAAAGCTGTTAAAAAGCACTATTAAACGTGCAAGAGTGCTGTTGTACTGAATAGCAGCACAGCTTTATTTACCTGCAATTGAATCACAGCTGTGTTGTGCAAGGGAAAATAAATCAGGTCAAATGCAGGGCTGTAAAATAACATTGAAACCACTCTGTCTGTTATCTCGCACAGGTATACAGCAGTAGCCATGCCTATGTTATATAACACACGATACAGCTCTAAGAGGAGAGTCACAGTCATGATTTCTGTGGTGTGGATTCTGTCTTTTGCTATATCATGTCCACTGCTGTTTGGACTTAATAATACTGGTAAGTATAGGAAAAAATTAAGTTTTGACTGGATTGTCTATATCTCTGTTAAAAGGAACAGTTCACCCAAAAATGAACATACTGTCAACATTTGCTCATTCTCGTTCCAAACCCTTATGACTACCTTTCTTATGTGGAACACAACATTTTTGGAAAACTGTAGCTCTCAAATTGTATTCATGCTTGCACATATTCAAACTTCATGACTAATGCCTTCGGGACTCTGCAGTGATGCCAAACAGAGACAGAAGGCAATATTTTCCATATATACAGTAATGCCGCAAATGTTCATATGGCTTCAGAAGGCTTTCAATATTGTGAGTCGGATTTAATTATTTTATGGTACTTATTTGGTCCTTTTTTATTCTTTTTGAAACTTGACAGCAACTTGTCATTTATGCGTGAACCATTCCTGGCAGTAAAGACATTTCTCTTCCATAATTTAAAGATCAAATCCTCCCCAGAGTGTATACTGTATACCAAATAGTTTCTTATAAATGCAACTCACAATAAGGCTTTTTCTAATTTATATATGATTTATCATGCAAATTAAAAGGATAGTTCACCCAAAAATGAACATTCTCTCATCACCATCCCAGATGTGTATGACTTTCTTCAGCAGAACACAAATCAAGATTTGTAGAAGAATATCTCCACTCTGTAGATCCATAAAATGCAAGTGAATGGTGCCCAGATCTTTGAACCTCAAAAAAATCACATAAAGGCAGCATAAAAGTCCTTCATAAGACTTAAGTAGTTAAATACATATCTTCTGAAGCGATATGATAGCCGCGGGTGAGAAACAAATCAATATTTAAATTGTTTTTTACTATAAATCTCCACCTTTGACCAGCTCCGACCAAAAAAACGAAGAAGAAAGTGGAAGTGAAAGTGGAGATTGACAGATTTATCTGGGATGCATCATTGCATGTTGGTAAATAAATGATGAGAGAATTAAAATGTTAGGGTGAATGATCCGTTTTTATAACCACAAGTTAAATGCCAGATAAAGTCTGTATAATTAGATGTACTTTTCTTTAGCTTGAAGAAATGGCTTGTGCTTATAAGTATTAATATAGTACAATGTAACAATATAGTACAAGAGTGTGAATTGACAGAGTATTAGTGTTTTTGTCTTTTGTGCACACTGGTGGCAGGGGCTGCTCAAATTAAGTGATATCACCAATTCATTTGAAAGTTATATTAGAGGAAGTAATTAAATAAGCATTATTCTGCATCATTGCAGAATAATGAGGTGACATACAATAGAAATCTTACTGCAAAATACTTTAAAAAGCACCTATTATGGTTTTTCAAAGATTACCTTTCATGTAGTGTGTTGTATAGCTGTTTGTGAATGTAAAAAAGTCTGCAAAGTTTCAAAAATCAAAGTGCACAACAAATGGAGTTATAGACTTCCAAAAGAAAGAACCGATTCTGAACACCTGAAACGAGACGTTAAAGATTCCAGACTTACTTCCTGTACTAACCTATGTAATTTGGTAACAAAAAAAACCTGCCTATGGTCTTCACTGGCTGCTCCTGCACAGCTTTGACCCGCTCTCAAACACTACACAAAGAGGTAGACCAATCACAACAGACTGGGACATCTGACCAATCAGAGCATAGTAGGCTCATTGAAAGGAGGAGTTTAGAAGGAATGCTTTAGAACGGTTCATTGATCGAGTCGTTTTTGACACTATGAAAAAAAAGTAATGCTGCAATTTAAATTATGAGCCAATTAAAGTGTTTTTCGACCTTGGATGCAATCTATTGTATGAGACCTTTAAAAATAAATTAGGCACGTTTAAAAACCATAAGAGGTGCTCTTTAAAATCATCCGTGCTTCCGCAGTATTAGTTTATAAGTATTTGGTCTGCGGTCACATTGATACCTTTATGCTGTTTCTATTTGACTTTGTTGTATAGATTCCAGCAATCACTTCAGTAGTCAATACAGTACATAATGTATATCACTTTTTTTGTTTTTTGTTTCCTCATCTCTATTTGAGAGCAAAGATAGATAAATATTGTTATAATGCTGGCTGGGTGTCTTTGTCACTTGCTAATTTTCACTCTATTTTATATTGCAGTCACCCATGACGATGACCTGTGTGTGATTGCAAACCCAGCCTTTGTAGTGTACTCATCCATTGTATCCTTCTACGTACCCTTCATCATTACTCTGCTAGTATACGTGCAGATCTACGTTGTGCTGCGTAAGAGACGGAAACGCGTCAACACCAAGCGCACCTTCCCAGTTACGGAGGTGGAAATGAGCTCCGCTTTAAAGGTACTACAACAACCAGAGCTGGTTTATGAAGAATATTGGAAGTTTGTGCTTTTTTCATACATTCATGGGGATTGACTTTTTAAAAGAAATGATTATAGGTAATTTTCAGGCAGCAATCTGTTGTAGTTTTGCCTTGCGCATCTAAATTGTTGTTTTGACGCCCCTAGCAGAACGGCAACTATTTTAAAGACTTTTTTATCAAAACACTAACATTCCAATGCTTAATTATGAAGTCAGATACTCCTATCCCCACATAATTCTTATCCTGGCTTTCTTCCTTTTTTACTTTACACACCAGTTCAGTTTAGTGAATTTAGTGAAGATTGCTTAAAACTAACACTGCTGATGGATTACTTCGATCTTCTTCAGCTCTGCAGTTTTTATCAACTTAAATTCACTAAACTGAACTCTTGAATTCCAATGGCAAAGTAATTCCCATCTGCATTATAACATTTGGATAGTAGTCAGATGTATCTGGGCTTTGCATGGCTCAAACCACACCTGGTTTCTAGAATGGAAGCTGCCCTGCATCTTTAATTGCAGTGTGTCTTGAATTATCTATTCTTTATTCTTGTATTGATTTTCCTAACATACAGCAAATCATTGTGCACCTGCAGAAATGGCCACAGCTTCATATCTCTTTGTTATTATAATAAATTTTTTGTCTGTGCTTTGTTTTAAGCCAAGCAGAGACACACGGGCTTCTCAATGGAACATATGCACAGTCCAGAATAAATTCAATATACCATTATTCAAAGAAACGGACAGCTTATCTATGCACCCTAAGCCTCGGCAAGGGCATCAGTGCATTATAGAGAACCATTTGTGGTTAGGGAGTTCTCATACTGTGTCTTGACAGTAAACATCACATCTCCTATCAGTGGATTCTGTCACTGCTAGCATTGTGATGCGGAACCAGGCTTTAGATCATCATCATGTTTATTTTAGGAGAGCTTTCATTTTGAAGTGCAAAACTTGCCCTTATCTGTCTATATATCAAGTGTCTGAAAATACAAAACTTTTTTAGGTTTAGTTTTAAAATTATTTCCTTAAGATTTGTCACATCTCTGCCTAATATGTGCCCAAATTTATGCCTTTTAAATTGAGAACACAATGCTTTCCCTGCTGTGGTTTGGAATTTACCAGCAGGTCCAATCTTGTCATTACCTTATCCAATTGGGTTATTTGCTGTTTGACTAGAAAATATGTTCCATAATCCATCCTGACCAACTTAATCTGGTATGACCAGCTGATAGCTTGTTTGCTTTTGGTCACATCAGAATTGTCTACCTGCTTAGTCTGGCTAAAAGGGCCGTATCTAGGCATGGGGTTTGCGCAAAATCGGAAGCTGACCCAAACAACCCCCACCTCCTAACAAACGCAGTCTTACCTAGGGTGCCAAAATGGTTTCAAATGGCCTTGCTGATAATGACCAGCTTAGACTAGCTAAAAACCACATTATATTAGTTAGAAACCATCTACCATGTTCCAATACACGGCTACAAGTTTAAGATGGATTTTCCATCAGGGCTGGAGTTCAACTCAAGCAGATAATTTGAAATTATAAAGAATTTGCAAACCTCTGCTCCACACTGCCTATAGTATAATTGTTACATACATTCAGACATTTACGAAACATATCAGTATAATAGAATGGTATTACCAACCAAGCAGTTACATGAATGTATGTCAACGAAGGAACAACTAATTCCCTTCTGGTCTAAAAGTGTCAAAGCAGTCTGGTATTTCTCCCTTGTGTGTTTCAGAAATGCACCCACCCGGATGAAGTGAAACTGTGCACTGTGATCGTCAAGTCTAGTGGGAATTTTCCTGTGAACAACAAAAATGTGGTATGGCTAATTGAGCTCTTCCTTTCAAAATAAAGCTCTCGACATTATTATTATTTTATTTTTTTATTTTTCTGCTGCTAATTGTTTGCCTTATCCACCCCCAGGACAGTAGTTATGACTATGGATGGCATTTTAGAAACAACAGTGAAAATAAAGAAAATATTTAATATTTATTTCCATATCCTCAATAAGCATTATCCCTTATTTTTTATTGACTGGAACCATAAACATGGGAAATGCTGTAATGAGAATTCACATTTCTGATTTAGCAAGCATCATTATATTACAAGCATTAGGCTTCCCATAGTCATGAAAAGTGAGTACAGACAAAGTGCCTTTAAAGGCAAGTTGGTTGATTTTAGAGGATTTTTAGTTCTGGAGTTGGTTCTTGGTTTGGTTCTAAAGTATTTTCTACAGTGTATTGTATGCTCAGTTCTAGATTATGTTCTAGGTTATTTTCTACATTACATTCAAGCATGTTCTCTAATTGGTAAATTCTAGATTACGTTCTTAATTATGTTCTAGATTACATTCTAGTGTAGCTCTATATTATGTTCTAAATAAGATATATTCTAGAGAAGATTCTAGATTGCATTCTGCATGATATTCTAGATTTGGTATAAATTTAGAGAAGGCGCAAGGTTAAGTTCATGTAGTAGAATCTACAGTATATTACATTCTATGTTTGGTTCAAGAGAAGGTTCTAGATTTGGTTCTAGAGCATGTTTTCTTTGTGGTTCTTGAGTAGATTATTGGTTGTGTTCTAGACTACTTTCTAGATTTGGATGTGGAGCATGTTCTCTTTTTGGTTCTTGAGGAGGTTCTTGGTTTTATCTATCTAGAATCAAACATATAGTAGAAACAAACAAAGAATGTAGAACAGATTCTCTGTTTGGTTCTAGGGTTAGTTTTAGTGTATGCTCATTTCTAGATTTAAACCAAACCAAGAAATTCTGAATCATTAATCATTAATCATAAACGAACAAGGTGTGGAACATATATTGCCATAACAAGGCATAATAATGTGCATTTCAGAACTATATTTAGCCCAAATAACTTTTTTTTCATCTCTTTTTATTGACAGATCTTCATAAAGGAGGTAGTAAATAATGGGGAAGACATCCAAATGGATGAAATCACAAATTTAAACCCTCAAAGACAAAGGAAGCAGGATCAGTCTGCTGCAAGTCAACAACACAGCAGGCTTGTTACCTCTAATGTAGGAGAGACTGACATATCACCGCCATTGCCTGAAGGTGGTGTCAAACCTGAAAGAAATGGAAACACCAGCAATATTACTAAAGTGGCCAAAGCATTTGAGATCCAGGTCTCCCCCAATGGCAAGACACAGACATCGGTCAAAAGTCTGAACAAACGCAAAATCTCCCAGCAGAAGGAGAAGAAAGCCACTCAAATGTTAGCTATCGTCCTTGGTAAGCTTCTTTTTTTTCAATGCCTTGGTACTGTATATTATGTGTTAGTGCAGTGTTTGTTTCAATTTTATTTAAGATATTCTGTTCAGTTGAACTTGTTCATCCATCTTCCACATTTATCTTAGATCACAAAATTAAACAATCTATTTTCTTTTAAATAACCCAGGATAAAACTTTTAATCAGTTTTAACATTTAAAGTACAGTTTTTGTTAAACCTGAACTACTGTAGTCTCACATTCAGACTGTTATTTTTCTTTGATAAATTATCGGAGCACACTTCACCAACTCTGTCTGCATTATTTGCAGGTGTATTTATCATCTGCTGGCTGCCGTTCTTTATTACACACATTGTGAACACTTACTGCCAAGTCCCTCCTGAACTCTACACTGCCTTTACGTGGCTGGGCTATGTGAACAGCGCTGTTAATCCCATCATATACACCACTTTCAACATCGAGTTTCGTAAAGCTTTCATTAAGATTCTTCACTGTTGAGAGCAACTTGTTCAATGAAGTAAAAGGGATTGAAACAATACCTCATATGTAGTAGGCACAATGTAAATCTTTATATTTCAAGAATCAAAATTGCATCCTAGGTGGACAATTGTCTAGGAGCTACATCAGTTACATTTTTTTGAGATTAAAACTATGGATAATGGAATGTATATAAATTGTCTGAATATTAAAATATATTTTGTTCAATGATCATATAGCATTCAAAAAAAGGAAAGATAAACACCGGGGCAAATAGGTCTTTCTAACCAGTGCACTCATCACAAATATTTGTTTGGAATACTATGTATAGCTGAAGTGTTTAATGTCTGCTCCATTAGCTCTATTATTATTGGACTGTTTTCAAACAGGTTTCCAGAACACTCCCCCTGTGTGCCATTGATTGAACAAACAGATAGTTTCCACCATTGGTTGAGCTAATGTTGCAGCATGTGTCTGGCTGGTCGGAATGCTCAAATAAACAGAGAAATGTTTTGAAAGCACCACAGAGCCACAGCATTTCCACTTTTCGGGGAAATCAGAGGATTTTGGTAACAACTTATAGGCAGATGTGGGTAGTAATGCGCTACGTTTACTTTGATACATTTAGTTGAGTAACTTTTTGTAGAAAATGTACTTTTCTGAGTATATTTAATGGTGAGTACTTTTGACTCTTACTCAAGTGAAAAAGATTTACACTTATTTCGCTACAATGGAGGACGTTACTCTCATTACATCACTGGTTTTAATTCAAAGTGTTAATAAATGTGTAATTTGTTGGGACTTTTACGGCACAGGAACTTTACAGCGGCGCTGTCACTCGACTCAAGTACTTCACTGCAGCAACAGCAGTAAGTGCTCAAAACAAACCCTTTCTTTATTTAACACATTGAATAATAAAGATTTACATTTTTGCGATGCTTTCATTCAACACCAAAACAAGCGGAATTTCAGCGTACAGAATTTTGGATTGAACTAATAAAACATGTTGTGGTGATAACGACAATGCGGGCTTGTTTTTATGTTAATGGTCAGTTTCAGAGTGATTCTGTACCTACGGGTTCTTTTGATTTCAGTTTTAAGTATACATTTTTCTCTGCTGATCACGTACTTGATAATGGAGTAGGAGCACACAGCCATATGCGTTATAAAGCACGTGCGTGATGCATTGTTCTTAAGGACAACAGAGAACAAGCTCTGAACTAAAATAAGCATAAACATGCTTCTAAACAACAATATATGGTGCAACTTTACTTTGTTGCAAAGTAGGTCAGTCCGGTTGGTGCCCCGGCCTGTATCGGGCGGGGGAGGAGTGTGACCGATGCCAGTTCGAGAGTGAGAGAGAAAGAGAGGCACACGGCCTCACTGCATGTGTGTGTGTTTGTTTATGTTTGTTTTATGTTGAGTTTTATATTAAACTTAATGTTGACTGTTCAGCTGGTTCCCCACCTCCTCCTTGCCCATTCTTTAACTGTTACATGGTGAAATAGCCACATTAGGAGTTAATAATGCATGATCTTGCTTTGATTCACAACTAAGAATATACAATATTGTACATAATAATAAAAATGAGCCTCTGAGACATTTCGTTTTTTTTTAAATAATTGCTAGGAAAGGCAAGCATCCTTAAAGTGATATTACACCCATAAATGAACATTCTGTCATCATTTAGACTCACTTTCGTTGTTCCTTTGTGTCTTTGACTTCTCTGGAACCAAAAACAAGGTGTTAGGTAGAATGTTAGGAACTGACATCCTCAGTCAAAAATGACAAACGAATGGAGGTGAAAGGTGACTGAGGCTAAAATTCTGTCTAACATCTCCTTATTTATGTTCATTGTGTCCAAGACATATTGGTTTAGTGGGTATAAAGAATGACGTATGGTTCATGCACACAAGGTGGTAAAATTAATTATCAGATCTTTGCTATTTAATTTGCAATGTAGATAGTTACTCGCTACTTGAATAATTTTTTTAATTCAATACTTTCTTACGCTTAACTAATTATTAACATAATACTTTTACTTCTACTTGAGTAATTCCGTTTTAAAAGACTTAGTAATTTTACTTGAGTAGGCCTATAGTTTTTGGCTACTCTACCCACCTCTGATTATAGTCCATGCATTACAGTGGATATATATATATATATATATATATATATATATATATATATATATATATATATATATATATATATTTTTTTTTTTTTTTTTTTTTTTTTTTCTGTTGAAAAGATTATTTATGCCAGACATGTCTGCAACATTAACTCCCATTTTTAAAATGTGTTAGATGTCCATCTAACTGCAGTTATAAACCTTTAAAAAAATAGTACATTTAACATTTTAAACTGTAGTCAATTACTTTCTGTACCAATATAAAAGCATTTGTGCCACATCTACAACAAAGTGCATTTACAGTTAGCATTTAAAGATGGATAAACACAGAAAATAATCATCATTTCATAATTTGCTGAGACTTTCATACAAAATAGCATTTACAATTGTTTTTCAACCTTATCATTGGGAGCAGTACCTCTTTTTGTTCCTTGTTTTGGCCTTGGGGGTAAAGATAATTCTGACGAAGTGAAAGGGGAGGATAAGGACAAACTGCTTACATTCCCTGAAGAGCAGAGAAGATGGGCAAGAGCGCTATCAGCCAAGTGTGCTAACGTGGCAGCAAAATGACTGTGATTTTATTTAAGGTTCCTTTTTAATATTTATTAATGTTTATATGACTACATAGCTTTTCATGCTTTATATGACACATTGAATGTGACGGGCCTGCCATTGCAATGTATTGCATGTTACAGTGTTCTCATTAAATGTATGTTGCACAATGATATAAGCTTATGAATAAAGTAACTGTGAACTGGCACTACCACACATTGTGGTAGATGTTTAAATGGTACAAAGCTACAGTATCTGCTACTGAATTCAAAACCTTGCAATGTGTCCTCACGAGAGCTCTAGGGATCAGCTTTGCTGTGATCTTTGTGCAAGTAAAAGAACACTGGAGCCATAAAATGAAGTTATTTCCTGGCCTGAGGGCTGACTCTAACTGATGAGGCACAGAGTATTTTTATGTGCATGCATGTTCTATGGACAACACAATGACATTAGCCTCATGGCAACCATCAGCGGTCTCACACAGCTGGTGAGCCAATCCATTGCTGTTTGCTGGCAGTTTCTATCTGCAGACTACAACAAACTGTTCTACAGTACAAACTAGTAATACACAGATATACCCCAGACTGCAACACATACATGGCTTTAGTTTGATGTAAGACTTCCAATGTTTAATAAAATACACATTTATATGTATTAACCCATAGCCACAAAGACATTGAAGGAATATTTTTCCCAAAAATTATAATTCTCAAATTTTTTACAAACCTTATGCTCTCAAACCCATATTATTATTTTTTTTCTGTGGAAAACAAATACATTTTGTAGTATATATGATGAATAAGTCAATGGAGCTCAAAACTTTCAAGCTGCAAAAAGCACATTAATTCATCATAAAATTAATCCATTCTTTTAAACCAAAAAAAACTCAAATGTTTTAATTTGTAAGTAATTTTAAGTAAGTTTAAGTAATATGAGAATTTGTAGATGAAATGTAAATTTAAGATGAACTCGTCCTCTCAAGTATTCGGATTCAGGGATGAAAAAATCAAGGAAATATATATCCAGGTCTGGAAAATTTATTCTATATTGCATATACAGTACAGTATTGGCTTACTATACATATATAGTATGTATACAGTGTATATATATATATATATATATATATATATATATATATATATATATATATATATATATATATATATATATGAAGTGCTATATTGCAAAAAACAGATTTTTGATAATTTTATAAATTTATTAAAAAGAAAAACCTGAGAAATCACACTGACATAAGTATTCAGACCCTTAACTCAGCATTTAGTTGAAGCACCTTTGGCAGCGGTTAGAGCCTCAAGTCTTTTGGGTATAATACGACAAGCTTTGCACACCTGGATTTGGGGATTTTCTATCATTCTTCTCTGCAGATCCTCTCAAGATCTCTCAGGTTGGATGGAGACTGTCGTTGGACAGCCATTTTCAAGTCTCTCAAGAGATGTTCAATTGGGATCAAGTCTAGGATCTGGCTGGACCACACAAGGACATTCACAGAGTTGTCCCTAACCCACTCTTGCTTTGTCTTGGCTGTGTGCTTAGGGTCAGTGTCCTGTTGGAAGGTGAACCTTCGGCCCAGTCAGAGGTCCTGAGCACTCTGTACCAGGTTTTCATTAAGGATATTTCTGTATTTTTCTGTGTTCAGTTTTCCTTCAAATCTGACCAGTCCCCCAGTCCCTGTCACTGAAACACCCCCACAGCATGATGCTAGCTCTAGGAAGAGTTCTGGTTGTTCCAATCTTCTTCCATTAAAGAATTATGGAGGTCACTGTGCTCTTGGGAACCTTCAATGCAGCCAAATTTTTTTGTAGCCTTATCCAGACCTGTGCCTCGATACAATCCTGTATCTGAGCTCTTCAGACAGATCCTTTGACCTCATGGCTTGGTTTTTGCTCTGATATGCATTTTCAGCTGCAAGACTTTATATAGACAGGTGTGTGACTTTCCAAGTCATGTCTAATCAATTGAATTTGCCAAATGTGTACTCCAGTCAAAGTGTAGAAACATCTCAAAGATGATCCAGAGAAATGGGATGCACCTGAGCTAAATTTCAAGTGTCATAGCAAAGGGTCTTAATACATATGCCAATGTGATATTTCATTTTTTTTCATTTATTTTTTATACATTTGCAAATGTATCAAAAATCCGTTTTTTTGCTCTGTCATTATGGGGTACGGAGTGTAGATTGAGGAAAAAAATACATAATTTAAAGCATTTTAGCAAAAGGCTGAAGTGTCTGAATACTTTAAGAATGCAATGTATAATGTACATGTATATATGTATAATTGTGATTATTCATATGATTTTTCATAGTTATTCATGACGTGCTGAAATTTGACTATATTCTTCTTTTCTAAAACGCATTTATTTCCTTCTTAGAAAAGAATATGTAACAATAATGTTTGATTAACATTTTCAAAACAACGCTTTGCATTACAGAATGGGTGAAAACAGTATCAATTCAAGTAACATTAAACATTTCAAGTCTAAGTGAGAGGTTGACTAATTGAAAGAACTAGTCACCATAGGTTCATTGCAATTAAATATTTTAAACCCTCACCCTTCACAATAATAATAATGGCTATCCACTTTGCTACAGCAATCGTGAAGCCACATTCACAAGATTAATGCTATTTTAAACTCCACATGAAACGTGCTGCAGAGAACATCTTGTGTTACTATTGTCGCTGGCAATGGCCACGTAACGATATTTCATCACAACTGAGCTGTTCAGGTTAGTCCAAAAACCTGGAAAATAATTCACATTTTTGAGCCATGGGTTCCCTTATAATTTTCCTATGGGTTTTTATGATGGCAGTTTGGAATTTATGAGTAAAATAAGGCCTATGGTAAACATTGCTTCAAGATACTAGGCTGTTTTGTGTTAAAACATAAATTACACATAGTCATACCCAAAATGTGAATTTTGAAGAAAGTTGTAAGAACTACTGTTTTCCGTTTTGTCAGACACGTTCACTCACATGCTTGTGGTATTTGTAGTCCTTATCTAGCAACTCATTAGCAAAAAATAATATAAAACGCTGGCTTAAAATTTCACATTTGGTTATGACTGTAACATTAAACATTATGTTGTAGAACAAAACATCCAAGCATCTTCAAGTAAAGTTTACTGCGGACCTTATTTTGCTCATAAATTGGAGAAATACATAAATAAACATTATAAAACACAAAGACAATTCTCAAGGGAATCCATGGTAAATTAGCCTTCTGGGTTCACCTACAAATTGACGTGAACAAGTAAGATAAATGTGCTAAGCAGTGCCAGGGAAACGCTGATGCTTATCTCCAGTGAGTCATGTGAATGTGGTTTGTCACACGTCTCATCTAGGTTTGTTTTGTAAAAAAAGAAATGACAGTTAAGAGGTCCTTTCTCCATCACTTGATCATCATCGACAAACACATGGAATTGCTGTTGTTAGTGTCTGTGGTGTGTATGTTGGTGTTATGATCCCTGGCACTTTACAATGTTTCCACCCTATTCCAACCAATGTTAGAACTCACATGGAGCTGAATAAAATGTCAGAACCAAATGTCAAATATGTTATTGCATTAATCATTTTACACATTTTAAATTAATATATATACTGAATATGGTGATTTTGCCCTGTAGAGCTTGTGTCCGATTTCAGAGGGAATCGTTCTCTTAATTTGGTTCTTTTCAATAAAATGGTCAAACTGGTCCACAAATCCATTTCAAATGATTCAATAGTGAAAAGATATGAATATATATATATATATATATATATATATATATATATATATATATATATATATATATATATATATATATATATATGTACAGTTGTGGCCAAATATATCAGCACCCTTGGTAAATATGAGCAAAGAAGGCTGTGAACAATATGTCTTTATCATTTATTCTTCTGATCTTTAATTCAAAATATTTGCACACACCTAACCTTTAATTGAAGTAAACTAAATGAAATGGGGGATAAATGTCATAATGAAATATTTTTCTGCCACAATTATTGGCGCCCCTAGAAATTCCCATTCATATTTTACATTTTATTAGTACACCTGGGTGAGGGGGGGGGGGGGGGGTTACCCCAGAGGTCCTGGACATCTTGTTCGGATACATGGCATCATGAACTTTATCAAATACAAACTGATAAAAAATAAATACCTGACTGCCTCTGCCAGAAAGCTTAAAATGGGCAGTGGCTGGATCTTACAGCAGGACAATGATCCAAAACACATACAAATAAACACAAAAGTAGTTTATGGACCACAAAATCAAGGTTTTGCCATGGCCATCCCAGTGTCCTGACCTGAACTCCATAGAAAACCTGTGTGGTGAACTGTAGAGGAGAGTCTCTGAATTTGAAGGATCTGGAGAGATTCTGTAAGGAGGAATGGCTCAGATCACTTGTCATATGTTCTCCAACCTCATTAGACATTATAGGAGAAGACTCAGAGCTGTTATCCTGGCAAAGGGAGGTTACACAAAGTATTGAATACAAGTGTGCCATTAATTGTGTCTCACATATATTTGACAAAAATATTAGTTCCCCGTCTGTCGCTCACTTCGACGTCGTGTCGAAGAAGCGACACTAGGGGTCTCTCTTGAGCGCCGAAAGATACCTCTGATCTATGAAAAAAGGCCAATGAGAGTTGGCGAACAGTATTTGCATACTCCGCCTCCGGATACGGATATAAAGGCGAGAGAAATACGCTCGTTCATTCAGTAATTTTCTTCGGAGCCGAAGGTCGTGTTTATGCTGACTGCTGCGTATTACACTGCTGATCCTGCTTCTGATCCTCTGACGCTCTGCTGCTGTTGGATTTACGGCGCACTACAGCGGCTGTTTTTCTCTTCTCTGCCGGCGTGCAGTTTGCCCCTGGGCGCTTCGACAGCGCAGAGTTTGAAAGAGTTTCACAATATAAAGAGTTATATTTCTCATAAAGAGTTTATTTCTCTAAAAGAGCAATACATAGCGGTGTTGAACGCCCTTTTCAGGGCGCGTCTTTTAAAGATGCCATTCAACCCCTGTGTAGTTCCTGGATGCGGTAGAGTGCTCTCCGCTTCTGACGGCCACAGGCGCTGTCTCGTGTGTCTGGGCGCCGATCACACCGAGGCTGCGTTTGTGGATGGCTCATGTTCTCACTGCGAGAACATGACCATGGTAACGTTGCGGTCGCGGCTTGCTTTCAATAGAAAGCACGGCACTCCAGCCGCCCCCCGTATCGCTCCTTCTTCCCACGGGATTGAGGACGATGCGGTTGGCGCTGGAGGCGATTTGGGGAGGGCAGCGGGTGCGCTTCCGCCGGGCACGTCCCCTCGGACCACCCGCCCCCCGACACGCTCGTTTACCTCCGTCCAGTCTCGAGGTAACGGCGACTCGCCTCCGGGCCGGTCTGCCTATCCTCTTGAGCCTGAAGCCGATGAGCTCGCCGCTCCATCGGAGAGCGCGGCGTCTGACGCTGACTCCTCCCCTGGACTGCCGCCTTCGGGCCAGCAGGCCCAGGTTGAGGCGGATGCGCAGATGTCCGACATGCTTGCCCGGGCCGCCGTCGGGGTGGGGTTGGACTGGAAACCTCCACCCTCCCCACACCCATCACGGTTGGATGACTGGTTCCTGGGGTTTGGGCGCCGCTCACAGCCACGCCCCCCCCCCCCCCCGGTCCCGTTTTTCCCGGAAGTGCATGACGAGCTGACGTCGTCATGGAGAGCCCCGCTCTCCGTCCGTCAAAAGCCCTGCTCGTCCGCTCTCGCTACCCTCGACGGCGGAGAGGCCCACGGGTACACGGCGATTCCCCAGGTGGATAGGGCTGTTGCGCTCCATCCTTGTCCCGGTGACCCTACCACCTGGCGCGGGCGCCCTGTACCCCCTTCCAAGGCCTGTAGGACTTCATCCTCCCTCAACAACAAAGCCTACAGCGCCGCGGGACAGGCCGCCTCCGCCCTGCAGGCCATGGCTCTCCTGCAAGTCCACCAGGCCAAGGCGCTCAGAGATCTGCACGAGGGTAGCCCTGATCCCGACGTGTTGCAGGAACTGCGCTCAGCGACCGACCTCGCCCTCAGGGCCACGAAGGTCACCGCGCAGGCACTCGGGCAGGCGATGGCCACCCTAGTGGTCCAGGAACGTCATCTGTGGCTCAACCTGGTCGAGATGCGTGAGGCCGACAAAGTTCGCTTCCTCGACTTTGCCCAGCAGTTCTCCGCGGTGAAAAGACAGACGGAGGCCATCTCACACATCCTGCCTCGCCGCAAACCTGCCGCCAGGGCCACTGCCCCGTCTGCTCGCCGAGGGCGTCCTCCTGCGGCTAAGAAATCTGCTCTGCCTCAACCCGGGCCCAGCTCTCAGCCCCTGCGTCGAGCACACCGCAAGAAGCAGACGCCCCCCGTCTCCCGGACTCCCTCGAGGACCCGGAAGGCTCCCAGGTGGTCCTGAGACGGACGACCCAGCAACGCAGACGTTAGCTCCGGAGGTGGTAAGACCACTCCGTCCCCCGGTGGAGGGCCGGGAGGAGAATCTTTTGTTTCTAAACAATTTAAACCCCTTAGATGGGGTTGCGGTACCCACATTCTCAGTAAAAGAGCTATTTCCTGTGTCTCTTGGTCACCTGGCCCGCAAATGCCGTTCTCACGGCACTTTGCCCTTAGATCCCGACAGTCCTGGCCTCCTGGACACGGACCACCCGTCTTCAGCCCCACGACTGTCCCCCGGCCGGCCGGTTCCGACGAGTCTAGAGGACGCCTACCCAGGACCTCCTCCTCAGTCGCTAACCCGCCCCCTGCCGGGTGTGCGGAGCAAGGTAAGTGCTTTGAGTCTTTTCTCAGCACCTCAGCCGTGGGTCGCCCCGTCGCCGCCCAACGCTGCCCTACCTGCTCCGCCCCGCTGCGAAGCCCCGCCGGGTACGTCAAAATTAATCGTCCCTTTAGTGCCCCTAGCGCAGAGGTTGGACGCGTGGCTTTCACTTCCCAACCCGTCTCGCTGGCTGGCACGGACCATCCGACTCGGTTACGCAATTCAGTTTGCCAGGCCCCCGCCCCCCTTCATGGGCGTCCGCTTCTCCGCAGTACATGGCGAACACGCCCACTCCCTGCGCGCGGAAATCGCGACTCTTCTGGCCAAAGACGCGATAGAGCCTGTCCCTCCAACCGAGATGAAGAAGGGTTTCTACAGCCCCTACTTCATCGTACCCAAGAAAAGCGGCGGCTTACGACCAATCTTGGACCTGCGAGTTCTCAACCGAGCGTTGCACAAACTCCCGTTCAAAATGCTCACGCAGAAGCATATTTTAACCTGCGTCCAGCATCTAGATTGGTTCGCAGCGGTAGACCTGAAGGACGCGTACTTCCACGTCTCTATCCTGCCCCGACACCGCCCCTACCTGCGGTTTGCGTTCGAGGGCCAGGCGTATCAGTACAAAGTCCTCCCCTTCGGCCTGTCTCTGTCCCCTCGCGTCTTCACGAAAGTCGTAGAGGCAGCTCTTGCCCCGCTCCGAGAAGCCGGCATCCGCATACTCAACTACCTCGACGACTGGCTCATCCTAGCCCACTCGCGAGAGTTATTATGCGCTCACAGAGACCAGGTGCTCAGGCACCTCAGCCGTCTGGGGCTTCAGGTCAACTGGGAAAAGAGCAAGCTCACTCCAGTTCAGAGCGTCTCTTTTCTCGGGATGGAGTTAGACTCGGTCTCAATGTCCGCACGTCTCACAAAGGAGCGTGCTCAGTCAGTGTTAAACTGCCTCGCCGCCCTCAGGCCGGGCACAGCGGTCCCCTTAAAACTTTTCCAGAGGCTCCTGGGGCATATGGCATCCGCCGCGGCGGTCGCGCCGCTGGGCTTGATGCATATGAGACCACTCCAACACTGGCTTCGGACCCGAGTCCCGAGACGAGCATGGCGCCGCGGCACGCACCGGGTAACAATCACCCCCGCCTGCCGAAAAACATTCAACCCCTGGACAGACCTCTGTTTCTTACGGGCTGGAGTAACCCTACAGCAGGTGTCCAGACGCGTCTTGGTCACAACCGATGCCTCCAGATTGGGTTGGGGCGCCGTTTGCAACGGGCACGCAGCCTCAGGCCGTTGGAAAGGGGCCCAGCTGCGTTGGCACATCAACTGCCTCGAGTTGTTGACCGTCCTCTTTTCCCTGCGGAGGTTTCTCCCGTTAATTCGGGACGAACATGTCCTAGTCAGGTCGGACAGCACCACTGCGGTCGCGTACATAAATCGCCAAGGCGGCGTATGCTCCCGTCACATGTCACAACTCGCCCGTCGTCTCCTCCTTTGGAGCCAGCACCGACTCAAGTCGCTGCGTGCCACTCACATCCCCGGCAACCTCAATGTGGTAGCGGACGCGCTGTCATGACAACGCTTGCCTGGTGGAGAGTGGAGGCTTCACCCCCACTCGGTTCAGCTGATTTGGGAACGGTTCGGCAAGGCCCAGGTAGACCTGTTTGCCTCCCGAGAGACTTCCCACTGCCCGCTCTGGTACGCCCGTTCAGAGGCTCCCCTCGGGGCAGATGCACTGGCACACAGCTGGCCGGTGGGGCTGCGCAAGTACGCATTCCCCCCAGTGAGCCTTCTTGCACAGGGGCTGTGCAAGGTCAGGGAGGACGAGGAGCGAGTCACTCTCGTGGCTCCCTACAGGCCCACCCGGGCCTGGTTCTCGGACCTCGTACTCCTCGCGACAGCCCCTCCCTGGCGAATTCCTCTGATGAAGGACCTTCTTTCTCAGGGACGGGGCACGCTCTGGCATCCGCACCCAGACCTCTGGAATCTCCATGTCTGGTCCCTGGACGGGACGCGGAAGATCTAGCTGACCTACCACCCACGGTCGTAGCCACGATCAACCAAGCCAGAGCCCCTTCTACCAGGCAACTCTACGCCCTAAAGTGGCGTCTGTTCGTCAATTGGTGTTCTTCTCGGGCAGAAGACCCACAGAGGTGCGCAGTTAGGTCAGTGCTCCTGTTTCTACAGGAGAGGTTGGAGGGGAGGCTGTCCCCGTCCACCTTAAAGGTGCTATCGCAGCTTACCACGACCCAGTAGACGGAAGTCTCTGGGCAAGCACGACTTAATCGTCAGGTTCCTAAGAGGTGCCCGGAGGTTAAATCCCTCCCGGCCAAACCTGTTCCCCTCCTGGGATCTCTCGGTGGTCCTCGCCGGTCTTCAGAGATCCCCTTTCGAGCCGCTAGAATCAGCCGGACTCAGGGCCCTCTCTCTAAAGACGGCCCTGCTGATCGCGCTCGCCTCCATCAAGAGGGTCGGGGACCTGCAAGCGTTCTCTACTAACGACACTTGCCTGGAGTTCGATCCGGCAGACATTCATGTGATCCTAAGACCTCGACAGGGCTATGTGCCCAAGGTTCCTACCACGCCCTTTAGAGATCAGGTAGTGAACCTACAAGCGCTGCCCCGGGAGGAGGCAGACCCAGCCCTCTCACTATTGTGTCCAGTACGTGCTTTGCGTGCCTACCTGGAATGCACCCAGAGCTTCAGGCAGCTTCTGAGCAGCTCTTTGTCTGCTTTGGAGGACAGCAGAAAGGGAACGCTGTCTCCAAACAGAGGTTGTCTCACTGGGTGGTGGAGGCCATTCAGTTGGCCTACCACACCCAGGCCGTGCCGCCCCCCTTACGGGTGCGGGCCCACTCCACTAGGAGCGTGGCATCCTCATGGGCACTGGCAAGGGGCACCTCCCTAGCAGACATTTGCAGAGCTGCGGGCTGGGCAGCACCTAACACCTTCACGAGATTCTACAATCTCAGGGTTGAGTCAGTTTCATCCCGTGTTCTCTCAGGTCCGAGCCCGTAGAACTCGGTACACGTCGACGATCTGACCGGGTGATCCGCGGCAAACCAAGGCAAAACAGTGGCAAAACAGTGCGCTTTTTGTCCCAGAGGACCCAGGTCCCTGGTTGATTCCTCCCTAGCACTTCGGACCCTCAGCAGTTCATCGGAGGAACGTGCTGGTCCAGTCCACTACGGGTACCTCCGGCTACCCCTACTGGAATAAGTGCTCCACAGATCAGGCCTCCTACGGGACTCCTCCTGTGTGTATTTCCGCGGTACGGTCACCTTACGAGCTGACCCACGTCTCCCTTAGGCAGCCCTTCGCTGCCCTCCGGTCGCCATGTTGTAGCAACTCCCCCCTCCTCGAGGCTGGATCTACCACCGCGCCATTTCCTCCCACATGCCCAAAGTGGCCATGTGATGTATTTTGCCACCTTACCTCCCCTGTTGGGCGGGTGTGGCCTCCGCAGGGTCTTTTCCCCCTAAAAAGAATAGGAATTCGGAATAAGACCCCCTTCCCTCGATGCGGTAAGGGCCCCGGCTGCTCTTGCTCTATGCCGAGAAAACATAGAGAGAAAAGAGGCCCAGCCAGGCTTGGCCCGTTCCCTAGTTGGGAGCGTCACCTTGTTCCCCCCTAGGGTAACCAAAAGGATGCTGACACTTTTTCGGGGCGTTGGGGAAGAGTACGTGCAGCCTGAACACAGTTGGTCGCTTGTGCACGTGCAAAATACCTGCCCGCTTCTGTGTCAGCAGTACACGTACACGGCTCAGCGCATGGCGAGTTTTGAAGTGGACCCCTAGTGTCGCTTCTTCGACACGACGTTGAAGTGAGCGACAGACGGGGAACGTCTCGGTTACGTATGTAACCTCCGTTCCCTGATGGAGGGAACGAGACGTCGTGTCTTCCCGGCCACGTTGCTGAGCCGAGCCGCTGAGATGCCCGGAACACTCCCGGCTCCTCAGAAAAATCCTGAATGAACGAGCGTATTTCTCTCGCCTTTATATCCGTATCCGGAGGCGGAGTATGCAAATACTGTTCGCCAACTCTCATTGGCCTTTTTTCATAGATCAGAGGTATCTTTCGGCGCTCAAGAGAGACCCCTAGTGTCGCTTCTTCGACACGACGTCTCGTTCCCTCCATCAGGGAACGGAGGTTACATACGTAACCGAGACGATTTTTGATTAAAAAAGTGTGTTGTGTTTGGAATTGTTTGATATCTATTTGAGGATAGATTTTTGTGAATATTTTGAATGAAAGACCAAAAGGACAAACAATAAGGATATATTTTTCACAGCCTTCTTTTCTCATGTTTACCAAGGGTGTGAATAATTCTGGCCACGACTGAAATCACAATCAACCAGCAAGATATTGGAAAAATTACTGGTAAAAAAAGTGTGGCAATGCTGGTGATTAGTGATTAGTAGTGAATCAATCTGGGTTTTTGAATTCCTAATTCTTAAACTTTTACATTTGGTCACATCCTTGGTAAAGATGTATTGGAAAAGGGTAAAATCCTGAATTAAAATGTTTTTATTGTTAACCAGAGTTTTCTTTGGAATTAGGAGTCTTTTTATTGTGTTACAGCTATAATAAATGCATCTAAATTCAAATAAACTACATGGTTGAAGGTACAGGGTCACATTACAAATCATCTGCCTGTGTTGATTGTGCAACACATATCACTGTCAGCATGTCCAAGGCCGCTCATATAGACATGCATTGAAGGCCTTAAGGTGTGATTAGATCTGTAAGGGGCTTGACCCTCAATGCCGGGGATGTGTTGGGGAATAGTCATTACTTTCACATTTGTAAATAATAGATCATTTTTCACCCCTTCTCTGCATTGCAATCACCTATGAGGATGGATGTAGTTGAAATACAAACGCTGCATATGAACTTTGTGAAAAATGAGAGTGATCTTCAATAGAAACCGATTCAGCAAAAACTTTGTTTCACTTAAAATTCCTCAAGCCTCATTAGTGGAATAAATTACCTGTTAAAATAAGTTGCATTTCATGTAAGAACTGTCATGAGTCTGGACAATTTCTAATTAATCAAATTGCTCCTTTGATATGTGCAATCAAAGTCATTTATCTTGTGAGATTTTGAAGAAGAAAAATTTATGGTGTATTTGATAGAGGTATTTAAACTAAAGGCTATGTGGTGTTTTGCCATATGGGCATTCAATTCACAATGTCAAGCATGTACAGATTTGATTTGGGACTAATTTGTTTCTTTAAAACAGCATCAAATTATCTCATGGACTTAAATTGTTGGACTCAAAATTATGAACTGGGATTGAATTGTTGAAGCAAGTAGAAAAACAAAGACAGAGAAAAAAAGAGGGGGCGTGAGGGCTCCTACAGCAGGTTATAATCACTTGCTTGGCATGTTACCCCCCTCCCATCCATGAGGCCATCTCTAAAGAGAATTAAATCGGCCAGCTGAACAACAGGCAGGTGCTGTGTTTGTTTTTCTGATGTGTTAATAAGACTGCTCTGGCTGCCCACTGGACCATACTCCACACCCCGCCCAGCCAAACCACACAGTACTGATTCATTTAACATGGCAATGCTGTCAGGAATTGCAAATAGAAGCAATTTGTCCATACAATTATGTAATTATTTGAGGAAATCGCATTGAACCGAGGCTATCCTATCTCTTTGCCCCACAGTAAAGCTGTTTGTCGATTTTGATTGAGTAGAGCTGTAAGATTTATTTAACTTTCAGATTTTCTTTACAATAATTTTCTAGGCAAATAATATTTTCTTATTAAAGCAATTTACAGGGAAATACATGTTAGCCTATTTTGTTGTGACAACTGCTGTAACAGAATACAATTTGTGTAAAAGTTTGAAACCAAGAAGGGTCAACACCAATAGTGGTGCTGTTTTAAAACCAAAAAATAAAAATTTTATTAACGAAAAACACTGTTTCTGTCTTAAAAAGCGTTTATGAATTTAAATTATATTATAATTATTTAGATAATTATAGAATTATTTTTATTTACACATACTGATTAGTTGTGTAGAGTAGGTTGTCTTATATTCTGTAAATGACAAGTAAAATAATATCATTTAATGTGGCATAATGTTGATTATCACAAAAATGTATTTCAACTTCTTTTCTTTTAAAAAAGCACAAATTGATGTTCCAGTGAGGCACTTACAATGGAAGTGAATGGGGGCCAATTTTTCAATGTTAAAATAACTATAGCCGCAAAACATAAAGGATATATGAGTGAGCATGATTTTAGTGTGATAAAATCTGTAGTAAAATTTTACAACTACAGGATGTTGCCATGATGATGTAACGTCAACAAACCCTAAAACCCTAAAATTACTGTAAAAATTACGAATTAAACAACTTTACAGCTCAATTATTACATGAGTTTAAACAGAATAAATAATGTAAATGCTTTTATAAAATTATTTGCTTCACATTTCTACCTTAAACCTTCCATTAATTGTCCCCCATTCACTTTTATTGTTCCCATTCACTTCCATTGAAAGTTCCTCACTGCAACCTCAATTTTTGATTTTTTTAAGGAAAAGGAGAGACAAGTCAAAATGAATTTTTGTGGTATCAACATTATGCCACAAATGCTGTCGATTGAGCACAACTTGTATTGCATACAGAATATTCTTTTAAATGGTTTGTAGACGTAGCTATTACTGGATCACACGGGTTTATAGAATTATGTTTTTACGCATTGTATTGACGAACATACACTACCGTTCAAAAGTTTGGGGTCACTTGTCTGAAATGTTTCTCATGATCTTAAAAATCTTTTGATCTGAAGGTGTATGCTTAAAAGTTTGAAATTAACTTTGTAGACAAAATGTTATTCTGCCAAAACATATACATTTATTTAATTACAAATCTAAAATTTCCTAAAAAAAAAAAAAGTTTTTGAAATGGATGACTTGGATCAAAATATGAAGAAAAGAAGCCAATAAGTGCCCAACATAGATGGGAACTCCTTCAATACTGTTTAAAAAGCATCCCGGGGTGATTCCTCAAGAAGTTGGTTGAGAAAATGTCACGAGTACATGTCTGCAAAATCTAGGCAAAGGGTGACTACTTTGAAGATGCTAAAATATTACATAGTTTTGGATTTATTTTGGATTTTTTGGTCACAAAATAATTCCCATATTTCCATTTCTATTATTCCATAGTTTTGCTGACTACTATTATTCTAAAATGTGAAATAAATAAATAAATAAAGAATGAGTAAGTGACCCCAAACTTTTGAACGGTAGTGTATTTATATATTTGATATTTTACAGCAAACATGAACAACAGTTAAACACATTTTAATGTGCAAAGTAGACTAGTCAATTTTATTTGTATAGCGCCTTTCACATCACACATCGCTTTAAAGCAGCTTTACAGAAGATCAGGCGTTAACAGACAATAAAACTGTAATATCTATAATGTCGATGAGTCATCATTGTGGAGTTTGATAAAATACTATTGTGAATTGTGTTTAAAAATAAGTAATAAAATAATAATTGTATAAATAACCCCAGTGAGCAAGCAGAAGGCGACTGTGGCAAGGAACACAAAACTGAATAAGATGTTGGTTAATGGAGAAAAATAACCTTGGGAGAAACCAGACTCACTGTGGGGGCCAGTTGACCTCTAGCTAACATCATGAATATAATGCCAATATTACTTATGTACAGTTAAAGTCATGGTTTAAAATTATTAAACTAAGTAAGTGTTAAGGGTCAGTGTTTAAAAATAGATTTTGTATGAACTCTAAGATTAATGACCAATGTCTTTGAAGTCCATCCTGGATTAACTGCAGTTGTTCAGATGCAATTGTCCTTGGTAATTGTCTGATGAAGGCTTTTGTTGCAATTGTTAGTCTATTTATTCCATTTCAAGATCGTAGTCCATCAATAGACCGAGGTGATGCAGGCAGATATCAGTGAGGTACCGTAATTTCGGTGAGGTCTATCAAAAATCCAAGGTTCAGGCACTGGTATATGAAGTATCCCATGCCTTATGGTTAAAATCAAAGTATTGATTAAAAGTATTAATTTTCAAAGTATTGAAAATCAAAATGAGTGAAAATAAAAAAAAAATTGTATTTAATTTCACACAATGAAATGAAAAAAAAAAGAAATCCTTTTTCAAAACAATACACTACTAACAACCAGTGGTGCAACGATAAATTAAAAGATGGGTAAACTATTCAGTTAATTGTTATTTCAAGTAGGCTTTTTAAGTCACCACTACCAACAACAGTCAGTCTTTTGAGTGCAACAACAAAAGCAGCTGTCACAACAAGACCAACATTGTTAAGTCTACGAGTGTCCCAAAGTGTAATCAAAAGTCATACAGGGTCACTGAACAAGGGCTGCAGGCCTGTCCCTTTCCTTCAAAAATGTAAAGGTGCCCTTTTAAGCAGAAGTGCCTTTAAGAGTGCAGAGATATAAGAAGAGGTGTCTTTACTACAGCACACATGTAACGGGAGGAGAACACTGACTGTTGACAGACTGTAAGGGTGGGTTAATGTTTATCAGCTGTGCACGTGTATCTGCAAGTCTCTGTTCACAGGTGCGTCCAATATGGCTAACGAGCCAGCAGTACAACGCGATTAGCAGATCAACTGAATAAGAAAACCAGCACGCAGTCTTTCTGGAGTGTTCCTTCACCGCGACTGACGCCGTAACGCGACGAGCTCGATTACCCTGCGCCTACATCAAAGAACTCATGCACGACTCCACGCAGTGACAACGATCACGATTGACGCCTGACAGTGAGAGGTCAACGATACCAACCAACGCGCTCTATTCATCTTGATTGAGGGAAGTGGGAATTCTTATCACTTAGCCTACGAACGAGTGTGCACTGACGGGTGTTTGTTTGGAACTCATTTCCCTTCCCCTGTCTCGCAGCTCGGATCAACGGTTCCGGATTTCCTCGCTGACCAGTGGGAGTGTAAATTGTCCGAAGCCAGGACTTGTGTGTGCCACTGCAGATCATCGTTATCTCGCCGTTGGCGTCTCCCTTGTTTACTATGAACGCCGAGTGGGCGGGGTCGTGAGTGACATGCCTGTTAACCGTGTTTTATGAAGCTCTGTTAAATACATGTAATTGTGATGTGTTGCCTGTTTAAACTTCTCATTTGCTTAGTAAAATGGTTAGTGTAGCTGCTCCCTAGAGTTTATTGTTATCTGTCTATCATCATCCACAATGGAGTGAACTAACTAGAGGGCTACTACTGATTATACTAATGTAGTTATAGGCTTGTCTCTTAATGTGAGGGGTTTGTTTTGAAGTGATTACACCTGTAAATTTTTATGCCATTTGCCTTTGCTATGTAAATCTCACGTGTGATTGTGTGCTTGGTTGGATATGACTCTATTGGGGTAATTCGTGTGATAGCCTCTGTTTATTCGCTGGTCACTAGTGGGCGCCAGATTGTAGCATTCCTCCTAAACATTGAACGGAAGCATCCAGTTACATTTATTGTGTGTTTTCACCTCCTTGATCATGCATATGATTGCGAATAGTTTTTAAACTGTTTAAAATAAATTTTGTACTTTTATAAGATCTGTGTATGTCTGTTACTTGTGTATCACAAGGGTAAAAAGTCCTGCGTGTTTCTAAAGCACGAATTTTACATATTTTGGCGTAAGTCGGCAGGATCCTTGATATACACAAGTAATATGAGTCACGGCGAGCAGCCCCAAGTAAATGCGTTAATGCCATGGTTTATGGGAGGGCCATGGGTCCCAAAATTCGGTGGAGGAGAGCCCTCTAAATTCCAAGAATGGAGAAACCAAATTGAGGCTTTTATTCGGGCTCAGGGGCTGAATGAGGTACAGCGGGTTGATTTCGTGTTGAGTGCATTGGAGGGGAATGCTAAAAGAGAAGTCCTGCTACTGGCTGAAGGGGAACGAAATACTGATGTAAAAATTCTAGAGGCCCTAGCTTCATTGTATGGTGGTCAGCAGTCTGTTGCTCAACTACGTATTCAGTTCTTTAATTGTAAACAGCAACCAGGGGAGGGAGTAGGACCATTCACCCTTCGGCTATGTGAACTGCATCATAGGTGGCGAGCCAGAGAACCCCTGACCACTGGAACAGACGACGAGTTGCTGCGAACTCAATGCGTTATGGGATTGAGACCTGGACCGATAAAGCAGGAATTGTCAAGACAGCTCCGCCGGGCCTCAACATCCACTTTTACTGATGCCTGTAGGGAAGCAAAGGCGTTGGAACAAGAGCTGTCCCCAGAGGAAGAGGTTCAGGTTTGTCCAACCTTTTCGACTCCTCCATCTAGGTCAGCAGCGACACCTACTGGAGTGAAGGACCAAGGGATGACGGCTTCTGACTGGCAACGAATGAAGGATTCATTGCGAACCGAATTACAACAGGAATTAAAAGAGCAGCTAACACTCTTCGGTAAATCTCTAGCAGAAGAACTGCGAGTACATCTGGGCCCAGCCTCAGCGACGCAATCACCAGCAACTGAGGTGTCGTTTCAGCCACCTTGGCGTCCTCATTCCGACCTTGACCCTCGTCGCCAACGTTTGGGTTCAGCCCCCCCCCCGACCAACAGCGTTACCAGTGGGATGCTCAAGGCCGAGCCATCTGCCGTGATTGCGGAGAAGGGGGACATATACAGCGTTTTTGCCCAAGAAGACGTCCAGCCCAGTCGGGTTTTCGATACCCCCGGTCACAGCAGGGCCAGTGAACCGGGAGGGGCCCCCAACCGTGTCCCTACAAAGGCCCTCCATGGTGGGTAAGTGCCCAGAGGTTGAAGTGTTGGTCCAGGGGCGACGGATCCCGTGCATAATAGACACTGGCTCTCAAGTTACACTCTTTAGCCAAGCCTTGTTCCAGCGCCATTTTAGCAAAGACTGTATGCAAGACCCCGGTCAAATTTCCTGGTTAGCTTTGAGAGCTGCTAATGGGCTCCAAATTCCCTATGTGGGATACGCAGTACTGAATTTTAACATTGGGGGTGTGGAAGTACTTGAGAAGGGGGTGGTTATCGTGTGAGACGATTGCATAAACACAGAATATGGACTTCTAGGTATGAATGTCGTATCAGACTGTTGGGTGGGCATTTTGGATGGTAGACACCCTGGTATTGCAGCTTTCAAATCTGTGTTCCCCCCTTCTGCAGAGAAAGCCTGGGATGCAGCCTTCGCCGCCTGCCAAAGAGTAAATGCATCTATGCCTGAGGTAGAGCTCCAAGGTGTGGCGAAACTCCAGCGACAGCCACCTGTGGTGTTACCCCCCGGAAGTGAGATGATCGTTTGGGCCCACGTCCCACAGGCCACCAACCAGCCTAATTGCCCTGTCTTAGTTGAAGATTTGGATCACCATGGGCAGGAGTGGTGTGTTGCCAGATCGCTGAGCTGGGTGCAAGGTGGGAAGGTTCCCCTCCGTGTCTGCAATCCTAATATATTCCCCCTAGAGCTGCCACAATGGTGCCCCCTTGCTTCTGTGACCCAAATAGATCCAAGGGACATAAAAGGACGTTCCAGACTCGTGCTGCGAAACATAGAACCCCAGGTGGTTGAGGTTGATGTTATGCATGCAGAACAAACGCAGACTGAAGGTCACCCAGCCCTTGCATTGCGTGGTGAGGACCTGAATAGTGACCAGCAAGCCCAACTGGCAGCTCTCCTACAGAAGTGGTCTCACGTGTTTGCGGCTCACGAGGACGACTTTGGAAAGACTGCGGCTGTCACACACCAGATCCCCACAGGCACAGCTCCACCGATACGAGAAAGGTACCGACCGGTTCCTCCCAACCTTTACCCCGACTTGAGGACACAGATGCAAGGTATGTTGGAGAGTGGCGTCGTAAAAGAGAGTTCGAGTCCATGGGCCGCCCCGGTTGTTCTGGCAAAGAAAAAGGATGGGTCATGGAGGTTCTGCGTGGATTATCGCCGACTTAACGCAGTGATGCACAAAGACTCTTTCCCATTGCCACGCATAGAAGAATCCCTCACAAGCCTCACCAGGGCCCAGTGGTATTCAACTCTGGATTTGGCAAGCGGGTACTGGCAGGTGGAAGTGGCACCTGCAGACCAAGAAAAGACTGCCTTTACCACCCCCTTTGGCCTATACCAGTTTGAGCGCATGCCCTTTGGCCTCTGTAATGCTCCAGCCACGTTTCAGAGGCTAATGCAGCGTTGCCTGGGTGCACAAGTCTACGATTCTCTTCTCATTTACCTGGATGACGTCATTGTGTACTCGCCCAACTTCAACACCCACTTACAACATCTTGAGAAGGTTTTTAGCTGTCTCCAGGAGCATGGCCTAAAGCTGCAGCCTCGCAAATGCCATCTATTCCAGCAAAAGGTGACCTATCTGGGACATGTGGTCAGCGGCCAGGGGGTAGCAACAGACCCAGATAAGACTGCAGTTGTCTGTAATTGGGCTACACCAGCAACAGTGAAACAGGTGCGTTCATTCTTGGGGTTTGCAGGATACTACCGGAGATTTATCCCCGCTTTCTCAAAGGTAGCCACCCCCTCAACCAGCTCCTGCAGGGAAGAGCCCATCGTCCCTCCTTAGCCATCAAATGGACCCCCAAGTGCCAGGTCGCCTTTGAGTCGCTTAAACAGGCCCTCCTCAGTGCCCCGATACTGGCTTACGCCGATTTTCAGCTCCCGTTCAGGTTGTACACGGATGCAAGTCTGAATGGCCTGGGAGCAGTCCTTGCCCAAGTCCAAGATGGCAGGGAGAGGGTTATAGCCTACGCTAGCCGTAGCCTCCATCCTCCAGAGCGCAGTGATCACAACTATAGCTCCTTCAAGTTAGAGCTGCTGGCCTTGAAGTGGGCCATCACTGAAAAATTTAAAGATTATTTGTGGGGAGCCCAGGTTACGGTGTTCACTGACAACAACCCCTTAGTCCATCTGGAGACTGCAAAGTTGGGGGCGACGGAGCAGAGATGGGTGGCCCAACTGGCCAATTACTCCTACGAAATCCGCTACCGATCTGGAATCGCTAATAGAAATGCAGATGTGCTTTCTAGAATACCAGGAGAGACAACAGACATTTTTGTACATACTGTACGGAGCACCACAGTACGGAGCACCACACCTCCGAAGTCACACAGGAGGGTAGGACGGTGGGAGCGCCAGCAGAAGATGGACCCTGACCAGCAGCAGCTGCACACCTGGAAAATACAAGGTGAGCCCCCAATAATAAACAAACTTCCTACCTTGTCTCTACAGCTCCGTTGCTTGCTGAGGGAGTGGGACCGGCTGGAACTCCATGATGGGGCCCTTGTTAGACTTGTTACTGAGCCAGACACTGGAGCCCCTGTGCGACAAATCATTGTGGCAGTAGACCAAGCCCGACGAGTGAAGGAAGAATACCACAAAGCGGCAGGTCATGCGGGTGGCGACAAAATGGTCTCGCTACTGCGGAGGAGATTCTACTGGGTGGGGATGAACACCAATGCCAGAACGTGGGCGGGTGAATGTCTGAACTGTGTGGTAGGCAAACGGGGAGGACCACAAAAAGCACCCCTGTGCCCCATTACTGCCAGTTACCCCTTTGAAATTGTGGCAATAGACTTTCTGTCCCTCGGGAGGCCATCTGACACTTTCCAGTATATACTTGTGATTACAGATTTGTTTTCCCGCTATGCGTTGGCAGTGCCCACCAGAGATCAGTCGGCTCCCACTACCGCCAAGGCTCTATGGACGGCACTCATTCTCCCCTTTGGCTGTCCAGAACGCATCCTCAGTGACCAAGGAGGGGCTTTTGAGTCAGACCTGATGCACCAGCTTTGTGCAATGTATGGTTGCAAGAAAAGTCGCACTACACCATACCACCCGCAGGGAAACGGAGCCTGCGAATGGTTAAACCGTACCCTCCTATCCCTCCTGAGCACCATGGATGCAGATTTGCATGCTCGATGGCCCAGCCAGTTGCCGGCTCTTTTGCAAGCCTATAACAACACCACTCACTCAAGCACAGGGATGACCCCTCATTATGTGCTTTTTGGCCGCCATGCTAGACTGCCGGTAGATGTGCTTCATGAAGTCGCACCGCCGCAAAACTGGGATGATGTCGAAGGTTGGGTTAGGAACCACCATCGAACTCTCCTTCAAGCTTATGCCACTGTACGCAACAATGTTGAACGTCGCCAGCAGTGGAACCAATCCAGCTACGACAGGCATGCCAGAATTCTGCCACTGTTACCGGGGGAGAGGGTGTTGTTAAGGAACTTCCGCAGTAGGGCCAAAGGAAAACTAGCCCCACAATGGCTCCCTACGCCCTTTGTAGTGGTTGCACAGCCACGACAAGATCAACCAGTCTTCAGCATCCGGCCCGAGATGGAGGAGGGTCCCATTCGAACCATCCACTGCAACAATTTGCGGCCCTACCCTGGGAATCAGCAAAGGACCAGTCGCAATGAAGAGGGTTGTTCGAGAGAAGGCCAGGGCCTCAACCAGCACAGCCTCGGACAACACCACTGGCCCTTCAATCCACTAGCTCCACTCCATCTTGCCCCCCAACACCAGGTAGCCCCTCCAAGTCTTCATTGTGAGCCAGTTGACCTAGCAGCTAGTACTTCTCTTTCCCATTCACCAACCACTGCAGCCCATGAAGCCCCTGGGCCTGATTCAGAAATGTTACCTCTTGCTGAACTTGACCCAGTAATGTTACCCCTTGCAGTAATGAGTCACGACCCAGCCCTAGAATCTGATCTGGTTATCGACAACCAGGACTCTCGTCGATATCCCCTGCGTGCCACCCGTGGCACGACACCTGCACGCTACAGGCCTTAACCGTCTGGACACTCCATGGCATTGGCCACCTGACTTTTAAGGACTATGTTCGAGACGACCATCATTAAAGGCTGGGGGAAAATGTAACGGGAGGAGAACACTGACTGTTGACAGACTGTAAGGGTGGGTTAATGTTTATCAGCTGTGCACGTGTATCTGCAAGTCTCTGTTCACAGGTGCGTCCAATATGGCTAATGAGCCAGCAGTACAACGCGATTGGCAGATCAACTGAATAAGAAAACCAGCACGCAGTCTTTCTGGAGTGTTCCTTCACCGCGACTGACGCCGTAACGCGACGAGCTCGATTACCCTGCGCCTACATCAAAGAACTCATGCACGACTCCATGCAGTGACAACGATCACGATTGACGCCTGACAGTGAGAGGTCAACGATACCAACCAACGCGCTCTATTCATCTTGATTGAGGGAAGTGGGAATTCTTATCACTTAGCCTATGAACGAGTGTGCACTGACGGGTGTTTGTTTGGAACTCATTTCCCTTCCCCTGTCTCGCAGCTCGGATCAACGGTTCCAGATTTCCTCGCTGGCCAGTGGGAGTGTAAATTGTCCGAAGCCAGGACTTGTGTGTGCCACTGCAGATCATCGCTATCTTGCCGTTGGCATCTCCCTTGTTTACTATGAACGCCGAGTGGGCGGGGTCGTGAGTGACATGCCTGTTAACCGTGTTTTATGAAGCTCTGTTAAATACATGTAATTGTGATGTGTTGCCTGTTTAAACTTCTCATTTGCTTAGTAAAATGGTTAGTGTGGCTGCTCGCCTAGAGTTTATTGTTATCTGTCTATCATCATCCACAATGGAGTGAACTAACTAGAGGGCTACTACTGATTATACTAATGTAGTTATAGGCTTGTTTCTTAATGTGAGGGGTTTGTTTTGAAGTGATTACACCTGTAAATTTTTATGCCATTTGCCTTTGCTGTGTAAATCTCACGTGTGATTGTGTGCTTGGTTGGATATGACTCTATTGGGGTAATTCGTGTGATAGCCTCTGTTTATTCGCTGGTCACTAGTGGGCGCCAGATTGTAGCATTCCTCCTAAACATTGAACGGAAGCATCCAGTTACATTTATTGTGTTTTCACCTCCTTGATCATGCATATGATTGCGAATAGTTTTTAAACTGTTTAAAATAAATTTTGTACTTTTATAAGATCTGTGTATGTTTGTTACTTGTGTATCACAAGGGTAAAAAGTCCTGCGTGTTTCTAAAGCACGAATTTTACACACACACACATACATTTGGTGTCATCATGTCTACTTGAATACTGTGGCTAAACACCAGAAATATGTGGGTAAACAAGAAAGTCCAAAGCCACAAGTGTGGGTAATTGGACAGGTCTGTGTCTTCCCATGTGGTGTGACTAGAAGCACATTGCATCACCACCATTCAAGACTGTGGTTCAGATCCTGTGTTGAAACAAGGAAGTAATTGTATTTGATTGTATTTAGAAATTCAGAGGCTGTAATGAAATCGCAGTGAAATTGGAAACAGTAGGTTGGCTTTTATTTTGTTAAAATCGGTCTGTGCTTACCGAAATGTGAAACACTGCACCAAATGGCCAAAGCGGTAAGTGTTGTTGGACGTATGGGCACATGTGAGCTCCATTTTCTGGGTGTAATGTCCACAGAGGGGTGCCAAAAGTGAGTTGGTAAGCGAGATGTTTTCAGATGTACAGTCTGTAAAACAGTGAAAAGAAATGCTTATTTTATAAACTGTACCCAAACCCCAAACCTAAACCTAACCATCAGTGGAGTAAATTGTAATGGTAGAGGGAAAAATGCAATCTCCGATTCGTGCTCTTCACTGATTGTGCCACAGGGGAAGGTAAAAACACTGGAATCGATGCAAAAATGTTACTAGAAGATGACTCTTGTCGGTGAGTCAGCATATTGTGGCTGATCCTAGTGTACCCAAACTCTCGGAAACAACATGCCAACTTCCAACGTGATCATGTTGATAGCAAGACCAGACACTTGTTGTAGTGTGATTAGAGGAAGAAAATTCACGTCTAAAGAAACTACATGGAGGTGACCAATGTGTGACCCTCAACCAAGATGAAGAGAGATTGAGTGAGGAAGGTCTTGGACAGGACAGATGGGCTCAGTCTTGTCAAGTTTCAGTTTGAGGTGATATGAAGCCATCCATGTTGGTCACAACTGAATGTTACTCATGTAATTTTAGGTGAAAATAAAGATAGATTAGTAGAAGTTGGAGTAAAAAAAAGTATTTTTGGTAAATAAGAGGTGCAGAAAGTGGCGTTGTAATAAGTAATTTAATTTTACATAAACCTAATTCTGTGAAATGTCTATGTTAAATGGATGATAGAGTAAAAACATCTGTTAAAATCAAAAAAGAACCTATCTGCATGTTTCTAAAGTCTTGAATCATATTCAGCTAATCTAGCATTAATCTTGTACATGGCCCATCCTAAAGCCAGTTTCATTCAACATCTTTTAGAACTACCACATCATTTTGGATTGTAGGTGTCGTCAGCACTTTTGGTCATTAATATTCCTAAAGAAGTAGTTCAGAGGTTTTTTGGATGATGTCCCTAGGTAGAAGAAAAAGCATAACATTGTAGCTCCAAGGGGAACTTGGGATCAATAAAAAATGTACTTAGCAGCCACTAAATGTTCTTTGAAACAAAAAGGATCTTTGATAAAATATAGATCAAATTAATACTTTTCAATAAATTAATAGTTTTCCATTTATCATTAAATAATAATGTTACATAAAATAATAACAATGATGGTAATTTCATGCTTATAGTTCTATGTCAGATTTATTTTTAATAATCTTATTTATGTAAGCTTATAATTTTTTAACAATTGAATTAGTTTTAAAAATGTTAATGTCTTTTTAAATGAATAATTACTTTTTTATATATTTTATAATATTTTTAAAGTTAATATTGAAAGTGTAGTATAAAAAGGACTTAAATTTTAGTCTGCTTTTATTCCAAAGCTTTCGTAACACTTTTGAAGTCATGGATTAAACCACTCGAGTCATACGGATTATTTTTATGCTGCCTTTATGTCCTTTTTGGAGCTTATACATTTGAAAGTTTTGGACCCCATTGACTTGAATTGTATGGACAAAAACTCCACATACATCACCCACTTTTCAATTAAAGCAAAAATACATTAAATTGAATTGAGAAGTCTTAAAATACAATTTAAAATATATATATATATTTTAAGTTTGATTTTAAAAAAAAATCAATAAGATTTTGTTACGAAATTTAAATGTGCAAATCTTAGAAATAGACAAAAAATGCAGTGATTCTTCAAATAAATCTTTCTTAGTGTTCTGCAGAAAAAAGAAAGTCATGCAAGTTTGGGATGGCATGAGGGTGAGTAAATTATGAGATAATTTTAATTTATGAGATAACTATCCTTTTAATTGCAAACACTTCAGTATTTTTCACAAATGTGTGAACATACAGTATAATTTTGTCTAATTTGAGAAACGTTGACATCATCCAACACTCTGACACTTTTATGGCAGGCTACCTCTCTGCTGCCTGTAATTGGTGCACAAAGCATTGTGTCTATTATTAGAGATTTAGTTTGTTAGCTTTATCACTTAATGTAACATGTTGTTGTCACTCTTGAAAGATTTAGTATGATTCAGATTTGTTTTAACCCAGTTACCACATGATTCAATGTTAAGCTAGCAGCATTGCTAATGATAGCATAAACATATCTTATCTCAAGTTTTATTTTCAATGATGCTACAAACCACAGTACTTCAGTATACAGTAAAACAACATTTTATTTATCAGTGATGGGACGTTCCAGTAAATACTGTAATTCAAAGTAGCACACAAGTTTTGTTGCCGAGCAAGCTGCAGTCAAATGTGCTTTTTAAAACTTTCCTCTCGAATGTAGCATTGGACAGTCAGAATCTTTATAGCGAATCAGTTGTTCCTAAACGATCCTGCCTCTCATATGTAACCCTGGTAAGTCAGTCTAGTGAATTGGTTCGTCCCAAACCGTCCTCTCTCTCATGTGGATATGATAGCCGTGGAAATTTTCAATTTCATTCATGAACAGATTCAATAATCCCTGCTTGGTATTTTAGGTCTACTTATTTCATAGCGAAATGTTTAGTTAATTGCTGCTGTTTATTACTGTTTTCAACTAAGTTGTATAAATTAGTTTGTATTCTAGTGTTTTAGTTTATTTAGTGTAATGCATCTGTTCAAGTTTAATTCTGTCACC
Organism: Moxostoma hubbsi; assembly: GCA_032164185.1. Taxonomy (NCBI): domain Eukaryota; kingdom Metazoa; phylum Chordata; class Actinopteri; order Cypriniformes; family Catostomidae; genus Moxostoma; species Moxostoma hubbsi. The sequence goes on along the minus strand of JAVLUX010000030.1, from coordinate 20,106,079 downwards.
AAAATTGAGTCGATCAAAAACCCTCTTTGCTTTTTTTGTTTTTGTCCCAGACAAGATTGCAGGGTGACTTCTCAACATAAATGTTCTAATTCAACACAGACCTGGTGGCATTAAACAACGACATCCTTATAATTTAAACAAAACATGTTTAATGGTCTGAGTTTGTTATGGCAACTGATTGCCAGAAGGTGTGATTCTGTGGAAGAGGTTTTGGGGAACACTAGGAATAATGTAAGAAACCACTCATTAGTAGAGCTAGCAATGTATGGTTGCCTGAAGGAGCCAAAACAGTAATGAAATAAAATTAAGCTTAGAGAGCTATAACTGGTCATATTTCACCAGCCATCTTCTTTCAGAAACAGCACTTTATTTTCCAACCACATCTCATGTGGTGTGCGCTCTTGGGTATAAATCCATTTTTTAATCTAATTTTCTGTGGAGATTTAAACCTACTCTTCAAATATGATGCGCATTGGTGCATTAACAATGCGCATCTAAATATAAAAATTTAAATATGCTTTGCCAGTATAGCACCAGTACCATGTTGAAAAAATATTTACGACTGCACAGCCTATGGTATATTTTCAATGAATGTTAACAAACAAGAAACTGATGCATGTGATGGTCAGATGTACATCACAAGTCCAGCCAACGATCAGTTGCAATGACTATTGAGTAAAAATAGATATACAAGACATGTTTTTTTTAAAAACAAAGCAAGCATTAAGTTTCCACCAACAGAGAGAAGTCAATGGTGGTAAACTAAGATGCAAGCTCATTGGCTAGAAGTCAGAACGTTGAATGATTTATAGTATCAAGGTAGATAGCAGAAGTGTATAAAACTTGAGAGGCTAGAACTGGAAGACAAAATGCACATCTGGCCTTCTCAGGTTTATTGAAAGCTCAATAAATTTATACCCCTGACCTCTGGAACCTCTGACTCTGAGAGATTTCTTGCAAAGAGACAGCAATCTGTTATCCATGACATAAAGCCATGCAAATGTAAAACAGTAATTACAGATTTTACCAAAATTGAAATAGGAATAAAATCAGATTTCTTAGCCCTAACAAGGTTTTTTGAATCCTGGGGGATACAAACATTTGAAAGGCTAGGGTGAGGACAAAGTGGGCCAAATTTCAGAGGAAATTATTGACAAAGGAGTTATCGCAAATACTGAGGGGAAGTGACTTTGATTAACATCAACTGACAATCTTCAGTATATCTAAAAGTTACATGGCAGCATTTTTGAGAAGGCAGCTTACATCAAGGCAAACGTTCCTAACTTTTCAGTTGTATTTCCACAATTTCTACCAGCTATAAAATTGAAAGTAAAAGGATCATTTTGAAGAAAACATGAAAATGTATTTTTTGGGATATGGTTCTGTGACAACTTGTGATTGGATTTGGAGGATAGGGACTCTGTTTCATGACGACATACATCAATCACTATGTCAGTGTGTTTCTGCATGATAAAAAACCGCAACATAGTCAGAAAAGACAAAGTAAGTGCAAATAAAATGCCATGCTATTTCTGCCTGATCCAGCTGAAATGTAATCTAAGCAAAAAATCAGCATTTCGAGCAGAATTATCCATTATTTTAGTGGATTAGTTGTATTAAGCTGAGCTGCAGATGTTCGTGCTTCTCATATGTGTCTCTCTGCATGTTGATATGAAGACCTGTGAAGGTCAGCTTTTCATTTTTTTTCCGATTGAATGGTTATTTCCTTTTAAAACCGCTATAATCGTCAAAGTTTAAACTCTTGTTTTAGCGCAGCGGTTGACTGACAGGTGAGGGGTGGTGCTTCACTGCTGCTGAGACGTCTGCAGGATGGATTAGTGTTTACACCTCAGATGTGATACATTCAGATGTATTTTTGCCCACGTTGGTATGTCTTTTTGGTATGTCAATCACAATATGTTTTAGACCCCATTTAGACCTGAATTTAGCGCTGTCCACATGTTATCCTATCACCAAAAATGCATCTTAATAACGGTGAAAACGGGGTCTTTTCCTCAGTTTTGTAGTTACTGCATTTTGCATTAGTAGGGCAGTATAAAATGGGGTAGAGACATTCCACCAAGCTGTTTTACAAGCATTTGATAATGTTCATGTACTTTGGACAAAACTGTCCATCAAAAGAGCAGAAGCCTGTTAGGAAGCGAGAAGCATGTTGTCAAACAAGTTTTTTTGCTTTTGTCCGTGAAAGTAGCATGCTATTTGAATGCCATGAATTGTTGTGATTTTTTCAGCATTACATTATTACTGTATACAGATTGAGGGAACATGATATAACTATAAAAACAATAAATCAAATAAAATATATAATTACTGAAGGTATCAACATCCCACACTTTGTGGTAAACAAATTTATACCCTGAAAAAATAAGTCAACAGATATATGTACTGATGGAGTTAAATGTAATAGTTTTGATTCATTCCAAATACTTACATGAGAACACACCTGAACTGTTGACTAAACCCATACAAATGTGTTAAATTCTTGGAATCTAAATCAAGAACAGCAGTGACTGTGTTTATAAGAACAGGCTTTGCAGAGGGAAGAAATCGATAGTAGAAATCAATGCTTGACTCCTTTTAATGGTGGAGTTATCTGTCACCGAGCGCAGCTTGCTCTCTGTGTCTCAACCTCTGTACTTGCTGTCCAGTAACTGCACAGCTTCTGTGTTGTTGCCTCGTTGAGCCAAGGTTAAGGCAGTACATCCTTTAGAGTACAGCATACCTTGCTGTGCATTATTCATTAGCAGAGCTTTGATAATGGGGATGGGGATGTTGCTGAGCTGGGCAGCTAAATGTAATGGTGTCGACTGGTTGTTGTTCAGGGCGTTCACATTGGCTTGATGGGATATCAGCTGTAGGACACTAGGGAAGCAGCTACTGTTACAGGTCAAGTGAAGGGGTGTCCAACCATTATCCTCTGCCCATTTTGGGTCAGCACCTGCTGCTAATAGGACTGAAACCACTTCCTCCTGTCCATGATGGCAGGCCAGGTGTAGAGGTGTCCAACCATCCTTCTCTTGGACGTTGACTGAGCCGTGGTGCTCCTCCAACACAAGAACAGTCTCGGGATGGCCCTTTAGGGATGCCAGGTGCATGGCTTTCCAATTCTGATGGGTTCTGCTGTCAGGGTCTAGTCCTTTACTCAGCAAGAGTCTGCAGATGCCTGTGTATCCTTTGAGAGCGGCAAAGTGAAGGGGACTGTAGCTTGTTCATCAACTTTTTGCACATCAGCTTTCTTATTCACCAGCAAATGCACTACTCTGAAGTACCCCTCATCTGCTGCCAGGTGTAGAGATGTGGACTGAAAGTTATCTGCTTTGTTTACATCAGCTCCTTGTTTGAGCAAGAGCTTGACTATATTTACATGGCCATAAACACAAGTCACGTGATGTGCCGTTCGGCCAGATTGGCGCTCTTGCTCATCCCCACTATCCAGACGTGGGAGCAAAATCCTCACGATGTTCTTGTGGCCGTTCTGAGCAGCTAAGTGCAATGGCGTTCATCCATCCTTCTCCTTGGCATCAGCTCTCGCCTTATTGTCTAACAAAAGGCGAGTGGCTCTGTCATCACCAGCCTGGGTGGCGAAATGCAACGCGGTCCATTGGTCACCATCGCTGAGAGTGGTATCAGCCTCACATTCTGTCAGCAGGCTGCAGATCTCATAATACTTGTGCAGGACTGCAATGATTAGAGGGGTGTAGCCTTTTACACTCTGGCAGTTCACAGAGACTCCCAGATTCAGGACCATCTGCACACTTTCTTTGTCCCCACTTGCCACAGCATGGTGAAGAATAGAGTCATTGTCTTTGAAGAGCATCGATATATGCTCTTTTTTTAGAACTTTCTTAAAGGACTCAAAGTCCTTTTTTATAAAAGGAGAGAGTAAATACTTGTGCTAGAACTTTCTCTAATGAATAAGAAAAACTGCATTTTTAACTTAGATTGAGATTTCTGAGTTTTTTTCAGGAGTGGCACATTTATTTAGATGCAGTGTCAAAATTCGAAGGTTATTTTTCACACTAATGCATTGCCAGTTGAAAACTTTTAAATATTTAGCTATCTTTACACATCTCATCCACAACGGAATGTAGTTTTCCTCCTCCCAAAACTGAAACTTGCTCTTAAGTACTGTATACATTAGAAAACGATGATGTTATGAAACTTTTTTAACGTGGTTTTGGCTTTCAACTCAGTTTTCAAGTTGCCAGCTCAGTTTTCCATTTCCTAACATCATTGTTTTCCAAAGAATTCTGCACTAAAGAGGAAGTTTCCATTATTGGTCGAGGAAAACAGTATTCCAGTGTGGATGAAAAGGGTTAAACAGCTAAAAGAAAAATCAAAGCGCTTTCAAATGACAACTTATTAGTGTGGACAAAGCCATAGACTATTCAAAATGTTGCCATTTGTTGGGGCAGTGTAACCTAACCTTAACGTTTTTTTTTTTTACTTTACACTGTGTCTAAAAAACGAGCCAGTCCAGAAAAAAGAGTTGGAAACTCAAACTGAGTTAAAAACTAAAAATGAGTTGAAAAAAAAACTATGTTGAAACAGAGTTGAAGACTCATTTTCCCATTTCATAACATCCTCAACACGCCCTCCCGTTCTAAGAGCTGCATAAAAGATGGAAACAAACATGTATATGGGAACTGCCTGCTGTTACAACTATATGTGCCGAATTGTAAAAGAAATGGGCCAAACGTTTTTGGGTGCGGACTTGGGTGGGAAGATGCCCAACATGTGTGCTATCTAGAGACAATGCAATGTGAGTGGTGTTAAAAGTTAAACTCCACTTGAATGCTTATTCATGCCATCTACATTTCGTGAGCTTCATGGACCTGTGCAATCTATTTCAATTGGCTGCTCATCGTATGACATCAGATTTGAGTTGTGCAACATCATACACTATGAATTTATTTCTGCTTTTGTTGATAGTCGGCTCAAAAAAATATAAAACATCTCAGTCAGAGGGTAATAAATCGTGGTTGGTACCATCATACACTACACGATTTCCTCTGACTCACATGTTCTCAAAATCTGAAGACTGTAGCTTACTCGCACTAACTAGCACCAACTGGAGCAGTCTGAAAATCGTGACTAAATTCTGCATTAAAATTGTGCAGTGTGTTTAGCCTTTAATGGGGATGTGGCCTTAGAAATTTTTTAATGTTAGCATTTTGTTTGGATAATGTGAATTAATTTAGTGCAGAAAGTTTGTACAGAAAAAAGAAGAACATGACTGCATAATTTCTTGACAATTAAGTCTTTGAATGCAAGTACTTCATATAAAATACTTGCCTGAAGTGTCAGCAGTTTTGTTTGATGTCTAATGGAAAGAAACAAGTAGAATAAGTGTTATATCTTTTGTGTGACAAACAACATTCACAGTTACATCAATAAATGATAAAGCACGAAGGTAAAGTTGTAATGGATTGCAAACAGCACTTAGTTCAGTATTACTTTTGCTAACACCTTATGTGCTGAGGGTGTACTATCGTCTAAACATGCACTGGAGGTCTCACTTACATTCTGCCAAACCTGATCAGTCAGACTCTTCCTTATCTCGCCCCGTGACTTTGTGTCTGGGATTTTTAGGACTTCACTAAGGACTTCAGTCAACCGAACTGTCTCTGCAGAGAAATGGAGATGATAATGATCAATGTCACTTTGGGGAAACAGTGCTCATTTGGATAAAGTGCTATCTGTGAACCAATGATTGACAACCTTTCAGCCGCTTTAATGGAGGGGCATCTTAATTGGACAGCCCGTAATGTGAGAGATAAAATAGTTGAGCAGGGGATATAACCATGCTAATCACATCTCATTTTTCGTAATCTGATGAACAAGTTTAATTGTATTCAGCTCATTATACGACACAGCAACAAAATTAGCAGAAGCTTAGTCAAGTACTTTAATGCTTGAATACATACGATGAACATTAGCATTCCTTCCCACAGCAACTAAATAAAATAATTTAATTAGCTCATTTACAGAAGGTGACCTGATGAAGGTACAATAGAGGGAATAGGAGGTTGATGAAAGATGCAACACTCTTAGGGTTTTTTTCTAATTGCAATTTCAGAAGAAGCTTACAAAGCAAATGTCTGCTGAGACTTTGTCATTGGATAATAGAGCACCATAATAGTCCTCATTAAACAGAAAAGGGGACATTAGATTAGACACCGGAGAAAGCAGGTCGCTGGTTGCAGTCTTGGTGCCAGGATTGGCACCATGACACCAATCATGTCGTGGCACTCTGGGCGCTTGTCTTCAGGGATCTTCTCAACACTAGGCCTTTTGCCAGTTGACACTCTGATTAATATTTCTGTCATACTCAGCCCTGCGTCAAAGAAAATATAACAAATTGCTTGCAGTGTTGTCAATGTACTAAACAAATTCCTATTAATGAACTTCAGAACACAAATAATGTTTCTGCTTTGAGCTCCATCATAACAAACAGAGTGTAAAATTGAGAACAAGAAGTACCTTGACATGAGCACTGTTGAGAGAGAATTTCCCACATAACAATAGAAAAGCTTCAAGGTGAGAATAGGTTTGAAGTTTATTTCATTGTATTCCATTTTTCACAAGTTTTAAATTGACACACATACTGTAATGTTTTGTAAGTCATGAACTCTCACCTGTATACATCATGCTTGGTTCCAGGGGGTTCAGGATTCTGGGTAAAGGTCTCTGGAGGTACATAGTGTATGTTTCCTCGAGCCGATTGGTGTTCAACGAATTCCGTCATCCTAGAGATCTCCTCCCATTTAATGAGGCCAAAATCTGAAATCTTTTAGAAGTAAATGAAGTCTAAAACTGCTTTCATTATTGCTTTTTACGAATAGTTCATACCAAAATGAAAATCTGTCATTGTTTACTCACTCTCATGTATGCAGAACATAAAAGGAGAATATCTTGGTCCGTCTTTGCAATACAATGGCAGTTGATAGTGACACTGGCTGTGCTGATACTATATATATATACATATATATGATATTCTATTGATACTCTATGCCTGTATCAATGTTTTAATGAATCTATTTGTGCCTTCAAGAATCAGGTCTTGTAAAAATGAGCGCAAACTCTGAGACCAGAACCGATTTAATGAGGCGCAAGAGATCGAAACTGAACTAGCAGATGCCCTATTTCTCTCACGGATATTCTCAGACTCTCACATTCACTCGTTGCAGTTTCAGTAGCAATTCAGTTATGATAGTGTGATGTATCACAATATATTGAATAGTGACAGCCTGTGTATTGCAATATGTATCGGATCATGAGGTGGTTGTTGATACCTAGCCCTAATAGCCTCTCACTTTAAAGCTTATAAAAAGACCCAAAAGTTTCATAAAAGTAGTCCATGTGACTCGTGCATCATATTCCAAATCTACTGAAGACATTTGATGGGTTTTGTTGAGAAACAACCCAAATTTAAGTCATTTTTTCTTTGAATTTCTGAGCATTATGAGTGAAGCTCATTCACAGTGGCTCGCATGTTTTTAGCACATAACAAAACACAAGTTCTTGCATGAACACCCATATCAATGTGAACAATCTTTTCTCACTTAAGATATGATGCTTAAGTTGCATAGACTACTTCTACTATACTTTAGGGTTCCTTTCAAGTTTTAAAGTGACTTATGATCATCTTTGTTTTAACAATAATATGTACTTGTAGTCACCGGTCATGGTCTTTAGGGCACATGTTTCCCACCAGTGTTTAAGCTTCACCTTATAGACTCGACCAAACTTGTGCTCGGCCACTTTGTCCCAGTCATTTTCAAAGTCATCTTTTTTAAAGTAATTGAATCTCTCTAGGCTGTTATCTCCTTTATATTCCTTTCCATTGGAATTTGTTGCTGTCATTTTCCATTTCTTTCAGGAAATGAAGAAACATCCCTTCTATGTTTGTCTTTGGCACACAGAAACCAGGTCAAGCAACTACAAACTATGCAAAACACCTGCTGGTTTTAGTGGGAGGAGTCAAAGCTCTGATTATTTGAATGGAAATGTAACTTAGCCAGCTTTGAGTGAGAAATATTTGAGTGAGAAACCTGATAACTGGATATCCCAGATTCGTTTTTTTTTTTTTTTTTTTTTTTTTACATAACTGCAAGGTTTACTTCAGGAACGTGTGTGTGGCATGTTACATTGTATTAAATATTATTCATTAAAATAAGACCAAACCTTCTTGCAGCTCAAGACATATAACAGCACATCATTTTAATCAGGAATATTCTCTGGAAATGTATCCAATTGTTAATTACTCTCTCAAGTGCTACTTCAATTTCTTGACACATTAGCAAAACTTGTGGCGTGATGCAAATGAACCTCAAGAACATGCTTTCAAAAATCTTAAGTAATAATCCTAATAACAATCATTAAAAATCAAGCAGTGAGTACCACTCAGCTCACTACTACTGAGATGACAATATGCTGTTCCTGTAACAATTTGGAGGAGATACTTGGCATGCAGCTGCAGTGATTCAGGCTATGTGTGGCCACCCGAAGGGACACTTCATCCTTAAAGTCCTGCACAGAGAGCCAGCCACTGTGTTTCATCATGAATATAGGATCTGTTGATATTCTGCTTGGTATATTGATGCAAGGGCTAGGTGCACAGTCAGGTATTTTGAGTCATGTCAAAATGTACTACTTGTATTGATGCAGTGAAGTGACTTATTTTACTGTGAAATGTGGAAAGCATTGGAAATTAGATCTAAACAACCTTTACCACTTAAGATAAAGTCATCAATAAGTTAATTACCAAAATCTTTGAGAGAGTAATTACATAACAAGCTACCAGCACTGTTTCTGCCTTTGTATTTCTTCTCTTTCAAAGATCCTTTTTCTAAGATTTGATATTGGGCCCATTTTGTTTATACTTTCAATTTCAAGAAACCATTAAGGTTTTTATTAAATGATCTTCAACACAATTTCCCTCTGCCATCTAAATCTGCTTTGCCCCTGGGTAATCAGCCTTGTGTGATTTACATACAGATGCATCTCAAAGGCAATATATGCATGTTACTACTTAATTGCAGTTCTGTTTTTAATCTAATAGTGAATATTTGAAGGGCAAATACATAATGTGAAACCTGATGCAGTAGCGCAAAACATGTCCAATGAGTGTGTTCTCTATAGAGAAGCCTTCATGTATCTATCTTATTTGCAGAATAGCAGTTTAATAGCAGAATTTGTGAAGAGTAACAACATTAGCCGTGATCCTGCTAAGAAACATGCACCAATCAAAGAATGGTGGCAAACAAACCGTGTCAGAAGAGCCCAGCAACAACTTCTCAATTCCATGATGCACTGTAAATGATGCAATTGCGTTGGTCTCCCCTGCACTCTCAAACTCAATATACAGTGTATATGAATGTTTTGCAATGAACTTATAATCTTAAAATTTAAATTAAAAAATATTTGTATATTTTTTCAACATTATTAATTCAATTGCATCATTTGGAAGGTTTGATGGGATTGTAGTTCCTTCCCTCATTAAAGACATTAAGTACACAGTTGTGTACCTTTGTCTTTTTGTTCGATTTTGAAATACCTTTTTGCTTCAAGTTTGTAATGTTGTGATTCATTTCAGAGCTGGTTGGTTTGATTCTTAGAACTCTTTTATGAGGGATTTTCTTTAAAAAAAAAAAAATGACTATAAAAAATGATTCTGGGTAGAACCAAGAAGGCTGAAAAATCTGTGTAGTGCAAGATGAGTCATCAAGAGATTTGTTGTGTTTGGTCAGAGAAAGTCTGTAAGTAAGGGATAATGTAGTCAGTCGGTTGTTATCTCAAAATTAACCCCAACAGGATGCAAAGTGGAGGGGACTTGTATCAACCTAAAGGGGTTTATTTTGCAAAAACAACCAGCTGACTGAACATTATCTTGCTTATTACATGGCTATTCATCAAATAAATAAATACATAGGCATATGATATTTAATTGAGTTGAAATTATGTAATTATGTGACAAGAAAGAAATTGCTGAACAGCTAAAATCCACCTCTATTTGCATTTTGTACTGTTGATGTTTATTCTGTGAAAATTACCATCTGACTACCCATTATCCATCCTATTATTACAAGACTACTTGCCAAATAAACAAATAAATTGACATGATACATTGCTTTGCGATGAAATTATGTAATTATATGAGAAGAAATAAAATCGCTGAACAGCTGAAATCCACTTTTGGTCTGTGTCTGAATTCTGTTGTTGTTTATTTTGTAATTAATGAATGTCTGACTGCTCATAATGCATCTTATTTCCAGAATACTTGCCAAATAAATAAATGCACATAAAACATATTTTTGAGTTTAAATGAATTTATTAGCTGTAGAGATTGCACAGTGTTCCAAAAAGCATGATAGACGGCTTGCAACACCTGCATGAGCGGTCTGATTCATGGATGTGCGGTTGTTACTGAGAAATATTAGACCACTAGATGGCACCATTGACCAGTCAGAATCAAGTATTCCAGAGAACATGTAATAAATGTGTATAAAGTACTAAATCTGCGAAAAGTTAATTTTATCAACTTTTAGGAGAATTCTAGCATACATATATATATATATATATATATATACTAGTCAAATAATGTAAATAAATCTCTATTTGCTCAGTTGTAACACTCAGAGCCTGGCACTAAAGAAACTAGATGATTATTCAAGAGCACTTTGGGTCGCTTCTTCCAATGTTAATTGATTCATTAGTTTCCCAGTGCTGCAACTAAACACAGTGATGAGTAATTCAGGAACTACCAGTGAATGCTTGAGTGTACGCTGCTGATTTTAACTTGATGACTGGTTTGTTGTGATCTTTGTTCTGTTAGCAATCACAAAGGGCCCTGGACCAGCAGTAGGCAGACTTTTCAAGACAACGTCTGTTTGCCATCCAGACGAGCATCAGAGCCAAACACACCAGTAAACAGCTAGCCACTGAGCTGATAATCACCACCGCCGCTTCCATGTCAGCTGTGCCACAACAATAACATGGGTTAAAAATATTCTGCTCAAATTGGTTTGTTATATTACCAAATCAGTGCAACCTGTTAATAAGTTACCTGCCGTTTCAGAAAATGATGAATTATCTATTCCTTTCAAAAGAGGACCAAAAGAAATTCGATTTCCTGTGCTGCCCAAGATGGCCCCTGCTTCCTCAACTGGATGTGTATTTCGATGCTGAACTGACTGCTGGGATTAGAAATGGATAACCAATACAGTGATCATTCTGGAATCAAGCCATTAACAGTGCAGAAATGAATTGCCTGAACTTCTGCATACTTTAAACTTGTTTACAGGCTCAAGGAGTTATTCTGCCAGCCTACGAAATGCCTGCTACTTCACATTCTGTCTGGTGGTGACAGAGTAACAAGCTTGGGGAATATCATTTATTTAGCAACTGCAGGCACTGTCATCAATAGAGGAAGAGTAATGAAAAGTAGAAAATGTTTCAGGAGAAATATTGAGACCTCTTCAAAGTGATTAATGATCGGCAAGTTTTCATCTGTGAGGTCTATTTGAGTTATACGGTTGAGACTCACCTTCTTGCACTCAGAATGGTTCCTCAAGCACACACTCAGGTCACAGTGCAGGTAAGCAGTGGAGTAATTGATCATCTGGAAGAGACTGATGGTAAAGCTGGCCCTTTTTGACAGTACACTGGAAAGCAGTCTAATGCCATGAGGGTCTATAGGTGGCCTAAGGGAGTTCACATCGCAGAGACACATTAGCTCTCTTTGTGGAAAAGGAACTCTTGACGTCACATACAAAACTAAAATAATGAACCTGTCGAGTGGTACAAACAGTGTTGAAGTGTCTTGCACTAAAACCATGAAAATTAAATCCTTTCACAAGCACCATTGCTAAAAAAGTAAGCATACAGCCCTGCATTTAGGGACTGGTTCATCTAACATAAATTATATACAAGAATAGACCAATGGGGGTGTAGCAAGGTTCAAAAGGGCAAGAAGGAGGCAGGAACAAGATGAACAGTCAAAGTAATATTTTAATTTAAACTTAAACAAATAATCACAAAACATAAACGCACACATGGCAGCTGCGTGTGGCACTCTCTCTCTCTCTCTCTCTCTCTCTCTCTCTCTCTCTCTCTCTCTCTCTTTCTCGAACTGCCGCATCCCGCTGCACTAATCTCCTCGGCTGATTAGCCCAATTGGGGGCCAGGCGTGTGTAGTCACGGCCCGGCCCCACCCTCCTCCTCATCACAGGGGGTAAAATACTTTAAATAGTGGTCCAGCAGTCTCTATGATTGTTTGAACAGAAACCACCATAAAAATAACTATAGTCAATTATCTATAGGTAATCTTGGAAATTCTGTAAATCCAGCAAATCAGATTAAAGCTTGCTAAATCAAGGAAGTAATTTCTAGTTTTGTGTGCAATATACATCAAACCAGACGGTCAGTGAATGGACTTCGGGTGGTTCGTTGGTGTGCCATCTGAGGCTTTGACTAACTGCAACTACACAATGTACTCTCGCTGGGTATTAGATGCAGCATGCCATTGGCAACAGAGAGTTTCACATGCAGAAAAGACTTGCAGTTCTAGTGCAAGTGAATACTTGACACATCAGCAGGGACACAGACATCAGCAGTTTGCTAAATAGCTCTAACAGCACAACTTTCAGCTCAATACAGGGACATACATTGCTCAGGATATTTATATCTTCCTCAACTTAAACAGTTTGAGGGAATGTTTCTCAGCCAATCACTACAATCCTGTTCGACTGTGATAAGGTGCCCAGCTAAAGCTGAGTCATATAAACAGGAAGGCTGCTGATGTACTAAATCTGCACATAAAAATTAGATTGGATCCATATAATCCATTTGATACCATAATGTGAAATGTAGCTTGGTTCAAGGGCACCGTGTCATTTGAGTTAACACAAAATTACCTGAGAGGAGCACATTACCTGGAAAAAATGCAGCAGGTGGTGTTAAATTCATCAAGTCTGACGGTGGGCGAGAGGCAGCAGGATTTTATCTTGAGGTTCACCTGGCTGTTATTTGTTTTCAGGCTGATGACGACAAGCAGGTTTCCTAAGGCAGGAATGAGATCTCCGGGCATGATATCTCTTTCCAAATTCAGACTCATCTCTGCTGTGTAGTTGCCAGTGCCACAGATATCATCTGAAATTTGTGCCAGGCTGAAAGAAGACAATCAGGCAGTCAAAATTCAATTGAGTGCAGTGGAAATTAATCAAGTTGATGACAGTTTGTCACCATGATGCCATCACCTTAGATCGCATTTATACCTTTAGAGCGAAAGTTTACCCAGTAAGGTTAAAAGCTTTCCATCCACAACAATGGCAATTATAAGTTGATGGTTCTGCTCCCAGAAGACATTTTTAATTGGAAAATCACTGTGTTGACCTGTTGTGTGCTATTAATCCAAGCTGCTTATTGATTTAGCTCATCACAAATGCTAATTAAATACTACAACTGTCTGTTCCACAATATCAAAGTGATGTAAAAATCCAATGTCATTACCCACTGAGAGAGTCTGGTGATGTGATTCTCCTCTTCCTCTTTATCAACGGGAGGTCCGACAGAAACTCAGTCGAGTCATTTTCTGCAAATGATGTAGTGTTGTCTGAAACATCTTCACTCTCTCCCCTGGACTGTAATGAACCTTGTGGGACAGATTCTGTCTCTGTACTTGAGGGACTTAAATCTGTGTAGACACTGCGAGATAACTTTTTCCCAGTAACAGCAGACAGTGCATTCCGCCCAATGTGTTTTTGAATATCTTCAGTTGTGCCTGAACTAGACATTTTGTCAGACAGAAAGTTAGGTTGCGCCATTTTTGACTGCTCTTTCCTTGTATTGAAAAATTCTGTCTGGTTTTTGGTTAAGGTCAAAGGATCTTTGTGCAGCACAGTCTGCATTCGAAAGAGAAACAAAGGGGGTGTTGGTGAGGTTGCCGCAGTGGATGATTCAAGTGGTGAAAAGGGAAAAGCTGATGTGTTTAAGGCTGCTTCTGTTTGCGCTGAAGCTGTGGTGTGCATTGTATGTCTATTGTGCATCTCTGCGATGCCCGAAATTTGGCTGGATGCCATGTTCTGAGCATACTCCTTAACATCTGTTGAATTTGCAAACCCTTGATGTGATAAAAGTGAATCTTTGTGGTTGTCCTTTCCACCTGACTCAGTAGGAGTAATAGGTTGAACAGTAAAATTAGTAGCACTTGTTTGTGTCATTGCCTGTTCAACAAATGTTGAAGTTTCAAGCAAAGCAGAGAATGTTAAATGATGGTTAAACCCAGAAGTCGGGTAAACAACTGGGGAAACAGATGTGCTGTGTATTGGGAGTATGTTCTGAGAGAGTGTAACAATCTTGGGCAAAATTGACTTCAACAAGGTCTGATTCATGCTTCCAACTGAACCAATGCTGTTATCACTGTGTTTCAGAGTAGTTAGTTTAACTGTGTCATTTCTCTTCTTTAAGTATGACTCAATCTGAGCTCTAGATTGTGATTGCAGTGTTGCTGTGAGGAATACCTCTCCAGGTTGAGGTTCAATGTACTCCTGGACTGATGGGACACTGCTAACTGTGTGGCTGCCAACAAAAAGCCCCTTAGTCCCTTTTTGGTTTTTAAGGGCTTGTTGTTTGTCACCTAATGGCAAACCAATCTTTCCAGTCATTGAGTGATTTAAAAAGATGCTTTCGCTACTACTTTTCTTAGAGATGGCCAAAAGTTTTAAGAGAACAGTCGCATCTGTTGTCACAATATTTTGCGACTTACTAAACGGTGTTGATGGCGGCGAGGTCTTGTTTTTTGAAACCTTATTAGCAACAGACACCTGGGGTTCAAAAGGTGAGGGTTTTATAATTAAGACCTTTATTGCCATGGCAGATGTGAAAGAAGCTGTTTCGGACACATTGCTATTAGTAGTTTGATGTGTTGGAAGAATACTTGGAACATGAAATAGTGAAGTCCTTTTGTTGCTTGTTGAAGGTATGGTAGAGTTAATGCTAATGTTCCTGTTTGGCCTCTCAGATATTAGTGATTTGCCTTTTTGTGACACTGTGTGCTCTTTGTTTTGATCTTTAGAGTAGACTTCAGTGAAGTCTTGCATATTTTTTAACCTCTTAACAGTTGCAGATGTAAATGAAGATTGAATCAATTCAAGCTCACTGGATTTTTGAGTAGTTTGAGCTGTTGTGGGTTCTGTAGGATTTGATACCAAAGGCTTTAATTTTTTTGAACCAAAATTAGTTTGAGACACATTAAACACATTGTGAAGCTTTGTCAGAGGTGGCAAATATGATGTTGTAGATAATTTTTCAAACTGATCAGGATGTGTTAAAGTACCTGCTTGTGGTGAAAGGGTTGGCAGAGCAGTAAATGAACTTTGAGTCAGTTTTATAAAATTTATCTTAGCACTTGCTGTACTTGCTTCCTCTGCATTGGTAAATGGTGAGGTCCTAAAGGCCAACAATTTACTGAGCAAAATTGGAAAATTATCTATTCTGTTAAGTTTCTCTATCACAGAGATATTCAGTGTTCTGGCATTAATAGATCCTTTGGTACAAAGATACGGCATATGGAGGAAATGGCTTTGAGAAGATGAAGAATTCTGAAAGGCCAAGAAAAGGTCATTGTTAGAATGGGCATCACTTTTACTTAGACGATGAAGGAAACTGGTTGTTGATGTTTGGAATGGAAGGATTTGATGCTCTTTACTTGATTTGGCATGAAAAATCAATTTGCTTTCTCGTTCATTACTTGTGGTGACAATTCTATGCAAAGAGTCAGATGTCAACTGTGAGGTCACAAATAGTTTTGTCAAGTATATTTCGCCCGCAGATGTTACATTGCTTGAGAATTTATTCAGTGTGGTTGTTTCTTGAATCTTTGTAGGTGCCAGCTTTGAAGAGGCAAACAAAAATATTGAGTCTGGGTGCTTTTCATCTGTGCCATTTTGTGACACCCCCAAGATGGGTTTTGGTCCATTGGTGCTGAGATTTCTGCTGCTTTCTGTCATTTTATTAAGTCCTACTTGGCTGGTTGATTTCCCTTGTAATGGAGTTTCAAGGATCACTGAGCTTGGATAGGGTAGATTTTTCTGCATTTTTGACTCATGTACAAATCCATTTCTTGGATTTTGACCAACAATTCCCAACTCAGAAGCACTGCCTACTGTAGTTAAAAGTCCTTTATCCCGCAAAACTGCTAAATGCATAATGGTAGTATGGTTCTTATTCAAAGAAATCTCATCTACTTGAATTGGTTCAGTGCGATTCAGAGGGTTGTCAGTTGCGAAAGACTCCAGAGTCCAATTTTCATTCTTGTTTTCGCCTTGTCTTCCCACACTCTCATTTGACTCCCCAAGGTCATCAGTTACTGGCTGATCAGAGGCAGATACTATGGGAATGCCATTTGTGGGTGAAAGAGTAATGAAATCTAAGACTGTTTGATTCTTGCTTTTCAGCGAAGCGTGAAGTAAAGCAGAGATCTTTTCCCTGCCTCTGGACACATGAGCAGCAGGCGTCATGGTGTCATTTATCATTGGCTCAAATTCAGCCTTTGCTGAGGGGTGAACATTCCCTTCATCATAAGAGATCAAATGGAGATCTCCTTTGAATTTAAACTGCTTCACTGCATTGCTGTCTTCACTTAAGGAGAGGGAACCTGTGCCATATGCTGAGACAAAGCCAGCACCATTTGAGGTAATTGCAATAGTTGTGGTAGCATTTACTGTACTTGAGTGCTGCCTTTCATGTGTTGTATGATTCAAATCTGTCCCTGGAGGACTGATTACAGACACAGTATGTAGAGCAGGCCTTTCAATGGAACCTTTTCCATGGTTGTGACTGGAGCTGTTTTGCTCTTCTGATAGCATAGTCATTATGAAGGGAATGCTTCCAGTTTGCAGGGACTGATAGTGTTGCAGGTCCTCCTCAGCATTGACTGAAGAAAAGCAGAGTTGCAACATTTCTTGCAAGAGTGCTCATAAAATACACACGAATATGATAATGTAAACAGTTTGAGAAGCAATAAAATTTCACGACTGACTACACAAAAAAATGGATAGTTGCATATTTAGAATTATTACATACACAAGGTTGTTCTATGCCATTTTCAAGACAAGCAAATTGTAACATTTGCTCCATCTAATGAATAATTAAGGGCTCTACAGTAGAGGGAGCACAAATATGTAATATGGAAATTTAAATAATCGCTGAATAGCTGATTTGGTGGCGCAGTTATAATTATTGCATATGTAAGAATGGGTCCATAACATTGTAAGGACAATCAAATTTGCCATTATATCTCATGAATAATGCAATAATTTCAGTCACCATTTACTTTCATTTTATGGTAGAAAAGATGCAATGAAAGTGAATGGAGACTGAGGATAACATTCTGCCTAAAATCTCCTTTTTTTGTTCGATGGAAGAAAGAAAGTCATACAGGTTTGAAACAATATGAGCATGAGTAAATGACAGAAGTTTCTTTTTTGGGTGAATAATCCCTTTAAAACTAATTTAATTGCAATTACATTTGTTTATTTTCAAGGTGTTTTTAAACAACCATGTCTCTGATTTATTATATGTACTGCTGTTGAGAGAATTACTTACTTATCTGACATGATCACCAGGGAGGACATCAGATAAGCACTAGCAATTATTGAGGAAAAAGTTTGTGTACATACCTGTGAGTCCAAAAATGAAAAATAGAAAACAAATCCCCATAATTAATCTTCTCCCTTGGGTTTTTTAAAGGCATACACATAATAAAGTTCTTGAGATGCACTAAATGGGATACTCTCCCAACAGAGCTCACACAACCCTCTTCAGAAGTCGCACTGTGAGCCTACCTTCCTCTCTAGTCATTTATAAGTAGATTAGATTACTGACACGTGAACAAAAGCAAGCTGAGAGAAATAAAACGGATTTCTGAGTCAGTAGAATCCCTCATCACCTTCATGGTGTTTGACTGGGTATAATTTTCCATGTGTAGAAGAACTTATGTGAGCTGCTATGATAAGGTAGTATTTGAGTCATCCATTATTAAACAGATTTAGATAAGGCTCAAATTCAGTGTAAAAAGTTCTGTTAAAAAGCGTGTAATACTTGTGTCAATTCATCTTCAGGTACGTTAAGCTGGAACATTTTCTGTGGTAGAGAGATTACAGCATAGTCTATATCACTGATTGTGCAAACAAGTAGAAATGTACAGCAGAAAAGAATATAGCAACAGTCTGCTCCACCACTCACTTGATGAGGGGCTGGTTATATATTTATTATATAATTTAAAATTTTAAAGGAACAGTTCACCAAAACATGAAATTATGTAATAATTTACTCACTCTCATGTCATTCAAAAGCCATATGACTTTCTTTCTTCTGTGGAATGCAAAAGAAAACATTTTGAAGGATGTTCAAGCTGCTCTTTTCCAAGTGACGAAAGCACATAGTGACCAGGGGCTGGATTCACAACAATGTTTTAAGGAAGAAAAAAAAAGTTCTTTGGATAAATTATTAGAAGTTCGTAAGAAAGTGCAATTATTGAAGTTACCAAATATTTTCTTGAGAATACCTTGAATTAGATTGCAGTCACCACATTTAGAAGCTTCAAAACAAAATGAATTGTTTAGTTTTAGTTATAACATTTGCATGGTTTCAAAGCGGAAACTTATCCTTAATTTAAGATGTTATTTACAATGATTTTTAAGATTTCTTTTTTATTATTATTCTCTAGTTCAAAATCTTCTCAAGAGATTTGTTACAAAGTTTTTCGGAATACAAAATATATATATATATATTTTTTTTTTTTTTTTTTTGCACAAATGAAAAAAGAAAATGGTACTTTCATGGAAGTTATTTGTAGTCATGAATCCAGCCCAAGGACCTGTCAAGCTACAAAAATGGTAAACATGGTAAACATCTTTAAAGTTCATATGACTTGTGTGCTATTTTCCAAGTGTTTTGAAGCCATAAGAAAACTTTTTTGTGAGATATTCGTGTGTATATTCAAACTTGACGTGCCAACATGCACCACGGCAGGTTTGATATCAATATCTCCAAACGCAATTGGTTTCACGTTACCGAACACAGCATGCCAAGTCTGAATATACAGACAGGCAAATGAGATTTGAAATTTCTGAGACTTTGAGATTCCTCCTTTTGTGTTCTAAGGAAGACAGAAAGTCATACTGGGTTGGAACAACGTCAGGGTGAGTAAATGATGACATAATTGTTGTTTTGGGTTAACTATTTCTATTAGGATGGTGTTGTACCATTTTTCTAGCTCAGTATCTTTTTATTGACAGATATAGAAACAGAATGAAATACATGCTCTGTGACGAACCTAAAATGTCATGGCTTGATATTGCAGTCAATTTTTGAAATCCTGTCCAAAACCCTGGATTACACTCTCATCGACTTGAATTGTATTACCTTTTTGTCTCATTAGATCATGAAAAGCTTTAAATAGCTATGAAGTCTCAAAGATGAACAGGCTTTAAGCATAATTATCTTCAAATGCAGTTTTGTTCATAATTTTTATTCAACACATGAAAGCTACCATTAATCCATTTATCAACAAACAGAGAGCAAATGTAATCAAGGCAACACACTTCCCAAGTGGAACATTTGGGATGAAAGGAAACTGAAACGTTTTGAATATTGTCCTGGGGCTACATGTTTTCAATGACAGCAGATAACAGAGTCACGTGTTAATGTAAATTCTCTCTAATTAAAATGAACACAGGAAACAGCTGCATAATCAAGCTAGGCCTAAAGGCATGACAGTAATTTGTGACCTCACTTCAAATGAGCATCTTCACAGGGGACTAAAGGACAGCATTCATCTGTATTTTTGTGTGTGGGTTTGCATGCTTGCCCTGAGTTATGGGGTCATTGATTGAAGAACTGAATGAAGGTAGAGGCTCATGTGATTAATCTCACACAGGAGTGAAGGATTTCTAAACCATGGAGCTCCCTGAGTTTCCCCATGTGCCTGAAAAATCAAAACAGAGATTTATCAAACCAACAGAATAAGGGCCCCTCTCATTTCGGCTACACAACAAACTAAGACAAGCAAAATATAAAACCAGAGCTAAGAATATTAAATGCAAACAAGCATATATGAAAACGTGACCTGGTGATTTGCTCTGCATATAAAGTAGATTCTTCTGTTATGTATCATGTATTTAGCTGATCTGTGCCTTCCACTGATTTCTGTCCATAATGTGTGATATCAAAGTCTTGAAACTCACTAAAAAGAAGCTTGAATACTGTAAGTTTTTGATTTCCTTACAACTGTCTGATTGTCATTGGTGGGTGCTGACTGGGAAAATGTAAGACGCCCCAAGAATATTCAACTAACAGACTTGAGGAGCTACTACTTTTCTAAGGCCTGAATATTTAGACACAGAGAAAGCACCTTCATAAATTAAAATCAATGGACTGTCACATCCATAAGCGTACTCGATAACAGCTGAAAAATAAAGAGCAGTATTGTGAATTTTACAGTATTACCGAATTTCACTGAACTGTGATAATGCAAGCATATTGCAAATACTCCAAAATCAATGTTTTGGAGTCAATCAATCTGAATCGTATTGGTTTAAATGGGTCTTAGCATACATTTCTTAACATTTTAGTTTTCCATGTGATCATCATTTAGTTTTAGGGGGTCATTCAGACTGAACCCGTGCTTGCTTTAAAAAAAACTAAAGGCCTTGCAACAAATAAAGCAGAATGCAGTTGTCTCAAGATGTATTTTTAAAAGTCTTAAAAATTAAGGGCATATGCTCGAGACACTGAAAACAGCAAGATGTGGCGCAACAGTCAAAGACTTTCTTGTAGTGGATATTTACATAGAAAACAATTTCCAAACAGTACAGATGGATGAAAAAACACCTTACATAAAAAAAACATCTATTTTTGTGACACCTTTCATACAAATTATGCCTGTTTTTGCATCCGTCCGCACTGTTTTACAACAGTTTCTTTATGTTTTCATGCGCTAGACAGGCATCTTTTACTGTTGCGCCATGTCTCACTGTTTTTCAGTGTCGTGTAGGAGCACCACGTTTTTCAGACACCGTGTCAAGTTAAAAGGATCTCAACTGGTAAAAATCTGCTTCGAGATACTTGCGTTCTGCACTGTCGTGCTGTACAAGGACACATTCTGTCTGAATGACCCCAAATTTTATACTGCAGATCTGAGTGAAACACATAAAGCACATCTCCTTAAGGTAAATTTTGAAGAGTGAATCACTTCAGTGTATTAGGCCATCAGCATATGTTAACCAATATAATACAGGTCATTACTGCAAATGGTCTGACTTAATTATACCTGGGCTCTTTTTTGCATAGCTTCCCAAGGGTGATGGCAGCATTCTGCTGAACGGCTGCTCTCTTGGTGTTGCTGGCAGCATGGCGTAGCAGCAGCAATACACAGTCTGTGTCAAGGAGGCTAGTGGCAGCTCCATCCACTCCTATGCAATGCCCCATACACAGAGCTGCATTCCCCACCACCACCTCATCAATACTGCTCAGAAGTTTTCTCAAAGTGCGCAGACCTGAATAAACGAAGCACACCCAGCCGCACAGACACACACATATATACACAAAGTCACTATAAGGCCACAGAACTTATAGACATCTTATTGAATCCAATCCTCTGCCTCCCCACCCCTCAGAACTCACTCTTGTCAAGCTTAACCAGCTCCTCACAGGCTGGTGGGATAGAGGCAGTGCACACTGCCAGGGCTTTAATGGAGTATCTGGAGCTCATCTCTCCTCCTCTCTGACATGACAGAAACACAAGCAAACTTCGCCATTTCACCAGTGTTCATTTTCTCACAGTAATTTAGTTTAGTCATAATTTGTGTATTTTTAAGGAAATCTCCATAAAATTTTGTTAATATTTGATCGTGTCATATTTATTTATTTTTTGTAAAAAAACAAAACAAAAAAAAAACCATTATATTCAGTGCTATAACCCGATATAGGCTCTACCTTCAGAATCTTCAGCAGTTTCTTCACTATTCCTTTCTCCACGACTTCTTGTGTGGCAGAAAGAGACTCCGGAAGGAGGACACTCAGCAAGCCTGCAGCTCTCTAAAGCCATAGACAAAAAAGACAATATGTTTGACACTACAGCTCCTCTAATTAGGAAGGATGGAACATTTGTAAGCCACCTATTTAAAGGATTAGGCTTTGTTCCTGCATATTTTGTGGCACTTTGTCATAATTGCTGCTCAAGCCACGTCACGGCACTGAAACTCCACCAAAGGGTGTAAACAGCTGGTTCCATTTTTATATTTAAGGAAGACAAAGACAAGGATGTTTCACTTTAATTGTACTCTGAGAAACAGCCTGACTGGAGAGATACGAGGCAGCAAAACCCAACCAAAAACCTGAAGCCTGATTTCCACAGTTGAAGGAAAATAGTCCCTGGGCTAGGGCCCGGGTCTGCTACAGTAATCCTTATGTAAATGCTTCCTTGCATGCTCTTCTCTTGGGGTAGTTAACATCTATAAAGGTAAACACATGAGCTTAATTTTTTATCCTGCAAAAGCCATAGGGGGTAAATTCCCCACTTTGCATGGTTCTTCAGCAAAAATCCCTTAGTCTCATTCACTAATCACCTGTAGTTCAGTTTAACCAGGGGCTATGTGTGCTAAAATAGTGCAGTATTTGAATTAAATCATTGTTTAAATTAAGTTTATATATTTAAATTTATAATTAATTAACAATATAAATAAGGCTTTAATAATAAACTTAAAACAAAGGACAAACACACACATGACCGACATGTCCGTAAATGATCTCTCTCTTGTCGCACCACCGTCTGCCATCGGCCTTTATCCCTCTCGGATGCTTGATTAGCCTGATACGGGACCAGGTGTGTATCATCACGACCCGGCCCCGCCCTCCGCCCTGCCACATCTTCATTTTAACTTTAACTTTCAGACGTGAAAGTGAAACTAAACAGGCCACACATGTGACTTTCAGATGTAAAAGTGAAAGTGGAGATTTAGAGTAAAAAGGACATACATTTTAATCTGTTTCTCATACACACCTATTATATAGGTTCAGAACATATGGATTTAACCACTGGAGTCTTATGGATTACTTTTATGTTTCCTTTATGGGATTTTTGGAGCTACAAAGGACTGATCACCATTCACTTGCATTGTGAGGACCTAAAGAGCAGAGCTTTTCTTCTAGCAGCCATATCACCTTGTAGCTCAAGACTGGTTGGCCACTGAAGCTAAGCAGGGTTGAGCCTGGCCAGTATCTGGATGGGAGACCTCCTTTATAAAATTAAGGTGTCTGCTGGATGAGGTGTTAATGAGGCCAGTAGGGGGTACTCACCCTGTGGTCTTTGTGTCCTAATGCCCCAGTATAGTGGTGGAGACACTATACTGTAAAAAAGGGCACCATCCTTCAAATGAGATGTTTACCTGTTGATACGCAATCGTCTGCATGCGTTACTGATGTCACTCTGCTTACATTTAATTTATAATTTACCATCTATAAATGTAATTAGTGTTAACAAATTATACATCTGTTCAAAGGTCTAAGGGTTCAACATTGATAGCCAATCTCTGTTTCACGATAGCAATGCTCCAGAAACAGCAATTTAGTTATTTGTGCCAGGAGTACAAATGAAAACATGCAATATCAAAACGGGACTTCATTCCTGTGTTATGAAAACGCGATCGCCAGATGAATCCAGTTCGCCACACTTGGGTCAATTGTCCATGACAAGCATTCATTGAAAATCATCCAATAGAACTTTTTGTCCATAAAAGGGATAAATCTGAGAAATATAGATATATTCCCCATTGTTTACATGAGATCTTGCCTGGAAGAATTACCCTTTGACAGTTCTTCAACAAACTATGCAGTCTGAGCAGCATTCAAGTTGTAAAACTGTATATGATCTATATGATGTATATGAAAAATGGGGCGTAGTTTTATTCATAATAGCCAAGCAGTGCAGTCAGATTTTGCGTCGTCTTGAAAGGTGGAGCCTTAATTTTACTCTGTACACCGCCAGTGATTTTAAAGATAAAAAAGCTTGCAGAAACCTCATTTTTTGTTAGATCATCTTCAAATTTGAAACATAACATCTTTAGACATGGCTTTGAGAACATTGTATTTCTGGGTTGTCGTGGTACTTTTATTATTGTTTTTTTAGATTACAAAAATATTTCCATTACTGTAAACTTCAGCTTCTCTAACTTTAAAAAATAACAATACCTGTATATATTAATTCAGAAAATTGGGAAATAAAGCCCAAAGTGTCTTCTTTCAAAAGATACTACAACTGTGTCCATACTCCAATGGGTCCAGTAAATACAACCATTTAAGTTCAGGTATGTCATTTTCATGGTTTGTGCTCAAAAAGGGGGTGCGTATCAGCAGGTTAACCCAAGGTCCTGATTCTCTGTGGTCATTAAAATATCCCAAGACACTTCTCGAAAAGAGTAGGGGTGTAACCCTGGTGTCCTGGCCAAATGAGTAAATTGAGTAAATGATGAGTGAATTTTCACATTTGGAACAACTATCTCTTTAAGCTTATTACAGATTGTGTCTTTTTCACAAAACTCAGTACTATTTGCCTGGCACACTTAAAGGGGTCATGACATGCCTTTTTTATTATTTAATGTTCCTTGAGGTTCACTTATAATATTAGTATGTTTTTTTGCACAAAGAAAATCATTTTCGCCCTTATTCTGACCCTTTTTCAGAAACATTTGGTTTTGATGCTGCTTCTCCTTTAAGACTTGACAGCACACACACTGTTATGATTGGCTCTCTGCTCTTGACTGACCTGCTCTCTCTCCTTACCACTGTTCAAGCTACTGGGCAGAGATACAGAAGTGATTAGGTAAAGTAGCTGTTAATGTGTTGTTGTGTAAGCGGTCAGATGCAAATGGCAACCACAGTGTGACCACATTGAGGAGGAAGTAAAGAACGAGTTTTGAGTTCTGAAGTTCATCATTTGTGATTTCCCCTATACATGTATGTGTTTTGTGATTCATTGTAAAGATTTTCGAGAAATACCAGTAAGCTGGGTTCCAAAACAACCCCACATCCATTAAAATAAACATTTCAGTAATGTATTTGCAGAAATCTACGATTCAAACATCAGAGCAGCTCCAGCCATCAGAGGTTGTGTTAAAGCTCACTTTGGCCTTGGTAAAAATAATTCAACTCACTGTGATGATGCCTCCATGGGGATCACTCAGCAAGCCCAGGCACCTGCTGCTGGCCAGAACAGCATGTTTCTGTGTTAAAAGAGAGCCAAAAAAAAATTCTCTCCAATCCTCTGCATTTTCAGGCATGATTTTTAGGCATGACTGCAACATATGGATGTGCTAACAGAACATTCTGCCTATCCGATTGCCCCTTTCCTTCGGCTACAAAAACTGTTTATGTGCTGGCTGAGAGCTCGGCCAGAGCCCAACGTATCCAAATTCCTACTTTACCTGTATAGCTTGAGAGGGATTTGAGCCTAGGTTGATCATCAGACCCAAGAGGGGATAAAGGACACTTCTACATTCACCGCCACTGCACTGCTCCTGCGACAAAAACAGAGCTTTATTTTGACAGTGCCAGAAATTGAATTTGTCATTTTGCAGTTTTAGTGTCTGTGGGAAATGGTTGTTTCACAGCTCTTGCAACAAGATAGCAAAGGAAGCTTAAAAACAAACGCTCTGAATCAAAATTCACACTGCAATGTCATACATTATTCAGCAACATTTGGAAGCTCGTCATGATGTAAAGGGTTGCATCAAGCTTACCATAGCTAGGAGAGAGCATCTCCAAAATTCTTCACGGCTTGCCATTTTCTTTCCAATGACATCATCCAGAGCCATGCTCCCAATCACGGAAATTAAGGAACCTAGTATCTTGTGGTTGGCTGTCACAATGTTTGACTAAAAATGAAGAACTTCAAGTTAACATAGGAAAACCCAACGGGATCTCTTTAGTTATTTGTATATAAAGTGTGGTACTTTCGTTCATATAAAATGTTTTTATATGTTTGGATAGATACTGAAATATCAATATACTGACAGCATCTAAAATACCTTCATGTATAAACAATTTTAGTAAATGACAAAAACTGTATTAGCCATAATGAGGACCATTTTAAAAGCTAATTATGCTTCCAGACATTATTATACATCACCAGAAGATGCTCAAAAGGAAGGGCAAAAACTGCTGTGAAATTCTCCCTTAATTGTATCTTAAATCTGTAAAAGACAAACCAAAACAAATTCATGAGATAAAAACAACTACTTAATTAAAAACGTAGAATAAAGCACTAAAGATGATTTTTTTAAACCTCAGATAACCCTCTTGCTGTGCACACTGAGCCTTGGGGGGAAACTGATAAAATATTATAATGTGGTGAGCACTAATCCAAGCAGAGCTATGGTTTCAGATCTCACATTGCTGACTGCCAGCATACAATACGAGACAAGACCAATCCGGCTAACCGTCATTATCTAGAAACAAGTGAGCAATTTGAATTCACTAACCACATTTCACTGACTATCTATCAAACCATTGCGCCATTCTCATTTCCTTTTGTGCATGAAGTGGCTTGCTACTTAATTGAATCTCCTGGTCACCGTGAGCAACCTTTCTCTATCTGTAAGGTAGCGAATGCCTAGAAAAAGTGTAAGGCTGATTTCAATCACAGAGATAAATGGAGGGATTCTTGAATGTGATGGATTGTTTTGCTTTAAATGTGTTCACTTTGCGATCTCAAGGGGCCTGAGCTGTTGAGCTGAATGAATTTGAATGTGTCTCGATTTAATACGTGAGACTGTGATGTATGGGGATCTAATGGGCTCTTGGGTGAGTCGAGCCCAAGATTTCGTAAAAAAGGATCCAGTTCTCGTCTCTTTTGCAGGCATTCATCAACTTCAAATGCAAACAGACCATGGGATATGTTAAGGCAAAATATATTGACTATGCATACTTATTTTCTGCAGTCAGGTTCTCCAGAAATGTCAGCGCAGAGGCAGAGCTCATATCACGGCAGACGCATCCCATCAGGTTCTCTGCCATTCTACAGAAGACAGAATGCATTCATTATGAGGGGTTAATTAAAAGGATTTTAATAAAACATGTTTTAACAGCAGGGGGCCTTCGACATGCTAGATAACGAGATGATTCAAAAATACCCTGAGAACACCACACTTTCAAATGTTATCTCCTGCTCTGTAAACAACAGGGAAGGTTAAGATGAAACCAACATCCAAATGTACTTACATTGTAAATATTGTAAAAGAAAACCAGGCACTTTTGATAATGAATTTCCAACACTTTTTAACACTATAAGGCTATGCAAATAATCATTTTTTGTATAGAACACAGGAGGAAAACAAGTCTTACATTTAAAAAAAATTAATTGTCTAAATATAAACATTGAATGTCTTTAAAGTCATGCCTAATTTCTAAGCAGTTTATGATATCTGAATTTATTACATATTAATTAGGCCTAGTATTGAGTATGCACTTTAATCATTACCCTTGATATAAAATGATCTAAAACACATAAATATTTTTACATTAATTCTTAGCAGTGTGACTTATACATCAATTCCATTTGGTTTCACATTTTCAGCAATATCTCAATAATTAATCTGACTTCAAGTGTTTATGTTTTAAATAATTACATTCATGGCACATCATTTAATGCCCTTATCAATATGATGCCAAAACACCCACTGGCATAAATTCAGGTTGTCTAGAAGCAGGTCTCTTCCATACTGAGTATTGGAGTAAATGCTGAGCAATTCCAGGCATTCCCTTTGTATTTCAAGTGATGGTGATGCCAACATTTGGACAATGTTCTCTCTAGCATTGGGACACTCAATCAACAGCTGCTTGTTCTGCTCTGGAAGAAAGACAATTATGGAGAGGGTTTAATTGAGACAAATGTAGATTTAGTTGAGCAGTTAATGAGAATATACCTGAAGGGCACAAACTACTTACTAAAAAGGCTTTTTAAATGTGGAAGCAATAACAATTTCACTACTAGTAGGCTGGAACAGGATAAATTGATATCGACTTGGATTCAGACAATTTCACAAATCCTCATAACTTTAAGAGGGGAAAAAGAAGAACCAGATCAAGTGGTGTCGATACCTTTTAAGTTGTCCATAGGGAGGGAGTTTAATAGAAAAAAAAGAGGAATGCGCAAATAGGATTGCTATTTTTTCCTCAGCAATAAAATCTTTCATTTTCAAGGACTTTGGAAAAGCTTCATACACTCACGTGATGCATCTTACCGTTTCCACCGCAAACTGCCCTCCATAGTCTCAGGACGGACACACATAAATTCACTGCACATGGATCTTTAAAACTCAGTGAGAGACAGCTGTACACAGAAAGGAAAAACCAGAGTTAAAAGAACAGCACTTGACTGAGTCTGTCACTGTGGTTCATGTGAAGTTAAATTAACATGTTTTAAAGATAAGCGGCTCTCCTAAACAAACCAACAAATTACTGTCAAACACAGATACATTAAACCATGTAAATGTCATTCTGGTGATGGAAAGGGCAATCCTGTGCAAAACATGATCATATTGCAGAGCCAAGATTACATATCTGTTGTTTAAATGCATTCAAATTAGTCAATTTAACAGCATTTTTTCATTGGAGTAAGAAAAATGACAAGTAAAGGTAAATCTGTTTGACAAATTTGAGGATTTAATCAATCATACTTGGGATTTTGCATATACACTTTAATGAATATAGGGTGAACACAGGTAAAGTGGGATAATTTGCCATTCTTTTAAAATATGATTCCAAATGGCTTAGTTAAAAATATCCACTACACTATACAGATGTGAAAGGATGAATTATTAATTACAGTATGTACACGTATGTTACCTGTTTTCTCCCTAATAAGCACTATGCATAAAGCTTCTAAAACAATTATAATTTTATATATATATGGCAGTATCTGGAGATCATTATGCTGTATTTCATAACCCATTTCAAAATTTTCAAAGTACACACTGACCACAAACTGTCAAGATCACTTCTTTAGCAACCTTACCTTCTTACAATGTTATTGCCATTAATGATACTGAAGCCATTGTTTATTCTGAATAACGTCTGCCCAGTACCTGTGAGGGACACCAGATAATGTCAGTGTTACTAGGTGTGTAGTGAGCCCCATATATCAACACTGAAGCACAGTAACCAGCCTCAGACACACAATACGTTTCGTTCAAGGGCAAAAGTGCGAGCAAGGAGAATAAACAAAAGCTCATCAAGAGAAAGTGTTCCCTTATCTACACAAAAGCAGGGTTCTTTCTGTGGAAATACAAGACATTAGTCCACAAAGAACAGTTCGATATCTTGCATGTACAAAACATTGGCATAAAGCTTTCCGTATTGGAAAGCTTTCAAGAAAAAGCTGCACAGTGCACAGAACTTTGTCTAGAGGCCTACACTTTAGTAACAGATTACTTTCAACACTTAAAACAGCTTTAAGGACAACAACAGAGAAGGTAGAAAGTCAAGACCAACATTAAAGTTATTCACTGAAAATTCAGACATACATCCAAGCTCTTCTTTGCATTTGCATGAGAGGAGTAGAGCACAGTCAGTCAAATCTTTACAATGAATCTGAATGATTCGTTCACAAATCAGACTGATCATTTTCTTGAGTTTAAACCAATTATTCAGTTGCAGCAGTGAACAGCTCATCAGAGGGGAAGATTGTCAGTGAATAATGATTCAAATTTTAGTCTGTTCGTCACAAAAAGCTATTGTATGGCTTCAGAAGATTTGCACAAGAGTTATAAGGACTATTTTTATGACAAGTTTAAGGTGCTTTACATTCTTTTTAAAGCTTGAAAGCTCCAGTATAATTGATTGTAACTGCATATATTTTATTGAATAAACGTGTAAAATATCACACCACTGTCACACCATTTATTCAAGTAATGCAATCAGCTTTTTCGACATGAATAAGTCACTAGAGGTCAGTGGACACACAGCCCAGATAGCTTTATTTAAACTCTCAATGAGAGTATATGGTGAATACCTGAACCATTACAGTAGATTACAGGGGAGTAAAGATGGATGTTCATTGTACAAGAGGCTCTAAACTTAATTTTTAGTCCCACCCAAATGGCGTGCTTCTCTGGGAGTCTATGGGAGCTTTATGGGCAGTATTTGCATTGCATCTGCATCTGATTGCCTAATGGACATTGGGATTTCCATCAACATGTCTGATGATTGGTCGAGTTTAAAATTGGAAGGACTTGCCTACAAACTTTAAAACAGTGATGTACTTGATTGACGACACATGAAATGTGAAACCAGAGAGTGTTGCTCAGTTTGTAGATACTTCTTGTGCAATTATTTACAATCTGACGTACAATATGACATATATTTCAGCTTTATAATATGATGTTTTGAAAAAAACTGTTTTGGGTTTAGGTAATTGTTTCACAGTTTGAGTAGTAGTTTGAGACCCAAAACAAAAGTCTGTGCTTCCCCACTTTTGAAAAGCACCAGCTGCCACCAATCTACACAAACATTGCAAATATACTATGTGTTGTCACATAATTGCAATGGCCAAAGATCTAATCGAAATTTTATACACTGATCTGTGCAAAGGTATATTGGCACAAGATCAGAATTGAGTAGAGACAGACAAACTGAAAGGTAATGCATACATTCAGTAATAGAGTCTAAAAGCCTTTGGGCTTGTGCTCATGGTAGGGGCTGCATCTGTCTTCTGTGGCTGATCATGAGGATTAGTTTGCTCATCATGAACTGCAAATGAACCGCAAAGCAGAATCAATGAGCCCTCCGCACAATATGCCTCACTCCTTTTCTCTCTTTATCGATCCTGAGCACAAGAAATATCACCCTGCAAGCTGGAACAACACTGAATAAACTGAAGGCATATTTCACACAAATCTGAACTTCAACACTGTGGCTCAAGCATTTGTTGAGCTTACCAAAAACAGCTGCACAGAGTTCACTGGCGATTAATGGAATTAATAAGAAATACAAAAATTAGCTCTTGAAAAAAGGGAGACTCTGAATGAATCATGTGAACTTACAGTTTTTAATAGCCTGTGTGAGCAGCTCCATTCCCCCACAGTAGTATAAATTGATCTCATTTGGTCTGTCAAGCTTTTTCAGTAGCTCTGTTATCGCTGTGGCCTGCTCGGTTCCTTCCTGCAGCTCATTCCATGCTGCCTTTTCCTGGAGAACCACCTTTTCTTCCAAATCCACTTGGGTCAGATAAGCTATTGTAATGTATGGTGATCATTCAATAAACATATTTATTCTTTGCAAATTCATGTGGAAATATTCTATTAAAATGCATTGGATGTGAAACAGTAAAGCCCTTATTCCTCTGGAAAGGTTCAAATTGAATGGAAATGAGCAGCTAATGTTGTAAAGCTGCCAAAGTAAGCATGTGGCACTGTATGTATAAATACTCTGTATGTATGAAAATGAACGACAGAGTAAATGAGAGAGAGAAAATGATAGACTTATGTGAAAAGTGAAAGTGACAAGCTGCTTAATCTGGTTCCACTGAGAGATGCTTGATATATACAGCACATATCAGACAGAGCAGACACCATGTTTCATATGCGCAGCTACTCAATCGCTAACATGCATTTAGAGTCTATTTAAGTTTAGTAACTCCATGCATCTTGATCGATTGGATTGCAATTCAATTGGGTATGCACATCCTATTTATACTTAAATGTGTACACATTAAGTGTACATTAATGGATCTTAACAAAACATATAAATCCGATGTACTATTCCTTTGCTATGCAAATATAACAGAGTTAACTCCATTACGATGCTAGTGCCGAATTCTGACGATTCAATTGAATGGCACTTACACTTTTCATGATCAGATCGCTATTTGGTCAGTAAAAACGTGTAGAAATCAAGTGTAGATACCGATTTATTTCAGTAATTTTTGTTGCAGTAAAGCATGTACAGTTAAATTCAGAAGTTTACATATATTTAGGTTGAAGTCATTGAAAAAATGACCACAGATTTCATATTAGTAAACTATAGTTTTGGCTACTTTGTGCATGACACAAGTAATTTTTTCCAACAATTGATTAGAGACAGATTGTTTCACTTTTATTTGACTACATCACAATTCCAGTGGGTCAGAAGTTTACATACACTAAGTTAACTGTGCCTTTAAGCAGCATGGAAAATTCCGGAAAATGATGTCAAGCCTTTAGGCAATTGGCCAATTAGCTTCTGATAGGCTAATTGTAGTTAATTGGAGGTGTACCTGTGGATGTATTTTAAGGCCTACCTTTAAACTCATTGCCTCCTTGCTTGACATCATGGGGGGGAAAAATTATAATCAGCCAAGACCTCAGAAAAAGAAATGTGGACCTGCACAAGTCTGGTTCATCCTTTGGAGCAATTTCCAAATGACTGAAGGTACAACTTTAATCTTTACAAATAACAGTATGCAAGTATAAACACCATGGGACCACACAGCCATAATAAAGCTCAGGAAGGAGACATAGTCTGTATCCTAGAGATGAACATACAGTAGATTGGTGCGAAAAGTGCAAATCAATCCAAGAACAACAGCAAACGACCTTGTGAAGATCCTGGGGGAAACATGTAGACAAGTATCTATATCCACAGTAAAATGAGTACTATATTGACATAACCTGAAAGGCTGCTCAGCAAGGAAGAAGCCAATGCTCCAAAACTGCCATAACAAAACCAGACTACAGTTTCCAAGTGCACATCTGAAAAAGATCTTACTTTTTGTAGAAATGTCCTCTGGTCTGATGAAACATAATGACCATCATTATGTTTGGAGGAAAAATGGTGAGGCTTGTAAGACAAAAAAAACACCATCCCAATCATGAAGCATGGGGGTGGCAGCATCATGTTGTGGAGGTGCTTTGCTGAAGGAGGGACTGGAGCACTCCACAAAATAGATGGCATCATGAGGAAGGAAAATTATGTGGATATATTGAAGCAACATCTCAAGATATCAGCCAGGAAGTTAAAGCACAGTCGCAAATGGGTCTTCCAAATGGACAATGCATATTTCACAAGCATACCTCCAAAGTTGTGGCAAAATGGTTTAAGGACAACAAAGTCAATGTATTAGAGTGGCCATCACAAAGCCCTGACCTCAATCCGATAGGAAATTTGCAGAACTGAAAAAGCGTGTGCGAGCAAGGAGGCCTACAAACCTGACTCAGTTACACCAGTTCTGTCTGGAGGAATGGGCCAAAATTTCAGCAGCTTATTGTGAGAAGCTTGTGGAAGGCTACCCAAAAAGTTTGAAGTGTATGTAAACTTCTGACCCACAGGGAATGTGATTAAAGAAATAAAAGATGAAATAAAAAATTCTCTATACTCTTATTCTGGCATTTCACATTAAAAAAAAAAATCTTTTTTTTCTTCTCTCCCCTTTTCTCCCCAATTTGGAATGCCCAATGCGCTCTAGGTCCTCGTTGTGGCGTAGTGACTCACCTCAATCCGTGTGGCAGAGGACGAATCTCAGTTGCCTTCGTGTTTGAGACCATCAATCACGTGGCTTGTTGAGCGCGTTTCCATGGAGATCTAGCACGTGGGAGGCTCACACTATTCTCCATGGCATCCACGCACAACTTACCACGTGCCCAACTGAGAGCGAGAACCACATTGTAGTGACCACGAGGAGGTTACCCCATGTGACTCTACCCTCCCTAGCAACTGGGTCAATTTGGTTGCTTAGGAGACCTGGCTGGATTCACACAGCATGCTCTTGATTCAAACTCGTGACTCCAGGGGTGGTAGTCAGTGGCAATACTCGCTGAGCTACCCAGGTGATGCCCACAGGCATTTCAGATTCTTAAAATAAAGTAGTGATCCTAACTGACATAAGACAAGAATTTTTTTCTACAATTAAATGTCAGGAATTGTGAAAAACTGAGTATGTATTTGGCTAAGGTGTATGTAAACTTCTGACTTCAACTGTATCTACAGGACACTGGCCTTGCCTTTTCTTGCCTCAGATCTTCACAGCATTTTCAGGTCTTACCTTTGACCATGTTATCCTGTTGTGGCTCTATCTCCAAAATCTTTCGATAGCACATTCTCGACTGCATATGAAGCAAATAAAAAAATACAATTAAAGGAGAGGGGGCAAATAAAGTGAGAAGTGTAATGAAACTGTAGACCTCGGGTCATGAAAGTACAGAAGGACTTGTATTGAATGATACTAACCTCTGGGAAATTTCGGAGTGCTAGGTATGATTTCCCCATGTGTATATACGCTTTAATACACTTCTCATTACACTATGAAAAAAAAGATATATTGATTATCCATTTAAAAATACAGACAGTTGCATTGAGGCACCAGGCAAAGTATAAATCAATAAATAACACGTATTTAATACTTTCTGACATTTCTAAACATTTTCCAACAGCAAAGATACTATTTGGAACAGATCAGGATGAACGTCAACCCAACACGTTTACTATATTATATACAGTATTTAAATTTTGTTCATGACAATAAATAAAAAATACTCATCCACACTCTGCCCCCCTCTACCGGCTGTGCAGTGTCACGTGCAAAAATAACTCACTTCAGGGGGCACTGCAGGGGAATTTAGACCCTACTCATGAAAAGGTTAAAGGATTAGTTCACCCAAAAATGAAAATTTGCTGATAATTTACTCACCCTCAGGCCATCCAAGATGTATATGGCTTTCTTCATCAGAATAGAATTTAAGATTTTTAGGAACGTATCCCAGGTTTTTAGCTTCATCCAATGCATTTGAATGGATAGAAATTTTGAAAAGCATATTTAGTCAGCATCAAAGTAATTCACAAGACTCCAGCTGATAAAGTAATGTCGTCTGAAGTTAATTGATATGTTTGTGTGAAAAACTAATCATTAATT
The DNA here is from genome assembly GCA_032164185.1 of Moxostoma hubbsi. Classification (NCBI taxonomy): domain Eukaryota; kingdom Metazoa; phylum Chordata; class Actinopteri; order Cypriniformes; family Catostomidae; genus Moxostoma; species Moxostoma hubbsi. The sequence goes on along the minus strand of JAVLUX010000030.1, from coordinate 20,071,116 downwards.
AAAATTGTATTAACTTTTGTCGTTGTCGTGTAACGCCATCACGTTGGCTCGTTCACACAAGAATTCAGAAGTTCCACTCGGTTTATCACAGAGGAACGGACTTCACGTGAGTGTTAGGTACAGTAAATTCAAACAGCTACAAAGGGCTGGCAGAAGTGCCGATTTAAAGTTAAAAACTTTTTAATTAGCATTTTGTTTTTCACACAAAGATGACTAAATATGCATCAAAAATTGGTGTTCATTCACTTGCATTGGATGAAGCTAAAAACCTGGGAGACTTTCCTAAAAATCTAAAATCCTGTTCTGATGAAGAAAGAAATTCATATAGATATTGGATGGCCTGGGAGTAAATTATCAGCAAATTTTCATTTTGGGTGAACTATTCTTTTAACAGAGCCTGCTGATCTCACCAGACAAGGTAGGATGAGAAACTCTCTGCTTGGGTTGACAATGAAAAATGAGGGGGCACTTCCTTGCCCTCTTTCCCACTGTTCTACTCACCCTCAGAGCCCACTCACAGTCACTTATGGCCTCCTTATATCTCTTCAGCTTGATAAAGGCCTACATAACAGATGAAAACATGAGACAAAAAACACATGAGGGGTAACTCATGGAAAACTCATGGGAATATCATGTTTCAAGCAATTCAGCTGTTTATTAGAAGAGCTTGTTCTGAAATGTAGAAGCATGTAGGCATAGAGGCACCTGAGCTCTGTTTGTGTAGAGCGTCTGCATATCACGCAGCTGGTCCAGCCCTTCGGTATAAAACTTGACAGCCATTTCATAGTCACCTTGAGTGAAAGCCTCATTCCCTTTCTCCCTCAGCACTGCGGGTCAAACAGGGACAAAGCAAATCTCAATGTTGCGACTGAAAATGCAGCCAGGCAAAACAAAGACTTACTATTTCACACCCGATGTACCCACAATTGGCCTTTTCCACCTTCATCTCTCTCCTCTGTCTTCTCTCCTCTGCATCTTTTTCTAATATCCTAATGAAACTCTCTGATGAATGGAAGGGCACCACAAAAACAACCGTTGCAATATTTATAATAAAAGAAAAGGAGAGAAGATGAAGGTGTGTTAGTTTGTATTTTTTTCTGAATTATTTACAAGACTTCTAAGGCAGACATTCAAGTTTTATACTTGAAACCAAATTATTCAACAGAGAAAGAGAAGTCATGTCAACAAATGAAAGAAACCAAGTTGATAAGGGACTCAATGACACAAACCGTACCTGAATTTTGGCTTGGTATACACTGGACGTGCTAAAAAGGAAATGGAAGAAGAAAAAAACACAATGTACTGATAGTGTAAACAATGGATGAAAATGCATTTCTTCTCACTGTACATACTATATACTCTATAGTCCAAAGTTAAATAGAGACAAAGGTGATTACTGTACCAGTGGCCTATTTTCAGATGAGGGATCTGCGTTTATAATTGTCTTATTGATTTTGGTTTGACATGGTTCCTCCCGCTCCAGGGATGCAATAAATTGGTCTGCTTTCACAACAGCTTTCTCTTGGCATGACACATTGCTGGAATTAAACTCTTTTACCAGTTCACCTGCAATCAAAGAGCACAAACTTACAAATCTCAATAACATATCTGGCTTATCTCAAGGAATTCAAAGAACTTTAACTTTTTGGTTTCTTAAGGACCAAAAATACTCTACGTAAGTATGTGAACACAGACGCATCTTGTTATGCAAGCTTGATTTCATGCATCGTTGAGTTGTGAAATGTGTCAGAGCTCAATTCACAACCTAACGCAAGTACATGCTGTATTCTCAGCATTGCCACAAGGAGCGCTACAGCAGATTTAATTTTTTCAATCAACAACTATCATGGCAGAGCAGCAATCTGATGAGAGTGATCTGAAGAGCGCACATAATGTATGTACAATGACGCCACACGTTGGCCATGCGTTGGAGAAGTGCTCGCATCTGCGTACTTGCTTGAAGTATGTTTGGCCCCTTTTTTATCCAAAGGGTTGGTTTTTATTTACATTAGTATTAACTTTTTGTTTATTTTGTCATGTGAAGATCACATAAGAACTGTCCTGAAAACTTTTCACCCATCATCATTAGTTATTTATCTACTTTCAAATGCTTTACAATATGTACAAAATGTATTATTTTAACCTTATCCAAGACTTTTTACTTTTCTTAAAATATGACTAAACAATGCTACACAAATCTAAACAAAAAGGTTAACAGTGTTTACACAAATTGCGATTGTCCCTCAGGTGTGGCGTCATTTACACTACAACAAAAATTTTGCTCTTAGTAAATATTAAAAGTTCCCAAGAAGACTACAGTGTCAGTAAAGAGCACAGTTAAATGAAACATCCCTGATAGTACACCACACCACTATAGCACAGGTAAATAAATTTTTTTTAGGTTGTTTGTTTGCTCATCTGCAATAAGACATTCAGCAGATGTATGAGATTTTTATGAAAATCTGAGCTTTATAAGATGTTTTGCATATGCTTATTAGAATTAATTATGTAGCCAAAATTTTTTTAGATTTGATTTTGAGAGAGTTGCAGTTCCCCTTCTGTCACTCACCTTGACATTGTGCCGAATGTAGCGACACAAGGGGTCTTTCTTGAGAGCCTCACGCACTTCTGAACTTTAAAAAAGGCTAATGAGAAATTGCCAGACAGAATTTGCATGTCCCGCCCCGGACACACGGGTATAAAGGGAAGCGGGCGTACGTCTGTGAGTCAGATTCCAGCTCTCAGCCACAGCGTCAAGTGCCCTGCAGGCAGCATACGCCTCCCGTCTCCAGGACCCCCTCTAGGTCCCGGAAAGCTCATAAGCGCTCCTGAGACGGAAGACCTGGGCAGTCAGATGTTCGCTCCAGAGCTGGTATCAGGACCACACAATCCCCCGGTGAAGGGCCGTGAGGCCTTATTTTCATTTGCCGCACCCCCTTCAGGCTGCGGTACCCACATTGTCAATAAAAGAGGGATTTCCTCACTCCCTGGGTCATCCAGCTGGTGCGTATTGTTCTCACGGCACCCTGGCATCAAAATCCTACAGTCCTGGTTCCCCAGACATAGTCACCTCACCTCCGGACCCGCAACTGCCCATCCCCTGCAGGTCGGCACTGACGAGTTCCAAAGACGCCTCTCCAGTCTCTTACCCGCCCCCTGCCGGATTCGCGGAGCAGGGTAAGTGCTTTGAATCTACTCTCAGCACTCGGGATGCACTTCTGCCTCCAGACGCTTTATTACCTGCTCCCCCACGCTGCAAAGCCCCACCAGGTAGATCAAAAAGGATCATCCCTCTAGTGCCCCTCGCACAGAGCTTGGATGCATGGCTTTCGCTATCCAACTCATCGCGATGGCTGGCCAGGACCATCCAACTCGGCTATGTGATTAAATTCACCAGGCTCCCGTCTCATTTCAGTGGTATTCTCTCTCCCTCGATGCGCGGCAAAAACGCCAGTGCCTTACAGGCAGAGATTACAACTCTGTTACTCAAGGATGCGATAGTGTCCGTCCCTCCAGCCGAGATGAAGAAGGGTTTCTACAGTCTTTAGAACTCAGGGTTTCTTCATCATACCCAAAAAAGGCAGTGAGTTGCGGCCAATCTTGGACTTGCGAGTTCTCAACTGGGCTTTACACAAACTCCCGTTCAAAATGCTCACGCAGAAACAGATTTTAAACTGTGTTCGGCATCAAGATTGGTTCACGGTGGTAGACCTGAAGGACACGTACTTCCACGTCTCCATCTTGCCTCGACACAGACCCTTCCTACAGTTCGTGTTTGACGTCCAGGCGTATCAGTACAAGGTCCTCCCCTTTGGCCTGCCCTGTCCCCTCGCGTCTTCATGAAAGTCGCAGAGGCAGCCCTTGCCCCGCTACGGGAAGTGGGCATCCGCATACTCAACTACCTTGATAACTGGCTCATTCTAGCTCACTCTCGAGAGTTACTATGCGCTCACAGGGACCAGGTGATCAGGCACCTCAGCCGTCTTGGGCTTCAGGTCAACTGGGAAAAGAGCAAGCTCACCACAGTTAAGAGCATCACTTTTCTCAGCATGGAGTTAAGACTCAATGACAGCACGCCTCATGATCGAGCGCACGCAGTCGGTGCTCAGGTGCCTTGCTCGAGAGATGCGCAGTTCGGTCAGTGCTTTCATATCTGCAAGAGAGGTTGGAGGGGAGGCTGTCCCCCTCCACCTTGAAGGTGTATGTAGCCGCTATCGTGGCCCACCACGACGCAGTGGACAGCAAGTCCTTGGGTAAGCACGACTTGATTATCAGGTTCCTTAAAGGCGCCCGGAGGCTGAATCCTCCTCTGCCAAGTCTGTTTCCCTCCTGGGATCTCTCGGGCTTACAGAGACCCGCCTTCGAGCCGCTTGACTCAGTTGAGCTCAAGGCCCTCTCATTGAAGACAGCCCTCCTGATAACGCTAGCTTCCATTCCTATCTGTAATCCAAAACTCTGGACAGAACATTTCGGAAACCTCTATTAACAAAATTAAACAAACCTCAGCCAAAAACATTTGACCTCTCAACTAAATAATCTGGAACACCCAATAAAAGATCAATTACACCATTTGGACACCCCTATATAATTAAATGAACTGACTGAAAAGATGAAATCCCTCAAAAATAAAAATAAAATTGTGGCTTGGATGGAATAATGAGATGCTGAAACATAGCAGCCCCAAACTGAAAGATACCATCCTTAAAATATTTAATCTCTTATTAAAATTAGAACACTTTCCTGAGAATTGGAAGAAAAATCACCCCAATTTTCAAACAAGGGGACAAGTACAACCCAAATAATTACAGGGGCATTACAGCAGCAACCTCTGGAAACTATTCTGTTGCATTATAAATAACAGATAACTTCATTCAAGAACATCAAGACACTAAATAAATGTCAATTTGGATTTACGCCTAAACAGCAAACAACTAATCATATCTACACACTCCACTCACTTATACAGGAATATGTTCAGCAAACAAAACAAAGCAAAATATTTGGTAGCTTCATTGACTTTAAAAAGGCCTTTGACTCTGTTGGGCATAACTGACTCTTCCTTAAACTCATCCAGAGTGGAATAGGAGGAAAGAAATATGATGTCATAAAAGATATGTACAAAGACAATAAATGCTGTGTTAAGATTAATGTCAAAAGAACTAATTATCTATTTAATATTTATATAAATTAATTGGCCAAAACCCTTCAAAAGGTAATCTTGCCCTGGACTGATCTTAGATGGCAGAGAAATCAAATGCCTCCTTTACACTGACGATCTCCTGCTGCTGTCACCTGATGAAGGACTAAAAGTAAGCCTCTTCATTTTAGAAAAATATAGCAGTGATTGGGCTTTACCAATTTGTCAGACACACCTCCAGATAACTACCATCATTGTGCCTTTACACACAGAGCAGGACACCCAGAGTGTGACCCTATGCACTATTTAGTAGAACAATATCAACTAAATTCATCCATCCAGTTCAGACAGGCAAAACTGAAACAGACAGATAGAATAACCCATGAAGAATACATTCATGATTGACAGCACAAAGTCACACAAGTACATAAATTAAGATACTTCCACAAAGTCAAGAATGATTATAAATTGGCATCATAGTTGATCCATATTAAAGACTATGGACAAAGAAAGCTACTGTCATAGTAGAGACGGGTCGACAGACAGAACTGGAAACTCAGAGAGGACAGACTGTGTTCACACTGCACTGAATGAGATGTGGAGGATGAACTTCACTTCCTCACTCACTGCAGTAAATATGAGACCATTAGAAACACTTAGTTTACACAAATAGCTCATATTCTACCTGAATTCCAGGACATAAATGATTTAGATGAACTCTCATATCTTATGGGAGAGAAAGTAGAGAGTGTTCAGCTGGCAAAACAACAGAGAGAGAGAGAGAGAGAGAGAGAGAGAGAGAGAGAGAGAGAGAGAGAGAGAGAGAGAGAGAGAGAGAGAGAGAGAATATTTTGCGATGCCTAAAAAATATCAGATTTACTAACATTCTAAATAATAAAAGTCTCTCAGATATCTGCTGAATGTCTTATTGACTTCTGAGAGGAAACGTATTAGCATTGCAGATTAGCAAACCTAAAAATATGTCTTCCAGATGTAAACACACACACATCTAGATTGATCCGGTGATTTACGTGTGCTATCAGGGGAATATTTTAATTGTGAGTCATTTTCAATCAAGCTGTGATTTTGTCAAAATATGTTTGCATTTTATAATACATAAAATGCTGCTGCAATGGCATTGGCCTTAGCCAGTAATCATTATAATTATATAAATACTATAAACACGTCGCTATCAGTTTTAAACACGAAAGTTATAACGAACTCAGCAAAACACACATGACTTACTTATCTGGTCTACATTACTCAAAAACCTTTCGAAATCTTCGCTTTCTTGCAAAGCCATGTTTGCCACATGAAGAAGTCTTGTTTACGCTGTATGATCCGTAACCATAGCAACAACAGCCACGTGTTTGTGGGAGAGGATCCTCGCTGCAGACTGTAGCGCGATGACGTTATGGATTTTGATGACGTAGTGAATGTTTTGGTTTTACACTGTGCATTATTATTTAGTATTAAATTATTACACTGAGATTTGTTTAATATAGCTTAGCTTTTAAAAATGGTAATAACCATGGATTTCATAAATTACTTATCCTTGTTTTTCTCCTCATTTTAGCGTCTCCGCTGTACATAAATGCCATAGGGTGAATTATTTGTTTTGTATATTAACATGCAGTGGTCAGACATACTTGGAAGTATGCAAAAGTGAAATAAAAGTAAATCTAGAGCACTTTAAAAAAGTATGTGCTCAGCACATGGAAGACGGGACCGAATGGAGTACAGGTGCACACTGTACGATTTTGGCCACGATTCTGCCATCTGAGACCAATTTCGGGAATCCTAAAGGATTTCTGTCGTCGCAGGGCAAAATCAGCAATCTTACAACATTCAGTGTGACATGTTCACAGACGGTCGATTAAGCCTTTGCGATGATCTTCAGCCTCCGATTAAATTTGGGCAGTGTCTGAAATTTAGCATCGTAGCCGTATAGTGTGACTGCTATTACGACGGCCAGATGAGATATTTCACTCCTCTCTCACACCCTAATTCACTTGGAAAGAAACCTGCTCCATGTTTGCACCACTGTAGCAGCATTTGTGCCCAGTTATCGCTCTACTCAAGCATTTTCAACGTTTTTTCTCCTTTTCATTTTATATAAAAAGTTTTAATAAATAAATAAGCAGAAAATAATTTTTGAAAAATGTAACACATCAGCAATATGAAAGCATTATTCTTTGAGTTAAATAAATAAAGAGCTTACAAAAAGAAAATAAATATGGCCAAAATTGTTATCACGATAATCTTTTTCATATTATTCGATATCGATATTTATCATGATATACATTCACACATTGCACTTTCTTTTTTTTTTATTTCAAAGTTGACAGAAGAAAAGAAGAAAAAAAAATAATTCTAAACTGTCAAAATAGTCTCTACAAAACTGCACAGGGGGTCCAGAGTCTGTGGGCCCTGCGGGATCTTTTATTAATTTTACAGTCTTTTACCGTTTATCGATTGAAAATGAATGTTAAAAGATTATTTGTTTGTTCTGAAGCATAGTTACAGCAGAGCAGTATTTGTTGGAATATTTTTACATTAAAATTAAATATTTTTTTTTATATTTCTTTAGATTCAGATACCCAAGTATGGGGTATTGAAGCCCTTGTGACTGTGGAATGATGTTGAATGTGGGTTCAGGGGTGTCCCAGAGAAAATTTTGAAAACGTTTTTTTAAAAATGTAAAAAACATTTGGATATTTTCATTAAAGTGAGAGACTAGTAAACCAACTAGTAATTTTAGTCTTTCCTTATCCATTCCAGACATCTAATTAATTTTCACAAAATTAGAACAGAAATCGATCGTTTATTCGATTAGTTTATTATTAAAGGCTCTTAACATGCTGATTAATAAAGATACATTTAGAAGGGAAAAACGTTATGGTCTAAAAGGTGCTTTGAAACCTCGTTAACTCATGCGGAGCTTCATGTCTTCACACATGCAGGGAAAAGAGGCAACGCGTGCGGAGCGGGACAGGGCAGAAATGATGCATGTTTGGTGCTAGAGAACAATATTCAAGATTACAGCACAGAGAGATTAGAGCTGTTGTCCACATCACTGTTGTGCTGTCACGCTCTTCACTAGAGACGATGAGGGTGCAACTGTTGTCATGAAGTCTTGCGGTGTGGGTGGAATCAATCCGGTGTGTGACGTAGCCTAATCGTTAGCAAGGCAGCTAGCATTACCAAGTTCATCCAGTCTGTCCCTGTGTTACCACTGACGCGTTGTGAGCGAAGCTGAGAGCATTTTCAATTCATTCCTATGAAAGCGGAGCATAGCATGGTGGATCTTAGGATTGGCAAGCTCTCTCCTAGCGCTGCGAGCACCTCTGAGCGGATTTCGTCCTCCCCAGTGGAAACGCAGCCTGAGAAAGCCGAGCTGCTTGTGTTTTAACGACACGCAGTAAATATCGAAAATTTAAAAAAAAAAAAAAGCTTAGCGTGGATTTTCTTTATCGCGATATATATCGATATTGTTTTATCGCCCAGCCCTAAGTTTGGAAGATGTATTTTTGGTGAACTCTCTCATTAATATAATTTTGAAACAACAAAATTACATTGTGTAGCTTTAATTAAATGGTCGTAGCCATTTGCGGGTTAAGTAATCTCATAATGTCATTGTAACAGGTAAGGATGGGCAAGAAGGAGGCGGGAACCAGCTGAACAGTCAACATAACTTTAATGACATAAAAGAAGTGAACATAACATAAAACGCACGCACGCACACACACACAAACGCACACACACACACGCACGCACGCACACACGCACACACACACACACACACACACACACACAGAGAGAGTGGCCGTGTGTGTCTCTCTTTCGAACTGGCACCCCAGCTAGTCTTAATCCTAGTCAAATGTTGATTAGGTGACTCAGCGCTGGCCGTGCACCCTCAGGGCCTGGCCACGCTCTCCTCCTTGTCACAGTCATACTGCGATTTTATTTTAATTAATTGTGCTGCCCTAATATATAAATGTGTGTGTGTGTGTGTGTGTGTGTGTGTGTGTGTGTGTGTGTGTGTGTGTGTGTGTTATGGATATAGGCCTATACTGTATTAATGACTACTAAGTGCGCTAGTAGTTATGTTTATTATGTAAACAAAACATAAAAATGTGAATACGCATGTGCATTAAAACATCCACTACATCACTAAATACATCATCGTGCTACAGTCTCCAGTGAGGAGTATTTTATTTTAATTATATATTAATATATATAATATATAATATAATTATACATATTATTTAATATATACATATTGAAATCGGAATAAAGAAAGGATGTTCTGAATGCTGTTTTATAATGTACTCAATGGCATTTTGTTATTTTTTAGTCAAAAAATCTTCTGAAGTGCAGCTTTAAAAAAACTAATATATATATATATATATATATATATATATATATATATATATATATATATATATACAGGTATGTGTGTGTGCGTGTAAAATAACTATTCTAGCATATTCTAATAAAAGCATCTAAAATGCCTCTTATGCAGCATACATAAAAAAGTTGTATTTTATTTATTTGGTACAAAAATGTTCACAAGTTGTAGTAAGTAAAGTGTTAACTTTTCAATGTATTGCTCAGCTTAACTATTTACTTAGTCTCTAAATAACATTTCACCAAATTATTACAAGCTTTTTATTTAGTTTGGTTTATATGGGTGAAAACTGAATTAACAGTTCCACTTTGCAGTACATTTTAAAGAGAAAATGTAAACAGCCAGAACACTAGTTTATGTTTTATGGTTTAGGACAGAGGAAGGTGCTCTAGAATATAAGCAACACTTGTAATCCAAAAACAGACATAAGATAAAAATGTTTTATTGTTTCATTCTATTTCTTGTTGTTGCACCACATTAACATACTTCATTGATTCTCAGGAGGAAATTCAGGCACTAAGTAGCAACAATATCAAATATGAATAGCACAAATGCACCACCATATACATAGTGCAATCAAACAAAGCAGTGTGAGACAAAACGTTGAATGGCATATGTATTTATTACATATGTAAACAAGATTTTGATGTTTCATTTTAAGACACCATTAATAAACAGAAAGAAAGACAGCTATTTTATGTGTTGCTTTGAATAGATGTTGTTTTGTTTAAAATGTTAACATTCTAATCCTTCCCTGAGCATTTTGCATTATTATGTACTCAGAACTAAATGCATAGTACAAAAAGGCTGTTCCCCTTCTGTCACTCACTCAACGTTGTGTCGATTGTAGTGACACAAGGGGTCTCTTCTGAGAGCCTCGCGTACCGCTGAACTTGAGAAAAGGCCAATGTCAATTTGGCAGACAGAATTTGCATGCCCCAACATACAGGTATAAAGGGAAATGGGCAAGCGACTGTTAGACAGATTTTCTCTTCAGAGCCGAGCGGTTGTGCAACAGCAAAGCTGAGTTCACCACTGTTCCACTCACCTCTACTATCGATAAGCACTGCTGTTGGATCTACGGCGCATTCCAGCGGATTTCTCCTCTCTGCACACTGTGCTGTCCCCACCCCTGGGCTCTTCGACAGCGCTTTCATTGCCTTAAAGAGTGTTTCTCCTCCTAAAAGGGTTTATTTCCTCTAAAAGAGTTTGAGTTCCCACTCAAAAAAGAACAATACATAGCAGGTGTTGAAAGTCCTTTTCAGGACACATCTTTCCCCCCCCCCCACCCACCCGCTGTGAAGCCCCACCCGTACGTCAAAAACGATCGTCCCATTAGTGCCCCTCACACGGAGCTTGGACGTCACTATCCAACCCATCACATGGGCTGGCTAGGACACGATTCACTTCGGGACACGATTCAGTTAGCCGGGCTCCTGTCTTGTCTCGGCGGTATTAACTCCACTGCATGTGTGGCGGAAATGCCAGCACCTTATGTATAGAGGTTACGACTCTGCTACTCAGAGATGCAATAGAGCCTGACAGCGGATGTGCTATCTCGACAGGTCTCGTTCAGCGGAGGATGGAGGCTCCACTCCCAGGTGGTCCAGCAGATTTGGGGCCACTTCGGCAGGGCACAGATAGATCTCTTTGTGGGCACTGGCCCATGGCATCTCCCTAGCAGACATCTGCAGAGCAGCGGGCTGGGTAACACCCAACACCTTTGCTAGATTTTACAACCTCAGGGTCGAGTCGATCTCGTCCCGTGTTTTGTCAGGCCCGAGCTGGTAAACTCGGTAATACTCACACCTTGTCCCCTTCACCAAGTTGATCCAGTGTGCCTTCTTTCCCAGGTTAGTCACTAAGCTCTCACTTCCTGGATGCTCTTCCTCCCTAGCACTCTGGCAGGCGAATTCAGCGAAGGAATTTGATGGAAGGAATGGGACGTTGTGTTCCCCTTTCCACGTCACTATCCCTACCACTATAATGCACCGTAACCTTATTCTCGGCTCCTCAGTGAAAACCTGTCTGACAGTCACTCGCCCGCTCCCCTTTATACCCATATGTCCAGGGGCAGGGCATGCAAATTCTGTCTGCCAACTTGACATTGGCCTTTTCTCAAGTTCAGAGGTACATGAGGCTCTCAGAAGAGACCCCTTGTGTCACTACAATTGACACAATGTCTCGTTCCTTCCATCGGGGAATGGAGGTTACAACAGTAACCATGATGTTATATGTGTTTCTACTTATTGGAGTCATAAAAATCATGAAAAAAAAAGTGTGACGAGGAAAGGGCATGGCCAGGCCGTGAGGGTGCACGGCCAGTGTTGAATCAGCTGATCAGCAAGAGAGCGAGATAAAGGGGAGCTGGAGACACCAGTTCGAGAGAGAGAGAGAGACACACACGCGGCCACGTTGTGTGTGTGTGTGTGTCTGTGTTCATGTTTGTTTATGTTGTTTTAAGTTGAGTTTTAGCATTAGACTTTATGTTTACTATTCAGTCGGTTTCCTCCTCCTCTTTGCCCTTGGGGAGGAAAAATTGCCGTTGCTCCACTCACCTACTGTTATCTAGTGAGTGCACTGTTTGCCAACACACAAAGTTTGATGCATTGACTCCTTTTGGTAATATTTTGGTCTGCGGAAAAAAAACACAACTAACTGATAAAATTTTGTCTGAAATATAAATTACTCAAGATTAATGTCTTGTTTATAGTAGGGATGTGACGGTATCATATTTTCAGATCACGATAATTGCTGAAGCATTTGTCACAGTATACAGTATTATCTCAGTATTGCATTGAATTACAAAATGGATTGAAAGATAAATAATCTTTATTGTTGTTCTTAATTACAAGATTTAGTTACTTGTTTTGCACTATTAAATTAAAAGATCACAAAGAAACTTTGAAAAGATCAAACCATATAAGATTCAAAGAGGCATGGTGGCTTTCGTGTCCAATGCTTCTATTTTTTATTTATCTAATTTATTATAGTTTATTTTCATTGTAAATGAACAGGTAACAACAATGGTAACATTTTGAGGGAAAAGTTTGTGAATGTGAATGTGAATTTTATAGTTTTTCTAGTAATCTGATATGTTTTCCTATTACTGTAAGAGATAGTGTTGGGAATGTTGATTTATTGATGGAAATGCTACGGTGGATTAAGAGAAATCAAAACAATTTGGTTAATAGGTTATCTAGAAAATTTTACAGTATTTTGAAGTGCTCACGATAATAATATTGTACATGTTAATTATCACAGTACACCTTATTATTGAATATCGGCAAATGTCTAGTTTTTAGAACTGTTGTGTAAAATAAATATCAAACTACAACCTTGTGCCTTCAGCTGTGCTAATATTCACTAAAAACTTGCTCGTGTGAAATTGCTAAAAGAAATAGTTAACGCAAAAATGAAAATTGTGTAATTATTTTCACATTGTGTCTCATGACAGATCGTACAACATGAGAACCATTGAGGGTTGATGCTATTGATGTAACCGCCACATGTAATTCAAGCACTTTCCTTTATTAGTATGATTTGATTTGAGAGTCAATAATGACTTACATTTCTACAAATCGAATGACTTCTGAAGACTTGGAATATAGTCAGAAGGATTACTGTGTTTTTATGGTGTTTCTTGTCCTTTTTTTTTTAGCTGGACAGATCAAAGTCACTATTCACCTACATTATGCCAAATAAAACATCTTAAGACTTTTTAAAAATTCACATTTAATGTTCCATAGAAGAAAGAATGTCATACAGCTCTGGAGTGACTCACTTAGGGTGAGTAAATAATGACAGAATTTTCATAATTTTTGGGATGAATTAATCCTTTAATTCTGTTAGCACATTCCTTTAAGATTTGGTGAAGCTGTTGTGGTATGTGCTGGTTGCATGTAGTAGTTTGAAGAAGGCCCTCTGGAAGGCATTAGTGGAGTCGGTCCTCATATTTTTGGTGGAAATGTGTGCAGCACAGTGCATCAGCAGCAGAGACAGGCCACCCACCGACTGCAACCTCTGAATGTGAACAAATACTCAGGAGAGTGCAAAGTGAATGGAGGTTGGTATGACAGAACAGTGAGTGTGCAAAACATGAATTAATTATCACTCACTCTGTGACTGACAAATGAGCACATTTAACCTTATTAAAACTCAAGTAGCTGTGAAGCCAATTAAATCACAGGGAAAGTGAAGGTAAGTAACAGAAGAATAGTTTACACTAAGTTCTAACGATTAGTAATATATTTCCTATACATATTAACAATATAAATGAAATATAAATGCAATGTTATAAACAAAAAGAGATGTTAGGCAGTATGACAGCCACAGTCACTATTTACTATCTTTTTTCCAAAATGAAAGTGAATGGTGACTGAAGATAACATTCTCCCTAACATCTTCTTTTGTGTTCCACAGAAGAAAGAAAAGTTATAAGGGTTTGGAACTCATAAGGATGAGTATATGATGGCCCAATCTTTTTTAACAAAGCACATGAAAAAAAAAACTAGGTCTATAACTAAATCTATAAGTACTTTATAATAGGAGTGTAAAGCATTGTTGTAGTAGTTGTTGAATGGAAGACTGGAAGCCAGTTGCAGTTGCTGGTATCTATAATGAAGAAATCACAGCTGTGAACACAAATTCCAGGCTACATGTCTGTAACAGCTACAGCATTACTGTTATGGGACATTCACACAGGATGAACATTTACATTCAATCAGGGTGTTCTGTGTGGTTGCATACAGGCCCAAATCAAAAGACCCCACCTCAAGTTTTATGATGTTCTTATCCCTATATAATGAGTGATTTAAAGGAATTTTATGGGTTCAGTTCAAGTTAAGCTCAATCAACATAATTTGTGGCATAATGTTGATCACCACAAAAATTAATTTAGACTCATCCCTCCTTTTCTTTAAAAAAAAAAAAAAAAAAAAGCAAAAATGAAGGTTTCATTGAGGCACTTGCAATGGAAGTGACTGGGGGCCAACTTTTGGAGGGTTTAAAACCAGAAATGTGAAGCTTACAATTTTATTTAAAAAATAACACTTTAAATTGTAATTTTTTCAGAAATTATCTTTGTAAAATTAGCTTTAACTTTACACAGGAAAGGTTAGTAGGCAATCTTATCACACTAATATCCTGTTAGCACGCATATTTTTTTACATATTGTGGCAAAACTTTTTAACATTTTGTGAGTATAATTTACATTGTAAGTGCTTCACTGTAACCCAAATTTTAGTCGTGATATTTATTTGTATAGCACTTTTCACAACACACATCATTTCAAAGCAGCTTTACAGAAAATCATGATTTAACAGAAATGTTAACTGTAATATCTATAAAGTCTTCATAGTGTAGTTTGATTAAATATGATTGTAAATTCCAGTTAGGCTTCCTAAGCAACCAAATTGGCCCATTTGCTGGGGTGAGTTGAGTCACGTTGGGGTATCCTTTTCGTGATATAGGGATACCCCATAGCGTGAAGCCTCCACACGTGATATGTCTCTGCGGTAACACACTCAACAAGCCAAATGATAAGATGTGCGGATTGACGCTCTCAGGTGCAGAGACAACTGAGATTTGTCCTCCACCACCCAGATTAGGGCAAGTCACTACGCCACCACGAGCACCTAGGGCACATTGGGATTTGGGCATTCCAAATTAGGGAGAAAGTCCAAAATAATATATATAAATATGATTGTAAATTGTGTATAAAATTTCAATAATTAAATCATAATTTAACTATTTTATGATGAACTTGTATACAAATCTTTATATTCATTTTTTTTTAAATGAATTGTATAACAGTAAGGTGTTATACAATATAGATATATATATATATTTATTAGTAAATTGTGTTAATGAACATGCATGCTATTTTTTATTTATTTTTTTTATCGTGGGCAATTAAAAATATTGTGAATACTTCTAGATACCTTATTATCCGAATTGTTTATATTTTTAGAATTAACCAGTTAAAATGTATAACACGGCGTGTATGGTGTGCTAAAATACGGTCAGATTTTTTACATTGATTTAACAAAAAAAGGGTTTTGAAATGTCTGATGAAATTTGAGTTTGTGGTGGTTGTATCGGATATTTTTGCATTGCATATTGTGCATCTGGCAAATCTTTTTTTTATTCACTCGGTCCAATTCGAAATCTTTATATCCAAAGGAGATTTGAAACTCATCTGTCATTTTGCCGTGTTGTGAGCGCAGATGCAGATCAGTGGTGCTGGCGGGCTTAAATTTTTGCATGTGCAATATTTTTTTTCAGTGCATTTCATTACTGTTTATAATACGTTTTTGAAAATAATAATAATAAAAAACATTCAAGTCATTGTTCAAGTCATTCATTTAGCATGTCAAAGTCAAGTCAAGTCATTTTCTTCATTTAGTCAAGCAAGTCACAAGTCCTTAAATATGCGACTCGAGTCAAGTCATATAACTCGAGTCAACCACCTCTGGAAAATAGAATAGAACAGCATGCCTTACCATAACAAGCCACAAGATTTGAGGTATTTATCATGTCCACAGCAAACAGAGTGTTAAAATAGTTATGCACCAAAGTATCATCCTTAGTTTTAGGGGTTTTGAAAAATCCCTAACCCTAAGAATGACCAATAGTGATAATACTGATTCAATTATAATAGAATAGAATCGTTACTGGGCTTAAAAACACATCGATTTTGCTACATTTATGCCTCTCATCAACACTGGAAAGGCGTTTCCTCCCATCGAAAATGGAGCGTTTCAAAAACGCTCTTCATTACTGCATACTAAACATACTAACAAAAATGTATTAGTGTGAATGTGGCCTAAATATGCACCTCAAGACCTGTGCATTCTGTTCTTTGCAAACTCCACAGAGGTTTGCTAAAAAATTACACTGTCATATGTGTAATCAAGCCACAACACTGCCCCTGAAGGCCAAGAGGTCGCTAAAAATAAAGCTTTGCTCACATTCAAGTTATTTTCCCATTGACATGTCGTGATAGTTCTCATGGCTTTAAGTCATCTGTTGCTAGACTAATGACTATGCAGTTCTGATGAGTTCAGATTGCACATTTCAGTGGTGATAATTAGAGCTTGACCTGTGGGCTGAATCTTGAGTTGGCCTCTATCTCTGACACCATCCCTGAGCTGCTGCTCCACTTCCTTCATCAGCTGGAAGAGCAGAGATAAAGCTACCAGTCTTCCTCTGCAACACAGACAGTAAAACATATACAAAACATAGAAAAGGGATAAATCTATTATGTGTTTTTTTAGTTTTTTTTATAACAAGTAGTTATGTGCCTGCTAGCGTATTCCAAGTAGTGGCTACTGTAGGTACTGGCCCTAGTAAAAGCAGCCCAATGGTTTTAAAGAACACCCCCACCCCCCCCACCCCCCAGTCAAAAAGGTTCAGCAAGGTAGAACACATATCCCCAATAAGCCGATTTTTTTTTTAGATATCATTCATTTCTGTAGCACAAAAAGTGAGGGATGATTAATGTGCTGATATTTAGTACTTAGGCATGGGATTTGTTCAAATCTCCAACCCTTCGTATGAGCAATAGTACTAGTGATGCTTGCCTTGGCCTCCTAAGTATTTGGGTCATGTGACCAATGAGTGATTCTGATTAAAAAGCATTGGATCACAAAGCCCCTCAATTGGGTCATGATTTTTCTCAGTGCCAAAGCATTGTAATAAATAACTTTTCTAGTTCACTGTTCTCTTACTGCTCAAACTTGACCTTCAAGGTTAACAGAAACATAGTCTGCATCCAAATAATTGTAAAATGCTGCCTTCGGAGGCTGTGTATGGTGGTAGGATGGAAATAAGGTGCTTTTCACACTGTTCTGAGACCAGAGTTCCATTAGTTCAAAAATGCTGCCGATTAAGCCATTAACCGATCAGGCAGAGAGGCAGCAGGTCAGCTGCCTACATTTTCAGATGCAGCCTAGGAGTTTTAAACCTGTACTGTACTGGTCCATTCAAAGCTCTCCATTAAAGAGCCTTGAAAAGGAACTAACCTGCCAGTTCCGGGATACCAATGTGAATGGGCAACCCGGAATCCTGGACATCTGAATGAAACAATAGGGAACATCACATCATGATCTGAAATGAGGATGCCAGTAAGATCTCTAACTGAAGACCATCTTACCCTGGCTGTGGCTCAGTTCAGTCTATTCCTGGACTTTGTGTATGTAAGATGGGTTTGACAGAAAAGGAGAAGGCACTGTGGCATTTTATTCACTAGCAGATTCAAAGATTCATTTGATCTTTAGAGGATTGAGTTTAGACGGGAACACAAACACAGTAGTGAAATTCTTCAGGCTGACTGACAACCAAAGTCTCACAGTTTTTCTCCCAGCATTCAGATATACCTTTAACTGCAGACACCAATTCAGTCCACGCTCTGGAAACAGTTTCTTGGCCAAATGCCTGATTATTCAAATTGCTCATATTTGAATTTTGAATGCATGGAATGCGCATGTACCTGGAATTTTTTGCAATAATGAATGGGTCCACAAGGTGACAACACTCCTAACTGAGCCATTGCTGTCATGTAGAAGTGCTAGCAGAAGATGTAATCGTGCTAAACAACTGGAGACGTAGATGGAAACAACCATAGATATGTGCGTCAAGAGCACCTGTGTGAGGAGGTCAGGAGATACATGATTTGTATAACTTGAGTCTGAAGGAATATAAAGGCATCTTTATGAGCCTAAACTCCTGAAGAGAAATAGTCCAGTATCTCATAGCAGTCGTAGCGCAACCAACAGTGTATGTGCACACAGTCAAATGAAGTTTACTTTGAAAGGCTAGCGTTCGACTGCATGCAGGCGCTAACACACTCTCTAAACAGGACACCAGCGATGTTGTGATGCATCGCAACAGCCTTAAGGCTGTCTACACTGGATGCTTTAATGTGAAAGTTCTAAACTATTTATTTGACTTTTTGGCATGAGTAGCGCCATCGTGTGCAGTGCAAAATAGAATGGGACGTCCCTTTACTGTCGGCATGACAAGGTGGTCACAAAAGATGCATTCAGTATAGAGAGCATTATTGATTATAATGGGAAATATTTAATTAAGTTGCATCGTTCCGCACGGCTCGCATCTGGTGTAGACAGGGTGTAAGAATTCATGTCAAAATTAAGTATCCTATGGGCTTGAGGATAATATTCACATTTTGTGTTCCAGAGAAGAATGAAAGTTATATGGGTTTTGAATAATATGCAAGTGAGTAGTAGAATTTTCTTTTCTTTTTTTTTCTGAACTAAGGCAATAAATTGAATATTGTACCAGAGCTTGGCTGTCACTGGATGCTGGTCATATGACCAGGTGCTTTGTTTTCCACCAAGAGCTGAATGAGTCATTCAAGCCCAGGAAGGATTTTCTGCTGAGTCATAGCTATAACTTTCAGAGAGCTTTTGACACCCCTGGGCTGCAGCACACCAAAATCTCTATACCAGAATGAGCCAGACACCAAAGACTAGAAAGGGGAAGAGAGGCATTACAATACAAAAGATCTCCAAAGGTTAAGAGATTTATTCTTTCCTAAGCTGCATGGCAGCATGGCATTCTCCCAACTATATACTGAACAAAACACCTCGAAGGTAAACCAAGGGCATCACTATACAATTCTCGGTCATTGCCTGAGGTTCACCACAAACATGTATAATGGATTGTATGTCTCGCCTCCAGCATAAGATACCAGCGCGGTGTCAGCACGCAGCTGGCAGACCTGACGAGCACAGTGGAAAGATGAAAGAACTGCTTCAAGCTCTGCTTGTCTCTGCATTAATTGCTCCCGCAGTTCACTCTCTCTCAGTTTCCCATCCTGCAATAATCACAAGATACGTCCGTGTTATTCACCCCGGCCATACTCCATCAAACCGGAAAATGGACAATGGAGTGCAAAGCCAGAATATTGGCAAACACACACAAAGCACATGTAGCAGAGGAGTACATCAAGACTTCAATGTATTGATCAGCTCATTCAGCTGTTCAACGATTTAGTAATGAGCTCAATTAACTGTTGTCAGCTTATGTGTTTTTGTCGGATCGAGTGTGTTTTATGGGCACACCACATTTACACATTTTAGAATAATTGTATAGTCACAAATGAAAGTATGGGGATTATGTGGAGACCAAAAATTTTGTATATCTTATATTTTAGCCACTTCAAAGTAGCCACCCTTTGCCTAGATTACTCTGGGAATTCTCTCCACAAATTTAATGATGTGCTTCCTGAAATACTTTACTAACCATTCCAATTCATTAAAAAAAAACCATCTCAAATGTATATTTGTGTACAAAACTAATTTGAAGAATTTAAGCATAACTAAGCATGTTGTGTTTCGGATATTGGTCCCCAGCATGGGATGCTGATTTCCCTACCAGGTTTTTTTACATTTTTTACATTTTTAACTAAAAATCTTGACCTCCTTGGTGATTATGATTTCAAGCAAGATTACACTTCCCAGTGATTGATGGCACTAGGGATTGTAATCATGCTTGAAATCATTATCTCCAAGTAAACTTCTGATGTCAAAATTTATAGTGAAAAAGGTGTTTGGCTGAAGTATTCTGGTTTGTTCTCATCCAAAATCGATTGGATTGCTTCAGAAGGCATGGATTAAACCACTGAAGTCTTGTGGATTACTTTTATAATGCCTTTATATGATCTTTGGATCTTCAGAGTTCTGGCAACCATTAATTTGCATTGTATGGACCTACAGAGCTGAGATATTCTTCTAAAAATCTTAATTTGTGTTCTGTAGAAGAAAGTCTGGGTCTTAATCACCTGGGATGGCATGAGAGTAAGTAAATTATGAGAGAATTTTCATTTTTGGGAGAACTATTCTTTTAAGCAAGATTTCCTTGGTCAACTAGTTTGAAGATTCAGAAAGACCATTTATGCTGGTGAATAGCATTAATGAGTCAGCCTAGACCTGCATATAAATTGATTCTGTTCTAAGATGATCTTTGCAGCAGGAAAGCCTTTAGATTTTGGGGGATTTTTAGATCATAGCAAACATAAATTAATTCAATAATGTGTTCAAACTTTTGACTGGTAGTGTATGTGAGGAGAGTGGGAATGTATGTTAAGAAAAGAAGACCAGATACTGCACTTCCTGTACCGATCTGATCCCTCCGCTGTCTCTCCATGGACACATTCACTCAGTTCAGCACAGCCTTTAGCGCAGAGTTCCAGTAACACTGCTGTTTCCACTCCTCGTCTCCTTAACACACACTGTTAAGAAGTTGTCAAAAGTATTCTGTTACTTGTCTATGTCTATGTTTTACAAATGAGGATCATAAGTGCTATTTTTCGGAACCTTTAAAGCATAATTCTCTGTAGTGTTAGTGGGAATGGGAATGTGAGGGCTGACCTCCTGAGAGAGCGAGTAATACTTGGGCTGGTAGAAGCAGAGAAAACTCTGAGTTCTGGAGAGCTTTTCCCTGGGCTTCACACTGGGCAGTTTCCTGAATCTCAGCAGCTGTCTCCCTTAGCTGCCTGTCTGTGTGCATCCAGTCTATCTGGACACACACACACACACACACACACACCATACAATCTTATTCAGATTGCAAGGATAGTGGAAACTCTTCTCCATCACACTGACAGACAGAGAAATAAAACAGACACTTGGTCAAAAGACATTCATGTTAACTAGGCAACTCACACAGCCAGACTCTTGTTTGGATGTGCAGAGATAGTGTTTAACGACTCTGTCAAAATCTCCCATCATCCTCTCTTCCTTCAGTGTATACTATTACCCCGAACACTGCTCTCCTTCTGGAGGGCTTCCACCTTAGGCAAACAAACACATTTGCACACATATATAAACACCCCAAAGCCAAATGAGATTTTGTGCGGCTGTGATTTAGTTCAACTTTGCTTACCATTACACTGTCTGAGTTTTCCCCTAATATTAGTAACTGGGACACAGTTACAGGGACCACGGTCCACTTCCAAACATCCAGATGGACCCCTACAACAGAAGCCAGCACACCTGTGACCAGGTCTACCGTCTGGGCTCCAAAACATATGGGAACCAGACCTGAGAGCAATAATATACTCTGGGTTAACACATGGAGATTCATCTAACAGGATTTGACATTCCCCGTAAACTCTATAACCTTTAAAAACTGCATTCTCCATGGTTCCTGGCAGGGGCACCATGCAGCCTGACACCCAGTCTAACTGAGCACAGAGAACTGGGACATGTAAGCACTAGCCCCCGGGGTCAGGATACTCCAACCCTGTTAGAGCATGAAAGGATAGCTCAATGCCCGGCAGCTTGATCTCTCCTGTGTAAACAAAAGGATGGATGCAAAAATCTGCATTTAAACAATATATTATAGCATTACAAAATTGACCAACTTTGCTTATGTAATTTTAATCAGACTACTTAAATCACTAATTGTAATACTCATTTGGTAAGTATTTAGTTAATGTTATTAAAGGAATATTCCAGGTTCAGTACAAGTTGAGCTCAATAGACAGCACTTCTGGCATCATTTTGATTACCACAAAATTAATTTACATTTGTCCCTGCTATTCTTTAAAAAAGTACAAATCTGGGTTCCAGTGAGGCATTTACAATGGAAGTGAATGGGGGCCAATCCATAAACTTAAAATACTCTCAAAAGTATAGCCACAAGATGAAGACAATATGCATGTAAACATGATTTTAGTGTGATAAAATTGCTCGCTAACATTTTCTGTGTAAAGTTATAGCCAATTTTACAACTTCGTTGCCATGACGATGAAATGTCAGTAAACCCTTAAACCCTAAAATTACTGTAAGAAGTAAGATTTAAACAACTTAATTATTCTGTATAAACTCATGCATTATTTGAGCTGTGAAGTTCTTTTATAAAATTACAAGCTTCATATTTCTGCTTTTAAATGCACAAAAACATTGGTCATATCCACTTCCATTGTAAGTGCCTCGATGTAACCTCAATTTTTGCTCTCATTTTTTAAGAAAAGAAGGGACAATGTAACTTTGTTGCTGGCGCTGATGATGATGATAGAGTGAAGAACCCAAGTCCAATTTTATTAACGAAAACAAAAACGTGCAATACAAAAACCATAACTACAAAAGTGAACAAAAATAAACATGAACTTGACTTTAACTTGACATAAACTTGAATTCACAACCAAAGTTACATTCAACAATACCTGACAATGGACCATAGAAACATGACAATGATGACCAATAAACACAAACTCTAAACAAGATAACAAGACAATCAACCAATGAAAACAACAGGGAACCACATGACCTGAGACAGGAACTAGAAATTTCAAAATAAAAGACATGAAAAACATGGTAATCATCATTATGCCACAAACAAAACATTATGCTGTTCATTGAGATTAACTTGTATTGAACCTTGAATATTCCTTTAATATTATGTGAAAACAGGAAAATATTTAAATATATCATCAAACCAGATGTGGCTAATTTTCCACAACTCATGTTGTCTCGAGTTTTATGACTACTGAAATTTCTTGGAAATTCAAAGACATCCATTTAGCACATGTTCACAAAAGAAAACAGCATGGAAGGGCACAAAAACTGTTTTTGGTGTGAATGACACCTTAGTTGTATTACCTGCAAAATAATGTGTTTGCTGCTCATGAGCGAGTGGCTCCAAATGTTAAGGGAAAATAATCAAATATATGGCATTGTAGGAGACGTTTCTTGGAGGGAAGCAATTGGCAAGCCATCAACAGGTAAGATAACACTATTTTGAGTTAGGCCTCCTTGCTTCTGCTTTTGGTGATGTTAATATGTCATTGTTCGTAATGTATGCCCTTACAGTAACATTTGTGTGGATACTGATGTAATAAATAAATATGCCAGTTTGTTGTATAAACATAAAATACAGTGTGCTGTGTACAGTGGTCCCCATCACATATTCGTGTCATTAAATCCAGTATGGTGGGCCTTGCAGGTGTGGAAAAACGCTGTGAAAACATGTCCAACTGAATCAAAATTTGCAATGCAAATAAAAAAACATCCTTCTTATTAAAATCAGCGAAGCATTGCAGCGCTGCTTTTATCAAGTGGGAAACATCAGTAACTAAGGCATGCTGATGTCAAAATCCATCTCTGAGTTCCTGGGGAGAACCTGTGTAGCACCATATATATTTTTGACAGGAATGAAAACAAGGCAAATTTAAAAGTGTATGAATTGACACTATTGAAGTAATGTGCTTCAACCCACCCACACTACCACCATTATCAGCCACACACCGGCCCCACTCCTGCGTGGACTCCAGACAGTTCAGCAGCTGCAGCATATAATGCTGACTGTTCCTCAAGGTCTGCTCCAGCTCAGATGTTGCTGCTGAGAGTTTATCCAGGTCACCTTGTGGATCTGCTGCTCCACTCCTCTGCCACCCGCAAGCATGCACCCAGAGCCTGGCTGCCTCGCAGAACCCCCAGCATGAGGCACCACCTTTCCTCCCCGCATGCTGACTCCACCAACCCTCACCATCCGTCAGCTCAAGGGCTCAATGAAGGACTCACCCAGGAGGAGTCCCCCACCTGGAAGTATAGCCCCTGAACAGACAGCATCATCAATCAGCTCTTAAACAGTCTGTCTGAACCTGCTGAAGCTGTTTTCAACACAAATATTTTTTGTCAACCAAAAGTATCTAAACATCCATAAAACAAAATCAGTTAAATTGCAGTAAAGGAACTGGCTATTCTGGGTTCAATACAAGTTCAACTGACAGCAATTGTTGCAGAATATTGATTACCAAAAAAATTATTTCTCATCTCTACTTTTCTCTTAACAAAGCAAAAATGAATGTTACAGTGTGGCACTTACAATGGAAGTGAATAAAGACAATTTTGGAGTGTTTAAAGGCAGAAATGTAAAGCTTATAATTTTATAAAAGCATGTACAACAACTATGTTATGTTTGTTTAAATAATTGCTTTTTATGGTTGTTATGAGTTTACGTAGTCATGGCAACAAAGTTGTACAATTGGATTTAACTTTACTAAGATAAGTATACTCAGATTCAAGACTTTTTTCAGAGAATATATTTTCAATTAAGTTTTCTTACTTTTCTTGTTTTAAGCACAGATCTAACATAATAGAAACAGCTAACCATTTGCTTAAAGAAGACATATACAAGACGTATTCTCTTAAAAAAATTATTATCTTAATCAGTTGTGCTTCTCAAGTAATTTTATCTTGTTTTAAGGACATTTAAGGAAATGTACTCACACACGAGACAAAAATACTGCTCATGAAAATTACTTTTTGAAGTTTTCCTGGGTTAAAAAAAAAGAATGATTAAAAGAATAGCAATATTTGAAAACTGACTCCAAGCCAATGGCTGGGAAATGCATTAGCGGATTACTTACCTGTATGGGGATCAAGATTGACCCTGTGATGAGCACCAAGTTGCCTGTCCTTGGGTCCAGCATTGGAGAGCCAGTCTAAATATGCCGTCACAGGCATGTGAAGGTGCACGTGTGAATGCCACCCAGAGGATAAACCAGTCCTGTTTGTGGATGGATCGTGACTGCCAGAATAGGGACCAACACCCCAGTGTCATAGTCACACATTGCTCCCCCCAGCACCAGTGTTTGCCCTGCACGGAGTCCCAGAAGCTTGGAAGCTGTGTGGATTGCGTGACAAGAAGAAGGATAGGGGATAAAAGGCAGCAGGGGTGATTCCAATTTTCCCACCTCACCTAAGAAGAGAGAAAGGCTACTTAAAGACAGATAGTTAATAATGGGTTTGTTCACCCAAAAATGAAAATCCTCTCATCATTTACATACCTTTAAGCCATCCCGGATGTGTATGTATGACTTTCCTTCTTCAGCATAACTGAAGTGATGTAGGCAGGTTTCAGCTCAGTTTGTCCATACAATGCGTAATACACATGACTCCAGTCGATCAATTAATGTCTTTTGAAGCAAATCGATAGGTTTGTGTAAAAAAATACATTGAAAATGTAAACTTTTTTAACTTCAGAACGATACTGCCCAAAAATGCCATCTATGGAAGCGTGGCGAGGTGACTGCTATCCCAGAACAACATTTAGGATTGCTTGAATTTTGCCAAAACACACCTTGATGATACAATCTTTGGGGAGAATTTTCTGTGGACTAATGAGTTGAAAGTGTAACTATTTAGAAAACAGGGGTTCCATTAAATATGGCATAAATCAAACACAGAATTCCTCAAAAAATCATCATACCTACGGTCAAGCGAGGTGGTGGTAGTCTGAAGGTGTGGGGAGGCTTTGCTGATTCAGGTCCAGGGCGACCAATAATTGAGGGAAACATGAATTCTGCCCTCTACCAGAAAATCCTAAAGGGGAACATCCAGTCATCAGTCTGTGAGTTGAAGCTCAAGCCCAACTGGATTAAGCAACAAGACAATGATACAAAGCATAGATGAAATTCCACCTCTGAATGGCTCAAAAGAAATTAAATCAAAGTTTTGGAGTAGTCTAGTCAAAGTCCTGACTAGAACCCAATTGAGATGCTGTGGCAGGACCTTAAAAGGGAAGTTCATGCTCTAATACCCTCAAATGTGGCTGTTTTGCAAAGAAAAGTGGGCCAAAATTCCACAACAGCATTGTGAAAGACTGATCTCCAGTTATCGGAAGTGTTTGGTTGCAGTTGTTGCTGCTAATGGTGGCCCAACCAGCTATTATGTTTAAGGGGGCAGTTCGTTTTTCACATGGGTGATAGAGGTGTTGTATAATCCAATTGCTTCAATAAAAACAAAACAAAAATTTAAAAATGTAGTTTGTGTTTACTCAGGTTGCCTTTGTTTTATGATATACTGTATCGTGTTTGAAGATCTAAAACAATTTAGTATGAAAAATACACAAAAACAGAAGAAATCAGGATAGGGGCAAATACTTTTCCAAAGCACTGTACATGTAACACATGAATTGTATGGACAAACAAATCTAAAATGTACTTATAAAACTCAAACACATCTGGGATGGCTTAAAGGTAAGTAAATCATGGGAGGACTTTCATTTTTGGGTGAATAAACCCTTTAAAGTGATTCAGTATTTCACCCAAAAATGAAAATTATGTCTTCATTAATTCATCCTCATGTTGTTCCAAACCCAAATTGCGTAGATTCTTCGGTGGTACACAAAAAGGTGATCTTAGGCAGAACATTGTCTCGGTCACTATTCACTTTCATTGTATGGAAATATGACATTCTGACTTACATCTTGTGTGTTCCTAAGAAAAGATCTTGGAGCTGAGAAAGTATAAAGAGTGAAATCTTTGTGTGTTTTCCTTAGACTTTAATCAATCAGCCATGCCACAAACATACTAAGATGAGCCTCAGAAGAGATGTGTCTGGATTTGGCCAGCAAATATGTGTGAAATGTTGTAAAATAGCACCACCTAGTGGTGAAGCTGTACTTCTCAAATCTTACCAGTAAGAACTATGCAGCTCTGGATAAAATGAAGTGACTACTGCAAAATTACCAGTTTCTCTGGATTTGCTATTTATAGGTATGTGTTTGAGTAAAATGAAAAATTTTGTTTTATTCTATAAAGTACTGACAACATTTCTCCAAAATTACAGTGAAAACACTACATATTTTTGGTTATTTTGACCAGTTGTCATTTTCTGCAAATAAATTCTCTAAATGACAATATTTTTATTTGTAATTTGGAGAAATGTTGTCAGTACTTTCTAGAATAAAACAAACATTTTCATTTTACTCAAACACATACCTATAAATAAGCAAGTCAAAAAGACTTTTTGTGGTATCAACATTATGATGTCGATTGAACTTAACTTCTATTGAATCTAGAATGTTCCTTTAAGGCTAGCATTCTGCTCGACATCTCGTTTTTGTGTTCCTCAGAAAAATTTAAATTAATACAGAACTAGAACAGCATGAGGATGAGAGAATGAAGACAGAATTTTCATTTTAGTGAGAACTATCCCTTTAAATGCTAATTAAAAAGGAATTTGTTTTGCATTTTTGAACAAATTAAAACCTCTTTTCCATTAGAGCATATCCCCATAAAGAGGTTTCTTCTTGATTTTGAGAACTTTTGTAGACATTTTTCAGCATGTTTGTCACCAAATTATGGCCACATTACAGCACACACCTCTACGCAATCAGAGAGAGGAAACAGACATTACATGACATACTATTGCTTGATGTTTTTATCCCAAAGTGATGTCTGGCCCTCAGAGAGCAGTCTCAGAAGTCTTATGCTATCACGCAGCTTCCCTAGCACCCCCTGGTAGAACAGCTTCACCTACAGATGCAGGGTAGCAGAGGATGTTTCCTTCAATGGGACAGTTTGACAAAGGAATTATATTCTTACAACTCATTTCACAACTTAATCCCCACTCTTTCCCCAAGGGAAGTTACAGTTCTAAGAGCTTGATATAATGTGCAGTGCAACAAGAGAGACTTTTAATGATCTCACTTATGCTATTCAATATGGGTAAGTAGGTTTGAACTTTATGAGGGTGGCATCTGAAGCTTGGAGGGGGTGGGAGGTGGACTGTTGTGCCCATGAAGTCTCACCTCTCCTCTTAACGTGCCGTTATTGACACACTGTGCTTGAGCAGGATATCATAGAAAGTATTTGAACTGAAGGCTTTGAGATTCACTTGATCTTCATAGTCCCAGAAATTGTTTGACACGAGAGCCACTGCTGTGGGCAATGTGAACACAGTCTGTGGGAATTCTAGATCTGCATAGAGCTGATACAATACCATAGTAAAACCAAATGTGCCACACCCCATACCAATCACCCTGACAATCATGCCATTGAAAGTGAAGTGTAATATATGGTGTGTATGTTATAATCCAGGGCTCTAAGTGTTTGTCAAACTGAGATATGTTTCTTCCAAAATGTCGGGGATTCCCGGGGAGTAAGTTTAATAAGGCCATTTTACTAAGCCGTCACTCGCTTTGCCTGATACCATGGTTATCTAGGAAGTAGATAAGTAGTAATCTTGGCAACAGATGTTCATTTGTAAAATGATTATGCCAAAATTGGCAATGCCACTTAGAACAATTAAATAAATTAGCTTAAGATCTTGGGGCACCTGTTTTCTCCTTTTCTGTTGAGTGTAAGGGGATTTCTTGCAATTTTACAGCCTTCCAAAAGCAATAGAGATGGGAATCGTAAGGATTCTAGTTCCGATTCCTCTTAACAATTCCGGTTCTTTAACGGTTTCATAAATTATACTTTTAGTGCTTTTGAGGAAGAAATATTTGGAAATAAGAAATGCAATTCTAGATTCTGGATTTACTGCCCTCAGCAGTCTGTTATCAAATGATGAGGTCATTTCATTAACAGAATGCAATCTTGAAAATGGTGTTTATACACAGATGTTTTAAAATATTTTATTAATTTTTTTTTTATGAAATGCTACTAATTATAACAAAACTCATAATGTGTATCTTTAACTACACTTGGTTATATCAACAACCATCCAGTAATAACTTGGTAATTCTTGGTTCATTTCATTTCAGTCATGACGAAATCTGCCACTCAGTGTCACTGAGTGGTGAAAGTGGAGAGTATTTTAGTACGGTTTTACGTCTGCTTTGGCAGAACAATGCACAAATGAAACCGAAGGTTATGAAAACCATACATTTCTGTATTTTTTTGTTTTAAATGTAACTGGTTCTATTAAACAAATTACGAAAATAATCTTGGTCCTAGGACTGCAAAACTAAAACTTAATGGATGTATTGTCTGTAAATCATGTTTGGTCACTTAATGTAAAAACATGGCAAAAAATAGTCATTATTTGCTTGCACTGATAAAATATTCACTGTTTTCTCAATGCTGGTTCTAGAGCATTAGTTATATCCTGCAACAGATGTTAGGCAGAAGTCTAATAATGATTGTTAGTTTATGTAAATTCTATTGCCAAGTTCAGAATGGCATATAAGGCATAAGGGTTGTACGTAGTATGCCATTCTGAATTCAGCCTATGTAATCTTCTATGTCATTTGTAATGTGATGTGGCTGCACATGTGGTGTTGTAGTCAAGACAAGGGTAAGAGGCGATCTTGTGTAAGATAAGTTGTGTAAGGTGGCGTGTGTGAGCATTATGCAAGAGAGTATAGGAAATGGAATAGTTTACACAAAAAGTAAAATATTGTCAACATTCACTCACTCTCATGTTTTTCCAAACCCCATATTACTTTAGATTTCTTTAGATCACAAAACAAGATGTTTGACAGAATGTTCAGCCTCAGACGAAAAAAAGTGCTTTTATGCTTTGGCGTCAATGAGCGCAGAGCACCCGTGTCTCGTGGAACGGAGAAATGATGAGTTCTCCATTTCTTTCTCTGTCAGTCATCTGGTAGCAGTTTGTAAGAATAGTGTTGTCTATGAGAATGCTGCTCAGGCTATCTCAGGATGCATATGCAAATAACAGGAAACAACATTGGGACTACAGGTGAATTGTCATGTGTCTCATAATTCAGTACAGCCCCAGAAATAGTTCTTGAACAAGTTTGCCCTGTAGCCTCCATTTGAATGTTGCAAAATTTTCATTATTATAATATTAATAACCTATGGTAATATATGTTAATGTTTTGATTCTAAAATAACAAAATTAGTTTGATAAGTTAAAATGATGTATTGTATATTTTATGTGTTGAATACAAACAGACATAATGCAACATTACATGAGTTCCTTTGCACTAACTAGTCGCCTGCTCAGACAACACACTGACTGGTCGACTGGTAGGTTTCAATTGGTAGTTTTGCACATCCCTCCATTTCACCTGCAAATTATACATTACAAAGTAAAAACAATTGCCATTTCAGACAAAACTGTTCTTCAATAGACATTTCTTTCTGAGAAAAAGGAGTTTATATTTTTATTAAGTTTTTATATCAAGCCATCAAATCGCAATACTTACAGAATGGCAATATCGCAATACCTATCGAATCAGCTTGTAAATATCATTTAAATATCAAATCGGGAGGTCTGTGCCAATTCCCGGCCCTAGTGGAAAAAAATAGTTCATAGTTCACTCATGATTAAAAAAACATGGGTGTCCATTTTGCATTAAGGTACCCATTTTTAGGTTACAAAGGTTGATATATTCATCTTAAAGCTTTCTAAGGTATGATTAAAGATTAAATATCCCATAAAATGAAAGAACTTTTGGAAACGATAGAGGAATAAGTAAGACATTAGCTGGAGCAGCACCATTCTTTTTACATTAAAATGACTAGGACAGTGACAGAAGTCAAGGCATTAAAGTAATGATTATAGACACCTTTTAATCTCTATACTAGTACATTTTTGCTGGATCATGTATGAATAAGTGCCTTTATTAAGCATTTATAACATGCAAGTTAAAATTGGCTCACTATTTGGCAGGTATTGCATGAAATTCACCCTTTTTATTAATGTTGTTATAACTGCACATAAATGATTAATAATGCATTTGTAGATGAGTTATTAGTTATTAATGAATCCCTTTATGCATTATTAAACATTAAGGGAACCTTAATGTAAAGTGTTACTCTTTGTAGTCCTGCATTCTGTGATATCTTGTGCACAGCAAAATTTCTGAAAAATCTAAAAAATCTAAAAAGACATGCAATTTTATTTTTACAACATGATGAAATCTGGTTTAAATCCAAATGTATGTCAGTCTGAACGTTCAGGTCAGATTTTTAATAGTATTTCCATTATTTGGGACAAACAGTGCACAGCATTCTCATTTTTGCTCACTCTAAGCTCATTAAACAAATTGTTAACAAACAAATACTGAATTAGTGAACAAGTTAGTGCTTATAGATGGCACATGCATGAATGTGTAAATACAGCAAAGGCTTTTTTGCACATGTTTTGTCATGTACTTAGATACTTCTTTGTGTGTATCTTGGAGTTCAGAGGTGCTGGTAGTCTTTTTGCTACGTGCCAAAATCAATCCCTGGACCTCAATCGGGACCGCACTGAGAAGGCCAAACAAGCCTTTCTCTGCACAATGGCAAATACATAGCAGGTTGTTGAGACAACATAGTCATTATACCCTGTTTACTTCCTGCCCTTGTCTCTGGCCACTCTGCACTGTGTACACAGGCTTGGTGAAATTGAGCTGCAAGCTGCATTGCAAGCTCCCATGGGAGTCCCAGTGTTTAAGGACAGTCTCTAGCACGCTTCCCGAACTTTGAAGAAAACACAAGGTTGTGTTAATGACAAATAGGTCAGAGTGATATCTTAACCACTGTTTGTGCTAAGCTCTCACTTTTGTATTACACTGGGGCTGTATTACACACGTGATCTCCTGTGCAAGTACTACACATTGTGTACTTTGTTGAAAGATATCAAGCCAGACTGTGTTCCCTTTCTTTATTTCAGTTAACCTATGGGTGTGAAACACCAGTTTAATTTTTTCAAAAAATATTGGAAAATAAATGTTTTGTGATATGAGAGGATGTCATGAGTGAACAACAAATATAAAGTGGGAAAAGTGTAGCACTATTCACGAAGGACTCTCTTAAGAGCAGTCTCAAATGGATCACTCACAGAATCAGTCGCAGCGTTTACTGAATTAACATATTAATTCAAGGTGCAGTAAGTCATTTTTAAATACAAAAATAATTTTACTCTTGAAACTAACTGCAGTTTTGAAATATGTATATAATCATCATGACTCGCATTAGTTTAAGACATCAGTCATATCAGTAACCTTATAAAAGCTGTTTTTTTACGACATGGAAAGTGTCCCCTCAAGGGTCCCCCCGCCATGATAGAATCACATTCCCACTTAATACTATTCACTTAATCTCAGTATCTGCACTGATACTGGACAATTTCACTCATGGATTAAATTAATCATTGTTTTCTACAATAGCATCGTTAACTAAAAATGATTGCATTTGAATGATGCTGCATCCATGCCCCTAGGTGTCAGTGTCCAAGACAACATGAACAAAAACTTACTGAGTGCACCTTTAAGTAACACATTAGGAAAAGTGGATATTAAAAATGTTAACAAAAAGAGTATTGTTTTATCTAGATTTGTTTTCTTTTATAATATATGTTAAGATCAATTATTTGTGCTTCCTCGAAAGTGTCAGGAATCCTTAAGGAGCTGGAAATGTTAAGTAGAATTGTAATCAGAACCAGAATCACTATACTCCTTATTCAGACTTGACCTATTGATTAGACTCTGTGTAGAGCAGGTAAAGGCTTCCAGTGCAAATCAGCTGCAGAACTGTACTCAGTATGCTCCGGCACCACCACAAACACTCAATGATCTCTCAAGAGGGCAACTGCGTCATTAGGTTGTGACCAGTCAATAGGTGTATAGGTCACAAACCATGTTCAGTAGTTTACGTGAGCCCCTTACAAGTCTCATTATAGTTCATGGAAGAATGTTATTTACTTTGGAGGTCACCGACTTGCAGGCTAACCATTCAACTTTAAGAAAAACATTACAATTTTGGATTGAACACACTCCATTCATACAATTTTGAATGGCGATCACTCTGTGAATGGAGAGTATGTTATCATCACTGTTCAAACCTAGCTAGCTGCAAGATCCTCAGCTGGCATGCACGATTGTAAATAAAGAATATCAAACCTAGCCCATGAGTAGTTTTCATAAACGTTCTTTGAAAAGCCGAGTTCTCCTACTGTAGGTCAATAATTTGAGGAATGTGTATGATCAGGAGAAATATCTCCAAACAAACAACTTAGTGGAACAATAACAGTGCATTTTGTAATCACTTTTAGCTGAATTAGAAGAAGCATCTTAAGCATCTTAAAAAGATCAGATTTGCAAACTTTCTAAATTGTTTGTTTGGAGATATTTCTCCTGATCATACACATTCCTCAAATTCTTGACCTACAGTAGGAGAACTCGGCTCAACATTTAATGAATGCCTTATTAACATCTGAGAGGATGTTAATTAATGTTAACGTCTTACAGATGTATTGCAGATGAGCAAACAACCTTAAAAATACATCTACCAGATGAAAACATGCACATCAAATAGACATCTGGGTGATGTCAGTGTGCTATTGGGGTCTGGATGCAATTAGCTACAAATGCAGCTTGAAGACATATACAGCTGTCTCATCCTGGGAGAGGCTGCTGTGACCAGTGGAGCTGTATCGTAATTACACGTTTTTTAATAGAAAATCACGTTTAAATGCTACTAAAACAAGGTAAAGAATGTTTTTTCATGAAGAAAACATTTATTCCTTAGATTTTTTGTTTTTCACATGATCTTTCACTGAAAATGACGGCTAAACGCTGCATCTGCACATTAGGAGATTCATTGAATTTGTGTGTTCACAAAATGCAGGGATTTTTGTGTGTTTATTGGGATTCATGAAAATCTGCTTATCAATTTACAGTATTAGACTTATATATTCAATTGTGCAGGGGTGTGCGATTATTTTGGTACAAGGGCCACATCAACCATTAAGTAGAACATGCATGAGAGAAGATAAAATTCTGCATAGTTTTATCTTTTAAGCCCAGAAGTAGAAGTGCACTCATGCACTCAATGAATGATACACAATTTTCTGAAGTTTATACAGATTGATTGTAATATTCTGTGATTGCTTGAAGTTTTACTATTATTTTTCTATCATGTGTTAGTAAAACTGAATTAAGGCTGAATAAAATGATTAATTGTTTATTTTACTATACTTAATTAAAGTAGTAATTTAGTTTTCAGTTTAACACTTCATCAGGAGTCTGGTATACATTTATTACATTTACGCATTTGGAAGACGCTTTTATCCAAAGTGACTTACAGTGCACTTATTACAGGGACAATCCCCCCGGAGCAACCTGGAGTTAAGTGCCTTACTCAAGAGCACAATTGTGGTGACCGTGGGGTTCGAACTAGCGACCTTCTGATTAACAGTTGTGTGCATTAGCCCACTACCACCACCACCACGTATAATAGTCAAATAAAATATTCAGAAATTGCATCACACTTTTCTTTGAGCAGAATATTGCACTTTTGAGCGCAAAGTATTTTTATTTATTTTTTAAAGAGGAGAGAGAAAGCGCGCACTCGCATACATGGTTTCCAGATTGCATAATTTAAGTATGATAAAAAGTATGGCAAAATATTTCCTATTTGTGCATGTATAAATCTCTGATTTGGGTGTTGCATCTATTATCTGGCAACCCTGAGCATATTAAAAGCTTGTGGATATGCCATAGATCCCAAAGCCAGATATATGAAAGATCTAAAAAAAACATTTATGATAAATTGACCCGCGGGCAGCAGTTTGCCCTGGTCTGCAATTGAGGGTGCTCTAAGGTTCGTTTGAGGGTGCTTAGCATGAATGCTTTAGATCAGGGGTTTTCAACCTTTTAGGACATGCGCCCCCCTACTGTTGTCTAATTTCACCAAAATAATAAGAATAATAAAATAATAAAAAGTAATGTGTACGAACATTATTAACATATTACTTAAATGTGCTGCGGATAGCGTGCATAACCTTAGATACATTGAAACATTAAATATATAAACAGATTACCAAATTCAGTTTGACGGCTGAGTCTGTTTCTGAGAGCACATCATGCTAATCTGTGGTTCAATACCCGACACAGCTAAATGCAAATCATCTTCCACTGTCAATAAGTGTAAACTGTACATGTGTTTGATGTAATTAAATACTGAAAATGTGACTTCGCAGAGCCAAGTTGAGGCAAAAGTACATTCATTTCAAGTCTCGCAAATTCAGTATACTCTGTCTACACTGATAGCCAGAATTCTGACAGTGTGGTTCAGTCAAACGGTGCCTTCAGAGTGCGGTCACTTGAAAGGTCCAGAAGGGCATCCTGCTGATCTGATGACAGACTCCCTGCGCTTTCGATGAAGGGTTACGAACCCAGTCGTACTGGTTCCAACTATGCTGCTCAGGAAAATACTTCTATCGGGAAGATTTGCAGACTTGAGTGAGAATTAAGATGACATTTATTTGATGAATATAAAACAAAAAGTAATGTCTCTCGTCTGGCGGTCCGAAGAAGTTGTACTCGGAACCATCATATCCTGTCGGAGATAGGAAGCAGGGGCGAGGAGCCTACCCCCATGCAGAATGGGACTCAACTGGTGATGGTGGGGTGGTGGAGGTTGCCGTGTTAACACACTGAAACAGCAATGTGATAGATTGTGAGCAGACTTATAAAGCAACGGCTTACATTTGATTGGCTGGGAATTACCTGGCTAATGGTGCAATGATGTACAGCTCCAATCTTCCCACTAGAACTACGCTGCACTTACATTTCATGAAATGTGCAGACAGGGCTTGCAGATGGAGAGTGATTTATTTTTTGTAACATCCCAGTTAAGCCCATTTTCCATGAGAAATTCATCCAAGGTTGGGAACATGTCCACATTACCCCCATCAACCTGCCCTCTCTATCACTCCAGTTTCCTCACAGATACACTCTCACAGAGGTAGCAAACACATACAAGTAGTTGGGAGGAGTTTGAGATGTCTGTTGACTCATCTAATTGCAATGAGAAAAAGTTTCTGTCCATTATTCTCTCAAATAATTGACATTTGTCGTCCGTTGCCATCTCAGTGAAATGGCGGCTGATTGTGTTGACTGAAAGTGGAATATGTTCAATGTCACTGGCACACTAATCACCAAACAATTCTACAGATGGCCATTGCTGCTGGACGAATGAGGCTCTCTGCAATTGTATAAGGACTTTTGGACATATGAAGCAGTGAATGCTTTGACTGCCAAAGTGGTTTGGCTGGTCATAGTTTGCTTTTGATTTATTAAGCTTGATTCTTTATGGCAAAAAATGTCAACTGGTTTATTTTTTAATGTCGTATGCTTGATTTGTAAAATGTCATTTGCAAGCACCTCAGAACATAATACACTCTGGACGTGGTTCGTTATTTAATATGATGCACGTGAAGCCGTATTTTATGTAGGCCTACTGTTCATTATACTTTCGTCATTTTGATGCATCTAGGCCTGGTTTTTGCAATTAATCCCCTCTGTGTGGAAAGGCCTGGTGACGTTGAGGTTCGGCATCAGTTTGATGTACGGGCTCAGTCGGGAACTCTTCCTCTTTTTTGTCAGTCGGTTTAACCGTTTTATCATCACTGGTATTCGCTTTTTACAAGCCAGCGGTCCATTTAGTTTTTAGTTATTTTTTCTGTAACTCAATCAAATCAACTCTGCCGTAACCGTAGCCTACGAGGATATGTAAATATCGCCTGATTAGCTGGGGGGCTAATCAGATTGCCATCTCAAGTGGATGACTAAATATTTGCTAGCTCACATTCCAACACGGGCAACCACTGCAGTGTATGAATCTGAATTAACAGGTGCTGGCGCCCCCCTTAACAGGTGCGGGCGCCCCAAAGGTTGAAAACCCCTACTTTAGACTACAGTCCTAATCATGGTCTCTTAAAAGAAGGCCATTTTTTTGGTGAAGTGAAAGCAAGAAGCAATATAACTGAAATTAAAGCAACATTATAGAAGCTTAAGTTTATTTTAAAGAAAATACACTGCATTTAAATTTTTCAGCTCCTCCTCTTTGTGCCGCTTCCTTTTTCACTCATTTTGTCCATATATGATAAGGGTCTGATTATAATATAATCGCGTAGCGCTAGTTCTCAATATGGGTAGAGAAGCAAACAGTCGTCACGAGAGGGCGCACTTCTGAAAATAAATTATAATCTCCAGGGCAGCACCTTTCTGTCATTTTGTGCCCTAGGCAACCACCTTTGGGCCGGCCCTGCTCCATCCGGACAGTAAAAACCTTCTCAGTACACAAAAAACAAAAGAATCTCTGAAGGCTAATCTGACTCATTCAATACACTACTGAAAAGAAAAAAAAATTGTTTATACTAGCCCAAGATAGTTTGCTTGTCTTAGTTGGTCTCACAACCAGGCCAAACTGGTTTAATTTAGTTTAGCTGGTCTCATACTTTGGCCAAGCTGGTCTTGCTGATTTCATAGCCTGGCAAAGATGGTTTAAAATCTCCCAG
Source organism: Moxostoma hubbsi (assembly GCA_032164185.1). NCBI lineage: Eukaryota > Metazoa > Chordata > Actinopteri > Cypriniformes > Catostomidae > Moxostoma > Moxostoma hubbsi. The sequence goes on along the minus strand of JAVLUX010000030.1, from coordinate 20,033,555 downwards.
CCTGGTCCAGCTTTTTTTAAGGTTTATCTGGTTATTAGCCTGGTCAGGCTGTTTTAAGATCTTTCAGATGGTCTCCCAGCCTGGCCAATCTGGTCTTTTAGACTAAGTTGGTTTAAGATGGTTTAGCTGGTTTCATAGCCTGCCCAAACTGATGTAATCTGGATTAGTTGGTCCCTCAGCCTGGCCAAACTTTTTTCATGCTGGTTTAGCTGGTGTCTTTTCCTAACCAAGCTTGTTTAAGATTGTTTTGCTGGTCTCCCAGCTGGCCAAGCTAGTTTACGCTGGTTTAGATGGTCTCAAAGCCTTGCCAAGATGTTTAAGATGGTTTAGCTGTTTAGTCAGCTGATCTCTTTGCCTAACAAGCTGATAATTGCCTAAAACCACACTGAAACCAGCAAACAGATCAATCTGGGAGACCAGAAAACCAGCATCATTCTACTTTTTCCCCAAAGCAAATCCTGGTTTGCAGGAAGATCTTTCAGAGTGTCCTAGAGTTATGTTTGATACAAAAGCAATGCTCAGTCTTGAGATGCAGAACCAAGAAAGTTGGGTAGGCCAGCAGAGGCAAACCCTGAACATGCACAATGTCTTAGTGTGCTGCTCAGGGCTCAGAGGCATCTCGAAGACATACAGGAAGATCTCTCCATGCCATGCCATGTTGAATGATTCATGAACATTCTGGAGATAAGGTATCGCAAATGCCAATAGGTAGAGAGAGATACAACCTAATCCTGTCAGTTCAGATTACAGCCTGATGTGGATCACAGTGAAACCCTGAAACTGTTTAATATTTTTTGCTGTGCTTTAAATGTCTTTCAGCACATCTTTGAATTGGTCACAAGTTGCTGTTTCAAAATCCTTATTTGAATGCTAGTGTGCATTTTCTAGAATGCTTTGGCTGGAAATGGGCACATTCTAGGCAATCTGTATTCAAACGAACACTGGACACTAAAATAACAAGCCTTGTTTTTTACATCCCTTTACTTGGCGCCATTCTCTTGATGCAACCAGTAGGCGAGAAGGCCATGGCCAGCCTAGTAAACCTGTTGCGATATCTGGGTTAAAGTTGAATCTGCACAAAACAGAGCCCAGTATCACTCTATAAACAAACGTGAATAAACACAAAAGACTTACATAAGCAAACCATGTAACACTCTTTGAACTACGCATGGGAATCATGTTTAGCGTAAACAGATCATTACACTTGAAAAGAATAGCGTAATAAATTAATATTTTAAAATGCATTATGTTGCACTGCAGTTACACACTGTGTACTGCTTATAAATACTTTATCATTTGTTGAAACTTGCTCCAAAATCATTGAACTTTGACACTGATTTACTTCCAGCAGAGTATGTATGGACTATGACCTAATGATGTCTTCTTGATTATGTAATAAATTATTCACATTTCACACACTTTTGGTCATTCAATGAAAGGGAACTCAATTGACAAGGTGACTGGAAGAGTTACAATTAGCTGGAAGAGCATGTTACAGACAGTGTCTCAGGTTTTAAAATATATATGGAACAAAATCTGAAGCAAAAAAAGATTGTGTATTTATTTGCATTAATTTATTAAGCAGATGATTACATAGATGTTATTAAAATATAATGGGATAGCTTACCCAAAAATGAAAATTCTCTCATCATTAACTCACCCTTACTTTCTTACCTGGAACACAAAAGGAGATTATTGACAGAGTCTTAGTCACTGTTCACTTTCATTACATCTTATTTCCATAAATTGAATGGTGACTCAGGCTAGCTTTTTGCTAAATATTTCCTCTTGTGTTCTTGTGTGCTCAGAAGAAAGAAAGGTTTTTTAGATGAAACAGTTTCATTATTACTTTAATATTATAGGCAAGTTCCTCAAAATAACCTGTTGCACAATTTGTTATTATATTTTTAATTCTTAACATGGGGTTGTTGTACTGCAATTTATTCATAATGCCAGGTTTGTGACTATCCCTTTAATACTCACTTCTACAACTGCAAAAAGCGGGTTGAGTCTTTTTTAGTCCGTTTCTTACCGCCACTGCATACATCATTTACTCTTTTAACTTGAATAATCATATTTTCAAAGTAGACTGCCATTGGATTTGTTTATCACTTGCTCTGGCCCTGTGAATCAAAGCAAACCAAAGAGGTCCCATTCAGTAAAGCACAAACAAACAGCACCTTTGTTCACAGAGCACAAGATAATGCAGCAAACATAGACCTGTGGGGTTCAGTCTCTGTGACTTATTTCTGTGTCAATGCTGTGGGAAAGCCAAGTAGGGCACAACTCGACTGATGAAACTGAGCCAAATTGCAGACAATTCACAGAATGAACTTCACACCCAACATCATTTCCAGGACAAAGCCTTTCTAGATATCCATATGTTAATGTACATTTTAACAATATGATTCAGTTTAACACTTAATTTAGACGTATCTTACATATAAAACTTCTCAGCATTCTTCTCTGAAGAATAGTCTTTACCTTTTAGTGTCACCTCAGCTTAGAGGTAAACATATTCCAATTCGCCTGACTTGGAATTGCGTCAGTATCGGCCTTGATATGACATCACTGGGGCTACTCTGAATATGTGTTGTTGGGACACAGAAGCTTTGTAGAGGCCAATCGGCAAAACACCTTTAGGACCCCACTGCTTACCGTTATCAAATTGACCCTCCACGTGGTATGTGTTGTTGACACAAATGAAGACAAGGAAAACCTCTGATAAGGGACTGCTTTAAATGTGGAACCTGAGAAGAAATTCTCACATTTACACATCAGCAGGTAAGGGCCAGATGCTCCCCTTGCATTTATTGGGATAAATCTACATATAGACTAATTACTTGATGACATTTGAGCTGTCAACTTGAATATATTGAGAGCCAATAACATTTATGTAATCTAAATGTTTATGAGACTTTATGATTCTTTGTAAAAATCATTTTCTGATCTCCATTTTTAAACAGAGAGAATAACCAGTTGAAATGATGCATCTGCAGATTGCGATACTGACTTTGGCCATCGCTACCACAACAGGTTTGTTGTCTCTGCTATTTTTATTGACATATTTTCTTTAAATTCAGAAATATGTCATTTTAATTATATTATGTTGATCTTATGTATTTCAGCATTTCCACTCAATCATGAAACCAGTCGAGAAGCACCATGGAGTTTACAGAAAGACAATCAAGCATTTGACAAGAAACCTTTTGCCAAAGATTCAAAGTGAGTTTTTATCACTATCATTGTCTCTCATCTCATTGATCTCATGAAAACTATGTGACTGTGTGACATTTTTGAAAAAGGAGATAACGTTGTACATTACACATATCACAGCAGTTTGAGGTCAAATGTCCGCTGTGTGGTGCTAAGCCAAGCGAGTTACAATGTTCTCCCAAACAGATAAGGTTTTAAAGTTAATGATCTATCGAGTTTTAAATCAACAAAACCTACCTCTCTACCCTAAATCTTCATCCTAAACCTAACCGATTGTGTCAGCCCATGTGCTCTCCAGGACTTGTATCCTTGTCCTTTGCATCAGCAGTGCCACGCTCTATTAGTTGAGCTACAGCGCAATTTGATTGTTAGAGAACAAGCTTGTAAATGTAGCTGGTTATGTAATGCAAACATTAAACTATTTTGCCTTACAAGTCATACATTATAGTAAAAGTTTTTTGATGCCATAAGATAGCATTGTGTGAGGAAAAGGGCAAAAGTACGGTTTTCATGAACTGATAATCTGTTCTCGTGATTTGTTTGAAAGGGGGAAAAAGTAATTGATGTTGTAGTGCCTCTAGTGTTGATTTCTCCAGGAAACTGCTACGATACATACAACGAAAAATGTAAAAGTAATTTTGCAAAAATGCAGGTAGTAATGTAATTCTATGAGACCTGATTGGCCATTGGAGAAGTGTTCATTGAGAACAGAAACATGATAGGAGTGAAAAGAAAAAGTAATTGAATAATGTAAATTGATTTGTTCCTTTTACAGCAGTGGAATGTGGAAGAACCATGTTGTGAGCAGTGACCTTTACTCCCAGGACTCATACAACCCCATGGCTGCTGAACTTCGACACAAGCTGAGTATGGAGTCTGAACGGCTAAGAGCTCGTCTAAAGCAGGAGCTCGCTGAGCTGAGGGAGAGACTCTCTCCTTACCCCAGTCACCCAAAACACACCCTGGCCAATGTCAGAGAGTTCCTAGCCCCTTTTACAACACAACTCCAGACTGCTCTCCAGTCCAACACCCAGGAACTCTGTGAGAAACTCAATTTGAACTTCCAGGACCTGAACCCAGATGAAGCAACACTCTACCAGGAGGCTGTGCAGAAGGTCACTCAAGCACTGGATGAAAGCCACCAGAAAAGGACTGCAGCTTTTGACGAGTTTAAAACAAAAGCCTTTGAAGCTGTAGAGGAGGAAAAGGACAGTAGTGGAAAGGAACTCTGGGAGGAAGTGACAGCCAGGCTTGGACAGGAAGTGTGTACCTTCAGTTTGGAGGTGCAAGGCAAGGTGGCGGCACTGAAAATAACTTTGGTGGGCCATCTTGCGTCAATACAGCCTCCAAGGGAAGTGATGGCTTCAAAAGTGGACCAGTTCTGCCAGAATTCCTCAGCACAGAATCAACAGTTTATATCAAATTTAGATCAACAGATAATCACTCTACAAGAAAATCAGAATAATGGTGAGACATCTGGCTTTCATCAGACAAACATTGAGTCCATACAGGAGGATTTCTCTACTAGACTTACTGCCCTTTTACAAGACATTGTACACACTCTAAATTAATTAAGAAAACCTCTCCATTCTTATCCTTTTCTAGAATTACAACTGTAATGTAAATAGTAGTTCATGCAATGCTTGGAATGTATATTGTAAACTGTAACTTTTGTAGAACACTCTTTGTACATGTATGTAAAGTTTTCAAAGATAATCTTATCTAAAGTACATGGAAATTAATTGATCTGTAAATCGAAAGAGACAACCTAGAACCTTTCATCTAATGCAGGTTTATTGAAAATGTGTGTTGTACTGTATATGTTGTTTCATAAACTATTTGAAAGCATGTAAATAAAGATATATTTGTACAGATGTTGAAATTAATATACTGTATGTTGTCCATTCAACTTTGCCTCAACCAGACTAATAAAAAATATTAATTCCTAAATACTTGCATCACATCTAAACAGTTATCACATTACATAACAAGAAAGGAGCTAGTCATTGGCCAATATACAAGCAATGTGCATGAAAACTTTTAGACATTAGAAAATCAAAGCATTAAAAGAATAATCCGGGTTCAATACAAACAGATCGACAATCGACACAATTTGTAGCATAATGTTGATTACCCAAAAAATTATTTTGACTCATTCTTAGTTTAGAAAAAATTGTGGTTACAGTAAGGTGCTTACAATGGAAGTGAATTTGGTCAGTCCATAACCATTAAAACATACACCATTTAAAAAGTATATCCACATGATATAACAATATTCATGTAAACATGATTTTTGTGATAAATCAGGGATTTAGTGGTATTACAGCATTTACCAGATTACAAGGTTTACTGCCGTTATATTGTCATGTCAATAAATTGCAGTGTTGGATATAACTTTACACAGATAATGTTAATAAGCGATAATACTAAAAGTTCACTTGGTCTATAACTGACACTAGAGTCATGGTAACTGGTTAAACTTCTGAAAAGGTGTGTATCTTAATGTTTATGGATTGACCCCATTCACCTGCATTGTCTGGGAATGTTATCCTGTAACCTCAATTTCTGCCTCTTTTTTTTTTTTTTTTAAACAAACAAGGGACAACTCTATTATTTTTGTAACCAACATTATGCCACAAATGTTGTGTGCCCTGAACATTTTTTTAAAAGCAGCGATCACAATAGTACAATAAGATTAGTTAGCAATTACAATTGTAATAATCAAAAAAAAATTCCTCTTATTAATTCAGGTCCACATGCACGCCTCTACCTAGTCAGAAAACAAACATTTAAAACGTATACTGTAAGTTGTTGCAATATATTGCATTTACTGTACATGTAGTATTAAACATCATAGTTTTCTGCAGACTGATGGCTGCAAAGCAGTTACTGGACTACTAAATGTTCTAAACAGATTAAAATATGCTAAATAGGCATTAGGCAAAGGGGCTCTCTGCTGGATTGTGCAGATGCTGTGATGTGATCAGACGTCTTATTGGGAATATCAAATAAAATTTAATTCAACACAAAGCAGCTGGCGAGTTGATGGACATCTCAGTGGATAGCCCGAGGCAGAGCACCAGCCCAGTAAAATTTCTTCAGCACAAACATTCCAGCCATAACCAGCAATGCAACACCACCGGTGGCAAATATGACCCCCACCACCACTGCAGCCACGTTCACATTGTTCCTTTCCAATGCCTCACTGCCTCCTGATTCACAACAGAAAACAAACACTTGAAACATGCCACACTGTTTTGTTAGTTTCTAGGTGGAATGTTGTTGATTATTTTCAAGATATTAAAAGATAAAACACCTGATTGGAACTACTGTACATTTAAAATGTAAAAAAAAAAAAATTAAATGAAAAAAATATCATACCATAGGCGGATGCAGTGGGAACATCACTCTCTACAGGATCAAAAAAATACATGGTATTAGTTAGGTAACTGACAGTTCCCTTTACAAAAAGCTTCACTTATGATGTTGCACTGAGAAAAATGCTTTGGGAACATCTATAGGTGTGACCAGCTGTGAATATGTGTGCAACACGTCAATGAACATTAACAGGAATTTATAGCCTCTGCCGGTGTATCATTGGATGCACCTGGGGCAGGGCTATAAATAGATGCATCACAGGAGCATCATCAGATCTTTTGTCTTCAGATCACTCTGTGTTTGTGTGCTATCTCGAGCCTCTGCTAGGAGTTAGAATTTGTTAGGCAGTGCGCAGAAGACCTTTCTCTTTTTCTCTTCTTTCAAAAAAAAGGGGAGGAAAAGAAAGAAAAAAAAATGACTGAAAATCAGGGCAAACGATGCATGTTCCCTTGTCTCCGCTCTATGGCCGAGAGGGACACGCATCAGTTCTACTTTGTTTGTTTGGGGGAAGAGCATTGCGATCTGCTTTCGGGCAAAATGCTTCGCTCTTGCCTTGCTTACTTCCGGGAGTCAGCACCCACACTTCATTCGTGGGGCTCTCATATGGATCTGGCTGAGGAGCGAGAGACGGGACCCAGCTGGTCCTTCCCGTGATCTTGAAGCGCGCTTCATGAGGGGGACCTTGAATCTCTTGAGTCGTCAGATTTCTAGTTACCCACCTCCGAGCATTCCGGGCATGACAGTAAATGAGTGGAGGAATTACTCGACGTGGTTACTCGTGCGGTGGCCAGGCTTCAGTTAGACTGGCCACACCAACAAGAGACCCCCAAATGCTCCAAGTTGGAGGATAGATTTCTGTCTGGTGGCCAGGGGAAGGGAACGCCTCATCAGTCCCTTCCCTTCTTTGATGACCTCCATGACAAGCTCTCTCATTCATGGAGGAAACCTTATACTTCCTGTGTCCACATGCCCTCGACGTCGATATTTTTGACTATCGTGGGTGCTGAGACATGGGTGTATTCGATGATGCTGCCTGTTGAGGAGACACTTGCGGGTTATCTCTCGCCGGGTTCGGCATCATCACTGAAAAGACCCTCTCTCCCCACAAAGCCATGCAGGACTACATCCATGCTAGTGGGGAGGGCTTATTAAGCAGCGGGTCAGGCTGGTGCTGCTCTGCACACTATGGCAGTGTTACAGGCATACCAGGCTGATCTGCTGAAGGACCTGAGGGCAGGTATCATGCTCGACGAGGAAGCTTTCTCTGAACTTCATCGAGCCACGGACCTATCTCTCCGTGCGACCAAGCAGACAGCCCATGCCACTGACCTATGGCTCAACCTATCGGGCATCAAGGAAAGATAAAGTTTTCCTCCTTGAAACCCCGGTTTCGCCTTCTGGCCTATTCGGGGATGCTATGAATACAGTTATCTCCAGGTTCCAGGAGGCGAAGAGCCACGAGGAAGCATTTGGGCAGTTTTTTCCTCGCCGTACTCAGGGGGGGGGCCGTCGGCCACCCAGACCCGCCCCGGTCCTGCTAGAAGGGAGGTTCAGAAGCAAAGCGTGGCGAGTCGTGCTCCCCCTCGTAAAGACTGGGGACAGGCTCATCGCCCTCGACAGCCCCCAAAGCAAGACCTCAGGGGAGGAATTTCTAAGAGAAAAAAAAAACCCTGACGGTCTTGCACCCAGCCCTGTGGGGGTAGCTCCCCTCGGCACAGGGCACGTGTATCATCCTCCCGGTACCCCCACAAATCCTCTCCATTCCAGCCGCCTCTGGTGTTTTGGGAGTTAGAGGCTGCCTTAGTCCAGGACGCGGAACACTCGACATCCCCTCAACAGGAAGTGTCTAAATTAATACCCATCTCAGAGAACCTGGCAGTGTGGAAACTTCTGCTAGGTACTTCTATGTGGGTCCTAAGAACAGTAGAAAAAGGCTACAGAATTCAATTTGCTCACCGCCCTCCGTGTTTCAACGGCGTGGTCCCCACTACCGTGAAACCGGAGCAGGCATGTCTACTGTGGAAAGAACTGCAAAATCTCTTGGTCAAAGGGGCCATGGAACGTGTTACCCTTTCAGAGAAAGAGTCAGGCTATTACAGAAAATACTTCCTGGTCCCCAAGAAGGGTGGGGGGGGGGGGGGGGGGGGGGGGTTGCGTCCAATCTTAGATCTTCGAGGCTTGAACCACTCATTCAGGGTGTTCAAGTTCAAGATGCTAACTATCAAGACGGTCGTGTCACAAGTCCAACATCACGATTGGCTGGTCACGATCGATCTGATGGATGCATAATTTCATATAGAAATTCTACCACAGCACAAGAAGTTCCTGAGGTTCGCTTGAGGGGGCAAAGCCTTCCAGTATCGGGTTCTTCCATCACCCCGCACATTCACGAAATGCATGGATGCAGCACTGGCTCCTTTGCGACTCCGGGGCATCCGCATTCTGAATTACATAGACGACTGGCTGATACTAGTACAGTCTCAAGAACTGGCAGTTCAGCACAGGGATATTGTCTGAGCTCATCTGGTTTCTCTGGGTCTGAGACTCAACGTCAAAAAGAGCGTTCATTCTCCCACCCAGGAAATTACCTATCTGGGAGTTATACAGAATTCGATCACGATGCAGGCTCAATTGTCTCCCGCTCGAATCATTTCCATTCAGAACACCCTGAGCAAAGTCAGGCTAGGTCAAGGTTGCACTGTTCGTCAGAATCAACGAATACTAGGTCTCATGGTGTCTGCGTCCACGGTGATCCCTTTGGGCCTTCTGCACATGAGACCGTTTCAGCTGTGGCTAAAAGCCAGGGGATTTCATCCAAGGGCCAGTCCGCTAAGACAAATAAGGGTTACACGCCGTGGGCTTCGTTCCCTTTCTATGTGGTTCAGACCCGGTTTCTTACCTTGGGTCCCACTCTAGGTGCGTCTTGTCGTCGTAGGCTGTTAACGACAGACACCTCCCTGAGGGGCTGGGGAGCGGTCTTAAGTGGTTGTCCAGCCCAAGGGGAATGGGAGGGTCATCAGCTTGATTGGCACATCAACTGCCTCGAGTTGATGGCGGTATTTCTGGCCCTGAAATACTTCCTCCAGCATCTGAGAGGCTGCCATGTCCTGTGCGGTTGGACAACACAACAGCAGTCTCCTACATAAATCATCAAGGAGGTCTACGTTCACGTCAGCTGAATTCCCTGGCATGTCGGATTCTCCTCTGGGCCCAGGGCAAGTTCCTGTCACTCAGGGCAGTTTATATCCCTGGATGCCTGAATGTGGGAGCAGATTTACTGTCCAGACAGAAAATACCAACGGGGGAGTGGAATCTCCACTCCGAGGTAGAAGAGCAAATCTGGGTGAGATTTTACAGGGCAGAAGTGGACCTCTTTGCCTCTTCTCAGACAGCGCAATGTCCCCTCTACTTCTCTCTGAGTAACCAAGCCCCCCTGGGTCTGGATGCGATAACGCATACATGGCCCAGAATGTGTCTGCATGCGTTTCCCCCGGTTTCTCTGCTCCCGGGAGTCTTGGCCAGAGTTCGCCAGCAAGGGTCTTGCCTCTTACTGATAGCGCCGCGCTGGCCAAACAGGGTATGGGTCTCGGAGATAATGTCTCTCCTCGATGGCTCACCTTGGGTGATTCCGAACAGGAGGAACATTCTGTCTCAGGCACAGGGGACAATATTTCATCCCCGGCCCGAGCTGTGGAACTTTCATGTTTGTCCCCTGAAGGGTACCAACTGAGGGACACAGGGCTTTCACCTGAGGTTATCGAGACCATTTTAAGTGCTAGGGCACCCTCTACCAGAAGGATCTACGTCAATAAATTTGATGTCTTCGAAAAATGGTGCCGTACACATAATGCAGATCCAGTTAACTGCCAGATTGCTTGAGTTCTGGACTTTCTGCAGGAAAAACTGTCAGCAGGCATATGCCCCGCCACTCTCAGGGTTTATGTAGCCACCATTTCGGCTTGCCACGCCTTGATGGACAGGGTGCCATTGGGGAGACATCCTCTACTCGCTCGTTTAATTCGTGGAGCTAGGTGACTGAGGCCTCCTGCTAGGACCAGGACCCTTTCATGGGACTTAGCGGTAGTCCTTGAGGGTCTGGTTGAGACCCCCTTTGAACCTCTGGAGTCAGCGCCTGACAGACTTATGACTCTCAAGATGTTTTTTCTTATGGCAATTACCTCTCTAAAGAGAATTGGGGACCTACAGGCTCTGTCTGTCTTGCCAGCCTGCTTAGAGTTTGCCCCAGGAATGACCAAAGTAATTTTGCACCCTCATCCTGACTACCTGCCTAAGGTGCCTTTCTCGACCTTACACCCGGTCACTCTTGAAGCCTTCTGCTCCCCGCCGTTCACTACAGTGGAGCAGGAAAGACTTCACGGACTTTGTCCAGTCCGTGCCCTTCAGACTTATGTCCACCGCACTAGCCAGTGGCGTAAGTCAGGGCAACTATTCGTTTGCCATAGGGGCCGCAATAGGGGGGCGGCCGCCACCAAGCAGACTATGTCGCATTGGGTGAGGGACGCTATTGCCCTGGCCTATGAGGCGCGAGGTCAAGCTTTGCCTGTAGGCATCAGGGCTCACTCTACCAGAGGGGTCACCTCCTCTGAAGCCTTGGCCAGAGGGGTCCCTCTGCAGCATGTTTGTGATGTGGCAGGCAAGTCCTCTCCGCACACATTCATTAGATTGTACAGTTTGTATGTTCATGCCACTCCGGGCTCTTATGTCCTTGATTCGACATCTCAAGCTCATGTCTGAGCCCTCTCACGTTCTTGTAAGCACACTACACAACCGTAGGGGGTCCAGACAGCCACAGTGCAGCGGCGTGGGTATTCTCGTTCCCAAAGCGCTTTTCTCAGCACAGCATCATAAGTGAAGCTTTTTGTAAAGGGAACGTCTCGGGTTACTTAAGTGTAACCCTTGTTCCCTGAAAAAAGCGGAATGAGATGCTGTGCTTCACTGCCGCACTGGGATGCCCCAGGACTGCTCTTCAGACAAAATACCTGATGATGCTCCTGTGACGCATCTATTTATAGCCCTGCCTCAGGTGCGTAAAATGATTACACCGGCAGAGGCTATAAATTCCGGTCAATGTTCATTGACGTGTTGCACACATATTCACAGCTGGTCAGACCTGTAGATGTTCCCAAAGTGCTTTTCTCAGCGCAGCATCTCGTTCCGCATTTTTCAGGGACAAGGATTACACTTAAGTAACCCGAGATGTTTTTTGACAAACCCCCATTAAGATTTCCATATCTTGTGTGTTCTTAAAGGGCCAGTCCGCCCCAAACTTTATATATAATATATATATATATATATATATATATATATATATATATATATATATATATATATATATATATATATATATATATATAAATTGTGGCTGAGGCTCTCTCTGTTCCACATGAGAAAGAATGTCATATGTTTGGAGCAACATGAGGGTGAGTGAATGATGACATAATTTTACATTTGTGTGAACCATCCCTTTAAATGTAATGAGGCCTTGTATGTATCTACAGACTTACTCAGGGCTGTGGTGTACAGAGGACCCACAGACACTGTGGCAGAGTCTTTTGCTTGTGATCCATAAGGTTCTACATCTCTTCGTCTACGCTTTCCATTCCTGATGCAAGACTGCACAAAAGTAGTAAATTAATTAACTTACCTCTCTTGTAGTAGTGATTCTATTCTATTCTGTTATATTCATCAACAGTGAAAGGTGCACTTACATCAAGTAGTTCTTGACACTTATTTGGCTCACAAAGTCTCAGTATACAGTGCAGGTATATAGTGGACTTTTCTTGATCACGGTGCTCCACAAAGCGGAATGCTTCAAACGAGAATCTGGAGAACTTCGAAATGCCATTATGAAGTACTGTTGTCCGGTTCTCTACAACACAACTGTGATGAAAAAAAAAATAGAACTTTGATTTAATCACTTACAAAACCAACAATATATTTATAAGGGTTGATTGCACATTCAATTAAGATTTTAGAAAATATGGTAAAGGTAATAGGAATAGGAATAGCTTACCCGGTGAAAAAACTATATTGTTTATTGTTGGTTTGATTATAAGGTGATGGGGTAGCAAAGCACTGGTCCAGCAAAAGATGAAAACTGAAGATGGAAAATCAGACAAATTATATTTAATTCCAAAATAAAAAACATATACGATTAGAAACATATACAATTCCCTGTCTGAGAGACGACTGAAATAATTCTTACCTTCCAGTGAGATTGACAGCTTTAACTTCAACATAGACCTTAGTGCGCAGCTCTAGCCCTGTAGATGGAACCACCAATGGGTAGGTATAGGCAGTACTCTGCAAAAGGAAGAAACAAGGTTATCTGTAAGAATGTGGCACATTAAGGGCTTGGACGCCATGCGAGGTGCAGATGTGTAGATGGAGAGCCCTGCGCACTTTGCTAGTTTTTTGTTATTTTTGTGTTATAATCCGGTATGATTTGATACACACTGCTACATATTTGCTCTTTGAAGTCGATGTGTAAAAAAATAAAATAAAAAATTATTCAAATTCAGTCTGACGGGCCTGCGGACCAGGGACTCAGTTTGAATGGTGCGACCTGGGAAATCCAGCGTCAACGGTCCAACATGTCTGTGATGCTGACGAAAGTTGTTGCTGACTTAAAAGTCTGTGTGACATAACAGGCCATAAGCTGGAAATCGAGCAAGCTCACAGGGTTCTGGCTCGTAGTTCGGCTGTGGGAGACAGGCCCCAATCAATCCTGGCCAAATTCCTGAGATCATCCAATAAAATCTTGTGTTATGCAAGGCGAGAAGCAAAGGAAAGATTTCTTGGAAGAATCAAAAAATGTGCTTGTTCCCAGACTTTGCGAATTCGACAAGAGAGAAACGTGATCAATTCAAGGAATGTAAGAAACTTTTACATCAACGGAAGATCGCCAAACTGCGTATAAATACTAAGGATGGCCCAAAAGTATTTTTATGCCCCAAGCAAGCACAATACTTCATAAAAACATTGGAGTGAGTTAGCCATTTTGTGTTTCTCATGTGAGTGGATTGACTCGCTTCACTTACTCTTGGCTGTCTGAGGAAGCTGGGCGACATTTTTGTTTCTTTTTGTGTTGGTTTTGCCTAGCTGCTGGAGTTTGTTTTGTGGAATAACACTCCGTCAAGAAACTTTTGCAATGACGGAAGATATTTTACACTGAAGTTCCTGGCCAGTGATAAGGATGACTGCAAGATATCTATAACAAGCAAAGTCTTTTATAGAGTTGATGGAATCTGAGGAAATCATGGTGTGGTTCTTATGTGGCCTATAAGTCAACTTGACTCGTTAAATATACACTGGACAGTCTGAGGAACCAGGACGCCTGTTTTTTTTTTTTTTTTTTTGTGCTGGTTCCGCCTAGCGGCTGGAGTTTGTTTTTTGGTCTGAATCTGCTTGTTCTTTATGCTTATGCCTTCTATTAGCTGGAGTATTTTCTGTTATGTCATTTTGCCTCATAAAATTTGTGCAGAAGCACTGGACTTGAGCAATCTGATGGTAAAGTTGACATGGGGGCTTTTGTAGGCGTACATGGACTCTTTGAGTTTAGAGGGATTGACGCTAGTTGGTGCTGTTGTGTGCGCCATTGATGCGCATGTATTTATATTTTCTGTTTGTTTTGTTCAGGGGGAAATTCAGGGTTTTATTGTTGCACTAATGCTGAAATGTGATCTTTATAATATTGTTTTTGGCACACAATTTATTTTTTTCTATTATATCAAAATGTCAAATGTTAATATGAGTGGATTATCTCTCTCCACATGGAATGTGAATGGTTGGGGCACCCCAAAAACAGAAGGAAGGCTGTTTCTTTTCTTAAACGTAAGAAATATGATATTGTGTTTCTTCAAGAAACACATCTTTCGCTGCAGGAAGCTGGAAAATTTGGGAAGATATGGGGTGGACATGTTTTCTTTAGTGCTGGCTCAAGTAAAAGCAGAGGAGTCATTATATTGATAAATAAACATCTACAATTCAAATTTATCAAGCAGATTATAGAAAATTAGAAGAGTTATTATAGTTTTAGCTGAAATTCAGGGGCAAAGGTTGATTTTGGCTAATATTTCCGCATCTAATGCTGATGATCAGGGCTTTTTTATAGATCTTGAAGGTATGTTGCAAGCCGCTGGTACCCCTCATGATATAATATTGGGAGGAGACTTTAATCTATTGATGGACTCAGTCCTTGATCATAGTGAAGCAAAAGTGTGCAAGCCCCCTAGAGCAACATTGACGCTTTACAGGATGTGTACAAATCTTGGTCTTACAGATATTTGGAGACTTTTGAACCCATCTGGTAGAGACTATACATTTTTTTCATCTGTCCAAAAGATTTATTCTAGACTATATTTTTTTTATATATATATATATATATATATATATATATATATATATATATATATATATATATATGAATCCCTCATCTCATCAGTTGTGGATTGCTCAATTGGAAATATCTTAGTCTCAGATCATGCCCTGGTGAGTTAAGTGGTGATGCCACATACGGAGAAAAAGAAATCATATAGTTGGCGCTTTATTGTATCCAATTTGAAAAATCCTGATTTCCAACATATGTTAAGGACTGAAATACATTTTTATATGGAGACCAACTGGTCCTCAGTATCTTCTGTGGGCATGGCTTGGGAGGCACTTAAGGCTGTTCTTAGGGGCTGGATCATACAGGATGCCTCATTTACCAAAAAATCCAAAGCACGAGAACTCGTGTAGTTAAAAGTGCAGAGGCAGAGCTGAAGCACCGAATGTCGTCTGATGGCCTCAGAGAATTGTCCCGATTGAAATACAGATATAATACTATTTTGTCGTGGAAAGTGGAGTTTTGGTTATTCAGGGCAAGACAGTCATACTTTGAGTCAGGGGATAAAGCAAGGAAGCTTTTGGCTAGATATATAAAACAGAGAGATTCCTCCATTGATATTAATAATGCCTTCAAAGAGTTCTATCTTGATATAGTATAGTTATACTCTATAGTTCCACGTCTTTGTCTTCTGATGAAGATATTAGAAAATTTGTGGAAACATTAGAACTCCCTAAATTGACGACTGAGCAAAAAAATTCTCTTGATTCTGAGATAACCTTGAAGGAGCTTGACAGGGTAATAAAGGCCTTACCTGCAGGCAAGGCTCCAGGGTCAGACGGTTTTGCCACTGAATTTTTTAGATCTTATGCTACAGAATTGGCTCCACTTTTGTTAGAAGTTTATAAGGAATAGTTAAAGAATGGAAAGCTTCCACCAACCATGACACAAGCCCAGATCAGTCTGATTCTTAAAAAGGACAAAGATCCAAGTGAGTTAACATCCAATTTCCCTGATCCAGCTAGATGTAAAAATGTTGTCAAAAATTCTGGTTAAGTAAGGTTATGACATCTCTTATACATATAGCTCAGGTGGGGTTTATTCTGGGCCGTAGCTCTTCTGATAACATTAGACGTTTCATCAATATTATGTGGTCAGTGGCAAATGATCAGACTCCGGTCGCTGCCATCTCACCTGACACCGAAAAGGCCTTTGATATGGTAGAATGGGATTATCTTTTTAAGATTTTGGAAATATACGGGTTCGGAAATACTTTTATTGGATAGATTATTTTACTTTATAGACACCCTGTAGTGGCGGTTCAAACAAATGGATTAATTTCAGATTATTTTACTCTGGATAGGGGCATCCAGCAGGGTTGGCAACTTTCCCCATTATTGCTCTGTCTTGCTCTGGAGCCATTAGCAGCTGCGGCAAGAAAGGAGGATGATTTTCCAGGGATGGTGGAGGGAGGTATGGCACATAAGCATTTTCTTTATGCAGACATCTCTGACCCTACTAGATCTATGACTTGCCTCCACAGAATTATTAATTAAATTTCTTAATTCTAAGGAAACAGAGTCAATAGGTCTAAATCTGAAGCTTTGGCTCTGACTGCGTACTGCCCAGTAACGACTTTTCAGCTGGGCACCTTTTAATGGCCCAAACAGGGCATTAAGTATTTGGATATTTTATTCCCAGCTAATTTATGTGATTTATTCACAGTTAATTTTGACCCTTTAATAAAAAGTTTTTTGAGCGATGTGGGCGGGTGGTCTTCATTAAATTTATCTATGATTGGGAATGTTAATGTTATTAAAATGAATCCAAATCTATCCAAAATTTAACTAACTGCTACAGTCCCTCATGTGATGCCCCCTCTCTTATTTCAAGCAATTTGATAGCATAGTGAAGTCTTTTATTTGGAATAGTAAGTTACATTTCAATAAGTTACATAGGCCGATTGACAAAGGTGGGCTAGGCCTACACAAGATTCTGTTTTATTATTATGCATTCAGTCTTAGATATTTTGCCCATTGGTCGCTTCCACCTGAGAAAGCCCCTGCCTGGTTTCGTATTGAACAAGAAGTCCTTGCCCCTATTTCGCCATTGCAAAGCCTTTCAATCAAACTAATGTTAAGTCACACCCCGTTATCTTGCATTTGCATGTGGTTTGGACAAAAGTGTCCAGAGTGTTTAATTCTGACATTTATTTAAATGTGCCTCAAGCGTATGGCTGAACCCTAAATTACATATTTATAAGTCCCCTTTCTGTTGGTCAGAAAGGATTGGGAGGGGGTCACTACATTCAGTGAACTATATGAGAGTGGAGTACTGAGATATTTTGATAATTTGGTTCAACATTTTAAGATTCCTAGATCCCAGTTCTTTATGTATTTACAGCTGCGCCACCTGCTCTGTACTATTTTGGGGAGTAGTGTACACCCCCATAAGCGGCAGATACTCTGGGAATTGTGATTGCTGCTTTTGGGAAAGGTCATGAAGCATCTGTGTATTACTCCCTGTTAATTCAGAGTCTGGGGGAAGGATCTTCATCTTCTCTCAAGAGATTATGGGAGAAGGATTTAAACCTGGTATTGGATGAGGGCGTGTGGGCTAGGATCCTAAAAAGCATCAAATCTGCATCTAGAGATGCAATGGTCGTCTGATGCAATTTAAGATTTTGCATCGGTTCTACTGGACCCACTCTTGATTGTATAGGTTGGGTCTTAAAGACAAACCCACCTGCTGGTGGTGCCAATCAGAAGACGGGGACACAATAAATGTATTTTGGGGATGTGTATTGATCAAAGAATTTTGGTTGGGTGTTCAGAACTTTATCTGTGAGGTGTTGAACTCTGATCTTTCATTTAGCCCCAGACTCTGTATCCTGGGTGATGGGACGACTTTGGATATTGGGGACAGTTATTTAAAAAGTTGGGTCCTAGCCGGAGTCATGATTGGTAAGAATATCATCCTCAGGGGATGGAAGTCGGCTGGGGCACCCTCATCTTAGGGAATGGTCCGGGGAGGTGTACGCGGTGGTGGCGTTTGAGGAGACGTTTTTTAGAAGGCTTGGGAAAAGGGATTTGTTTGTCTGGAAGTGGGGGGTTATTTGGCTTTTTTGGAGGGTTCTCGGGGAGTGGCTGTGGAGAGGGATTTGTAGTTTAGTTTTTGTAATGTTGTTTTTTTATGTATTTGTTTATTTATTTTATTTTGATTATCTAGTTTTTTGTGACCACAGTAGTGCATGTTTGAGGGGGGATAATGAGAATAATTGATAAAAAAATTTTATGCTGTGTTTGTATGTTTTATTTTTGGAATCAGTACAATTTTTAGAAACAAAAAATAATTTTGAATGTAGGATGCCTGTAAATATACAAACTCACATTGTAGACACTCATACGGAGAGTGTCAATGAAAGTTCCATTGTTGTCACTAGTGGCCACTGACACTGAAGACCTGCATGAAGAACATGTGTCAACTCAATCCTCTTGTTGCCATATTGCAGTCATATTCAGTCAAGTATGTAGAGTGAATCTATTCATACTCACGCTACGATCTGAGTGTTGTTGATGAGATATTCCAGTGGGTAACGGCAAGAGAAATGGTAGTAGAGGTCTGTGGAGTAACTAATGAGGCCTGCTGAAGAGGTGGGTGTATCAATGAAGCCTGTGATGATGACTGACTGAATGCTGGAGAACATGCTGAATGGACCAGAGGAACTGGGCACCTCATCCACAATCTATTAATATGCAACAAACACATTCAGAGAACAAGCATCTACATCATCCACCTTTAAAAAATAAAGCGGCACCAAATCTCAAATAGGAAAAAAGCTCAAAAAGTGTGAAACCGCATTGAAAATCTGGGATTTTTTTTATTTAAAGGAATGTTACAGCTTCAGTACAAGTTAAGCTCAATCAACAGCATTTGTGGCATAATGTTGATGACCACAAAAATGAATTTTTTCTTGTTACTTTCTTTACCTTACTTACAAACCTTTTCAGTGTAAAGTTAAAGCCAATTTTACAACTTCATTACCATGGCGATGTAACTTCAACAAACCCTAAAATGACTGTAAAAATTTCAATTTAAACAACTTTACACATCAAATAATACACAAGATTTAACAGAAGAATTAATGCAAGTGCTTTTATACAATTATAAGCTTCATATTTCTGTTTAAATCCTGTAAAAATTTGTCACATTCACTTTCATTGAAAGTGCCTCACTGTAACCCAGATATTTGCTTTTTTTTTTTTTTTTAAGTAAAGGAGGGACGAGATTAAATAAATTTTTGTGGTAATCAATATTATGCCACAAATGCTGTCGATTGAGCTAAACTTCTAATGAACGCTGAACATTCCTTTAATCCTGCAAATAAGTTGAAAGTTTTATGATTTTTTAAAATAAAACAAAGATTTTAGAAGTTATTACATTTAAGATTTCTTCTTTCACTAATCAAATGTAAGCAAATTTGTGAGACTGACTATGTGAACTCCTTTATACCAAAGGCCAGATTTCCTTGCTTTCATTGACGCACACAAGATCATGCTGGAAAAACCTGGCTCATCTGTCCATGCCAGCTCAAGTGCATGCTGTCATTAATGCAAAAGGGGAATATACCAAATACTAATAAATTCTTAAATAAATTAACTTTTCAATTACATTTTCACTCAGATTGTTGCTGATAATATCATTTGTCTAAAAAAATAAAAATGAAGAGAAGAAAAATGCAACATTGTAGCATTTTCGAGTATATACAGTAAGTGTATTATTACAAATTCTTAGAGATCAGTACAGTTATGGAATAGAGGAAATGTAGAGAAACTGTTTTTTATCACCTGCAGAGACTGTCTGCATGTATTCTCCTGACTGTGATTGACAGGAAGCTGGTAGCGGATGACCGGTGGGTTCACATTTGTGTCAATGATGCCTGTGCACTGGACATTATTGCGCTCCCCATTCAGGGCCAGGCCACTGGGGTCAAAGCCTGCCCACTCAGCAGTGCACAAGTTTACCTCCAGAGAGATCATGTTGGTACCACAGTGGACAGTCAGGTCACTGTTATCTAGACAAAAAGGGAGGTGTTAGTTGCGAGACATTAGAGAAAGGAGAATTGTGTCAGATCTGGAGGAACAGAGACTCACCTGGAACTCTGTTATATACCGAGGAGCAGTTATAGACCGAGTGAACTGGCTGCAGGAAAAGAGCCAGTGCACCAAGGTAGAGACACAGCATCATTTCTACTTTTGAGCAAAGGCAGAAAATGTAACAGGTTGATGGATGATGCTCAGAATTTCATATCCATCAGCAGTATTCTTGCATACAGACACTTGTAAATAAAAACACATATGCATTTTAGGAATCAAGGGATAATTCAGCCAAAAATGAAAATTCTGTTATCAGCATTTTCAGTCACTATTGACATTTATTGTATGAAGAAAAAAAAATAAATAAAATTGAATGTTGACTGAGGCTTTTGTTTTGTTCCACAAACAAAAGAAAGACATAAAGGTTTGGAACAACATGAAGGTGAGTAAATCATGGCAGAAGTTTCATTTTTGGGTTAACTTTCCCTTTAAGGTAAACATTTTACACATGTGAAACCAAATTACAAACAGATTTCAATAGACGACAAGTTCAACACTATAATCAAACATAACAGTCTTAACCTCTGTGAAAGTTATATTAACAATGAATGTTACTATTCAGAATATGTTAGTTTTTTATGCTAATTTAAAGAACATTCTCTAAAGCAGAATGCATCAATTTAAAAAAGACATTAGGGTGCCATACCTGTTTATCTCTTTAAGTGTGAATGCACAGAATTTGAGAAAGCTGTCTGGATGAGTCTTATATAGCAATAGACCCCAAGCGTGATTGAAAAGATGCAGGGAGTGTCTCATCCCTCCTTCTATGATAATACTGTTCCTTCCCAAATTACCTAAAACATTAATACTCACTTTTCTCTTTTATAAGGATTAGTTCTTGAATACTATGACAGTGTTTTTGACACATATCCGAGTGACACCTATCCTATGATTATCAGGTGATAAGTTATTGTACTGTCATTATAAAGGGAGATTGAAAGAAAAACTGTTATGACCTGTGTGGTTATATACTGTGTGTGTGTGTGTGTGTGTGTGTGTGTGTGTGTGTGTATATATATATATTATATATGAAATACAATATATAAACTTTCAAATGCAGTGTTGTTCTTTTTCTGAAATTACAATGAAAGCAGTTTGAAACAGTGTTTTATTGTTTTCATTTATCCTGTGTGATTGCCTTCTTTGTATTTTATCCATCTGGGACCATTTTGTTTTTATATTACTCAATCTCGAACTTTAGAACGCAAATTAGGAGTCTATTATGCATAAACTTTAGAAACGTAAAATGCTGCAAAATCTGCTGGGAATAGAACATTATGAATATAAGAAATGTGATAATATGCCACAAGGTACGAAACACAGGATGCCAGAAATAGTCTTTGTTTGTCTGACTTGCATGCAAGCATCATCTTTTGTCCTCTGTGAGCAGTTAGCCCAAGACACCCCTGCTAAAGGCAAAAGTGTTAGTTTTGACTGAGTGTCGATATTGTCTGACAAAGAACCTTGAATGAAGCACACAGACTTGTTTGCACCAAAAAGCCTCACGGTCAGAGAACGTACTGTATATCACTTTTTATACTGTAATTATACTGGGATGCTTCACACAGTTTTTTTTTTTTTTTTTTAATCTGGATAAAAACAACTCAACAGTGTTAGCAATCTAAATGTGTATCTCTGTATTCTTTTATTATATTCTCAGATTGCATTAATTCAATAGATGTCTCTCCAGACATCTACTGTAATTGAAAGTCTAAAATAGTTATATACTATATAAGGTCTTTAATGTATGATAATCTTACACGCTTCTATACTGCAGCGACTTCTTCAACAGATCCATTCATTGGGAATCTCTGCACTTCATAAACCATCATTCATTCAAGTTTGATCATTTTCTGATTTCATAACACATTCTGGTTTTGTATTCACAGAAAGAAGTAAAAGCCACCAAAGACAATATTTCATGGCTAACCTTCCAAACACATAAGCCGTCTCTTTTCATTTCAAACTTTTACTACTTTTAAACAAGTTTCTATCAGTTTTCATGCCCCTGAAGATTTTTAGCCAAACCTAAAACACAAAAGTGTCTATTCTAGTCTAAAAAAAATAAAAAATAGACCAAACCTGTTTTTGGTTTGGTCTATTATTTTTTTTTAGACTAGAATAGACACTTTTGTGTTTTAGGTTTGGCTAAAAATCTTCAGGGGCATGAAAACTGATAATCTGTCATTGTGTGTTTGTTGTATTCCATCTCATGTGCCAGCAATATAGGTACTGTAATTTGACCATATTCTGTACAAAAACAGGTGGAAATCAGATTAATTTAAGATGCATCTGCAATTATGTAAAATGATATACTGAGAATTGTTCACCACACTGAGAGGGAAGACCATTTTGTGAAGAATGGAATCTGTAATGAAATGATTCATGACTCTTTTATGAGTCATAGCCTGAGGTCTCAGAAGACATCTATCCAAACACATCTGTCCAATGCAAATTTTGTTTAGATGCTTTTTAATCATTATTTTAATAATTTCATGGCAGGGGGTTTACTGTACATCTAAAAAAAAAAAAAAAAAAAAAAAGTTGACTGTTGTGAACATCTGAACAAACATTCCTAGTCCAACACTGTCACCTGCAGGGAAGTTCAGAAATAGTTTGAAACAACAACAGATTCTGCATTTGACATCTCAGCTATCTTAATATGTGAGATGTGGTCTATGTACCATTGTCAGAAAGACAATTAAGAGAACTTAAAACATTTAGGACTTAAATATTTCAAAACTTCACACCAGATTTTTACTTTGTCCCAAATATTTGTGACAGACTTAATGGAAAATGAAAATTCTCTCATCATTTTCTCACCTTCATGCCATCCCATGTGTTTGACTTTCTTTCTTCTGCAGAACACAAATGAAGATTTTAGAATAATATCTCAGCTCTGTTGGTCCTCACAATACAAAAGTGAAAGGTGAGCAGAACTTTGAATCTCCAAAAAGCACAAAAAGGCTAAATAAAAGTAATCCACAAGACTCTAGTGGTTAAATCCATATCTTCAGATACAATAAACAGACCACAATATTTTATTATTTAAAAAAATCTCTATTTTCACTTTCAGGTGTGAAATTGAAACTAAACAGGCTTTCAGATGTAAACATGAAAATGGATATTTATAGTAATAAAGTACTTAAATATTGATCCGTTTCTCACCCACACTAATTATATCACTTCAGAAGACATTTAAGGATTTAACATCTGGAGTCAAATGGATTACTTCTATGCTGTTTTTAACTGCTTTTTGGAGCTTCAAAGTTCTGACTGAGACGAGGCAGCCAAAGAATGAGGATCTAAGTGCAGCTTTAATGCAAACAAAAGATGAACAAAGTAACACAGAATATAACAAAATGCAGGAAACCAAGCACAGAACATGACAAAACATGCAACAACTGACAAACTAACCGGGGGAAATGAGGGCTTAAACATACATGGGGAAAGGTACACCTTGGGAAACAATCAGGGAGAATCAATCAAGGAACAAAACTACAAGGACTACAAAACTAACACAGGAAACAGGAAACTAAACACGAATTTCAATATAAAAGCACAAAAACAAAAGACAACAGGGAATGTGTGACACTGACACCCATTCACTTGCATTATATTGACCTACAGAGCTGATATACTCTTATAAATATTTGTTTGTGATCTGCAGATGAAAGGCATATACATCTGGGATGGCATGAGGGCAAGTAAATAATGAAAGAATTTTCATTTTTGGGTGAGGTATTCCTTTAAGTTTCAAAATGGTTAAATGATTTAGAAATGTGTGAATAAAGTAATTTACCCCAAATGCTTTGAAGAATCTGGAGGTGTCTTCTCTCAGCAGCACAGGAAGTGCACGAAGCACAGTGGTTTGACTTGTGTGGACACTATGTTGATTCTAAAAGTACATTTTTAATCTAGTGTTGAATGTTAAACATGTTGAATGTGTTATGCAGCCTAAACATGAAACAAACAAACAAAAAAGAAAGAAAACTTCAGTTTCCAACCCAAATTCATAGCTTTTGTAACCTTCACAATAGTCTGAAGATAGGAAAGCTTAGGCCCAGATGGAATCTGTAGACATTTTTGTCTCTTTCCAAAGCAGATTGTTTGGGAAAATCGTCTGAATTTTGTGGATGGGATTTAAACATGGTAAAATGTGTTAAATGAACCAGAGAGTCCTGTACAATTAATGGTTGCTTAAAGCATCACACAAATGGCCAAACTATTTCACAAACAACATGCTAGTGATAGGGAATTTGTAGAACATTTAAAAAATGAGAAGAGTTTTCTGCTCACACAGATTCTGTCTGGGCTTATAACATAAACATATTTTAACATAACATGTGAATACAACTTTTCAGTACACACCATTAAAGAGATAGTTCACCCAAAAATGAAAATTCTTTCATCATTTACTCACCCTCATGCCATTCCAGATGTGTATGACTTTCTTTCATCTGCAGAACACAAAGATGTTTAGAAGAATATTTCAGTTCTGTAAGTTAATTCAGTGCAAGTGAATGGGGACCAAAACCTAAACTCCAAAAAGCACATAACAACAACATAAAAGGTAATCTGTATGACTCCAGTTGTTAAATCTATAGCTTTTGAAGTGATCCAGTTGGTTTTATTGTAGGTAAGAATAGACCAAAATATAATGAATTTTTCATAATAAATCTCCTTGGCGATCATGTTTTCAAGGTCGATTACGCTTCCTATAGCGCCATCTAGCGATAGACAAATGCATTAAGCATCAGGAAGTGTAATTGAGCTTGAAATCATTAACATGCTTAGAGATTGCAATGGCAAGATTCATAGTGAAAAAAGGGTTTTTATTTTGGTCTGTTCTCACCCAAAACCAACTGGATCACCTCATAAAACATTGATTAGACCACTCGAGTCAAATGGATTAATTTTATCCATTATAATTCACTTGAATTGACAAATAGACAAATACAGCTGAAATCTTCATTTGTGTTCTGCAGCAGGAAGTCATACACACCTGGCATGGCATGAGGGTGAGTAAATGATGAGAATATAAAAAAAATAAAATATTGATCTGTTTCTCTCTCACACCCATCATATCGCGTCTGAAGATATGGATTTAACCACTGGAGTCAAATGGAGTACTTTTATGCTGCCTTTATGTGCTTTTTGAGTTTACTTCTGTTGAACCAGAGAACAATATTAAACAATGAAGACATAATACCTTTAAGTAACGAATCAAGGGAATCTCAGCAAGTTCACCAGAAATCTTTTCCGACTGAAATGCCTTCTGACAAGATGTACAGTGAATCCGTAAAGTATTAACAGCGCTTCACTTTTTCCACATTTTGTTATGTTACAGCCTTATTCCAAAATGGATTAAATTCATTAAAAATTCGTTCATTATTTTCCTCAAAATTCTACAAACAATACTCCATAATGACAACGTGAAAGAAGTTTGTTTGAAATCTTTGCAAATTTATTCAATATAAAAAATCACATGTACATAAGTATTCGCAGCCTTTGCTCAATACTTTGTTGAAGCACCTTTGGCACCAATTACAGCCTCAAGTCTTTTTGTGTATGATATCACTTAAAAACGTTGGGTTAAAAATAACCCAACGAATAACCCAACTATGGGTTAGTATAGCACCTTCCCAACTGTGGGTTATTTTAACCCAATGTGTTGGGTTAAACGACAGTTGGGTTAAAATAACCCACAGTTTAGTTAAATATTTTTTTTTATTTAGGACTAGAATAATTTTTATTTATTTTTATTTTATTAGGATAATAAATAAAATACACATTGTTTTCAAATAGATGTTTTTTTATTGGAGTTTAAACACAATAAATATGTTTTATTAAATAATAAATATTAGTGAGCCTAATATGTAAATATACATGTGTATAATAAATAGAACAAACAATTGTGATGTGCAAATATTAAAACATGCGTGCACATACAGTACATACGTTAAAAACATACACAGATGTGCCACAATAAAAATAAATAAACATACATTAAAAAGGCTATACTGTACAGAAATTAAAAACGTACATAGATGTTCCTTCACACATAAAAAAAAAAAAACGATCTGTACATACAGTACACAAATTTAATACAATAAAAAATAAACATGCTTATTAAAAAGGCTATACTGTACACATTGTGTTATAAACAAATTAATATGGTGTTTGGCTACTGGACCTACTGATGATCAGTATTGAAAACAAAGCTTTTAAGGAGGTGGCAATGTATTGAAGGAACTCCTCCAGGAATATTATAGACGGCATGCTGTAAAAACTCCCAAATGGGAGCAGAAGGCTTTGGGTAGTTAATGTCATACATGTGTATTTAAAAGAAAAAAAAAAAATCATAAAAATAAAATAAAAAAACCCCATAATTTATAGTGTATGGAAAACTTAAAAACGTCGATACCGTAGTGGAATGTAGTAATGGTCATCATCACGGTCAAATGACCTGACTGCGTGTAATGGGTGAAAATCAAACAGTTCACTGACACTAAGTGCTTCCAAAACGACGTCACCTGAATGTTTACATTACACATATCTGATTTATTTCCACATATGAGCGAGGCCTGAAACCGATCTTGAAATATCCGAATGCATGCATTTTTTCCTGTTTACACAGTCATAGAACACGTCCGATCTGTCACATATGAGCAAAAAAAACGGAATTGGGTCACATTTCACTGACAGTGTAAACGGGTGCTCAGTTCGCAATTTCAATCACACAGTACGGAGCAGTGTAGGCCTACAGGAATATCTGGACCACAGCCAATCAGAGGCAAAGACCCGCCCCATCTCTGTCTCTGATTGGTTTAGACCACGATATGATCCAAACATGAGTGTGAGTTGCTACAATGGAGAACAAACGCTTTGTTTGTGTGGAGGCAGCAGATGCGGCGACGTTAGGTGCACTGGTGCAACCTAGGAATTTTTTTTGTCACACTCTATATCCCTGAGACCTGCAGTGTAAATGCAGGGCATAGATTTTAGTCTGGGACTAGGCTTAATCTGTGTCTCTGAAATGGGGCAAGAATGTTATGTTAATAATGATTTACAATAGAGCAGGATTTTAAGGCTGGGCAATATGACAGTATCCTCTGAATTTAGATCAAGCCATACCTACTGTATTTACTGTTGTCTAAAACATATATCAGTGACTTGGGCAAATGTCCGAGCAAGAGGGAACCAGTTCATTACCATTAACAAACAAAAACATATATATATATATATATATATATATATATATATATATATATATATATCATGCCTCACTAAATGAAATAGATTAACTTACCTTGAAATGTTTCTATTAAATTGCAGAGGTTCCACTGTTCTAGTTTGTCCCTAACAAAAGAATCCATTTATCTAAAACATAAGTATAAACACGTTTAGTACAAAACATTTAATACAAATGCAAAATTGTCATAGCATATACTATAATTAGATGCTATTCCATTAACTTACTCCTGTAACACATTTAATACAACATGCATTACAATATTATTATTACAATAATATAGCCTAGTTTGTCAAAACAGCATACAGGGTATGCTATTTTGATAGCCCCTGGTTTAATAAAAATACAGTTTCTACAGGGGTATGCTGTTTTAAAGCCCCTGGCTTAATAAAAATACAGTTTATAAAGGGGTAAGTTATGCTGTCCCGTTCTGATGGGTAACGTTATGGTGTTCTGTCAGAATACCAGTTCGAGCTGATAAATGGTCCGTGCAGTGTAAATACTGATTAACGTTATAACGTTACATACTTTAGTCATTTCTAAACGGTTTCGCTAATCTTTCGGCTAATGTTTTAATGACGTTATTAATGCTAGCGTGAAAACTGGGATAGCTAAAGTTAGCAACAATCTATCTGATCCGGAGAATTACAAAAAATGACAAAAATGAACGACAACATAAAAAAAAAACAGTTCTAAGACACGTTTAACGTTTCAGTACACATTATTTCATGTTATAAATGTTATACATCATAAAACATCATATTACTTAACTTACCTTTCACAATCAGGCTGGCGCTGCTGTCCGTTGACTGTCTGGTCCGTTAATATTTGAACCATTGAAGCGCGAACGTATTTAACCCAACAGTTAGGTTATAACTAAAATAACCCAACAGCATGAACAAATAATCCAACAAACTTTAAGATAACCCAACATAATGACCCAACATGTATACACCAACGGTTGGGTTAAATAAATAACCTTAATAAGCTTAGCACACCTATTTCTGGGGCAGTTTCTCCCATTATTCTTTGCAGGACCTCTCAAGCTCCATCAGGTTGGATGGGGAGCGTTGGTGCACAGCCATTTTCAGATCTCTCCAGAGATGTTCAATCGGGTTCAAGTCTGGGCTCTGGCTGGGCCACTCAAGGACATTCACAGAGTTGTCCCGTAGCCACTCCTTTGTTATCTTGGCTGTGTGCTTGGGGTTGTTGTCCTGTTGGAAGATGAACCTTCACTCCAGTCTGATGTCAAGAGCGCTCTGGACCAGGTTTTCATCAAGGATGTCTCTGTACACACACACACACACACACTCACGTTGGGTTTCCATGTTTTATGGGGACTTTCCATAGACATAATGGTTTTTATACTGTACAGACTATATGTTCTATCCCCTAACCCTACCCTTAAACCTAACCCTAATAGAAAACTTTCTGCATTTTTACATTTTCAAAAAACATAATTTAGTATGATTTATAAGCTGTTTTCCTCATGGGGACCGACAAAATGTCCCCACAACGTCAAAAATGTCCGGTTTTACTATCCTTATTGGGACATTTGGTCCCCACAAAGTGATAAATACACGCTCACAAACGCGCGCGCGCACACACACACACACACACACACACACACTGTGACTTTCTTGAGTCAGCTGAAACTTGTCTAGCAGTAATAGGGACGCGTCGATATATGTTGTGCTACAATCGCACGCCCTTTGAAACTATGTAGAGATGGAGTTCATGAAGCGTTTTAACAGTTTGTTTCCTACGGAAGCCCTGATCAGCAAGGTGGGGGAAAACTAACGCTGAAAAAAAAAGATTATTGTCTCAGTTCCTTCCTGAGTCTTAATTTTTTTCTCTCTTCATAAAATATTTTCTCTCATAAAATTAGTTTTTCTCTCTCTCTTCAAAACATTTTTTTTTCTCTCTCCTCAAATTTTTTTTCTTTCTCTCTTCAAAAAAAAATGCATGTACCAACCTTGGCCACCAGGTGCCACTATCAGTAAACATGTAATCTTATGCTTTTAATGCTTTCTATGCTTCTCTGCTATATAGTGAATAATACATTTATTATTTATTTAAGGGTTTTCAAACCTTAATCAAGACAAAATCAGGTTACATATGTTAGATATGGCATTCGTTGTCGTGTAACAACTGGAGATATTTTTTTGTTTTAAATTGTTTGTCTTTTTTATTATTATTTTATTAACATTCGTGAAATGCATTTTTCTTTGTTTAATCGCTTAAGGGTCCGTTCACATCGAACACGTTTTGCGTCAGTCGGTGCTGTTTATCAATTGTTTTTTCCATTTCTCTATCGTCTGTTGACAATTTCCGTCTTGCGTTTTTTGTGTTTCTTCTTCTTTCTTTCTTTTTTTTTTTCTAACATTTGAACAACAAAAGCATGTCCCGGGACACCTACGGGTTCTATGCGGTGCGTTGCGACTAGTATTTCTAACGCAAGAATACTTTCTGACTAAACGGCCCCTTGAAAATGGTTTTAAATCACTGCACGATGTTTATTAGTAAGGGAGGATATGGCACACACGACTTTGCTTGCTTGAGTGGATTTTCCGCATGACAGTTTGTGGAAGTTCTCCTGGTTACCTCCTCTCGTATAATTCACTCTTCAGCCAACTTTCCTATAACTGTCCCTATGATATTACCATAATAGGACATTGAGTTCAACACTAACATCATAGTGTTTTTGTGAAGTAATGTGTTTGGTATGTGGCTTTCAGATCAGAGGATGTGCAGGAGAGGGACAGAGAAGCCCTGCTATAAGATCACAAGCTTCCAGGACAGCAGGCTCAGAGCAAGCTTTGAGGCAGCCTGGCAGAATTGCAGGGATGATGACAGAGAGCTGCTCAGTATTGAGACAGAGAATGAGCAGCATCTGGTGGAGAAGTTTGTTCAGGAGTTCAGGGCCTCTGATGGAGACTTCTGGATAGGGATATGAAGGAACTCACAAAAAAAAGTCTCGGCTGCAGGTTGTCCATCACATTTTTTCTGGCTGGATAACAGTCATGCCACATTCAGGTAAGAGATTTGCAATCATAATAATTTAAGTTCTGATGAATTTTTTTTTTTTTTAGAATTAAATTCAGTAGTGCTCCGCAACATGTCTTCAAAGGAATAGTTCACCCCAAAATTAATAATTTACTCACCCTTATGCCATTTCAGATGTGTATGACTTTCTTTCTTCAGCAGAACACAAACTAAGATTTTGAGAAGAATATATCTCTGTTGGTCCATTCAATTAAAGTGAATGTGATTGGACCTTTGAAGATCCAAAAAGGACATAAAGACACCAGTGGTTCAATCTTTATCTTCAGAAGCAATATGATAGGTGTGAGAGAGAAACAGATAAATGTTTAAGTCCTTTTTTTACTATAAATCTCTACTTTCACATCCACATACTTTCATTTTTGGTGATTCACATTCTTCATGCATATCGCCACCTACTGGGATGGAAGGAGAATTTATAGTAAAATATTACTTAAATATTGATCTTGAAATATGATAGAGTGAAGAAAACAAGCAGAAAGAATCCCTCTGGACCCCACACACCCTGCTCACTCCCTCTTTGAACTGTTGCCCTCTGGCTGGCGCTATAGGGCACTGAGTGCCAGGACATCCAGGCACAAGAACGGTTTTTACCCTCAGTCCATTTTCCTCATGAACAATTAAACTGCCACAGGATTCCCCCATAGTGCAATAATGTAACTACTTATCTCATGTACATATGTAAATTCACATATTTAATTAAATAACTGTACATACCCCTACCTTGCACATACATTACCACTTGCACTTGTACATGCCATTCTGTTATGTCCTATTATTTGTATGTCTATTTATAATCTTACCTTGTTTTATGTTCTGTGTCTCACTATAATGTTCTGTGTGCACTTGTTTCTCCTATCACCAAAAAAAAAAAATCATTGTGTATGTGGTATGTGAGAACACTTGGCAATAAAGCTCATTCTGATTCTGATCTGTTTCCCATCCACACCTTTAAAATCACTTCTGAAGACATGGATTGTACCACTGAAGTCATATGGATCACTTTCATGCTTCCTGTATGTGGTTTTTGGAGCTTCAAAATTCTGTCCACCATTCACTTGCATTGTATGGAGCTACAGAGCTGAGAAATTCTTTCGAAAATCTTTGTGTTCAGCAGAAGAAAGAAGTCATACTGGTATGTGTAGTTATAATCACCCTGGCACCAATGGAAATGAAGCCTCACACAAGACACCAAAATATTTGGTGATTTTTGATCACACTTCATTTAAGGTGTATGTGTGTTTGATTATTAATATCAGACAGCCCCTCACTCCATCCTCAGGGCACCAGCTAAGGAGTTTCACTTTAACTGTAAAAGAATGATCCAAATGGACCATTCAATAAATTAGAAATATGTAAATTGGAGGGAGCTGGTCATCTGAAAATCTTCTTTGAAATTCATGTGTTTTGGACCCTTAATCCTTTAGAACTCTTCTGTATCATCAACACAAGGAACGCACAGTTTTAATTAAATTAGTTTTATTTTCAAAAAAGATAAACAAGAATAACTAACAAAACTACAAAATGGCACTAATATGCTAAAAGATAACATATATGAATAGGTAAATGAAAGTGCTTAAGATGGAAAATGCAAGTGGATGAATTGGATGTAACAATGGCAAAGTATGACTATTATCTTATTGAAAGATAAATGGCTGTTTCTCTGTTAATTAATAAGGTGAAAACCTTGTTTCTATATATATATAAAAATAACTCATAGATTATTTGTTACACAGGATATGTAATCTATTGAACATTAGAAAATCAAAAACTTATAGTATACACACAAATGCCAAAGTCTCTGGAAAGAGGTTTAGTAGTGATTGAGTTTTCTTCTTGATGGATCAATGCGTTCAGCTACATATTCCACTGGGGCTCAGTGGACAGACCATAATTGCAGTGTCAAGAATAATTTCATCTGCAAGTTCTCATAGGTTGGCTTTGCTCATGTTAATATTATCTGTCACTTAAAGATATTTAATCGGCAACAACTATGAGACAAGCATCTCATAGCCTAAATATGGGAACGTTTATGTAAAAGACTTAAAAAATGTAAAATGAGCTGAAAGCTCTGCTGTGACCTCCATGTGTTTAGAAAAGCATACTGTTCACACTCCAGCAGGAAATTTGACAACACACATAGGTAAACAAATCTGTATGTTTTATCTGGTGCTTTTGCTACTTTTTCCCCTGACTTGCAATTAAAACATTACTATTACTATTAAATATTGCTATTACAGTGTAACAGGAAAGAATATTACTTCAAATAACCAAGCTCTATAGGCCTTGTTATATGTGTTAAAAATATAAATAAATAAGAGTAACAAATGCAAATGTGATTTCATGTTTCCCTCCATGTTCATGTGTCTTGTTTTCATTGGTTTATTGTCTTGTTATCTTGTTATCAGTTTTGTCTGTTCATTGGCTCCCTCGTCATTGTTTTACCCCTTGTCCATTTATTAGAGCCCTCATGTTTACCATTGTCCTTTGTCAGGTATTGTGAATGTAACTTTGTTGTATTGTTCATGTCATGCCATGTGACAAGTCAGGTTTAGTCAAGTCAAGTTCATGGTTTTGTAATTTGTTCACGTTGTGAGTTATGTTTTTGGATTTCACGATTGATAACAAACTGCACTTGGGTTCATCACACATCATCGTCATTGTCAGCAACATTCGCTACAGAAATACCTGACCTAACAATGAACCCAGCAATCCAACTCATACGCCTACGTCAGCAGAATCGTCCCCTGGAGGATTATGTGGAGGACTTCTTTGCTCTGGCATGCCAGGTGGACTTTAATGAGGACATTTTCTGGGCAGGTTTCAGTGAGCCAGTTTTCTTCCTGATGGCTGACGGTCGGAATACCAACAACCTGACCTGGTATATTGACCTTGCCCTTCAAATAAGTGGTTCACTGTGGGGGAGGCGGATGACGAGCCGGAGTCCCATGTCATGGTCGACGAGCCGGAGTCCCACGTCATGGTCGACGAGCCGGAGTCCCATGTCATTGTCTCTGAGCTAGCACCATCTTTTGCTCCGCATCCTGAGCCTGCTCCATGCAGTGTCACTGCCATGCCTGAGCCTGTTTCATGCCATGTCACAGCCATGCCTGAGCCTGCTCCATGCCATGTCACAGCCATGCCTGAGCCTGCTCCATGCCATGTCACAGCCATGCCTGAGCCTGCTCCATGCCATGTCACAGCCATGCCTGAGCCTGCTCCATGCCATGTCACTGCCACGCCCCAGCCTGCTCCATGCCATGTCACTGCCACGCCCCAGCCTGCTCCATGCCATGTCACTGCCACGCCTCAGCCTGCTCCATGCCATGTCACTGCCACGCCTCAGCCTGCTCCATGCCATGTCACAGCAACGCCCCAGCCTGCTCCATGCCATGTCACTGCCACGCCTCAGCCTGCTCCATGCCATGTCACAGCCATGCCTGAGCCTGCTCTATGCCATGTCACAGACATGCCTGAGCCACTCCATGTGATAGGCCATGTGATAGTCCCTATGGCTTGGCTTGGTCCTCAGCCCCACCGGCTCCACCTCAGTCTTCCGAACACCCAGCTCCACCTTGCTCCTCCGAGCCTCCAGTGCCGCCTTAGTCCTCCCTGCCTCTGGCTCCACCCTGGCCCTTCGAGTCTTCGGCTACTCTCTGGGCACCAAGTTCCCTGGGGTCGCCCCTCAAGTCTCTCACGGTTCCGCCTTCAATTGACTCTGCCCTGGTCCCATGCCCCACGTCCTAACTCAAGGACCCACACCACCCCCAGCTCCCTACAAAACTTTGGAATTATTTTATGTTTAATTATTATATGTGTTTGTCCATGTTTTGGGGCGTCGGGGAATAAACATGAATCAACAGATTCATATCAACGGGGGGGATATGCCATGTTTATTCTGTTGATTCATGTTTATTTATTTTGAAATTCTAGTTCCTTTCCTTCTGGTTTTATGGTTCCCTAGTCATGTGATTTCATGTTTCCTGCCATGTTCATGTGTCTTGTTTTCATTGGTTTGTTGTCTTGTTATCTTGTTATCAGTTCTGTCTGTTCATTGGTTCCCTCGTCATTGTTTTACCCCTTGTCCTTGCATTTAAGCCCTCATGTTTACCATTGTCCTTGTCAAGTATTGTGAATGTAACAATTTGTTGGATTGTTCATGTCTATGAACTATGAACTATTCCTTTAATTTTGTTTAAGATAAACAGTACATTCTGTTGATTTGACTACAGTATTTAATTGTGGATTAAAATAAAAAACATAGCCCAAAGATCATTCACCATATTAAGTCAAGTGTCTTTTTCAAGGCCGAACATAATGACTGCTTATTAATCATTAATGGTAATACTAAGGGTTTCAGGTCTTGAGCAACTGACTTTGGTACCAAAGCCCCAACTTATCACAATTAATAATTATAGGATAAAAACAGATGTATCATAGTCATCAGTTAATTAAGCAATATATAATCAGTTTATAATCAGTTAAAGTGCAATTTATTATGTTTCTGTAACGATCCACACCGTCTTTGGTTTGTTTACCTTTTTACTTTTAGTTTTTGGCACTTTTTATGTTCCACATTGTTCTTTGTTTATGCACTCTTTGAGTTTTGGCACCTTTTATGTTCCGTATTGCTTTCTGTTTTAAGCACTCTTATTTTGAAGTTTTGTCATGTCCTGTCCTCCCTCCTCGTCCATGTGTCCGCTCCCCATTGGTTTATTGTTTAACTACTTTACTCTCTGTTCTAGTCTTGTCATTGGTTTTAGTTAATTACCTCTTCACCTTGTTATTAGTTCTCATTGTCCATTGGTTTATGTTTTCCCTTGTTTTGTATTTTAGGTCCTGATGTTCACCTTGTCCTTTGTCGGTCGTTGGTTGATGTTAGTGTTTGATGTCTGAAGCTCAGTCCCGTATCCAGCCTTATTCCGTGTTCCTGCCTAAGCCCACTTTGCAAAACCCCCCGTGTTGTTTTCTTGTTTTCATTTCTTTAGTTTTCCCCTCGTGGAGGTTTGTTTTGTTCCTGCCTTTGTGTTTCCTGTTTATTTATTAAACTGCATTTGGATCCTCACTCCCTCGTCTGACCTCATCATTACAGAACGACCGACCAAACTAATGGATCCAGCAGCCTGCACCGCTCAACAGGCCAATCTTCTGCTTCTCGGCCTCAGACAGGAGGATCGCCCAATTGAGGTCCACGTCCGTGAGTTTCTCGAGCTGGCCAACCTGTCTGACTTCTCGGAGTTTCTTTTGGTCGGTTTCTTCCGGGCGAATCTAGACCCCTCTCTGAAGGAGCTTCTCCCACCAGCGACCCCAGGCTGGACGCTCATGGCGTACCTTGAAGCGACCCTGAGGATCTGTGGCTCTCCTCTGACTGTGGGCATTGCAGAGGAGGCCGCTATCTCTCCCCACACAGAGGTCACCTCCCAGCCTTCCATGACTCGTTCCTCCACGCCTGCTACGGCCAACGTACCCCCAGCCTTGTCTGTCCCTGGGCCAACGTTGACAACCCCGTCCGCCAGGAGGAGGAGGAGAAGAGGAAAGGCTTCTGCTTCCCGGTCTCCGCCTGCCACGGCCAACGAGCCAACGCCCACGCCTGCCACGGCCAACGCCCACGCCTGCCACGGCCAACGAGCCAACGCCCACGCCTGCCACGGCCAACGAGCCAACGCCCACGCCTGCCACGGCCAACGAGCCAACGCCCACGCCTGCCACGGCCAACGAGCCAACGCCCACGCCTGCCACGGCCAACGAGCCAACGCCCACGCCTGCCACGGCCAACGAGCCAACGCCCACGCCTGCCACGGCCAACGAGCTGGAAGCCTCGTCCGTCCCAGAGCCGGCGTTGCCAGCCTCGTCCGTCCCAGAGCCGGCGTTGCCAGCCTCGTCCGTCCCAGAGCCGGCGTTGCCAGCCTCGACCGTCCAAGAGCCAGAGCCCGCGCCTGTAGCCTCGACCGTCCAAGAGCCAGAGCCCGCGCCTGTAGCCTCGACCGTCCAAGAGCCAGAGCCCGCGCCTGTAGCCTCGACCGTCCAAGAGCCAGAGCCCGCGCCTGTAGCCTCGACCGTCCAAGAGCCAGAGCCAGCGCCTGTAGCCTCGACCGTCCAAGAGCCAACACTTCCTGAACCTCCCACGGCTCCGCCCCTTGAGCCTCCCACGGCTCCGCCTCTCGAGCCTTCGAGATCACAGTCACCACAGCCTGCCACGCCTCAGTCACCAGAGCCTGCCACGCCTCAGTCACCAGAGCCTGCCACGCCTCAGTCACCAGAGCCTGCCACGCCTCAGTCACCAGAGCCTGCCACGCCTCAGTCACCAGAGCCTGCCACGCCTCAGTCACCAGAGCCTGCCACGCCTCAGTCACCAGAGCCTGCCACGCCTCCGCCTCCAGAGCTTTCCACAGCTCCGCCTCCAGAGCTTTCCACAGCTCCGCCTCCAGAGCTTTCCACAGCTCCGCCTCCAGAGCTTTCCACAGCTCCGCCTCCAGAGCTTTCCACAGCTCCGCCTCCAGAGCTTTCCACAGCTCCGCCTCCAGAGCTTTCCACAGCTCCGCCTCCAGAGCTTTCCACAGCTCCGCCTCTCGAGCCTCCCAGAGCTCCGCCTCCAGAGCTTCCCAGCGCATTGCCTCTCGAGTCACCCAGCGCACTGCCTCTCGAGCCTTTGAGACCAAGGTCAGGGCCTCCCACGCCTCAGCCACCCGAGCCTTCCGCACCCCTGTCTCCCGAGCCCTCCGCGCCTCTGCTGCCAGAGTCCCCCAGGTCTCCGCCTCAGAGGACTGCCTCGGCTCTGCCTGCAGCTGCTCCGCCTTCCACGGCTCTGTCTGCTCCGCCTTCCATGGCTCTGTCTGCTCCACCTCCCACGGCTCTGCCTTCGCCTACTAAAACCCCAGGACTTTCCAAGCCTCCTTGGTCACTGCCTACTATGGCACCGTCCCTGGGGGCCTCCTCAACTCCTCTCAGGCCTTCTGGCCTTGTCCTGTGGCCTCCTAGGCCTTCTGACCCTGCCTTGTGGCCTCCTCTCAGGCCTCCTGACCCTGCCTTGTGGCCTCCTCTCTGGTCTTCTGACCTTGTCCTGTGGCCACCTCCCTGGCCTTCTGACCCTGCCTTGTGGCCTCCTCTCAGGCCTTCTGACCCTGCCTTGTGGCCTCCTCTCAGGCCTTCTGACCCTGCCTTGTGGCCTCCTCTCGGGCCTTCTGACCCTGCCTTGTGGCCTCCTCTCGGGCCTTCTGACCCTGCCTTGTGGCCTCCTCTCGGGCCTACTGACCCTGCCTTGTGGCCTCCTCCCTGGCCTTCTGACCCTACCTTGTGGCCTCCTCCCTGGCCTTCTGACCCTACCTTGTGGCCTCCTCCCTGGCCTTCTGACCCTGTCTTGTGGCCCCCTCCCAGGCCTTCTGATCCTGTCTCATGGTCTCCTGACCCTATCCCGTGGCCTCCTCCTGACCCTGTCCCAGTCCTGAGGCCGTCTCCAAAGCCTCCTGACCCTGCCCTAGCCTTGTGGCCATCCCCTAGACCCCCTGACCCGATCCCTGCCCTACGGCCACTTCCCCGGCCTCCAGACCCAGTCCCTGCCATGGGGCTGCCTCCCTGGCCACCTGACCCGATCCCTGCCCTACGGCCACTTCCCTGGCCTCCAGACCCAGTCCCTGCCATGGGGCTGCCTCCCTGGCCACCTGACCCGATCCCTGCCCTACGGCCACCTCCCCGGCCTCCTGACCCAGTCCCTGCCCGATGGATGCCCCCCGACCCGGTCCCCTCCTTCAAGTTGTCCCCTGGGCACCTACCCGGCCTCCTTGTTCTCCTGACCACCCATCTGTTCTGTCACTGTCTTCCTGTCCACGTCTTGTCCCTCTGTCCCCCTCGTGTTCCCTAGATCTGCCTGTTTGTTTTCGTTGTCGTTTTGCCCCTCCTTTGATTAGGAGCGTCTGGGATCCGCTCCTTAAAGGGGGGGCTCTGTAACGATCCACACCGTCTTTGGTTTGTTTACCTTTTTACTTTTAGTTTTTGGCACTTTTTATGTTCCACATTGTTCTTTGTTTATGCACTCTTTGAGTTTTGGCACCTTTTATGTTCCGTATTGCTTTCTGTTTTAAGCACTCTTATTTTGAAGTTTTGTCATGTCCTGTCCTCCCTCCTCGTCCATGTGTCCGCTCCCCATTGGTTTATTGTTTAACTACTTTACACTCTGTTCTAGTCTTGTCATTGGTTTTAGTTAATTACCTCTTCACCTTGTTATTAGTTCTCATTGTCCATTGGTTTATGTTTTCCCTTGTTTTGTATTTTAGGTCCTGATGTTCACCTTGTCCTTTGTCGGTCGTTGGTTGATGTTAGTGTTTGATGTCTGAAGCTCAGTCCCGTATCCAGCCTTGTTCCGTGTTCCTGCCTAAGCCCACTTTGCAAAACCCCCCGTGTTGTTTTCTTGTTTTCATTTCTTTAGTTTTCCCCTCGTGGAGGTTTGTTTTGTTCCTGCCTTTGTGTTTCCTGTTTATTTATTAAACTGCATTTGGATCCTCACTCCCTCGTCTGACCTCATCATTACAGTTTCAATAATTTTCTAAAGCAGATTTTTTTCATCTCTTCATCAAAAATAGGCTTTAACTCTCCCTTTTCAACAATTTCAGTCTTTCAATTTCTCTTTCATATGATTTAATATTTACTACATACTCATTGCTACTTTACCTGTATTGCTGCTATTGATATCGGTGGTGTGGGATGTTCAGACTCAGGTCTAGGAGGTATGTAATGCAGTGCCTACATTATTTAACATTGATTATATTTGTTAATTAATATATGTATATTACCTCATACTTGCCATTTTAAATATATTTCAAACTGTACCTTTGCAGGAGAAAAGACCAGAATGAAATCTATGCAGTGCTAGGGCAGTGGGTGCATTTGGTCCAAAAAGTCCAAATGAATATGAACGCACAAACAAATTCAAGGATGCAAGAGCTCCTCTGGAGTACACGAGCTCCAAAATTACTTCCACCATCAGTCAATTTGAGGACTATGAGAATGTTCCGAGCAGAATTACACAGTGTGGTTTTGTCACTAATGACATTTATAAGACCTGTCGGAACCCCTCGGCACTAGAGGCCGGATGGGTGGACAATGGCATCTATGGATACTAGAACACTCTATATACTGACTAGCAGAGTGACCTCTCTCCCACTGTCGTGGCTGGCT
Organism: Moxostoma hubbsi; assembly: GCA_032164185.1. Classification (NCBI taxonomy): domain Eukaryota; kingdom Metazoa; phylum Chordata; class Actinopteri; order Cypriniformes; family Catostomidae; genus Moxostoma; species Moxostoma hubbsi. The sequence continues at coordinate 19,993,969 of JAVLUX010000030.1, read as the reverse complement.
CTCCCACTATCTTTGATCTCCTCTCCCATCTGTATGCCAACTCTTTGATGTGCACTACGTGTGACCTGGAATGAAGGATGGGGAGGCCTTTGAGGGGTCAATGCAGGAGTGTACAGTGAAGCCTAGATTCCCATAACTGACTATTCAAAGAAGCATGAAGGTGTCATCGGCTTGTGGGAGCTTCCTCTGTTGAAGCTGGCATCCTGGAACAGGAGCTTCCATTTGGAAATTCACAAAACAGTGCACTGACCTCTAAGCCCATCTCAACAACATCCTTTTGTATCTCTTAGAATGCCCTCTCCAAGGATTCCTGATGTTGTCCCCTTGTATTTAAGATGAAAGCTACTGTGTAAACATGCAGTTTTGAGCTGGGCAACAACCAAACACTGACCAACCAGAAAGTTGTTGCTGACATATTCTGGGATTCCTAGAATCACACTAGAATCAAATATGTTTTGTTCAAATATTTGTCCACTGTGTAAAAAAATAAAATAAATAAATATTAGAAAAAAATAGTTATATTGTAAAATATTGTAAAATACAGTATTTAATATGAATTTTGCTTTTGAGAATCAAATTATGAACAAAAAAGGTAAATTATGAATGATTGATTCTTTGGATTGTAAATGCTATATATGTATATTTTTTGTGCTTGAGATATAAGAGCTGTCTAATTCTTTGGACTTGAGATTGTACATAGAAGATGCAATTTGTGTGTGTGTGTGTGTGTGTGTGTGTGTGTGTGTGTGTTCTTTGATTGTATTATAATGAATAAAACTATTTTAGACTAATTTAGACCTTATCTCGACTGGGAATCTTTTAAAGTTTAGGTCAGTGGTTTTCATATATTTATGACAATAGTTTCTACCTATCTCATCCGTGTCATCACACGTCACTGCTTCTTTTTCCATTCTCGTCAGTTGAAGATGAGTATATTTACCAAACCAGTCTGCTATTTTACATTGTGTAGCATTTGTTGCTGTGTTATCTTATTTCAAAGATTTTGAGCAAAACAGTATTCTATAGAACAGTATAATTATTCTGCAGAATCCTCTGACGTCAGAGAGCAGGAATCGCAGCAACAGGAAATATGAAATGAGATTGCAGTATATTGCCAGGAGATGTCGCCATATGACAGTCAACCTAAAACTTTGTCATACACATAAGTAGTGTAGCTTTGAGGATATGTGACACTAATGGCTTACATTGACTTTCAAATATGGACGCTAGATTTTTCTGCACTTATGGTCAAATCTAGAGCTTTAGATAAAAAAAAAATAATCAACGTAATGTGACAACTGTTATTTAGAATTTATTTCGAAGACTGTAATTCGCGCGTAAATCGCTTCAGAATGCACATTCAAATATTTAAAATGAACTCAAGATAATATTTGAATATTATAAACAGAATGATTGGCCTGACCATAATCAATAGTAGGCTTATTTACTGCATTCCTCTAAGACACATGACAATAAACAGCTTAATGTTTGTAATCCGGTATATACAATGATTACATTGAGCAATGTGGCACGCCTGCTATGAGCTCTGCAGGGTTCGGTTAAAAACTCTTGATTCAGTGGTGCCCTATATGTCAAATAAATAGAACACATAAAATACGTGACATACTTGATCTTAAGATATAATAGATAACACTTATATGTAGATAAAAGATAACACTCCAATCAACAAACTGCAATCATCGACTGATAACACACTGCACAGCTTTCAAATAAGAGCACGTATCACTCTGCTCTCTTTCCTCGACTGAAGTACGAAAAAAGACTTTATCACAGTTGCTGCCGGCGACAGTTTCACAGCCAGCTACCAACAACAGACGGTCGACCAAACAGACGCTTTATTTATTTATTTATTTATTTTCGTATCATTAGGTTTTTGTCTTATATTCACATTACGTAAACAAAGAACAGTGAGCACTGCATTAAATAAATACAAGAAAATTAGGTGTGTTCATTATAATACATGAATAGATAAGTCAAATAAAATTATAAATAAAATAGGTTATTTTTGCCATTTTATATACATTTAAGAGATTGTTTGGTATGAGATATGTATTTCAACTAAACAGACCGACGCTCTTTCATAATAGCAATACTGCCGGTTGACGTAAGAGGTGGGTCTGGTCGTCTTGGTAACGAATTGGCAGTGAAGTGTGGAACCGCTTTAAAGCCCCGCCCCCTGTACAAATACTCCATATACTATGACGTCAATGCACGTCAACCAGAGAACATGATGCCTCCTGCAAGTCAACTCGTGTACTCTCGCAAACAGAGCTGAAATATTAGACCGCTATTGTATTTGAAGGAGGGTGGCGTGACACATCGCCACACTCCTGAACGCTTAATTTCTTCTGAGCGGAACATCAGTGATCAAACTGGCCGACAGACAGGGATTTCTACACGGTCTATTTTTAATAGACACATTTTAGCTTCTGCCGACCTCGTTATCTTGAGGCTGAAGTGGCAGGTCTTTTCTGTTCCCGAACTATAGTTTTGCACATAAAGCATGGTCATGGCTGACTGTCACCAAAAGCCAGTGCTCCGGGGACCGGTCCGAGTGGGCTTCTACGATATCGAGCGGACTCTTGGAAAGGGCAATTTCGCGGTTGTAAAACTAGCAAGACATCGTATAACTAAGACAGAGGTGAGTTTGGAATATGAACTGCACTGTATAATAAAAGAAGAAGAAAAATCCTCATGCACGCATGTTGGGAAGTAAACAATTTAATTGGAACAAAGTTGTGGTCTTATTAGTAATAGTTAGTGTTGTTAGCTTGATCGTTCCTTTTAATCGTTCGTTCATAGAAGTGTGGATAATCGTTATGTTTGGAGTTTGTTATTATTAACCTAGGGTAATAACAACCTGTTGCCTTCTGAAGAGCTGAAACCGTAATGCAACTTTGCAAGAGAGGATGAACATGTCAAAAACTAATTATAAAAGGATATACTAAATACTAAAGTGTATGTATACTGATTATAAAGTATGAAATAGCAAGACATCGTGCTGGTTTAAGTGCACTTTTAATATGGGGCATGTTGTTTGTTTGTGCAGAGGTTGCATAAGCAACAGGGGTGATTTTGTGATTATATCTGATAATCTGATGGCTCCCTTACATTCCTTTATAAGAAACCCTGCTGAGTATTTTAATGCATGCCATTCTGTCACTGAGATTATGAAGTAAAGTTTGGGGTTATAATGTTTACAGTGCAGTCATAGGTGCAAGATGCAATCTGCACTTGGTTAGACTTGTAAGTGTGCAACTGCAGATGTAGAATTTTGCAATGGAGCAGTCAGTGTGTCTGGGCATTAAGATACTAAATAGGATTATGTTATACACAGTTGACACATCTCTGCTATGGCTGCCTTGGGGCATCTTCATCTCTGCGGGAAGGACACTGCCTCTGCTTCCAGAGTTTCCTAGCAGTCTCTTGTGTTTTAAGTTTCTCTATACAACACTCTCTGAGCTATCTTAAGGATACACGCTCATTATACTGTGTGTCTATTGCTTTCTTCCAGCTGTAATATCGCCTGCACTGTTCACGGTTCCAATCAGCCTACTGCCAGACTGGATGACAAGCCATATTCACACAGGACTACTGTTTCGGTTTAATATTTGTATTGAAGTTACAGGGTTCCAACGGTCATGGAAAACTTAGAAAATAGCACAGAATTTTAAAATGGTGTTTCCAGGGCTGGAAAAGTTATGGAAATTAATAACATCTCATAAGTAGCGTATATACATTTTGTCCCAGTTATTCTCTGCTCTAAAATCTTTCATTTGGCTGGATTATTGCTCTTGTTTATTGGTTGCAAGTCATACAGTACTGTGCAAAAGTTTTAAGCACTTATGAAAAATGCTGTATAGCAAGGATTTCTTCAATAATAATTTCACAAATAGTTTTATTTATCAGTTAATATTATACATTAAACATCTAGTTGACAAAACAAAAAAAAAAGCTAAATCAATATTTTGTGTGACCACCATTGCCTTCAAAACAGCACCAATTCTCCTAGGTACACCTGGACACAGTTTTTCTTGGTTGTTGCAGATAAGATGTTCCAAGATTCTTGGAGAGTTCACCACAGTTCTTCTATCTATTTAGGCTGTCTCAAATGCTTCTGCGTCTTCATGTAATCCCAGACAGACCCAAAAGATGTTCAGAGGGGGGCTCTGTGGGGGTCATGCCATTTGTTGCAGGGCTCCCTGTTCTTCTATTCTAATCTTTTCTATTTGCTAAAGGAAAGTTTGGGAGTCTAACATATATATATTTCCTATTGACACACTAAAGCTGAAGATATAAATAACCATCTTAAAACAAATGCTTTTGTGAAACATCTTATGTGCTTAAGACTTTTGCACAGTTCTGTAGTTTTGACCGATTTGTGAATGAATTGTTATTTTGAGTCAGTTCTTTTCAACAAATTGGTCAAATTGGTTAAAAAATCATATTGTTAAGGGAAGAGGTGCTCTGACATTTTTAGTTATCTTTATACATTGAAAATACTGTATGTATGGTTTAATTTTGGCTATGTCAGAAGCTTTTTGGGGTTGTCTTGAAAATACTGTATATTTCTCTTTTTGGTTCTGTTGCAGTATGTGGTTGAAAAACAGCACTGCGGTGTTGTAAAACTTCAAAACATAAATGTTTTATAACAAAGTTCAGAGTGTTTTCTCTGCTTCTGTATATTTATTTTTACTGAACATTATGATTATAATGTGTGTAAAGCTATGAGTGGTTATTAAATGGTAAATTACTTGTCTGGCAAATGATGAAAAGCCTGTGGGAAAATGATGAGATAATTTGAATCATTAGCCTAGTTCAATAGTTTAGCTGTGAACCAGACGTTTATGTGTCTGTTAGCTTTGCTCATGTGAAATCTGCCTTTGATGTGCACCAGGGGTTGTGAAATCGACTTGTGAATTTAGTGTATATTGAAGAATAGCTTGAGGCATCGGGGTCAGTGCCAATGAAAGTCTCTGTGCTCTTGATTCAACAGGTGGCTGTAAAGATCATTGACAAGACTCAGCTGGATGCTGTAAACCTGGAGAAGATCTATCGTGAAGTACAAATCATGAAAATGCTGGACCACCCGCACATCATTAAACTGTACCAGGTAATGCCTTCCCAAACAGTTTCCTTAAAATAATAGCTTGTTAGCTTTACTTTTTCCAAATGAGTGATACCAAAACCCTGTGATGGTACAATGGTACAGTGATGGTATTGGATGGTAATATCATGGTACTTTGATAAATACCATGATAATGACTGATTACCATATCCATGGTATGTACGTAGTTCAAAAAGGTACTCTAAGAATACCAACCTTACAAAGAACTTCTGTGGTGGTATCAGATGGTAATACCGTATTTCTTTCAAATATGCCATGAAGTTCATGTACCTTGATCTGATGGAACGTCCAAGAAAACCATGGTACATGTCTAAAATTATGGTAGTACCATGGTACCATGTCCATAAATCTTTTGTTATATATATTGGTAGTACATGGTAATACAGTTTGGTAATAAAGTGCATGCTACTATACTGTCCAAAAAAATGCATGGTAATAGTACCATGGTACGTTTTAGTTCTATATGTTAGTCAAGGTTTTTAAGAGCTCAGTGAATTTATACAGCATTTCACCTGAGCCAATATCTCCAAATTGCCATCCATCAGGCCAAAGTTAATGGCTAATGGCTAATGGCTTAAATGTTCACATGGCCACATTAAATTTGTCAAGCTGGAATCAAGCCTGTTTTTTTTAGCAGGAGATCATTGGCACTCTTGAGTCACACAAATACTTAGAAGATGAGATAGCCTAACTTCTCTCCCAGTGTGACTTCACTTTTGCATTATGTAAGACTTCAGGTCACTTTGTTTTTTGGGAATGTGAATAGTGCTTCGTTATTATACAACGTAACGGCTCCAGTCCAGGGCTTGCCGTGTAATCATAGTGTATAATTATTTCCAACAGTTACTCCATTCAAACGGCATGGGTCAATTAGTCATTTCCTTTCAGGCTTTATAAACAGAGAGCTGCTCTGCAGGCCCCTGCTTTCTCATCTCTAGCCCCCTGTTTCCCTCTGCCCCATCTGCCACGGCTCAGGGTCCTAACACCAAGCAGCTGCTCTGCACACTCATGCACACACGCTTGTAACACAGCAGCAAATGTTCCATATTTACTGTGGCGCTCTGCCTTTGTTCACATGTCATACGTTTGCTGCATTACAATGCAAGTTTTTTTGACTTTTCATCTTGATTTACATTTGCTCTGTTCCAAAACCTAGCGAGATGCCTGTGGAGGCAGCATTCTAAAGGAATAGTTTATCCAAAAATGAAAACTCAGCCGCATGACTTTCTTGCTTAAACAGAACACAAAAGGAGATGTTTTTATGAAGATCCACTTTTGTCTTTGCGATACAATTGCAGTGGATGGTGCCACACTTTAATGCTTAAAGAAAGGACCCAAAAGTGGTCATAAAACTTGTGCATCATATTCCACAGTCATATTCACAGACTGTTTGGTGAGACCTAAAATTAAGTAATTTTTCAGAAAAAATCTTGATTCATTCTAGGGTTGTCAAAAGTACTGGTACTTCGGTAACAAGTCAACACTATAATATGTAAAAGATGTAATGATATCAGTGTTTCTGCAGTACCGGTATTACCAACACTGACTCAATTCGGTACTGGCACGCTGTCAGAAACACAAATGGCTGCTTACAAATACTCGCATGCTTATTTGAACACTTGTTTTGTGACTCTTTTCACTGAAATGGACAATTAATTACATTTAAAATTGTGATATATGCTAGTGTGATTATTAAACAAATGGATGCAATTTAATTAAATAAATATACAGTCTACATGTACTTTGTGCTGAAAAGGGAATGTGTGAATCTGCTCATATGCTAAAAACAACCAGGGATTGACATTATCCCCCGCCAAATGTGGGTAGAAATCAGCAGTGGCAGGTAATTCCGTCACCCTAACTAGTCACTTTGACTGGTGGCCACAACCAAAGCAAATTTAATTGTATTCATCTTGCGTTCAGTGCCTTATTATATGCCTCTCATAACTTACACGTGCATCTGTGCGGGCCAAATGAAGCATGCTTTCGCATGAACCACCTCAGCATTCTCCAGAGATAAGATCGCTGTGGACGCATGACGCAATTTTCACATGCACCCTGAATTTTGTTGGCTTGCATACTCAAATTATTTATGAGTCCATAAGGTGGCAACACTTACCATGGTGGAAAGCCATTGCTTTTACAAAAATGCACTAGATTAAACAACAGAGAAGACGGAACAAACACTGTGAATGTTCACTTCAGGAGCACGTGTGTGATGAGGCAGAAGATGCATGCATATTTATGACTCAAGTCTGAAAGAATATTAAGACATCCTGAAGAGGAATAGTCCAGTATCTTGTAGCAGTCATGTGCTCATGTGTTAACCGCCTGTGTATGTGCACACAGTGAAATTAAGTACTTTTTGAAAGGTGAACGTTCTACTGTATGCAGACGCTAAGCGTTCGTGTAAAAATTGAAGGGCTTTAGAAGGCAGCTGACTTTTGTAGGTAGTAGACAGCGAGGCAATGTTCTTGGTTGGAACAGAGTAACAGTACAGTATTATGTGCACACTCATTTCAAGCACGTTATATTTGTCATATTCCTCATTTTCCTCATGCATTATTTATGTAGGTCTCCAGGCAGCATGTTTTGCTGGATGACACTTTGTTCCCAATTAGTTTTGACAATAGCGTGACCCTTCCCTCAACATAATGCGACGCACGACCAGTGGTTAGTCATATAAACAGACAGCCAACGTAGTGTATAATCAACAATTCACATGAGATCATTTGAGTTATTTCCAGCTATTTGCATATTTGGTAGCTGTTTGGGTGAAGTGCTTTGTGGTCATTGTGCTCTGAACAGTTCTGAGATCACAGCTTCCATCAAAACAACTTTCTCGAAGATGCAAGTGAATGTTTAGGAGTTTAAAACATGATTCATATTCTGGCCTAGTTGTTGATTTTTATTAGTCAACCCAGTAATCCTTTAAATGGCAAGAACATTAAATCCTCTCCAAGTTGATGCCAGATAAGGCTGATTTACACAACAGCCTCTCAGTACAAATGAGGTTGATGTATCAGTAAACCCCAATTTAATTGGCTGCATAAACGCCTAACAGTAGTGTTTATGTGGGACTCATTGAATGTATCTGAATCTGCTTCTCTTCTCTACATTTAGGTCTATTCATCTTTTTGTTTTGTTTGGCTAATTCTGGAGGCCTCCCACACATTGCTGGCTCTGACACTGCACTGTGAATCGAGCCTACGATTACACCAGCATTGCTGCTCTGATTCATATGTGTTTCATTATGCTATCAACTGAATGAGATACTTAAGTTTTCATCTGCTGAATGTAGCTGTGATTTTTTTTTTTTTTTTTTCATAGACTCACTCACTTTTTTTTTTAAAGAATTCTGAACCCACTCAATGGTTCATGTGTTATTGGATCTAAACTCAGCAAAAAAGAAATGTCCTCTCACTTTCATCTGCTTTTATTTTCATTAAATTTAACATGTGTAAATATTTGTATGAACATAAAAAGATTCAACAACTAAGACAAACTGAACAGGTTCCACAGACATGTGATTAACAGAAATGGAATAATGTGTCCTTGAACAAAGGGGGGGTCAAAATTAACAGTCAGTAACTGGTGTGACCACCAGCTGCATTAAGTACTGCAGTGAGACAAAACCACGACTCGTCAGTGAAGAGCACTTTTTGCCAGTCCTGTCTGGTCCAGCGAAAGTGGGTTTGTGCCCATAGGCGACGTTGTTGCTGGTGATGTCCGGTAAGGACCTGCCTTACAACAGGCCTACAAGCCCTCAGTCCAGCCTCTCTCAGCTTATTGCAGACAGTCTGAGCACTGATGGAGGGATTGTGTGTTCCTGGTGTAACTCGGGCAGTTGTTGTCATCCTGTACCTGTCCCCCGATTGTGATATTCGGATGTACTGATCCTGTGCAGGTGTTGTTACACGTGGTCTGCCACTGCGAGGATGATCAGCTGTCCTTCCTGTCTCCCTGTAGCACTGTCTTAGGCGTCTCACTATTTTATTGCCCTGACCACATCTGCAGTCCTCATGCCTCCATGCAGCATGCCTAAGGCACATTCACACAGATGAGCAGGGACCCTGGGCATCTTTCTTTTGGTGTTTTTCAGAGTCAGTAGAAAGGTCTCTTTAGTGTCCTAAGTTTTTATAACTGTGACCTTAATTGCCTACCGTCTGTAAGCTATTAGTGTCTTAACGACCGTTCCACAGGTGCATGTTCATTAATTGTTTATGGTTCATTGAATAAGCATGGAAAACATTGTTTAAACCCTTTACAATAAAGATCTTTAAAGTTATTTGGATTTTTACAAAATTATCTTTAATATACAGTGTCCTGAAAAGGGGACGTTTCTTTTTTTGCTGAGTTTATTCTACATATAGTTCTACATATAAAATACATACACTGTAAATTATGTTTTGTCAGGCAACTTAAAATAAAATGCTTCATGTGGTGACATTTTAATGAATTGGTCATATGGAGTAATTTAAGTAAAATATATATTATGTTATATTACTGAATCACAGGGTGGGTAAAAATATAGATTTTACGATGCATTGTGGTGTTTGAACAATCTCTATCGATTCTTAAATCCCAAGTTTGATCTTTCACTCTACGTGGCAATCCTCTACAATGTGAGAAAATCACTCGCATATGCAAACACATTTTGCGGTATATGACAAAAAATTTGATTAACCACTGGCTGTACATATTCAGAATTCACTCACCATGATTGAGTGTATATTGGCCAAGAAGTTCAGTACCGTGATCCTTTCATTGTGTTTTGAGAGTACAGCTTTGGTTTGACTCATTCTCTAAAACATGTGTCCAAAGATGAGATCCACGATAGCCATTTATACCTATACATTTATCCAGAAATACACCCATATGAGTAGAATCAAAAGAAATCAAATTGTGAACTTGTGAATCGGAATCGAATCGGGAAATCTTTATCAATACCCAGCCCTACTGAATGATCCTGAATACATTCGGTTACACCAACAAAGGTCATTTTTAATGTTTAGAGATAGTAGAAATAACTCTTTATGGTAACAAATTGCACATATCCACACTTTACAGTGATCACAATACTCTTCATCCTTATGCAGGTCATGGAGACCAAGAATATGCTGTACCTAGTGACAGAGTATGCCAAGAATGGGGAAATTTTTGGTAAGTCATTTTTTTTATTGTTGTTCATTAATGTTACCTGACCTTGACCATCTATGAACACAATTTAACAAGTGATAATATTACTCTGTTACTTTGTTGGTACAAATAATTTGTTTGTATTCAGACACAAGGCAAAAAGTCAGGCCTCTTTGGGGATTTAACAAAAATATCAGGGACATCATAATCCAAAATAAACTGATATATATGGCAGTTTTGTCGGAATATTGTGTTATCTTCAAGATGGTTTGCAAATAATTACTCTGAATTCTCAAAGAAAGCCACTATTGACATTATATACAGTATCTGAAGGATTCCTGTGAAAGCTGACAGTCATGTTATATGTAGGCAAATTGGGCTTATTTACTCAACAGTTTTGTTGATCTTGTCGATTCAATATGATATTAGATTCACTCATGTAATTGCCTGCCAGATCAGAACTACTTATCTCTTATTAATTTCACTGTAAATTTATCCTGATTCCAAATTTCACTGGCATGGTGCAAGTAATGTGTTCAGACTAACAGCTTGGTTTCTGGTGATCGTGACAAAGGTCAGGCTGAAATTAGCACAGACGAGACAAACACAGTCTGTATGAATAATCATCATAGTCACAAGCAACAGTGATAATGGTCTTATTCTGATGTATCAGCTGTCTGTCTCTCTTTCATTTTGGAGTTCTGTACTATCTGACAGACAGTCTGGACCTTAAAACTAAGAAAATTCAGACCAAAACAGAAGCTCACAGGTAATTAAAAATCACTTGTTGGGCTTGAAGGTGAAAGTGCTTTAAATGTAGACTATAACAGGTCCACTGATCCCTTTGACTTTTTAGCAGCAGCTGCTGTGCGCCACCTGTGAAAACTCACATAATCATCAGACATTATTCTTACATAATAGTGTGTCTGTGTCATAGTACACGGCAATGTGGTATGCTACCAAGAAATTGTTCCTACCCTGAGGATTGTTCCTTTCTGTGGGTTGTGAGTGTTTTGATGTTTTTTCTATAGAGAGTAGCCAACCCGATCTCATGACACATAATTAACATTGTTAATATTGAACATTTATATCCTACATATTCACTATAGTGAGGATTTTGTAAATATATATTAGATCAGATGAGGTTTAAAGGGTTAGGTCACCCAAAAATGAAAAATCTTTCATTATTTACTCACCCTCATGATATCCCAGATGTGTATGACTTTCTTCAGCAGAACACATTTGAAGAAAAATAGAAAAATATTTTAGATCAGTAGGTCCTTAAAATGCAAGTGAATGGAGAGTTCTCTTTTGAAGCTCCAAAAATTACAGACAGTCAGCATAAACGTCATTGATACAATATAATTTTATGTTACAGCCTTGTTCCAAAATTTATTAAATTCATCTACAAACAATACCCTATAATGACAACGTGAAAGAAGTTTGTTTGAAATCTTTGCAAATTTATTAAAAATAAAAAACGAAAAACAAAATCACATGTACATAAGTATTCACCATCTTTGCCATGACACTCAAAATTGAGCTCAGTGCATCCTGTTTCCACTGATCATCCTTGAGATGATTCTACAACTTTATTGGAGTCCACCTGTGATAAATTAAGTTGATTGAACTTGATTTGGAAAGCCACACACCTGTCTACATAAGGTCCCACAGTTAACAGTGCATGTCAGAGCACAAACCAAGCCATGAAGTCCAAGGAATTGTCTGTAGACCTCCGAGACAGGATTGTATCGAGGCACAGATCTAGGAAAGGGTACGGAAACATTTCTGCAGCATTGAAGGTCCCAGTGAGCACAGTGGCCCCCATCATCCGTAAATGGAAGAAGTTTGGAACCACCAGGACTCTTCCTAGAGCTGGCCGCCTGGCCAAACTGAACTATCGGGGGAGAAGGGCCTTAGTCAGGGAGGTGACCAAGAACCCTATGGTCATTCTCACAGAGCTCCAGAGTTTATCTGTGGAGAGAGGAGAACCTTCCAGAAGAACAGCCATCTCTGCAGCACTCCACCAATCAGACCTGTATGGTAGAGTGGCCAGACGGAAGCCACTCCTCAGTAAAAGGCACATGACAGCCCGCCTGGAGGCACCTGAAGGATTCAAAATTTTCTGGTCTTATTAAACAAATATTGAACTCTTTGGCCTGAATGGCAAGCGTCATGTCTGGAGGAAACCAGGCACTGCTCATCACCTGGCCAATACCATCCCTACAGTGAAGCATGGTGGTGGCAGTGGCAGGAACTGGGAGACTAGTCAGGATCGAGGGAAAGATGAATGCAGCAATGTACAGAGACATCCTTCATGAAAACTTGCTCCAGAGCACTCTGGACCTCAGACGGGTGAAGGTTCATCTTCCAACAGGACAACGACCCTAAGCACACAGCCAAGATAACAAAGGAGTGGCTACAGGAAAACTCAGTGACTGTCCTTGAGTGGCCCAGCCAGAGCCCAGACTTGAACCCGATTGAACATCTCTGGAGAGATCTGAAAATGAATGCACCCTGCCTGCCTGCCTATCATTGCACTGGTGAGGACACAATCTTTTATGTATTTGTTGCCTGCGCTAATGGCCGCCTCATCGCCCAGGACACAGAGTCTGAGACAGAACAAAACCCGAGTACCCAACACGTCACACACACAACTCCTGAATCTCACTGCACCACCAAAAAACATAGGCCATGTCTATCCTTCCATTGGCAACGCCAGCAGGTGGGTGTGTCTTTAAGGCCAAGTCTATATAGTCTAGAGAGTGTCCAATAGAATCTATTTAGGATCTTGAATTGTATAAGTTGCACCCTAGCATTTCTAGATACAGAGTTGAAGTTTTTTTAGAATCCCAGCCCACACACCATCCTCCAACACCAAATTAAATTCTTTCTCCCATAATCTCTTAATAGAGGTTAAAGCTCTGTCCCCCAGACTCTGAATTAGCAAGTTGTAATGCACTGATGCCTCCTGTCCTTTTCCAAAAGCAGCAACCACCTCTCCCACAATATCTGCTACACTAGGGTGATGTATGCTACTCCCAAAAATAGTACAGACAGGTGACGCAGCTGTAAATACCTAAAAAACTGAGATCTGGGAATCCCAAAATGTTGAGCCAAAGAATCTCAACACTCTGTTCTCAATTAGGTCACTGAGTGTAGTAACCCCTCTCAAAATCAACTCTGACCAACAGAAGGGTTGGTTATACATAATTTTGGGTTCAGCCATATGTTCGAGGCAGCATTCAAATAAATGGCTGATGAAACACTCTTTTGCCCATACCGAGTGCAAATGCAAGATAACTGGGTGCAACTTAACTTCACCGGTTAGTTTGATAGACAGGCCCTGCAATGGCGAAATAGGGGCAATAACTTCTTGTTCAATACAAAACCAGGGAGGAGATCTCTCAGAGACCAAATGCATATTAATAATACAAAATCTTGTGTAGGCCTAGTCCACCTTTGTCAATCGGCCTATGTAATTTATTGAAATGTACCCTGAGGCGCTTACCATTCCAAATGAAGGACTTCGCTATGCTTTCAAATTGCTTGAAATAATAGAGGGGGGCATCTACAGGAGTGACTGTAGCAGGTAGTTGAATTTTGGAATGCATTTCATTTTAATAACATTGACCTTCCCAATTATCAATAAATGAAATAAAGCCGACCTGACCACATTGCTCAAATCTTTTTGTTAAATGGTCGAAATTAACCCAACTATTTAATTCCCTTTATGGGCCACTGGAAGGCACCTGGCTGGAGGGCAGCTACTGGACAGTACGCTGTCAGAGCCAAAGCTTCGGATTTAGCCCAGTTGACTTTGTATCCTGAGAACTTGGAAAAGGAATTAATAATTCTGTGGAGGCAAGGCATAGATCTAGTAGGATCAGAGACAAATAACAAAATATCATCTGCATAAAGCAGAAGCTTATGCCCCACACCTCCCGCAATCACCCCTGGAAAATCATCCTCCTTTCTTATCGCGGCTGCTAATGGTTCCACGGCAAGACAGAACAATAATGGGGAAAGTGGGCAACCCTGCCGGGTGCCCCTATTCGGAGTAAAATAATCAGAAAATAATTCATTTGTTTATACCGCTGCTACAGGGTGTCTATTTAGTAACTTAATCCAACCAATAAATGTACTCCTGAACCCACACATTTCCAAAATCTTAAAAAGATAATTCCATTCTACCATATCAAACACTTTTTCGGCGTCAAGTGAGATGGCAGCAACCGGAGTCTGATCACATAATATTGATGAAACGCCTAATATTATCAGAATAGCTGTGGCTATATAAACCCACCTGATCTATATGTATAAACCCACCTGATCTATATGTATAAGATATATCATAACTTAATCGGTTACCCAAAATCTAGCTTTACATCTAGCTGGATCAGTGAAATTGGATGGTAACTTTTACACTCACTTGGATTTTTGTCCTTTTAAGAATCAGACTGATCTGAGCTTGTGTCATGGTTTGGGGAAGCTTTCCTTTCTTTAATGCTTCTGTGTAAACTTCTAGCAGAAGTGGAGCCAATTCTGTAGCATAAGATTTAAAAAATTCAGCGGCAAAACCATCTGGACTTGCCAATAGGCAGGGATTCATTACCTAGTCAAGCTCCTCCAAGGTTATCTCAGAATCAAGAGATTTCTTTTGCTCAGTCGTCAGTTTAGGGAGTTCTAATTGATCCACAAACTTTCTAATATCTTCATCAGTAGATGAAGTCGTGGAACTATAGAGATCAAGATAGAATTCCTTAAAAGCATTATTAATATCACTTGCTGAGGTGAATTTTTCACCACCAGAAAATTTCACTCAGGGAATGGTAGAAAAGACTCTCTATGCTTTATATATCTAGCTAAAAGCTTCCCTGCTTTGTCCCCCAACTCAAAATATGAGTCGTACCCTGAATAACCAAAATTGCACTTTCCGCAGCAAAAAAGCATTATATCTATATTTCAATTGGGTCAATTCTCTGGCGATATACGGTGCTTCATCTCTGCCTCTGCACTTTTAATATTCCCTTCCAACTCCACGAGTTCTTGTGCCTTGGATTTTTTTGGTAAATGAGGCACACTGTATGGTCCGGCACCTAAGAACTGCCTTAAGCGCCTCCCAAGCCATGCCCACAGAAGATACTGAGGACCAGTTGGTCTCCTTATAAACACTGATTTCAGTCTTTAACATTTGTTGGAAATCTGGATTTTGCAAATGGGATAAAGCCCCAACTATGTGATTTCTTTTTCTCTGTATGCGACCATGTCTGTAAACTCACCAGGGCGTGATCTGAGACTAAAATGTTTCCAATTGAGCAATCAACTACAGATGAAATGAGGGACTTGGATATAAAAAAAAAAAATCCATTCTAGAATAGATTTTATGAAATGATGAAAAGAATGTATAGTCCCTACCAGATGGGTTCAAGAGTCGCCAGATATCTGCAAGACCAAGAGTTTTGCACAACCTGTGAAGCATCAGTGTTGCTCTAGGTGGCTTGCACACTTTTTCTTAACTGTCATCAAAAGATTAAAGTCTTCTCTCAATATTATATCATAAGGAGTGCTAGTGGCTTGCAACATCCCTTCAAGATCTAATAAAAAGCACTGATCATCAGCTTTAGGTGAATAAATATTAGCCAAAATCAACCTTTGCCCCTGAATTTCAGCCAAAACCAAATTACATCCAAATTTATCATTAATCTGTTTGAGATATTTGAATTGTAGATGTTTATTTATCAATGTATTGACTCCCCTGCTCTTCCTAGAGCCAGCACTAAAAACATGTCCATTTCCAGCTTCCTGTGGGGAAAGATGTGTTTCTTGGTGAAACACTATATCATATTTCTTATGCTTAAGAAATGCAATAACCTTTCATCTTTTTATGGGGTGCCCCAACCCATTCACATTGCATGTGGAGAGAGACAATCCACTCATCAATTTTGATATAATAGAAAAAATTAATTGTGTGTCAAAAACAAGATTATTCAGACCACATTCCATTAGTACAACAATGAAACCCCGAACCCCCTGCACCAAACCAACAAAAAAAAGAAAACGTGCGCATTAACCAAGCACATGACAGCGACAACCAGGGTCAATCCTAAACTGAAAAGGTCCATGTACACCTGCAAGAGACCCACAACAACTTTGCCATCGGAATGCTCAATTTTGCCTCACAAATTAGTGAAGCAAAATGACAACAGAAAACACTTTGTTAAACAAACCCCTGCCAATAGGCAGAATAAACACACATAACGTGTAGATTCATTCACAGAACTGACTCGAAGGTGTTTTCCTCCATAAAACAAAATTCCAGCCGATATAAACCTGTTCAGTGTCCTCAAACTCTCAAACAAAAGTCCCGTGAACCAGATGCTTATGAATGCAGCAGATGATGTAATCATTCCAATGTCCTGCAGAAATAATCCACAAATCAAACCCCGGCCAACTGGAGTGTCTATTCTCAATCAGGCTGGGAACTTCAGAATCTTCCGTCAGTGCAAAAGTTTCTTTAAGGAAAAGTGTTATTCCACAGAACAGACTCCAGCCGCTAGGCGGAGCCAACGCAGAAAGAAACAAAAATGGCACCCAACTTCCTCCAACAGTAGAGTCAATGAACAGCGAGTCAATCCACTTACATGATAAACACTGAACGATTTACTGACCCATTGATTGTATAAAAGACCGTGCTTGTTTCGGACATGTGAACACTTTGTGACCGTCTATTCACAGAACATTTCTATTCTCAGTCTGGTCAGAAACATCAGTGCCAAAGAGATCTTCCATTGATGTAAAAGTTTCTTACACTCCTTGAAAAGTCCGGGAACAAGAAAACTTTCCTGGCGCAGCACGAAGTCTTTATCAGACAATCTCAGAAATTTGGCCAGGATTCCTCTGGCCCTATTTCCCTCAGTAGATCTGCTAGCTGGGACTCTGCAAGCTTGCTGATTTTCCAGTTTATGGCCTGTTATGTCAAGCGGATTCAGGAAGAGCTCGACCAGGAATTTCACCATATCTCTGCCCTAGGAATTCCAACAATTCAGACATTATTCTTGCGGCTTCTATTCTCAAGAACTTCAAGCTTTTCAAGAACGTGTTCCAAATCAACTTTGGTCATGGGCGGATTAGCGGAAAATTCCCTCTCCGATGACTCCAGATAATCGATTTGTTTCTCAACATCTTCCACTTTTGTAACTAACTCAGAGAACTTTACTTCCATCACCATAATCAATCGATATATTACAGCGAGATCCTCCAAGTCAGCAAGAACCTTCATTAACATTACCACATGTAAACGACACAGACAAATAAAAAAACAAAAAACAAATAATAGCACATGTAAAGGGCATGTTACTTTAAAGTTATAGTTTACCCAAAAATGAAAATTATGTCATCATTTACTCATGCTCATTTTGTTCCAGACCTGTATGACTTTCTTTTTTTATGTAGAAGACACAATGTGATATTAGACAGAATGACAGCCTCAGTCAGCATTCACTGTCATTGTATGGGGAAAAAAATAAGATGATATCCAAGTGAATGGTTAGTGACAGTGTCAGTCCCTAACATTATGCTGAAAATCTCTTTTTGTGTTGCCCAAGAAAGTCATACAGGTTTGGAACAACATGATACAAAGTCAATGAGTAAATTAAAGAGAATTTATTTTTGGGTGAACTAGATCTTTTAACTGACATTGCACGTCAAATACTTGCATGCCATTCTTTATCTAGATTATCATACAGCATGATTATTGTCTGAACAGTACATACTAAAGAGGCTGGGTTGTCAAATGATTGTGATTCTGTTGCACAAGATTGTTATGGAACCTATACAGCATGTCATCGCTATCTAGGTTACAAGTCTCCAGTTGGTCCCAAATTATGAAACATACTTTTTAAAATTGAACTGGGCCATTTTGATTCCATTAAGTTTAAGTAATATAGGCTTGCAACAAACAAACAGAACAAGTCAGATAACTGGTAGCTATGTTTTTTTCAGTGTAATCCAGACTGAACGTGGCTATACTAACATAACAGAGGCACTCATTTCAATCAGTTAATCTTCACAGGGGAAAAGGCGAGAGGTGAGAGATAGAGCAGCATTTGGTTTTGTGAATTGTGCAGGGTCCGTTCCCCTGTAGAGGAGTTTAACTGTACAGAAGCCTGCCACAAGAGCCTGTCTGCTCCACCAGCATCGTAGAGCCGAGTGGAGCTGCAGCTTTACAGGGACCTGGAAACTGGGTCAACCTCGAATAAGCAAGAGCTGCCGAATGAACAGGCAAAGCATGAGAGAGAGTGAAAGCTAAGGGACATTGATTAGAATTTTGGAAAGGGGGGGGGGGGTAAATATAGGCCATGCATAATTTAGAAAAACCCAGAGTTGGAGAGGTTCTATTTGAAGGGGGAGGACTTGTTAACGGAGTCTGATCAGTCTTGACACCCGTGTCTGCCCTCAGCCTCTTGATCCTTGCATTATACAATACCCCTCTGTGCTCTTTCTAGACTGTCAATTTTAGGATTTGGCATTAGTGATGGGGATGTGTGAAAATGCAGAATATTTATCTAAAGCATTGCTCACTCTGGCCACATCAACACTAATCCATTTTCATTTGAAAACTCATCTCCTAGTTTCTTAAAGTCATTGTTTTCCAAAGTATGTGTAATATAGAGTGAAATGCTCAATAGTTTCTCCCAATTTGGAATGCCCAAGTCCTAAGTGTCTCCACGTCTGAGACCGTCAACCCGTGCGTCTTATCACATGGCTTGTTGAGCACGTTACCATGGAGATATAGCACATGTGGAGGCTTCACGCCATCCACCGAGGCATCCACGCACAACTCACCACACACCCCATTGAGGGCGAACCACATTATAGCGATACAAGGAGGTTACCATGTGTGACTCTGCCCTCCCTATCAACCGGGTCAATTTGGTTGCTTTGGAGACCTGGCTGGAGTCACTCAGCACACCCTGGGGTTCGAACTAGCAAACTACAGGGGTGGTAGCCAGCGTCTTTATCACTGAGCTACCAAGTCAATATGTTCTTTCTTTCTTTTTTTTTATGGAAATGTATTGCACCCTGTGTGCAACAGACTCAACGTGACAAAAGCTAATCACTCCCATTATAATCAGTGATGCTGTCTACACTGGATGCATCATGAAGTTTGTGTCCCTCGTGTGGCTCATAAATGGCCATTAAGCTCTGGACGCGTTGGAACCTACTCATGCCAACAAGACAAATAAATGGTTTAGAATGTTTGTTTTGATGCGTTCAGTGGACAGCCTTAAGCCGTTACGGTGCGACGCAATACTTCTCGTGCCCGGTGTAGACAGGGTGTAAGTTTGGATGTGGCCTCATTACTCTATAGTGGAACGAGCAGACATGTGTTAAGACCTGCAGAATTTTGTATTTTGTTTATTGAAAATAGTTTTAGGTATTTTTGTAGAACCACTTACATGGTATAACCAAGAGTTTTTTTTGTACATGGTACCATGGTAGTACCATGGTTTTTTTTTTACATGTACCGCATTCGTGTCATGTACCATGGTTATTCAATGGTATTATTTGAAGTACCATGTAAATACCATTTCAAGTACTTCAAGTGTTAACCAGAATTGCAATGTTTTCTCATTTTAATTTCTAATTCTACAATTATTATACTTTTTGTTTTTTATAAGCTCATATTTTGAAAGACTGCAGACATGAAATATTTGTACTTCTGAAAATCCATTTGTCATAGCACAGGGCTATTTAATTGAACTGCAAAAAGCTCAAACTTGATTAAAAATGTAGAAAAACTTTTACTTTTTTTAAAAAAAATTTTAGAAAACCAGTTACAGTACTTAAACGTATACACTTGTCCTTAAAACCTAAAATCTTAAATATATATATATTTTTGAACTGCATTATTTGTCAACCCATATGAAAAAGTAATTGTAATAATGTCTCAGAAAAGTGAAAATAGATAGACAATTTTTGGTAGATGCCACTTCCACATGGTTTGATTCTAAGTGTGGCTAAAGTGTCCAGATACTTTTTGGGGCTACTGTAATGTATTTTCTGTTCACTCTCAAATGGCTAAAAAGAAGGCTAAATATGGAGAACGGAATAATGGAGAACGTGCGCAACAAGCATATTTTACACAGGGCTAAGGTGCCTGGTAGGCTGGCACCAAACTGATATTTTGTTCTGTTGGCCAAAGTCCGCAGTGTTTGTTAAAATGGGGGTGATTACAGCCAGTTGAGTTGTATAGTTTAGAGTATATGTGCGTCTTATCTGAGAGCTCATTCCTGCTGGCCAATTGAGATGAATATGAGACATTTCAATATAAGGTGTGTTTTTTGATTAGCAACATGGCACCAAAGCAGTTTTGTCAAAACGGAGCACAATTTCAGAATGTTGCACCCGGTATCTAATCAGATCCACGTCAGATTTCTCAAGGTATTTTACATTCTCCCAGCCGTCTCTTAAGTGTTCTTTACTTAAATATGTTTGTGTATTATGATGTTGAATAGAGGACTGCAAAGATAATTTATTGAATGCCGTGGCTCAATGTTAGCACAGAATTTTTTCATTTGTGATAATTTATTCCAGGGCTTAACGGTAAGAATTTAGTTTTTGTTGCTCTTGTCAGGACCACAAAAAAATTATGAATTGCATTTCCAGCCATGTATTTTTATGTGTCATATATTTTCTTGAAAACAAAACAATATGATACAAAAACTAATGTTTTGAACAGATGCTTCCAAGATTATCTGAAGTATTTCTCGCTACATCGACTAAATATCATCTTCGTTAGCCAACTAGATAACATTAATTTCGTGACATATTTAAATCAGCAGAATTTGCAATATCACAGAAAAGCAAATGTTTAAAGTAGGGCGAATTACTGATGTGCCGATTAATTAATATAAATTTATCACATTATATTAATATTTGCAGATAACAAATAACAGTAATTCAATATAATTATAAAAGATTATAGTTAGATTGAATAATCATGTTGAATATTACAAATATAATAATTCAGATTATTAATGCATTAAGTAATTGTTGGAGATGAGTAAAGCATTGATTATACAATAAAAATAGTGCCTTTAGTTGGCTATATATTGTTTATTTCCATATAATTGAACATAAGCCTATCATTGGCCTACATTACACAGCAGTCCATACAGTAATTTAATGTGTCAATATCCTAGAGAGGTTTATTATAAAGGCTTTGGATAGTTTTGGATACTGCCCCCTGCTGAAACGGGTCCTACTTGCATAATATTTTTAACGCATTATTTTTTAATATAATTAATTGCACTGAATTAACACTGTAAATCAACAGCACTAGTTTAAAGCCGAAGTGTGTCATTTATGTGCTACTATAGCGACATTAAACTGAATTTTCAACAGTTTTCAGATTCCAGAAAACAAACCAATAGTACCAACCCAAACTCACGCCAATGTTGCTGCGTCGGACTGGATAGGCCACTCCAACAAACATTCTGTAGGAGTGTTTTAGTAGTGACACAGTGTTACACTTTTAGGTGAACTTAACCTGCAAATGGTTTATTTATACTGTAGTTCACTTAAGCTAGGATTCAAGGATTTTTAATATCAAATGAACACATTAGCTTACTTTTGCAAATCTGATGCAGTATAAACGAATGTGTATGGCCAATAAACATAAAATTATCTAAATCGCTCACATTGGCCCCAAGCTATCCTTATTACTAAGTTTATCCTATATTTTTACACATTAGCCCTATACATACAGTTGAAGTCAGAAGTTTACATACACTTAGGTTGAAGTCACTGAAACTCATTTTTAACCACTCCACAGATTATATATTAGCAAACTATAGTTTTGGCAAGTCGTTTAGGACATCTACTTTGTAAAAGTAATGTTTCCAACAACTATTTACAGACAGATTGTTTCACTTTTAATTGACTATATCACAGTTCCAGTGGGTCAGAAGTTTACATACACTAAGTTAACTGTGCTTTTATGCAGCTTGGAAAATTCCAGAAAATTATGTCAAGCCTTTAGACTTCCGTGTTAGATTTGCTTCTGATAGGCTAATTGGAGTCAATTGGAGGGGTGTACCTGTGGATATATTTTAAGGCCTACCTTCAAACTCAGTGCCTCTTTGCTTGACATCATGGGAAAATCTAAAGACCTCAGACTGGTGCACTTCACAAAATAGATGGCATCATGAGGAAGGAAAATAATGTAGATATATTTAAGCAACTTCTCAAGACATCAGCCAGGAAGTTAAAGCTTGGTCACAAATGGGTCTGACAAATGGACAATGACCCCAAGCGCACCTCCAAAGTTGTGACAAAATGGCTTAAAGACAGCAAAGTCAAGGTACTGGAGTGGCCATCACAAAGCCCTGACCTCAATCCGATAGGAAATTTGTGGACAGAACTGAAAAGTGTGTGTGAGCAAGGAGGCCTACAAACCTGACTCAGTTACACCAGTTCTGTCTGGAGGAATGAGCCAAAATTCCAGCAACTTCTGGTGAGAAGCTTGTGGAAGGCAACCCAAAATGTTTGACCCAAGTTAAACAATTTAAAGGCAATACTACAAAATACTAACAAAGTGTATGTAAACTTCTGACCCACTAGAAATGTGATGAAATAATTAAAAGGTGAAATTAATAATTCTCTCTACTACTAATCTGACATTTCACATTCTTAAAATAAAGTAGTGATCCTAACTGACTTAAGATAGGGAATGTTTTTGCAATTAAATATCAGGAATTGTTTAAAACTGAGTTTAAATGTATTTGGCTATGGTGTATGACTTCAACTGTACAGTAAGCTATACCATTAGTCACTAATACTGTATGTGCACAGTGCAAGGTGCATAATACATTCTTTAAAACAAGTGTCACAACAACAAAGTGTGAACACCAAATAGACTTAACCTACTTTCTAAAATAAGGACGTGGACACAAAGTGGTTTTTGTATTGTAGCCCTACATTTATTTCTTCCCTCCAATTCTCACACAAACACTTCACATCAACTGTTCATTCGGGTATAATTTGCGATGTAATGCTAGGTTACGCAAGGCAATTCTGCGATCACAAAATGTGGTCTCTTTTCAAATTAATTTATTTGAGTGTTTCTGCTGTTTGAAAAACAACTTGTGTAGGATGCCTTAAACACAATGGCATGTACAAACGCTTACTCTTGCCAGCACAGCTCAGTGGAGTATGGAATGCAATGTGTGAGGAGTGTAGGTTAGGCTTGGCCAGGGGCTGACCCAGCATTCTAGGGTGTGGTGACCGCATGATTATAATATCCGGGGGGATGTTTACCCTACTCACACACCACAGAGCCTCCATTATTGTGGCTCATCAATCTCTGCCCCTTGCCGCACCACACCGCCAGAGCCTTTTCCGGTACAACGTGTGGTTATGGTTGTTGTCCAGTCAAATTTTATTGTCACCCATTTATGTAAACTATATTAAACTGTTGAAGCTAATAACTAGTCAAAAACGGTTAATAATGTTGACAAATTATTCAGATGTACAACTTGTCAACATTATTTACAATTTTGGATGGTAGACTAATATAGTAAATGTAAACTAATTTAAGCAAAGTGGCATCAGGGACATGGGTGGGGTAAATGGTGTAAATGAGCATCAACAAGTTTAAACTACAGTACCCGTGCAGAGTGGGGATCTTTAAAGACCCCATTATTTTTTTTTTGTTGCTTTGAAGCCATGTCTAAGATAGTGTAATCCTAAAAATGTCCAAAATTAACCTTCACATTTAACATTTATTTTTCATCTAGGATAATGGACCAAAATATTTATGACTTTTCTTGCAATACACAGATTTTTGTCCAGCCCAATACTCTCTAGGATGATCATCAAGTGTTTTCATGGTTAATTGATTAATTAATTAATTGAGCAAAGTTTAGAGAAGTGATTTGTTTTTTATTAAATATTTTGTTAACCCCATCTTCTTTTTTTTGTTCAGATCATTTAGCCAAGCACGGACGGCTGAATGAACCAGAGGCACGGCGTAAGTTTTGGCAAATTCTGTCAGCTGTCGAATACTGCCACAATCGTAACATTGTTCACCGGGACTTGAAGGCAGAGAACCTGCTGCTAGATGGACACATGAACATCAAGATTGCTGGTAAAGACTGTCAAAATTACACTGTCCTTCACTGTAGCCCATGTAATCCACAAAGATATCATCATCAGGTTTATTCTCCAAACACAGTGTTTGACGAATCAACTTTTTGGTCAAACGTCTGTTCTGATAGGGTCTAGGGATGTGCCACGGTTGTCTACTAATCAACTTGTCACCCAACAGCTGACTAGTTGATTAGTGGGTCCGACTACTAACATTAACATTTTTAGTAATGGTGGTTTAATGAGAGGCACAATTCTCAAATAAAGTTTCATCTCTTAAATGCTTTAAGTTTAACCCATTTATGCTAATAACACAAAACAGAATCTCAGCCAAAAGTGGTAATGTGGTGGACAGTTCATTAATCAAAGCTGTACTGATCAGGGAAGATGACTTAGGGACTGGTTAGTATGGAGCCATGAAGAATCGAGGACACCGGTTTATTCTGCTGTATACAGGTGACAGGTCCCACAAGTCTCTGTTGAAGGTCCTTTTTCTTTTATTCCTCACACCAATGCACTGTCAGGCTGTCATAAACTGGCTGGAGCTATGGTCACTCAAAGAAAGGTCATCAGTCTTTTGTGTGCTACTTCAAACATTTTTGTGCCTGTGTCATAACTAAAAGGAGAAATTTCGATAAAGCAGATTACACTGTGAAACAGTTATCTATTAAAGAAACATTCCGTGTTCAAGTTAATCTCAGTTGACAGCATTTGTACTGTGGAAATGAATGGGGCCAATCCATAAACGTTCACATACTCACTGTTTCAAATTATTCCAAGTCCAAGTTGTTCCTTCCTAAAAAGTTCAAATCTACCAACAGCAGCTGCGGGTCAATTGGGTTTAATAGAGAAGACACGATAAAAAGGATGTAATATCATAGATAATGCCAAAGTTTTTTCCTGATCCAATGATCCTAATGGAAATTTTATTAAGCACAAATCTGCAATAATCTGTAGCAAACAGGGTGTTTTAAACAACACTTTTGGTGCATTTTCTGTTAAAATTAAGCAACGTGCCCATTGAACACAGTTCTTTTTTCGGCTGGCAAAAGAACCCGGAAGTGGTGGAACGGATCGTTTGTTTGTAAATTTCCCTGTAAATCAGTGTATCATAAATTGATGACAGATTAAAATGAGAAAGTATGAAGCAAGAGTGCTCTGAATGGTATTTGCTTCATCTGTTTTCCCATAATTCATGTTGGATTGTGTCTCTCAAATCAGCAAACCTAGGAGTGGGCTCCCAGAGGTGGGAAATTATTAGGAAACCCAACCAAAAGTTATTATTGTATGACGAAAAGTAATGACAAGGGATCGTTATACAAACAACCTCAAACACAAATCCAATGCACTATATTGTACATTATGCATGTCCACTGTGTAACAAAGTTAAGAGATCCACAGTTATTGACCTCAGTAAAAGCTTTTATTTAAGCAACAAAAGATCAGCTCTGCCTGGATGAACATATTGGAATAGCAACTGTCCCAAACTTCAGGAATTAAAGGGATGGTTCCCGAAAAAATATAAATTCTGTCACTGCCATGTAGCTCCAAAGCTGTATGACTATATTCTTCTGTGGAACACAAAATGAGATTTTCAATGTATCAATTTTGAATTGAATGGAAGAAGCAATGAAAGTGGAGACTGGGGCTAACATGCTGCCTAACTGTGTTCCACAGAAGATGGAATATCAAACAGCTTTGTAACAACATGAGGGGGAATAAATGATAAACTGATTTAAAATTTTTGTGCAAACAATCCCTTTAAGCTTTGCGGCCAGATGAGATTGAGTGATTTCTGTATTGAATGTTGAGTCTCTGAACTGCCTGAAGCATTGACGTCAGTTCCCTGTTTAGCATTCAACCCATGAAGTGGGTCAGCTCAACTGATATGGACTCATCATCCCAGCTTCTTACATCACAGTGACAGTGTAACCCCCCTATGGCTTTTCATCTTTCTCTTGAGCTTCATGTCTTTGTTTTATGAGGCCACAAAATGTCTCCTACTCTCTCACTGCTAATTGGAAATCACAAAATATCAGCTGATTATACATTCCATTAATAATTTCACCCCAAATGACCAAATTCATCCTAATAAATCACTAGTGAGTAGTTTAGTCGCATTGTTCATGTAAAAATCATGATTATGCCTTTCCACACTAGTGGTGGGAATCAGCAGGGATCTGGCGATACAATGTTACAGTTGAACTTCTACAGTTAGCCAAATGCATTTAAACTCAGTTTTTTACAATTCCTGAAATGTAATAGTAGAAATCATTCCCTGTCTTAAGTCAGTTAGGATCACTACTTTATTTTAAGAATGTGAAATGTCAGAATAATAGTAGAGAGAGTGATTAATTTCAGGTTTTAATTCTTTCATCACATTTCTAGTGGGTCAGAAGTTTACATACACTTTGCCTTTAAATTGTTTAACTTGGGTGAAATGTTTTGGGTAGTTTTCCACAAGCTTCTCACAATAAGTTGCTGGAATTTTGGCTCATTCCTCCAGACAGAACTGGTGTTACTGAGTCAGGTTTGTAGGCCTCCT
The DNA here is from genome assembly GCA_032164185.1 of Moxostoma hubbsi. Classification (NCBI taxonomy): domain Eukaryota; kingdom Metazoa; phylum Chordata; class Actinopteri; order Cypriniformes; family Catostomidae; genus Moxostoma; species Moxostoma hubbsi. The sequence goes on along the minus strand of JAVLUX010000030.1, from coordinate 19,966,985 downwards.
TGCTCCCACATGCCTTTTCAGTTCTGCGCACAAATTTTCTATCGGATTGAGTTCAGGGCTTTGTGATGGCCACTCTAATACATTGACTTTGTTGTCTTTAAAACATTTTGCCACAAATTTGGAGGTACGCTTGGGGTCATTGTCCATTTGTAAGACCCACTTACGACAAGCTTTAACTTCCTGGCTGATGTCTTTAGATGTTGCTTTAATATATCCACATCATTTTCCTTCCTCATGAAAAAGTTTTCTTCCCTTGTGACGCCTAATACATCTGTTCCAGCTGTATTAGGCGACACATAGCTGTACAGAGAACAAACCAAATTTAGGGCAGACTTAAAACTAGTGATAGCACAGGATGAGACCCCTTTCTTGCACTCAAACACTGCTGGACCAAGCGCAATTCGAATGCAGGCATTTCAAGGCATATATTTCTAAGTTTCAAACTACATTTAACATGACACAGCGACCTAATAAATGCTGTATTTGTGTCGCAACCAAAGTGAGATGCTGTGTCGGTCTGACGCATGTGTACATTGATGTGTCTTCAAAAAAGCCTTTATAATAAACCTCTCTAGGATATTGATAAATTCAGTTACAGAATGTTCTGTTGTGGACTGTAGCCCAGTAGGCTTATGTTCAATTATATATTTTTTTCTAAGGTCTTTTTTTTTTTTTAAGGTCTTAATTTCTTTTTATTTTCACATGATGTCAAGCAAAGAGACACCGAGTTTGAATGTAGGCCTTAAAATACATCCACAGATACACCTCCAATTCAGTACACCTCCAATCAGAAGCTAAATGTCTAAAGGCTTGACAACATTAAAAGCTTAAAGGCACAGTTAACTTAGTGTATGTAAACTTCTGACCCACAGTGGTATAGTCAATTAAAAGTGAAACAATCTGTCTGTAAACAATTGTTGGATAAATGAATTGTGTCGTGGCAAAAAGTTTGCTAATATATAATCTGTGGAGTGGTTAAAAAATTTGTTTTAATGGCCTCAACCTAAGTGTATATAAACTTCTGACTTCAACTGTATATCATTATCTGAGTCACAGTAGAATTATATGGGGTCTGTTCCAAAACTTAGTGAGATGCCTATGGAGGCAGCATTTTAAGACATCATAGGTGCTCCCAACCCGAAGGCTGTTCCAAAATATAGGTATCATAATTGTACTGCCTCCTCATATTTCTCATTTTGGCCAAATTCTAATGTATTATCCTTCCCCAGGCAGGAGATCCCAGAATCCACTGTGATGAGCTTGGTGGAAAAAAAATCCAAGATGGTGGACAAAACATTATTATAAATGTACTGATAACAAGTATTGCTAAAAATGTATTTAATATGATAGAAAACAGGCTATTTTACCAAAAATGTGTGTGTGCTGTGCGTAATCGTGTATATTGTATATAATTTAGTTGAGAGTTGAGTTTCCAGTGTGCAGCATGTGAGGAGCAATATTTGAATGACACAAGGAGTTGCTGCCTATGTAAAGTGTTCCAAATCATTCTCTTATGAAGCCTCATTTTAGTTTGGATGCTGCCATAGAAGACACCTGGCTAAGTAGGCAGGAGACAGCAAGGCAGCTCAATAAGATTTTGAACAGACCCATTGTTGAACCATTGTTGGGGTCCCACTGCTGCCAGAGTGACCTTTTGTGGCCAGTGGTGGCTCAGCAGTTAAGGCTCTGGATTACTGACCGAAAGGTCGGTGGTTCAAGACCCAGCACCGCCAAGATACCAGTGCTGGGCCCTTGAGCAAGGCCCTTGACCCTATCTGCTCCAGGGGCGCTGTTTCATGGCTGACCCTGTGCTCTGACCCCAGCTTAGTTGGGATATGCGAAAAACACTGCATCTCATTGGCTCTGTACCTGTACTCTGCACAATGACAATAAGTTGAATCTCTTAATCTTGTGGGTCCCATTCTTCATTGTATTGTGATTTATATTGCAATCTTTTTCTCACTTCTTATTAATTTTCCTTGGACTTCGGTATTTTTGCAACAAGTGCTGAACTTCTGGCTTTACTTCATCTTAGAGCCATAGAAGTAGCGTGAAGCATAGGCGTGTCAGTAAAAAAAATACAATTTGAGGGAATAGCGTACCTTTTGTTCCAGCGTGTTTATCATTACTTGAAAACCCTTGCTGTCTAGCTATATGGAAGATCTGTATGAACATCCTTACAAAATAAATAAGTTATAGATTACTTATTTTATTTCATCGTCTTTCACAGTTACTCTGAGTGATGGTCAATTTCTTTAATGAAACATTTTACAAAAAATATTGATTCTTGGTTTTAGAATATCATTACAGTATTGTGAGGTAAAACGTTGCGATACACTGAAATATAAATTTTTACTTCACCACATTAAAGCACAGGCGGGGGATCCCGCTCATCAGCCATGCAGACGTCTGAGCATAACACCTTCCAACAATAAGCACGCACTTGCAAACAGATACTAGGCAATAACTTTTAAGGAAAGTTGACCTTTACCCATCAGTTTTTTTTCTTTGCCTGAGAACCATATTTGGGAATCTCACACAACAGTCTATGACTTCAGGCAGTTGTGGCCATTGTATCTAATCTGTGAGCATTTTGCAAAGCTAGTCCAACCCATTAATGCCAGCATGGTCCACTGAGTCCTTTTACAGATACTGTTCAGGCTGCCCTCTGTTCCTTCATTGGCTGTTGTCAGTGTGGCATGTTATACAACATTTGCCAGCAGAGTATGGCAAGTAGTGTGGATGCCATGTGGCATAGTGCCAAGCCCATAGGCTGTCGCAGAGTGGAGCAGGCATTTTAAGTGAACTTACATGTGTGTATATATAGTGTGATCTTTTCTCGTAATTAATACAATGAATGTGTGACACAATGGCTTGTTAGTCATGGCATACACGGAGTTGTTTTACCCATAAGAGCTGCAAGATTGCATTTAAACTTCTTCTATATATTCAGAACATGCTGTAATTCTGTAAGGATTACAAATATATATATATATACACACATGTGCGCGCACAAACACACACATGTACTTATCTATCTATCTAGGGCATACCATAGAATAAAAAAGGTAAACCATAACCCTGCCCCTAAAATATATTTTTGGCATTTTTAGAATATAATAAAATATTTATTTTATGTGTGAATAATATATCTGGTTAAAGACGTCCCTGCACTCAAAAAAAAATATTTTAGCTTATGTTAAGATTTATGCATTTCAATTTCATAACAAAATTCCATCAAATTGAATTGTGTAATTTTTAACAAAATGAAATAAATAAAACTTTAAATATTTACATGAATCCAATATTATTTTGTTAAAGATTATTCCATGTAATTTGATGGAATTTTCTTATGAAACTGAAATGTGTAAATCCTAAATATATTTTTGTGTTTAGGAGGCTTCAAGGGAGGCTTTGTCAGATTAGACTCATGTTTGAGGACAATGTTGTGCGATGACATACAATAGACTTTAATTAATATTACTACAGAGAAGTACAATCTTTAACTCTTTAACCCAGAGGGGACATATTCCCTCCAAATATGGGAAAACATTGACCTGTCAGTAATACAATCAATGTTGTAAAGAAAACTTCCCCTGTATTGTCCCCCTAAGTTAATGATCTATTCCTCCGAGCACAAGCATAGCCAAGCCTGTCTGCTTCATTCTTATCTCAAAAAGGCCTCTTTCTCTTTTTTTTGCAGATTTTGGCTTTGGAAACTTCTTCCAGCCAGGAAAGCCCCTGGCCACATGGTGCGGGAGTCCTCCATATGCAGCCCCGGAGGTTTTTGAGGGACAGCAGTATGAGGGACCCCAGCTAGACATCTGGGTAATACAGTTCTGCAATGATCTAACAAGCAAGTGTATCTGTGCAGGTTCACGCTCCAGTGTGTTTGACTGTAAATGATTAGCGAGTCAGCTGATGGTTGTTTTTGTCACCACCTATTCAACCTTTGATAGCTTGGCTGACGTCAAAGCACAAACCAAACACTCTGTAGTCCGTGTGAGAAAGATAGACATCAGATCATGTGAAAGCTCTATTGCTCTGTATAAACTGCCATTAAGTGTATGCACATGTACATTTGCACAGTGTGACTTTGTGCATCTTCACTGAACTGATCACTCATTAAATATAGAGATAAAGTACCGGTACTTGTACTATGCGCTATTTTTTTTTTTTTACAGGGTTCCCATAGTCATGAAAACACAGAATTTTAGAAATTCCAGGCCAATAATAGTCATCAGGTTTTTTTTTTTGCTAGCTATGCTGAGCTCTAAAATATTTTATCTGCTAGAAATTGCTCTTTTTGAGTGCAATACCTATAAAAATATAATTTTATAATTTCTTATCCTGTTATCACAAAGGACCAGAAAAGTAATTGAAATTCCTTGGTCAGTAAGGATGGGAACCCTCTTTTTTTGGCTGGTGCTTCCCATCTTGCTTTTTCTTAGCATCTTTTGCAATGAGTCACATTTTAACATGGCATTTCAGGTAAAAATAGTATAAATCTAAAATAATACTAAATATACAATGTTATACAAAAAAAATATTTCTTTGGCCATTGCTTCACATCTTGCTTTTTTTCAGCATCTTACGCCATGAGCATAGGGTTTTATGATTTCATGTTAAAAATAGTATAAATATAAAATATTAATAAATATACTATTTTATGCATACAAAATAGTAATGTAGTAAAAAAATTGTGTGAACATTTTTAAGTGTTGTACATATGTGTCAGGCGGACATTTCTCATATCTCGATTTTTTTTTTTCATCATCTTGCGCCATGAGCATCGGGTTTTAATATTTCAAATAAAAAGGATAAATAGGATAGGATAGCTAGAATAAATATAAGATGATAATAAATATTCTAAAATCGTAACATGGTAAAAAAAAAAAAACTATAAAGATTTTTTAGCGTTGTGCATATGTGTCAGAGGGATGTCTTTGGCCTTTGCATCGCATCTTTCTTTTTTCAGCACCTTGCGTCATAAGGGTTGCAATTTAAGATGGTATGTTATGTTAATAATACTATAAAAGTAGTTAAATCACTTGTTAGTTAATCTACAAATGCATCTCAAGACCCCAATGCTCCATTCCATTCAGTTGCACTCTGTCTATTTGTTTAAAGAGCCCTTCTTATGTGAACGCCCTGATTATCTTCAGAGCTTAAAGTGCTATTGCTTACCCGGACTGAAAGTCTCTGTTTTTAGTGTTGATACAAATTCCTGTAAGAACGCAAGGTACCACCTGAAATTATGCTGAAAAAATTAAGAATTAGGCTCTTCTGGCTTTGGCCCTCATATAGATGTCACTAGATTTCAATCAGTGTGAAATTGAATTTTTTTTTCACCATTAACTGTTGAACTGATGCAGTATGTGTGTTCCTGCAGAGTATGGGGGTGGTCCTGTACGTGCTGGTGTGTGGGGCACTGCCCTTCGATGGCCCCTCTCTCCCCATCCTGCGACAGCGTGTTCTGGAGGGCCGATTCCGTATCCCTTACTTCATGACAGAAGGTGAGACTTTCTCCTTGCCCATGTAGCTGCCAACAAGAAAGCTTTTCTGGTGGCGGTTGCTGTTTTTGCACGAAACTCAAGCCTAGTCAATTAAAACATTCCATAACTGCTTGGCTACAGTTTGTGTGCATCTGGACTATATAAAGGGAAATGGCTCTAGCTTGGAGACCTTGAGCAAACCTTTGAAGTAGGGATGGGTCACAATGATTGACTAATGGACCAACGAGCAAGGTTGGTTCGTTTATCAAGTCTTTTTCTTACATAGACTTTTTCTTGACAGCGTGTTGAGGTAAATTTAGACCAACTTTTAAAAATGCATCATTGATTTTGAAAATCTGTTGTTTTGCACATATTGTCATGACTCATTGAAATGAATCTCTAACCTCGCTGAGTAAACACAGCAGTCAACAATCACTCCACTGCCTTTTAAGGCAGACTCAAGCAAGCCGTGAATGGCAGGATTTTGAATGAGAGAGAAAAATGAGAGGGTGTGAGGCAAGGCAGTTAAGACCATCCTGATGGCAGAGAGGCAGTCACATTCAGTCATTCTACACAAGCTTTACTTACTGTGATTAAGCACAGATCAAGTTACCCAAGGAAGAGCGAACACACATTAACCTACTACTCCAGCCAGGATGGCCCCTGATTTGGGTGGAGGGGGTCCAGTTGTAGGGGTCAGCTTGCTTTGTTCTGGACATTTAAGGACATTTAAGACATTTAACAATTAAGCCACGTTGAGAATTTCCGATTGTAATTCAAGCACTTACAGGCCTCCAAGTGAAGCTGAGCTCCATTCCTCCAAATTAGAAAAACAGTGTGTGCTTTTCCTTTACATTTCCTTTTTAAATACTCTCATTACACAGGATTTCACCCCTGCAGTGTATGCACCCCACCTTAGCATATATTCAGCCAAGATTCATAGCACAGACTAAACACCATACAGTGAATACAACACCGGCAGAGATTATGGAAATTTTGGATTATTTGTCAATACAGGGAAGTTACAATGTTACCCATGAAGGAAGAGTGCATTTCTAGAATTATACGAGGTATTTTAATGAGGACCCAAGACAAGACGGAACATTCTGGAATTTGTTTCCACTGTAATGGCAGTATCTTCTACGACATGTAGGAAAACTCTCATTTTTTTAGATATACTTGGGGGCAGTTTAGACCAAAGATGTTCTTGCGCTTCAAAAGCTGGACACGGCACAAAAAAAGAACCGAACACGTGTCTCGAGAACGTTTTAACAGTAAAGATTGAAGTTCTTTTTTTAAGTTGACATGATATCTAAAAATGCAGTGCTCCTGCATTAGACATTCTTCCATGTAAATATAAATTTTTGTTCTAACCCTGTATTTACAAACATTTGTGAGAAAAAAAGTTTTTGAACACTTTAAAATTTTCTGGATATCTGTTGAAATGATTCCTAGAATATGATCTGATCTTCATCTTAGTCATTCTAATCACAAGTTTTATTCAGGTGGTTAAATACAGACCTATAGGTTGTTGACCTCTTGAGGTCAGTCACAGTTCAGTCAAGTTTATCGGGTCAGGTTCTGTTTAACCTGCCCAGAGGTTAAAAGGAGGCCACAAAGGAGGTCACAGCACTACTGGAACAGTGTTCTGTAGGAAAAAGTTGATCTCCATGATAATTATACACTGAGAAAACAAAACACTTTATACCATAACCATGATGGATGGAATGAAATGGCATGGAACTGCTTTGAACAGTGAGGATCAGTGAGTTCCATGATGAAATGAGATTCTACAGCATCTAAAACTGAAAGAAATTGGTTCGTTTTGTATAGTTCAAAACATAGGGATATATAGAATGCTTCAAACACCTTTACAATTATTATACATTATAAATATGGGCTAAGAAGAACTAAATGTCACAGATTGACTTCTTGGCTCAATACAAAGAATACAGTTTTCAATGCTGCATGTTTGTATTGTTGTTATTTGTGATTTATTATTTATCTTGTAAACCAGTCTTGTGACCGCGGCTTACTTATGATACTGTAAAACGATATGCTCAATGATGATTTCAGGTCAGTTTGCATCTGAGGAACCACTAATGCAGAAATCAAGATATTTCCTGGGATTCACAAACTTTTCCTCACAGCTCTATTTAAGTGTAATGATTTCTTCATGCTGTTCACTAGTGCCATATGATGAGATTCTCTTACTCCCTGTGCTGAAAGGAGGAGAATGTTTTGAGCAGGAGGTCATTCCGCTGAGTTCCAGCACAAGGAGTGTTACTGTGACTCCCCCTGTTTGCTCTAGTGTCTCACAGGCTCTCCAGTAACCGTAAATACAGCACACAAACAGGATGAGTGAGTCCTGAGTCCCACGGTCAATAGGAGAATAGTGGAGTAGTGAGCACACCCACATCAAGCCCTGTTACACACAGCCCTGTGACGTCAATTTCATTCAGCCCAGCTGAGTCAGACGCGGTCATTAGACAAGGGCATAGACGAAAGACAAAAGACCTTGTGCATTCTTGGATGAGATTATGTGTTTTGAGTTTGTGTTGTCCTGGTCCCTGAAGTCCTCTCTCCTCAACAGTGCTGGATTTGTTGCGTTGTTTTCAGTTGGGGTTTGTAGACAGACTGTTCCACAAATCTCGTCCCAAGCAGTTGATGGTACATGCTGTCACCACTTTTGTCTAGCAAGCCAAGGAGTATGTCTCAGATGGCGCAGTGTTTACCGTGAGGCAAACACACAGTGACCCTTTCAGGGTGAGATTATACAGAGAATCTCACCAAGAGATTCTCACTTTACTCGCCAAGTACAGACAAGTACAGGACTCTCTTATTGCTCCCAGTGACCCGTCTCATCCTATACTGTCTCTGGTGTGACATGATCACTGATGGCCTGATTTTGCAGTGTAAGACACATTTCGTGAAAAATATATTTTGTTGTAGGGCAAAATCAGTAGTCTTTGATAGCTTAGTATGACACGATCACAGCTTGTCTTTGAATTTGCATTTCACTTACAGCGTGATTTTGCCATCTTAGACCAGTTATGCAAATTGTGAAAGATTTCATTTGTCGTAGTGCTATATTGTCAGTCTTTGATCAATCAGTCTTTGATCGCTTGGTGTGACATCACATTTCCCAATCACTTGTCTTTACGATGAATGTTTAAGGGATAGTTCACCCAAAAAATTACAATTCTTTCATCATATACTTACCCTCATGACATTCCAGGTGTGTATGACATTCTTCACCAGGACACATTTGAAGAAAAATATCTCCGCTCAGTAGGTCCTTAAAATGCAAGTGAATGGAGATGTCTCTTTTAAAGCTCCAAAAATCCCAGACAGACAGCATAAAATTCATCCAGCTATCAAGTAAAAAAAAAAAGTACTTAAACATTGATCTTTTTTCGAACTATACCTTTAAGCGTGATCACTGTATGATTTTTTTTCAACGATTTAGCAGTTCGAGAGAAATTCCGGGAGTCAAATGATTTCTTGTGGCAAAATCTGTAGTATTTGATAGCTTAGTAGTGCGACATGATCACAGACAGCCGATGAATTGCCTTTTGCGATGAATGTTAGCCTCTAACAAAGTTCTGATGTCTCCTGCGACTCTGAGTAGCAAAAATCGTAAAGAACAGAAGAAATAATCACACGTGTACACCCAGCTTAAGGAATATTCTGGGTTCAATAAAAGTTCAGTCAACACCATTTGTGGCATAACGTTGATTTACCACAAAAAATGATTGCGACTCATCCCCTCTTTTTATAAAAACAATAATACAACTTTTTCACTGGCAGGGATCGCTGGCGATCTAACGATCGATATTGTTTGCATTAACTGTATACTATTAACATTCAATTCTTATTTAATCGTGACAAACTATACATCATAAGAAAGGTCTTATACTTCAGCTTTGATATTTAGCAAATGTTTGACAATAGAAATGTTGCTGCCTGAATAATTTCTTAATTTGTCAACACATCAAAATATCAAAGCGAGATTTCTGAAAATGAAAGTGTTATAAAGACGCATGTACCTATTCAGTGATGTAAACTCCCTAGCAGGCTTCAGTGAACAACATCCAATAAAACATTTAGTCCAACAGTGTGCACGGTTACAGAAATTTTTATAGATTTTCATATTTACTTCATAAAGAATTATTATTTATGTCCATTTTCCACTAATGCAATATGATCCACTGACACACTTTAATAATTTAATATGGAGAATTTTCAAACCTCCACAAAGCTAGAAGGCGCACAAGTTAATTTCTAAATATGGTGAAGATAAAGAGAAAGTTATGGCATCATGCATACATCAGTGCTCACATAACAGGGACTTCCCCATCCCGTCCCATAGTAGGATAAATTACATATCAAACATAAAACTAATCAATTGACTGCTGAGACTTTTTGTAAATAAATAGATGATTACAAAAATATTTGGTTTGTCTGTTATTTCCATGCAGTCTCTGGTGTTTGTATATGATTACTGACAGTTCTGTAGCTGTAATTACAGAAGAGCTGCACATCTTCTATCATATTCACCTGCCAATAATCTGCTTTCTGCCTCATTATAGGATTGGAATCCACATGAGATCATTAAAACATACTGCTATAACAACCCTATTATGATTGGAAGTAAAATATATGCACAAGATAATGCTTATTTTATAATGTTTACTGTTCTGTATTTAGGCGCTAATGCTAACGGCTAATGCTATTCACAGCCAGAATCACAAGACTAAGATTATTAAAGTTATCATTCTCATATTTGAAATAGAACTTTATCTGACTTGTGGCTTCGCTCCATTATGTTTCTATGTATCAACAAGGTCAGTGTCATATTATTTCATTTCAATATGTATGAGGGGAAAATAGCTGATCATTTTACAATAAATTCAAGCTTTTCTAGCAATTTTTTAAGAACAAACGTCCAAGTTTCTCCTTTCAAAAGAGACCAGAATGATGGCTGCTACACAAGGTTTGAAAAGTATAGCCACAAGACATCAACATTATATGGGTAAACACGATTTTATGGAGACAAAATTGCATACTGACTTTATCTTTTAAAGTTCTATTCAACACTGTGATTACAAAGTTTCCTTGCAGGATATAACTTTTCACTGATAACATTAGTAAGCAACTTTATTCGTACAAGTACGTGTCTTACTGTAACCTCAGTTTTTGCTTTTTTAAATAAAAGAGGGACAAGTCAAAATATTTTTTTGCGATAATCTACATTATCCCACAGATGATGTTATTTGAACTTAACTTGTATTGAACCCGAAACATTCCTTTAATGTAGAGGATGTGTTATGTTTATCTTACTGTCACTGTCTGTTCCATTTTCATATGCAGACTGTGAACATCTAATCAGGCGGATGTTGGTGTTGGACCCTTCTAAACGTCTGTCTATAGGACAAATAAAGGAGCACAAGTGGATGGTTATGGAGGTACCAGTGCAGAGGCAGATGTTATATCAGCCAACAGCTGAGGCAGAGGCTGGAGTGGGAGAATACAGCGAACAGGTGCTCAGGTTAATGCACAGTCTGGGCATTGACCAGCACAAGACTGTAGAGGTAAGGCCTCATCCGCAAATGACTTTTTAAAATAATTAAATTGGGTTAAATTTAGACTGGGTTAGCCAATCATTGCAGGGATCATTTGGATACTGTATATACCTGCATATACATATTGTAGAAGCTTTAAAAGTACTGTAGCAAACATTTTACATTCTGAAAGTCAGAAAAAGTTTGGAAATTAAAGCCAAATGTATAAGTGTAGGATGTGGCCCCTTTAAGAAAATATGTCTGTCAGCTCATTTGTTTTCATATTCGTATATTAATTTTTCCATCCCTTCTGCAGTCTCTTCAGAATAAGAGTTACAATCATTTTGCTGCTATCTACTATTTGCTGGTTGAGAGGTTAAAGGCACACCGCTGCAGTTTTCCTGTTGAACAACGTCTCGATGCCCGTCAGAGACGACCCAGTACAATCGCCGAGCAGACTGTTGTCAAGGTAGCTCTCTTCAATTTTCGATGTAAATATTATGTTTGTCAAAACATTGCATGATCGCGCATCTCATTTTCTGTGCCGCAGGCGAGTAACGCTGCTCCTCATGTGAGCCTCCTGCCTCAGAACGTATGGCTCCTGCGCTCCCCGGCGGTGCCTCAAACCTCCGCAGACTCATTCACATTCCCACAGTCCTCTTGTGCTGCTGAGCACAGCCTCATGGAGGAGGAGGTTGGAACTCCCAAAGTAAGTGAGAGATTGATTAGTTACGGTTACAAGTGAGCTTGTGAATTGCCCATTGATTTTTATCTCTTAAAAGGTTAGTTACCCAAAAAAATGACAATTTTAGACAAATTTACAGTGCACATGCTCAGTGCAGCTTAAAGGAATAGATCACCCAAAAATAAACATTTGCTGATAATTACTCCCCCTCAGGCCATCCAAGATGTATCTGAGTTTCTTTCTTCATCAGAATTTAAGATGGTTAAGATTTAATTTCCGACCTCTTCCTTTAAACAATGCAAGTGAATGTTCTCCATTTTTGACAGTCCAAAATGCATATTTAGGGTGGATCAAAATAATTCAGTCTTCTACTCAAATAGAGTAGAAATAAAGTTCTTCTGAACCCAAACAATTGATTATTTTTAGAAACAAAACCATACTTATACTTTTTAACTACAAATGTTCACTTCTGTCGATATCTGTGATGCGCGCTCATGAGAGGGATGACGTAAGCTTGTTGGTAAGGTTGTGTCACGTGGAGGAGGAGGCAAGAAGCACGTCGTTATTTACAAGAGAATCTTGCACAGACCAAGTGCCGTTCACAAACCAAAACAGTCCAAAACAATATAAAATAATAATAAAATAAAAACTAATTCCAAATAATAATAAAAAAACATTACTGCAGTTAATAACCATCCTTTATTTCGGTGCAATGCCGTTGCATTATCTGCTTGTGCTTTTTCTTTAGCAGAAATATATAGGCTATATGACTGACCGGAATTTAAGCCACACAAGTTGTAGTTAGTGAAACCAAGTGCGAGAGCTTTAATCTGAGATTCACAGGATTTACAGGTTTTACACAGTGAGATCAATGATATCACAGAAGAGAAGCTTCACAAACTAAAGAAGAGGTAACAGGCGAAACAGCAGGGTAAGCGCAACATATATAGATGAAGATCAAGAGTAAATACAAATACAGTTAATAAAACACACTGCAAGTCCTTTGTGTGAGACTTGACAGTGAAGTTGAGTTATTTATGCAGGCAGTGATGAGCGAGTGAATTGAGTGCAGGTGCGGTGAATTAGAAATCGGGTGATGACATACTTGAGTTCACTGGAAAAACGGCACGGTCACAGCAGATGAATTCAGATATCGACCCTTTGTTTCTTTCGATGGTCTGAAATACTCAGGGGAAAAATGTTCACTGCACACCCTCCAATATTTGAGAGAATGTAGGGGTGTACGGATATCCAGGTACAATCGCTCATGATCATGTATTGGCAATCGAAGAAAAGTTCATATTTTTCCCGCTGTGCATTTTCTTTGGGGTTTCTGAATACACACACACCAAATTACCATTTTGAACAATACACTTATACAAATACAAATCTACAGCAAAGACAAATAAACTTTTGTATATGCTCCTTTTGTTAACAATGACGCGCTTCCTGCCTCCACGTGATGCGTGACCATACCAACGAGCTTACGTCATCCCTCTCATTTGTGATCGAACATTTGTAGATCAAAAGTATATAATTATTGTTTTGTTTCTAAAAATAATCAACCTTTTGGTTTCAGAAGAATTTTATTTGTCGAAACATATAGTATATACTTTATCAGTCTAAGACTGGATTATTTTGATCCACCCTAAATATGCATAGGAAATTAAATCCAAAAAATCTTAAATTCTGTTTTTCATTCAAATTTTCATTTTTGGGTGATCTATTCCTTTAAGTTGATCTTAGAGGACATTGACTCCTGTGGATTCTACAGTCTATTTAGGATTACAATGCTTTTACAAAACGCAGCTCAGGTTGATTCAGTCCTGTATGACATTCTCTTTTTTTCTGGAACACAAAAGGAGATGTTTGGCAGATTTTTAGCCTCAGTCACCATTCACTTTTGTCTGTACTATGCAAGTGAATGGTGACCGAGTCTAACATTCAACCTATTATCTAACAACAGCTGTTATCACAAGAGCATTGGGTGTAAGCTGTCTGCTGGCCGACAAAGTGCCTTTGCACTCCTTTCCTACTTAAGCAACTTTAGTCCCTCCAAGGTCAGGCAGTGGGCCTGGCTGTTCGCTCAGGCCTCCTCATCACGGCCGCTCCCCGAGGAACCTTTTGTTCAGAGCCATCCTGACAGGCAGCCAGATTCGCTGTCAGCTTGGCATGCAGCACAGGAATAACAGCAGAAGAGTCAGCCAGCTCTGCCACTCGATCTCCTTCACGAACAAACAGAAAACGATAATGCTGAGAGTCCTAGTCTTCTTTTTTTTATCTGTCTGTTTCTCTCTCTCCCATCACTATGACACCCAGAGCAGGATAAATCTGAGGAAATCTTGACTGCTTTGATGTCTCAGCATCTTTAAGAGTCACTTCTTTTACTCAAACTTTTTGATTTTTATTGTTACCGAGGGAAATTCTGTGTAGTGTCTATATATATATATATATATATATATATATATATATATATATATATATAATTTATATCTGAAATATAATATTTTATTATGTCCTTACTAGGGCTGTCGATTTAAAAAAATTAACGCATTTAATCGGACCATAATAAGGAAGATTCCTGAGAAATGCAAGCTTGTAGTACCACCTGTTTACTCCAGAGGGCAGTAAGTGACATTTCAAATATATGAGCAACGCGCAGTTTATACAGTGAAGAAAACACTTCAGTAGCCAGAACAATGCAAACATATGTCACATTCTTGCGTTCAAAACACTTGAAGGAGCGCAAATGCGATCTAAGGGATCTCAAGATGTGTTAAAAGATTGAGTATTAAACTATATATTTAACTTGAAACAGTGAACTAATCATTTTATGTTTATGACGCAACACACCCGATACGTTTAACGTAGGTGTAGATTGACGGGCTCTGAAACAAGCCCTCATAATAAATCTCCAACTGATTGTCAAATTCACTTGTGAAATGGATTACTGTGAACTGTGTGCAAATGGTTGACTTATGATCAATTATATGGCAGTAAACAATACATTGTATTCTAAAGCCGCTTTTTGTATTGTCTTATCAATGATGAACTCTTCCGCCACAAGAATGTAATGCATTTTAATTATCTGAATATTTTTTATTATATATATATATATATATATATATATATATATATATATATATATATATATATATATATATATATATATATATATATATATATATATATATATATTTGTTTAAAGATAACTATGTATCATTATATATTGATAGAAATATGTATAATCTTTATATATATTTAATTATTGTTATATGAGGGGCTTTCTCAGCAAATATTTGTATATGCAATTAATCACGATTAATCGGGACACCATGTAATTAATTCGATTAAAAATGTTTATCGATTGACAGCCCTAGTCCTTTAGTCATATATCGTGACAAAGTCAGCTTTGTCTAGATATATGCCATCTGATATGCTCTTCTCCATCATTTGATCATTATTTGATTAATGACTACTGCCATGATCTATAGAAAATGTGCACAAACATCTTTTTAAAATAGAATTCCTTGGGGGTGGTGGTAGTGCAATGTTAATTGCAGCAGACAAATAGCTCTCACATTTGTGAATAAGGCGCAATCTAATATAAACCTAATTAGAAAGAATGTATGTTTGAATTGGGAAGAGTGGCAATGACTGAGGTTAAATACTCATGGCATAGCACCATTTCAACGCAATTAGCACCTGGTTAAACTGAATAGTGGTGATTAATGAATAATTGTGCTGAAATACTGTGTGTTATGTGGCACAGCTCTCGGTGATTCACCGCTCTTTTTCTGATGGTGAGGTTAGACACGCTATGAGTGTGTTTCCCCGTAAGGTCATCCACAGCTACTTGGCTTACATAACCAAGTTCGACTGCAACCGTTTCTGGCTGTGGCTTACATTGGACGTGACAGCTGTCATTCGCTCTGGCTGAGACATTCCACTTTTTCTTTTCTATTCCTTTCTCTCTCTCTCTCTCTCTCAAACACACACAAACAACAGAGTGTCTGCCTGTCTAACCTACTACAGCTCAGCTTGGTTATCCACACACAGATACTGCACTGGCTGGCTTTGATTGTGACAGTATTTACCATCTTTGGAAATGTGGACTTAATGAGCTTCAATGGCACTCTTACTGAGAACGGCATCAACTAAAGCCAATGAAACAATGCACAAAATTCCTCTTATTGTAAAACCTTAACGTCGATATGTGTCCACACCTTCTCTGTCTTGTTGGTATTTAAAGTCCACATTAAAGAGGTGTTTGAAACCCATTTTACTTTAACGTGAAGTATTTTCAAGTGAAACAGGAAACAGTGTTGGATGGGACTTGATTTTATCCATCAGAAATTAACTGAATCATGAAAAGTTTTTTCATCTTTATGTCTGAAAAATAAAGGGGCAAACAAAGAAAATCGTTTCAAAGGCAGATTAAGTTATTACATTTGATTTAAATTGTTTTTTTGTTTTTTTTTTTCTTTGGAATAATGTGCACCAATGAATTGTGCACAATAAGACCAGGATCTTGTATTAAGAAGGCAAATTGGGTCGATTTTGATTTCATGTTGACTTAAAGACCAGAGGGGTAATTGTAACACTATCCAGTAAAGGAACATCAGAACTGAAGCTTGATCTCGGAGAGCACAGCACGACCCCCAGAGGGAGGAGATTGCTGGAATTACATAATGTGTTCGGAGTCCATATGATCACACTGTTTGTGTGTGAATATGGAGGGGCCAGGTATGATAATTTGCTCAAGGCAGAATGAAAAAATGACTGTGGGATCTATAGCTGTTCTTCACCCCATGTTTTGGGATAACAGCATTCCTGACCCAGCATGCTGCTGGAAACTCAGCACAGAAATGGTACAACTGCAGCTCTGCCTCATTTCAGTTCCATGACTACAAACAATACATTTCGGTTTAGTGTGTGTTTCAGTTGGGTATGTGCAAAACTGTATACTTTCAAATCCAAATAGCCGGTGGGTTGCCTGAATGTCAAGTCAACTAATTAATGAATGTTACACTTATACAGCATTTTTCTGACCCTACAATTTAAGCGCTTTACATGGTGAACAGGGGGGTTCTCCACCTGGATGATGCGACGGCAGCCATAGTGCGCTCACCATACACCAGCTATTGGTGGAGAGGAGAGAGTAGAGTTATACAGCCAATTTATGGATGGGGATTATTAGGAGGCCATAATAGAGAAGGACCAGTGGGGGAATTTGGCAAGGACACCAGGGTTACACCTCTACTCTTTACAATAAGTGCCCTAGGATTTTTAATGACCACAGAGTGTCAGGACCTCGATTTAATGTCTCATCAGATGAATGGTGCCTCTTTACAGTACAGTGTCAACACCACCACCTTAGGACCCACACAGACAGCAGGGTGAGCACCCCCTGCTGGCCTCACTAACACCTCTTCCAGCAGCAACCTTAGTTTTCTCCAGGAGGTCTCCCATCCAGGTACTGACCAGGTTCAACCCTGCTTAGTTTCAGTTGGCAACCAATCTAGAGCTACAGGGTGAAATTGCTGCTGGCTAACTTATGGTTCTTGAAGAAGCCCTGTATAATTAGGCAAGTTTTGGGTTCACCTGACCTTGATTGGACACGTTTTTAAAGAGGTATTTACATAAGATGTAAATTGCATTCAAAAACAGTAAGACAGAGCTCAACAGAATGCAGGCATAAAGATGCATTTTTAAAAGTTGGACCATTTTTTCATGTTGATGCTCAGTCCTTTTTTTCCTCTAAAAATGCAACGCTCATGGCAGGATGCTCATAAAAAAATGACGGGAGTTGTGACACAATGACCCAAAACGTCCATCTGAATTCACCTGAATGTGTAGGACTATAGCAACAGTGCTTTAAAGGGGATACATTTTAAGAAACAACTTTTACATAAGGCGTTACATAAAACCTGTTCTTGCGTTGATCAAACTGAATGGTACAGAATGCGGGAGTTGAGTCAAATATTTTTCAAAGTTATCTTTGACACATAGTCATCTTCAAAATGCATTATTTGTGGTGGGACTTTAAAGAAACAACACAATGGCCAAATATTTCAGTCTGAAAGTGCATGGCTGTAGTGGCAGTGCTTTAAAGGAGATTAATTTAAAAGGCGTAATTTCGAGGCGTTTATTGAATATGCATTCTTGCGTTGGCTGCCAAAGATGGTTTTACTGTGCAAACCTGTCTAACAGGTAAAGCATAACATGTTTTCAGCATGCTAATTAAAGGAATATTCTGGATTCAATAGCATTTGTGGCATAATGTTGACTACCACCAAAAATAAGTTTGACTCAATTAAAGCAATGTCTGGATTACAGTGATGTAACACCTTAAACTCTAAAACTCAAAAACCAGGAAAAGCAAAGATTTAAAAATATTTACAGCTCAATAAATAAATAAATAAATAATAAACCCTCCATTCACTTCCACTGTAACCTCGCTTTTTTTTTTTATAATTTTTTTATGTAAATGGAGAGACTTTGTGTTAATCAACATCATGCCATAAATTGTGTCGGATGAGCTTAACTTTTATTGAACCAGGAATATTCCTTTAAAGCATCACCACCAGAAATATTAATATATAAATTTCATGTATATGCATTAAAAAAATCTGGATAAACTAGTCAACCACACTAATCGATTAGTCAACCATTGTGACCCGTGCCTAGTTTCAACGTGCGCGTGTGTGCGCGTGTGCGCGTGTGTGCGTGCGAGTTTGGTGGCATGTCTTGGTATACTCTGTCTGCATGAGGCTCTGACTGTCCTCTCAGCCAAAACACACTTCCTGTCACTGCATTCCAGACTTCCACCCCCTCCTCTCCGCTCACTCATTCGTCTGAGCAATGAGAGAGAGAGAGAGAGAGTGAGAGAGCAATAAAAAAAGCAGAAAGAGAGAGATGGGATGTAAGAGAGTGTGCAAAGCATTTGTTTACTCTCACTCAGTCCCCAAATAATTTAAGAATGTGTTTATGAAGCCCGGGCTGTCATCATAAAGCACATAAAGTTAGTGTGTGGTGCTGACTGGGTGGAAATGTGCCTCAGGATGGTTGTGACTTATGAGGGCTGATGGGAGATTAGAGTTTTTTCTTTGGAAAAACATTGCTGGGATGCATATGGGTGAAATGTCTTATCTACAACAGTGAGGGGGAGTTCATCCGAAAGATAGAGACATCCTGAAAGGCTGTCATCTCCTAAAGGATTTACTGGACATATATCTATAAAATTATATATTGTGACTATACTGTATAGGTTATGTTATTATATTTATTACATCACTCTGTGAATTTCTTGATTCTGATTGGTCATTCTGCATTACTAAATTTTTGTATATTGTCTAGTAAACTGTATCTGAAAAAACTATTTTTTTTTATTTTTTATTTTTAACAACTTAATTTTCATGAAATCAACATATTGGTTGACACAAAAAAATTATCATGATCATGACTTCATTTTCAAGAGATCTCGACATAAAAGTTTTCTCAATCTCAACATAAACTTTTCTCGTCATCGCGACTCATGATAAAGCAAGGGAAATTTTGTTTTTATGTGATCACGAGATTAACAACAAAAGCTTTCATTTACTAGCTAGTTTCATGTCTCTTGATCTCTTCTCACATAATCAAACAATCTGCTCAACATTGTGGTTCTGATCACCCTGTCAGGGTTTATTTAACTATTAATGACTGGCTTGACAGTACATGTATCCCTTACATAAGTTGAGTTAGTAATGCCATTAAAGGAATGTTCCGGGTTCAATACAGGTTAAGCTCAATTGACAGCATTTTTGGTATATTTTTGATTTTCCTCAAATATGTATTTTGTCTCGTCCCCCCTTTTCTTTTAAAAAAGCAAAAATCTGGGTTACAGTGAGGCACTTACAATGGAAGTCAATGGAGGACAATTTTTGGAGGGTTTAAAAGCAGAAATATGAAGCTTATAATTTTATAAAAGCACTTTACACATTAATTCTTTTGTTAAAACTCATATATTGTTTGAGCTGTAAAGTTGTTTAAATTGTCATTTTTACAGTCGTTTTAGGATTTGTTGACATCTCATTGTCATGACAATGAAGTTGTAAAATTGGCTTTAACTTTACACAGAAAAAGTTAGTAAGTGATTTTATCACAGTAAAATCATGTTAACAGCCATATTGTTCATGTCTTGTGGCTTTACTTTTGAAATAGTGAGTATTTTAACATTTAATAATAAAATTGCCCTCCATTCACTTTCATTCTAATTATTTTTTAAGAAAAGGAGGAACGAGTCAAAATTAAGTTTTGTGGTAATCAACATTATGCCACAAATGCTGTCAATTGAGCTAAACTTGTACTGAACCTGGAGCATTCCTTTAAGGGAGTGGTTTAGTAACATTGAGAAACACAGTTATTTTAATTATTTGGGTGGAATTGGGTTGTCTTTCCCAGAGAAGAATTCAATATTTTTAAAGAAAAATCCAACCAGCATTACGTCAATAGTGTCAATATATAGGTCGGAGCCATAGCTTAGTAGCTTGCACATGTGCTCCAGACACATTGAGCTTTGCTGCTCATTCAAGAGTTGCAGGTTCTATTTCGGCCAGCATTGTGTCCCAATCCCATTTTCCTTCTCTGACTTGTTTTTATCAATAAAAAGTGGCAAAAGCCAAAAAACAACATATTTAGAGACCTACACCTTGTTTGCAGGTCAACGGCTGCATGCTGGACCCCCTTCCCCCAGTGGTCGTTCGCAAATCCAGTGCCTCATCCCCCAGCAACATGATGGAGACGTCTATAGACGAGGGCATTGAGACAGAGGAGCTGGACACAGAGGATGACCCTATCCATGTCTTCAACGCCTATCAGACGGCACGCTTCGGGCAGCGCAGACACACTCTGTCAGAGGTCACCAACCAGCCAGGAGTCATGGCCAGTGCAGGTGAGTTGATCTGTGAAATGGTGTGCATGTCCTTCAGAGCAAAAGCTAGCACTTCTGAGAGTTGATGGGTGCAGCTTAAAAGTTAAAACATCTGGGCTTGCAACTAAAAAGTTCTTAGTTCCAAACCCACAGAGAGCTATACATGAGCTACTATTTGGCTAAGTGCCCTTATTAAGTGCTTAACCTCAGGCTGCCCTAAGGGGATTGTCCCTGTAGTAGTGTACTGTGTTATTTATTATGTATGATACATACCAATACAAGTCAGAATGCTTGAAATGAATGTCTTTTTTATAGAAAGTGACAATACATCTAGTTCCATATTTTGTCTTAACGACACCATGCACTGGCATGGAGATGGCAATTTTTGCAAAGCCTGATGAGCCATGTTATCCCAGCATGATTAGAAAATGTTCCAAAGAGCATCCTGTGTGCTTCAATGGTAGCAAGGAAATATATGTTAAAGGAGTTAACATGGTCAGTGTCGTAAATTTGCTTATACAGTTTTCCTTTTTATTCTATTAGTAATCCTGGTTTAAATTAGATTTTTAGTTCCAGATTTTCAATGTGGAACCAGACTTTTGAACCCCACTGAATTATTAGGACTATGAGTTCACTTTGGTGCCAAGAATAATAATGAAGATCCTCTATGTCTCAACCCAGGTAAACTGTACAGCATGGGTCCTAACCCCTCACTGGGCAGCGTTGATTCAGAGTACGACATGGGCTCCATGCACAGCGATTTGAGTCTGCTGGAGGACACACTCTCTCTTAACGAGGTGGTCCTTGCAAACACACCCATCACTCGTATGACTCCGCCCTTCATCAGCGCTAGGCCCGCTAACCCTGCCATGCAGGCACTGAGCACTCAGAGGAGAGAGACGCACAACCGCTCTCCCATTAGCTTCCGGGAGGGCCGTAGAGCATCAGACACTTCACTCACACAAGGTGAGTATCGTCTGTCTGTGGAGCAAATTGGAACACAACTTTACCTGATAACTTTCATCCAAGAATTAAATTCTGTCTTTATTTACTCATCCTTGTGTTGTTCTAAATCATCACATTCTGTGGAACATGAAAAAGGGAGATGTTAGGCAGAATGACTCCCTCAGTCACCATTCACTTTCATTGTATGGAAAAACAAGATGCGATTAAAATGGATGGTTACTGAATCTGTTAGTCTCTCACGTTCTGCCTAACATCTCCTTTTGTTGTCCATGAAAAATAGAAAGTCATGGAAAAATATCAGGGTGAGTAAATTAAGACATTTTTAGGTGAACTTTCTCTTTTAACATCTGTTGCACAGCCTAAAACTTATTTCAGTGAGTCTCTATACAGCTATATTGTTTATTGTACCACAATTAATGTAGCCAGGGTTATTATAATTGTTGTATGTTTTTATCTTACATTTAAAAAACAATATGTGTTTTTCAAAGGTGAGTCACCTGGCATCTGCCTTATTTGGCCAGACTGATCTCACAGTGAAATCGGAAACAGTAGATTAACATTTCTCTTGCTAAAATCGCTCTATGCTTACCAAAATGCAAAACGCTGCCCCCAGTGGCCAAAGCGGTAAGTTTTGTTGGCCGTATGGGCACGTGTGAGCTCCATTTTCCAGGTGCAATGTCCACAGAGGGGCGCCAAAAGCAAGTTGTGAAGAGAGTTGTTTTCAGCTGTACAGGCAGTAATACGGATAAGAGGAATTCATATTTTATAAACTCTTACCCTCCATCCCAAAACCCTAAACCTAACCATCAGTGGAGTAAAAATGTAAAGTTGGAGGGAAAAATACAACCTCCATACAGATTATGTGAACGCAAGTACTTCCTGTTTTTAACATGTGTCTCGAATGCTACTGGTGCAAAGCACTTTTTGTAGAGCCGTGACAGGGAAAGGAAAACATGCTGGAGCAGATGCAAAAATGTCTGATAGGAGATGCTGCATGTCGGTGAGTAGCAATAATATGGCAGATCCTAGGGTACCAGAACTCTCGGGAAACAACATGCCGACTTCCCGTGTGATCATATTGAATGTGGCTCACCTTCTAAGTAACCAAAATACTGTAGAGTTTAATAGGACGCATGACCTTTGACACCAAAGACAAAATCTATGGAAAATGTATTTATTTTGCTATCCTAACAATGCACTATATATGGTTAGTTGCATTTAGCTTTGTTTTCACCATTGTCCATGACCCTATTAGAACAGTCCTGCAACCCATTTTGGGTCACAAACCACAAGTTAAGAACTCCAAAAGTAGATTAAAAGATTTCTTTGTATTTACCTCTTTCCCTGTTTCTCACACTTATTATCATTTTCAAACACACTCTAGCTCTCTAATTCTCTCCTGTTTTCCTCCTCTAAATGTACCACCCTCCCATCAGATGATTAATTGTGTAAATCAGAGAGTGCTTTGAAGATCGGGCCAACACAGTCTGATTGAGTTCTTCCATACTGTGGTATGAGTAATTACCCATATTCACTTGAAGCCCTAAAACAACCAGAGAATCCTTTTTTACAACCCATCTTTTTACCGTTCAGCAGCAGAGTAGTTAAAAGCCACTAAACAGCATTTTAACATGCACTTGAGTGACGAATAAAGCATTTGCCTCCCTGGCTGGTCCTGTCTTCTCCTGAAATAGATTAATTAACCACTTGAAGTGAGGTCACATGGGGGGTTGGAGGTGGGGTCGAACAGCATCTGATTTAATCTGTAAATCAGTGATTTATGTTGGGATATTTTTGTTTCTCTGTATAGGCTTGGTGGCCTTCAGACAGCACCTACAGAACCTGGCACGGACCAAAGGTATCCTGGAGCTAAATAAGGTGTATGAGCAAATGGGCTCTGGAGAAAATCCTTCCTTGGGGCTGCTCATCCCTCATGCCCATCCACATAACTTGCTGGACCCCGCACTACAGGTTAGTCCACCTGGATAGGTACTGGAAGCCATTGATTTGTGCTTATCTGAAATCAGTTTAGTTGGATCTTTTACACTGAGCAAGATAAAAGATATTAGTTGGCTATGAGGTAGACTAATGTGTAATGGCCATTTGATATAACTCACATCATGTGCCAGTTTAACTTCTATTGACAGCAGAAGCATTAGGGAAGGGCGATTTTAGAATATTTATTCTGCATATTACTAGATGTCGACTGATTGATCGGCACCAATTAATTAAACTATCAGTTATTGGTAAAAATCAACAACGATAATTTGCCGATAGTTTTTTTTCCCCTGTGGGTGCCGCCGGAGGGCTCTGGAGTACGACTGCAACCTGGAGGTGAAATATAAACAATCACTGACACCTTGTGGGGATTTGCTTGTCAAAATCTGTCATCATTGCCTAAATTCATCCATATTTTCATACTCACTTCAATGCATATTTTGTTATTTTTATTAGATAATCAAGTGTTCTAAATGATGGCATGCAAATTGTGTATTTTGGTATTGTTTATAGTTAAAAGTCCCGCGTTGTGCAGCAAATCTATATTAAATTCTGGTTATTGGGATTTTGACCAAACAGGAAGCACTTTTGGAAACACTTGGTGTCTCTATGTCTGTGCAAGTCACAGTAAGGAAAGACTAATGCATTTTGTAGTATTCAATAAATTGGCAGATGCATTGGTTATCTGCCTTTTCCACCACCTTAGTTTTCGTTATTGGCTAAATCTAATATCAGTTGACTACAGTATATTACGGTGATCTGAACATCATGCTGTAAATACTCAAAGATTTATTGGCTGCATTTTGAAAGGTCTGCAGGAAACCGGGTCAAATTTGACATTGTTTGTACTTTTACTGACACGTGGCATCAGGGGTAACGCTGTAGCTTCATGTTTTGTACCAGAGTTCAATGTATTGGGAACGTTGATGTGAGTCATGTAAAAGTGACTTAACACTGGGATGCTGAAAGGAACCAAATAGGTACCAAGATCACAATCCACAGGTTTGTGACCATGAACAGTACTTTATGCCAGGTTACTCCAAGAACACTGTATCTGTCCTGCAGTTAGTGCACTGCGAGTTACTTTGGTTTCAATGGGTCAGGAGACTCTTACTTGAACTCTTTTACCCGTCTAACCTCTGTACTGACACACAGACAGCCCCGTTTATGTAATGACTGGATAAGAAGCAGCCAATTGTCAGTTGTTTACTGTCTGTCCGGTAAGCACCATGAATGCTGGCATTGTTGAATAACAGGCTGGTAACTGGTGCCCTTTGCACCAATACAACATCACCAAAGACTGAGATTGAATATGAATCAATGAATGAATACCTCTGGGGATAAACCATGAGGATACTGCACTGGGCAGGTGCCAATGTCTATATGTATTTATATATCTTTTTCTGAGGTCAGAATAAATGCAGAGCAGAACATCATTTTCTTACCCAGTATTTTTGTCTTGTTTTTCTTGTAAAAGTACATAAACATTCTTAAAATAAGATTTACTATAAAAACCAATAAAACAAGAAATTACCTGAGAAGCAAAATAACATCGGGGGGTTATAAAAATTATACTTAATCCAAGAAATAGAGGAAAAACAACTTTATTTTTCAAGCACAAGTAAACTTGTCATTTAAGATGTTTAGATTTTTTTTATTTGTTATTTTTGATGGGAAACCAGACAAAATACCGATTAGGGATTATTTTTGGTGAATAGGGTAGAAAACAAGAGCAAATCTTGCATTAGAGACATGTGGCATTGTGAGGATTAGCTACTGGGGCAGACTGGCATTTTTTCTCAGAATCCCTCTGGGTCAGCGGATGGCTATTCAGACATTTCATAAGCGACTAATGAATTCATGCATTTGAGTGCAGAGCTGCTGATGTGGTCACCTAGCAAGCACTCACATCTTTTCTCCATGTGTGTGTGTTGTGTTTGGTTTGTTTAGGAGGAAAGAGGTCACCAGTACGACATGGCTCTGTGCTCAGGCGGAACACACCCTGCACTGTTGTCAAGGAGACAGAGTCTGGAGCCGCAGTACCTCTCTCACAGAATACAGGTAAAGCTGATATAATCTGTGTATATCTACAGAGCACTGATTTCCTTCTAGTTTATAACAGGTGCATAGTATAGCAAATCATATTGTACAGCCGAGGCAAGGATCACTATTACTACCGCTTATACTTATGGTTAAGGATTTAAACAAACCCTCCAACCTTAAGTTTTACATTTGTCTCATAACTAATCCAGATTCTAGTGTACCTCTAACACATTAAGCTGTGGTGCACATAATAGAGATGCGAGTTTGAATCTGGTTCTCTGCAGTTCCCAGTCACTTTGTTTCCATAATTTCCTCTTTCTGCTATTAATAAAAGTGTCAAGAATGCCAAAAGTCTGTAAATTTCTCAATATGTTCATAGAGGTTCAATTAGGTTGCTACAGCTCTGAATTTCACAATTCTCAACTCTGTATATCTCTGTACAGAAAGCTACTCTGATGGCCAACAGCCCCAGCAGTTGCCAGATGTTCTGCAAAGAAACTCCTCGCAGTCTAGAGCAACAGCTGCAGGAACACCGGTACTAAACTTCACTTACTTGAATATCCAGTTCAGTCAAACCAGGAAACAGTCTGTTCTACAGTGTTTCCAGCATCATGAAAAAAAATTACTATTTTAGAATAGTTTAACTCTAATGATGACACGCGAGAGCAGCACTTCGCACCTGGCTGAGGAGAGGAAGAATTACGCAGCTCGCAGTCTAGATGCTCTCTAAACTTTCCAAACAGCTTCAGGTGATGTAGATCACAAAGTATGAGGGAATTATTATACAAAAATATGAAATAATTGAATACAGAAGCACTCTTGTTGTTGAAAAAGTGGAGCAGGAGCAAAAATTGCGTGTGGAGCGTCTTTAAAGAAACACCCCAGCATTACATCTTTAATTGCAGTTATATTTAATGCGTTATAGCTTTATTAAAGTTCAAATAATAATTAAGCAGGTCATGTAAATAATTAAAACTCTGGAACTGGCATTTCTCTGTGCGGTCAGCGCCTCTTCTATAAGTTGCGCAAATGTCCCGATCTAAGGGGGAGAGACTGTACCCATCTGATGCATACTCTGTCGCTGGGACGTTCATCCCTTGAGCGCGCACACTTACGGCAGCTAGATTATAACGTGATGGCTCGTGACGTATTGAACCATAATATATGTGTCAATGTGCACTGTTTCTTATTGTGAAGAAAATTGGCAATAAACAGCTTTATTAATAAGAGAGAGTTTGTTTTTTGTGAGTTTACGACGGATTGAAGTGAACAGAAAGGTGAGAGAGGAAGTCTTCGCACCATTATACACTGCAACAATGTTTTTGATTTGATTTGGCTTGTTTTCCAATAAAAATATCTTTAAAACAATGTACATTTTCTTTATCAGCTATACTGCAGAAGAAAAAAATGTTATCTGAGAACGGTGAATGTAACATTAAAAATACAAATATTTTTAAATATCTAAAAATCCTTTAAAGAAAGTTGCATTCACCTGAGCAGCAGCATATACGATATTTAGACTTGCTTTTAGAGAAGAGATCTTGAATATAAATATATTTTGTCTTTACTGCACTCACAGAAGTAAGAACAAGTAAAAAAATCCACTTATATTTAAGATACATTCTGTTAAAGCAAGTCTAAATATCTTATATGTTGCTTCTCAAGTAAATGTAGCTTATTTTAAGGAATTTTAGACCATTTTAAATGGAAAACAAGACAAAAACACTTGATAAATATAGGATTTTTTGCAGTGAATTTCTTCACTGAATTAATAAAAATATTTTTTCCCTTTTAATTCATTGAATGTCATTTAGAGGTATTTTTAAAAGATGATTTATTTTCCTCTTTATTGTTAGTAAGCACGTTTAATACAACCTTTTAAGTCGGGGCACAAGCTGAATAATCTGTTATGATCTAATGATTAATAGACTGCAATAATCGCCAAATAGCCGAATAATCGTTTGATTAATCGTTTATCAAAATAACCGTTAGTTGCAGCCCTATTGATGACCAATTCAATAAATATTTCACTTAATTAATATCTTGATCTGTACTTCTTACACTGTCAGAACTGGAATTTTGTTAGTCAGTGGATAAATACATGGACCAGTAAGTAGGCTATTTGCCAGAATGACTGATTGGTCTCATTTTCGCATCTAGTAAGAGTTCTAGGTTCTAATCCGCCCCAAAATATCTTTTCATTTTAGTAAATGGAGATTGCATCTCTACATTATTGGATGTATATCATGAGCGGAGACACATCTGTTTGCATTTTGCTTTGAAATTTAACTGGAAAGGAGTGTGAAATGCGCAACAGCGGAGCGAGTGGAGAGAACATCACTGCTCACTGTCACATAAACGCCACTGATAAAAGCCGCAACGAGCACTTGTCATTACACAAGAAATAATAAACTCCAGTGCTGGATCGCCACTTATTACACTACCGTTCAAAAGTTTGGGGTCACCCAAACAATTTTGTGTTTTCCTGAAAAGTCACACTTATTCACCACCATACGTTGTGAAATGAATAGAAAATAGAGTCAAGACATTGACAAGGTTAGAAATAATGATTTGTATTTGAAATAAGATTTTTTTTACATCAAACTTTGCTTTCGTCAAAGAATCCTCCATTTGCAGCAATTACAGCATTGCAGACCTTTGGCATTCTAGCTGTTAATTTGTTGAGGTAATCTGGAGAAATTGCACCCCACGCTTCCAGAAGCAGCTCCCACAAGTTGGATTGGTTGGATGGGCACTTCTTGCGTACCATACGGTCAAGCTGCTCCCACAACAGCTCAATGGGGTTCAGATCTGGTGACTGCGCTGACCACTCCATTACCGATAGAATACCAGCTGCCTGCTTCTGCTCTAAATAGTTCTTGCACAATTTGGAGGTGTGTTTAGGGTCATTGTCCTGTTGTAGGATGAAATTGGCTCCAATCAAGCGCTGTCCACTGGGTATGGCATGGCGTTGCAAAATGGAGTGATAGCCTTCCTTATTCAGAATCCCTTTTACCCTGTACAAATCTCCCACCTTACCAGCACCAAAGCAACCCCAGACCATTATATTACCTCCACCATGCTTAACAGATGGCGTCAGGCATTCTTCCAGCATCTTTTCATTTGTTCTGCGTCTCACAAACGTTCTTCTTTGTGATCCAAACACCTCAAACTTGGATTCATCTGTCCACAACACTTTTTTCCAGTCTTCCTCTGTCCAATGTCTGTGTTCTTTTGCCCATCTTAATCTTTTTCTTTTATTGGCCAGTCTCAGATATGGCTTTTTCTTTGCCACTCTGCCCTGAAGCCCAGAATCCCGCAGCCGCCTCTTCACTGTACATGTTGACACTGGTGTTTTGCGGGTACTATTTAATGAAGATGCCAGTTGGGGACCTGTGAGGCGTCTGTTTCTCAAACTAGAGACTCTAATGTACTTATCTTCTTGCTCAGTTGTGCAACGCGGCCTCCCACTTCTTTTTCTACTCTGGTTAGAGCCTGTTTGTGCGGTCCTCTGAAGGGAGTAGTACACACCGTTGTAGGAAATCTTCAATTTCTTAGCAATGTCTCGCATGGAATAGCCTTCATTTCTAAGGACAAGAATAGACTGTCGAGTTTCAGATGAAAGTTCTCTTTTTCTGGCCATTTTGAGCGTTTAATTGACCCCACAAATGTGATGCTCCAGAAACTCAATCTGCTCAAAGGAAGGTCAGTTTTGTAGCTTCTGTAACGACCTAAACTGTTTTCAGATGTGTGAACATGATTGCACAAGGGTTTTCTAATCATCAATTAGCCTTCTGAGCCAATGAGCAAACACATTGTACCATTAGAACACTGGAGTGATAGTTGCTGGAAATGGGCCTCTATACACCTATGTACATATTGCACCAAAAACCAGACATTTGCAGCTAGAATAGTCATTTACCACATTAGCAATGTATAGAGTGTATTTCTTCAAAGTTAAGACTAGTTTAAAGTTGTCTTCATTGAAAAGTACAGTGCTTTTCCTTCAAAAATAAGGACATTTCAATGTGACCCCAAACTTTTGAACGGTAGTGTATACTTGACATACGCGAGCAAAATGGAAACTCTTGCTCAAGAAATGTAGATGTTTCTCCTGCATTAGGCACTTGACAAAATTTATTTCAAAATGTGGTAGGGACAAAGTTGGTGAAGGCATAATTGGTAGTGGCATGTCCCACCTGACTTCTATGAAATTAGAATCCTTGAGGCCCCCTTTGAAATTTGCTAAGGCCCCTAGAGGGCCCCCCTGGTTGAGAACCACTGCTCTAAAATATTTCAACATGTAGAGTAGTACTTTGGCGCCATCCAATGAAGAACTTAAATCTCCACTTTTAGCAGTTTTTACTTTTTACCATAGACAGTATATGCAGAATGACCTCTTCCTACTGTTTGAATTGTGCAATTGAAAAGACCAGTGAAAAGATGTTTAATCAGGTGATCTGTTTATCAGGTATCTTCATTGGCCATGAAAAGTGTCCATCAAAACCTTGTATGTCCTGCCCTTTTGTTTTGAAGAGCATCAATTAATTTACCTCAGCTGTCAGGCTGAAGTGTAGTGAAGAGCTTGTCTACATCGCAATGGCTCGGTGATTTCCCCGACAACCAAAGCCATTCATGAACGCACAATGTCAGGTGGCTTTAGAAAGTTGACTATACCAGCCATATACGGTTGCCAGATTTCCATCTTTGCAAAAATGTGAGTGCAAGCTATTTCTCGAAACCAAACTGTCCACACAACAACCAGACTAGAAACCCTAGTCATAAAACTGATTTTGATATAAAATAGTAAATGAAAGCTCAGATTATAGCTAAAAATAAATTCCCTAGCAAGCGATAACCTACCAACTGAGCTCTGGCAACACGAACCATTAGAATCGGTTCTGTAACTTTACATGCGCCATTAGAACCCATGATAAGAAAATGTTTATGAGAGAAAGTTTTTCCATGCTCTTGAAAAATAAATCTTTTGGAAATACGTGCTTTTCATCAGTTTGCGATGACTTGCTTGCAAGCCATAGTAATTTTCAAATCAAAGTGATTTATAAGCAAATCAGTCTAAATCAAAATTATATAAAAAATAATTGGTTTCCAAAAATCACAAACAACTGGTTCTTGGAAATCACTGAGTCTTGGAACTCAAATGATTTGTCAAAAAGAATGGAACCCTTGTTATACCACTTCTGTTTCTGTTTGATCTGCAGGCTGCAGCAGAAGCGGCTACATCTCCATAAACAATCCCAAATGCATGCCTACTTCAATCAGATGCACATTGTGGAAGACCCCTTTGCTTCTTGTCAACCGTTGGGGCACCAGGACTCAGGAGTTCCTCCTCAGCAACAGGGTTCCATAACACCAGCTCATCAGCAACAGCAGGGTCCCCAAGCCTCCCCGCCGTATGCACTCTCGCAGCCCCTCGGCCTTCTAATGGATCCCAACCCAGAGGCCCAAGCTTATGAACCCTACCTGTGCCATTACCCGCAGATGCAGCCAACATCTCTAACACAAGGCTTCTCTGCTCCACTACAGAGCCAACAACCCGAACCCCTAAACTACAGCTACCCAACCTGTGATCCTGGCCACTCTCCCTCGAGAGAAACACTGTACCAGGAGCAATACGATTATCCACTTGATCCGGGGCAGCCACCTCCAACGGCCCCGGTAGAGGGTGCTGCAACTGGGTACGAAGGGCTGGGTGACCCCTTTATGGACAGTGAAATGATGGAAACGGTGGACTCCCAGCATGGTTTTGTGCTGGTGAACTAAGTCAAAGCAGTGAAAATAACCAGTATTGCCTTGATTGATAGATGAATTGATGGAGGTCAGGTAACAGGGATGGATCAAGTTTTGTATTGTCATCGTTTTAGGTTGTGGCGAACGTGAGCTGTAATCGTTTTTCTTATTTTACAAAACTCCTCCCTACCTCCCTCCTCATTCCTCCGGTGGTCCCACCTGCTTGCTCTTTCTTACAATGGAGGGCCGGATAGCATGTAATTTGGGCCAGCGCCGGGTCGGCTGTGTGGGTGCTCACCTTTCGCCTCCGAGCTGACCACGGGATAGGAGCTGCTCGCTATGCACTGTATGTAGCACAAAGACAGCCTAGATCTGCAATACAGAGCCTGCTCGAGAGCACAATTAAATAATGACACATTTTGTACTGAAACTGAACAAAACTCAAGCTCAAAAGAATGACTTTCATTGTGAAAGACTGCTTGCTGTTGTGTACACTTGATAAGTGCAGTGTTAGTTAAAAACACATATTGAATAGTTACAATATTGAAGCAATATAATGATTCATCTGG